>CM061266.1:62237500-63437500 GCA_030848825.1 Tadarida brasiliensis | reverse complement strand
GATTTAAACATAAATAACTAAGGGCAATTGTTATTGATAAATTAAACTGCATAGTATATGTCAAAAAGCGAAAATTCAGAGAAAATAATTTCAAAAGCTTTTTGTTATTTATATTTGTCCTTTGAGGAAAGTTTTCTTTTTTTCTGGAATATTAACACTTTCTTCAATTTCTTAGTCTTTATTCTATATTAATCGGGCATTTTCACCAGCCAATCTCAAAGTTACACAAGAAAAAAAAATATATAATTGTTCAAAAGCACTGAGAAATTGGGAGGGCTGGGTTAATGTACTCAAATATGATGTCATCAAATCTCTAAAACTCGCTCTCTCTCTGTCTCTCTCTCTCTTTCACATACATGCCCCACATAATCCTATTTATCTTTTTAAAATTAATTAATTTATTTATTTTTGTTACAGATGTTTGTCCTCCCCCACCCCCACCTTGCCTATGTATCTTTTTATTGATGTTATTCTTAGGAAAACTTGCCCACGGTGGCCAGGCTAGGCTAGCAAAGTGTGTTTCACAGAAGTTCCGGATATTATTAACAGGGTGAGGGATGGTTATAAATAAACAAATTTGGGACATGTTGGTCAAATCAAAGTTAACAGTGTTCTTTACGATAGGCTTCTCTGAGCCTTTAATACAGTGTTATACTTATGACTCTCCAAGAGGGATAGAAATCGTACCTGCAGCTATGGCCAAAATTAACTGCCCACAGAATCTTTTTTTCTCCCTTTTACTGAGGCCGATCTGCTGGCCCCCGCATGATGAGGAAATAAATAAGGAAGCACCTGATAAACTCTCCCAGCACAGTCGCTCTCAGTCTCAGTTCCATGCCCCCATTTTCTTGGTTGCTTGGTTTATTCTTTGAGGACAGTCCTGAGGTTTGAAATGGACTCATTCATCTGAGTCCTGCAGGGGAGGCTCTACCCCCACCCCTTCTTCCATAAGAAATGGAAATATTTCTCCAGACCCTCCAAGCTAATTTCCTTTTAAGACCTTGTTGGAAGAGTATGGGGGTGGGAGATGGGTGGGAGAGGGTTGAACCAGTGAGTGAAGTAGTGACTGACCTGTTTGATCTCACTAAAGGAGAACAACAATTTATATAAATTATTTCTCTGAACACATCCTGGTCACTCAGACAAATTTATCTCAGTAAATTTTTAAATAAAATATAAACCCACATTGCCATACAAATATTTACTTTGTTACCTGGTGTACATACTACAACTTGTATCTGTTTTCTCTAGGGAAAAATGTCATAATAATATTCTGCAGAAAAAAATTCCCAGGATACAAGATGACATGACAACTTTCTTCCTCACCCAAATTAGATAAACACACACAGAACGTTAAGATATTTCTTATACAGGAAGACAGAAGCAAATTCAAAATCAAACAGGAGGTGGGAAGAACTGACTTAACTTTCTTCTTCATAGTATCTTTCAATCACATCAATGACATTTTCCAGTGAACTCACAGACCTTCTATAGTACAGGTTGTGCTCTATTTGCATAACTTGTTTTGCGTCCCTCAGCAAGCTCCCAGTGACCGCGGTTTTGTTTCCTTCCATGTAACTGTGATCACAGGGACGTGTTGCTGTGAGACAGAGGGCATGATGCAATGTGTCAAGGGGGGAGAGGTAGGCACTCAATTTACCATGAGGGTGGCCGCTGCTTCTTCAATGCCTTTCTGTTCCTCCTCTAGCAGAAGTCCTGGCCTTTAGCAGGAGTTCAATAAATATTTATTGAACTAATTGAAGATCATGTAAAAGCAAATGATCATATATCAATATTATAAACTTCTGAGTTTTGATTTAAGGAATGTTTCTTCAGCTTGGCATCATTGGGCTCAGATTCTAATTTATCACATGGCTCTTCTAATGGGCATTGGTTACCTTTGACTACGGACCTTACCTCACGTACATTAATCTGCTGGCTGGTGACTTTCTAGATTTTGTATTTTCTCACCATTATTCTGAAAGTTATTATTTTCAATATTTTCTCCTGTTCATTTTCAAGTAATATGACCAAAAATCAGTGTCTATTAGGCAGTATATTTTATAATTTTAAGCACTTTTTCTAAAATTATTTATTGAAATTATTTTTTAAACACACAGAATTGTCAGACATCTCTTTGTACTCGAGAATCCAATGAGTGATCTTGAACACCTGAAACTATTGCATTCAGGAAAATTCTAGAACTATCAAGACACCATTGCCATGTAATATAAACCATGTGGTAATGTAATGTGACAAATACATCCCTAGTGATATTAGGATATGAAGTAAGTAAACAGACAAACAAAAACTCAGGTCCCTGGACAGTTAATGACAAAGTCACAGAATTGAAAAGGAAGGGCTTCGAGTACTTGACATGTTACGTAGTGACTATAGTTATGTTTATTTCATACTTAATAAGTGACACATTAAATGCATGCATACCAATTTACATTTCACAACATGCTTACTGGAGAAATTGTGTAATAAGTGTTTTATCTATGCACCCACTCTCCCAACTGCTGTTCAGAAGAGGCAATTTAATTTGTGGTCTAAAATCACATTACCGGCGAGTCCTTGTACTGTCACTTACTTCCCTAATATTTATTTTCTTTAGCATATTTATTTCAAATTCCAATTAATATTTTCTTCCCAGAAAATTTCCTTCCTATTATAAAGTTTACTTTTAGCCCAGCCAATGAGGCTCAGTGGTTGAGCGTTGACCCATGCACCAAGAGGTCTCTGGTTCGATTCCTGGTCAGGGCACATGCCCAGGTTGTGGGACCAATCCCCAGTGGGGGGCATGCAGGAGGCAGCCGATAGATGTTCTCTCTCATTGATGTTTCTCTCTCTCTCTCCCTCTCCCTTCCTCTCTCTCTAAAAATCAATAAAGAAAAAAAAAAAGTTTACTTTTCTATCTACTGATTTTAATGCCTGTAAAGCATTTCTGAATTCTAGTTACTGAACTCTAGTCCTGTGTACACTATTTAGCTTTGATTTGTCACTAGAAAAAGCACCATCAGAGGGTTCCTTCGGAAGCCTTGCAAGCCCATTGGCAATGTCACCACCTGTACTTCCAGCCTTAGAGTCTTGCTACTCAAAGTGTAGCCCTGGGGCCAGCAGTATGGACATACCTGTGAGTTTGATAGAAATGCAAATTGCCCTATGGCCGGTTTGGCTCTGCGGTTAGAGCATCAGCCCTCGGAACAATGAGTCACAGGTTCAATTTCGGTCAAGGGCATGTACCTTGGTTGCGGTTAGTCCCAGAGCCACATCAATGTTTCTCTCTGTCTCTCTCTCTCCCTCCCTCCCACTCTATCTGATGATAAATAGAAAAATATCCTCGGGTAAGGATTAAAAAAAAAAAAAAGAAATGCAAATTGCCAGGCCTTGACCTTTAAATGCGAGTCAGCATTTTAACAACACCACTGGATGACTTGGTGTATTGTATGTACATTACGGTTTGTGAGGCAATGTCCTAGAACATTTTGAAAGGGTCATTAAAAATCACTGACTAGCCCTGGCTGGTTTGGCTCAGTGGTTAGAGCATCGGCCTGCGGTCCAGAGAGACCCGGGTTCAGATCCCGCTAAAGGCATGTACCTCGGTTGCAGTTTGTCCCCGGCCCTGGTTGGTCGTGCGGGTGGCAGCCACTCGATGTGTCCCTTTCATGTCGATGTTTCTCTCTCTCTCTCTTCCTCTCTCTCCCTCCCACTCTATCTGAACAAAAAATGAAAAAATGTCCTCGGGTGAGGATAAAAAAAAAAAAGAAAAAAGAATCACTGACTAAAAAGGAAAAAAAAATCACTGACTGCGTGGTTTCCAGAAACACTTATCAGTACATATTCAAATATCCCTGCCATTCTGCTATAGGGCTCTTATAGAGGAAGGATCAGAATGGCCTAGACCAGCCAACTTATCCCTAGTTTCTGTTTCCCTAAAGCCCTATCAGGTTGAATGATACGTGAATATGATGTTATTTTGAGGCTTCTTTAAATGGCCAGTTATGCCCGGCTGGTGTGGCTCACTTGTTGAGCATCGACCCATGCACCAAGAGGTCACCGATTCGATTCCCAGTCAGAGCACATGCCCAGGTTGTGGGTCTGATCCCCAGTAGGGGGCATGCAGGAGGTGGCCAGTCGATGTTCTCTCTCGATCTCTCTCTCTCCCCCTCTCCCTTCTTCTCTCTCTAAAATCAATAAAGAAAAATTATTTAAAAAGAAATAAATAAATACCAGTTATAATTCCTTCAGAAATAATCTCCAGGCTGTCATTTTGTTTCCTTTTTGATTGAGTGGTATTCTGTTTTTTATGTTTAACCTGTATTCATTCCAGCGGCATTTTACTTACCATTGGACTAAATTTCTGGTCTTAGGACTAGTTCTTCCCTGCTTTGTGAAGTCTGCCAGTATGCAATATGCAAATATAAACTTTCAGAACTGTAAGGTGTTTCAGAAATTGGTGTTGGTGCCCTGACTTAGAACACAGCCTTCTTTCCTTTCTAGCTGTTCAATGGACAGCACTGCCCATCACTGTTATTTGTTGCTATGTGTATATGTGCACGCAGTAACTGCAATCTCCATGAAATCTAAGAAGCTCACTGCTTATCAGTCCAGTTGATATGCTGTAATTAACCTAGTTATTAATAGCAGGAAAGGAGCACAGGGAAGGCCACATATTACAGGCATTTCAGACGGGCAGCTTCACACTCCCCAGGGAGCCACTGGTCTATTCCCTGCAGATTACTGGGGAAGGGACGGGATAGGGAAGAGGATAGATGCATGCCTAGTCAAGTTGGGGTGACATAGGGAAGGTGCTTGCTGTCAGTCACACCTGGGAACAGGTCATTGGCCAGAATAGGCGTGGCCACTGCAAGCGCAGGAAGATCTGGGATACTTAAATCCCTGGACAAAGAAACTCTCTCTTGTGCTCTTGGTGCCTTGTGCTTGACGCCTGGCTCCTGGGGCTCTCTGTGCCTGCCCCCTGGCATTCGCCCACGTGGCCCCGGGACTGTGGACTCCCGCACACAATGGGCTAATGGGCTGCACCCAGCCTGATGCTGACCTAGACCTGACTGCAACACGGGATGGACACTCTGCACACTGGCTTTGCTTTTAACTTGTATGATGGGACGAAAGGAAATGGGACTTTGGAAACCCTGGAATGTAACCACACACAAACACGCTCTTCCTCCCGTGCAAGTCTCAGAAAAGTATTTTTCTTGAGGTATCGTAAGGACCCCCACCCCGGGAAGATGACACCCCAATTTCTCCAATAACACAGTGACTAACATGGCACTTAGTACAGAATGAACACAAAAAAGTAATGAGGCAAATGGTATTCTCTTTTCATCCTAAAACACAAAGGATTACATTATCCAGAGTGAAGAAAAGGTAAAATTATTTTGAAGTTTATAATACATGTGACCATAACAAACTCAAAGGTCTTTTGAAGGCACGATCGCTTTATACAAACAAACAAAAACTTCTGAGGTAGAAAAATAGGCCTGAAAATGAGGAGTGGAGCAATAATGTTGCTAATTGCTTCTCCTTGACATTTAAACACTGACTAACGTTACAGCCAGGTGTGAGGTAAACCAGGCTCACAGAAATATCAAGTTGTGTCTTTAAAACTGTATCTCCCTCTCCTTCTGAAAAACCGCACATAAGAACTGACATAGAATTCAGGCACCGGTGAGTCAGCAGACATCAAATAAAAACACCCACCAGCTCTGATGCAGATCTCCAAACCCCCAGCTAATAAACAAGGTTTCAAGGCCTTAATGGCCTCCAGCAGCTGGGAGAACATAAGGGGGCGGAAGAGAAACGCCTCCCCTTTCCCATAACCCTGTTTTCCAATAGTTTCCCATGCTGCTCACCCACTCAGTTAATTTACTAGAAGCTTGCTGATGTGGAGGACAGGAATAAGAACTCCCCAGTGCAATAAAACTCAGACAGTGATGAAATTCGAGGAATAAGCAGCAGACTTTTCCACAAGAGGCAGGTGACATTTCGTGCTTCCGCAAAGTCTTGGGCCAGGTGAAGGCACCATACTGCCTGGTGTATTAGCATCGAGAGCAACCAGCTGGAGCTCAGCTCCAGTCACACATCTCACAGTGACAGCACTGGCCCGGGGCTACCTCGGCTGAGCCTTGCACAGCTGGAAAGAGGGTAAACCAAGTATAGAATGTAGGCAGAATTCCTAAGAAACCCTTTGCTTTCCTTCATTTTGTCTCCCAGACATGCCCTGTCCCCAAGACAGATTATGCCAGTGGCCTGTCTAATCACCTCCCAGCATCCATACAAATCCCAAAGATGTCAGTGTGTGTTTTATTGCCCATATTCCTACTGAAATCCTGCCTAGGTCTCAGCGTCTAAAAATACTCCGAAACCCTGTTGCTTTTTCTGAAGAGGCTTCTGTGCAGTGGAATTCCAGAAGGATGGTCTTGCCTATTCTGTTCATTAAGCTCAATTAGCTTTGTGTTCAACATCATTCATGACAAATATGTGCATAAGTGTGTCTGCGATGCACCCTGGAAGAGGTAAAACAGGAAAGTAATAGCTTGTATTCACATGGCATTTATTTTCCTCTGTCGCTATCAGAGATTAAACAAAATGATCTCATTTGGTATTCTAACATTCTGTGAAAGTAACATTTTCCTTTTTTTTTTTTGGTAAATATCGGGCAGGTCTGAATCTGCTCTTGCTGCCAATTGTATCCATAATCGGTTTTATCCGTGTGCCATCTTCCCCCAGGTGGGCTCTCTTATTCCCCAGCCCAGCCAATTCAAGGGACTGGATGTTGTTATAAAAGAATTTTTAAAATATTTTTTTTGACTCCTTGCAACATTTTTCTTTTCTTTTTTGATTTTTATCTACCCCCACCCTCACCCCCATTTCGGATTCTTGGTCTCTATTTTCTATGAACTTCTGAGCACTTCCAGGCTCTGGCACCTTTGCTCTTTGGCTGAATGCTGCTTGCTATTCCACGGAGATGCAGACCTTGAAATTCAACTCCTGGAGCTAATGAGAAAAACCTGTTATGCAGAAAGGAAGAAGAATTCAAGGAAAGTTTCAAAAGGAGTCATGCAGACAGAAAGCTTGTTATTGTTGAGTAAACCACACACACTGTTTTGCAGTCTCTCTTAAGAATTAGGGCTGCCCTGGCCAGGTATCGGTTGGTTAGAGCGTTGTCCTTATAGGCCAAGGTTGCAGGTTCATTTCCCTGTCAGGGCACATACAAGAATCAACCAATAAATGCAAAAGTAAGTGGAACAACACATTGATGTTTCTCTATTAAAAAAAAAAAAAAAAAAAAAAGAATATGCAGTTTTTGAAAATAAGATGTCCAGCCTTGCACCTAACATTGGTGGGAGAACAGGTAGAGTTTTCTTTGGAAATGGCCTCGATGTCTGGTCTGCCACATTACTACGTAATATTGGACAGGATCACTTACCTCTGTAAGCCCCAGTTGCCTAACCTATAAATATAAGTAGCTATACATATCATGGGATCATTTTGGGGATTAATAATTGTATAAAAGGTGTAGCACAATGCCAGACATTGAGTAAGTTCTTAGAAATAGTAGCTGTTGTCAATATCATGCTACAGTTTTTATTCTCATGTGTTGGCTTTATAAGATGGAAAAACTAGATTGGGATAAACCTGTGTATGCAACTGGGTCTCACTTATCTGTTTAGATTATTAACCAGATGGTTCATCATATGGTTATGGTAGAACCAATGGACACAACTAAAATGAATAGATAAGCGAGATTGGAGATCTCAATCCCAAAACTCAGTTGCTTTCAAGGACCAAGCAGGTAAAATTTGAGTGTAAACTAAACCAGATGCAACTAAGATCGAATGGGACCTAAAGAATGTGTGCTGTAACTAATGGAATTCAACTTTGATTTTTCTTTTTTCTTTGCTGGCCAAATAAAATGTCTGTAGGGTCCTGGCTTGCAGCTCTTCATAGAGCAGAATCATTTAGAATAAACTTTTTGACTGTGATCCACAATAAGAAATAGATTTTAAAATATCACAACAGCACATCTGTAGATACCTAAAACAAAACTTCTCACAAACAATGCTTAAAACGTGAACCTTATTGATATTCTGGTTTATTGATATTCTTTCTTCCTTTCTGGTTCATTCCAGTTGACCCCATTCCTTCCCATCCTATCCTATCCCATTCAAACAAAATCCTGAGCCAGATCTTCTAAGTTTATTTTTCTAGCCACTAATGGTTCACAACTGTTTATGAAACTCTGTTTTATAGCAACGAATTTAAAAAAATATTTGGCTAGCCCTGGCCAGTTTGGCTCAGCGGTTAGAGCGTCGGCCTGCAGTCCAGAGAGGCTCGGGTTGAGTTCCTGCTAAGGGCACGTACCTCGGTTGCGGTTTGTCCCCAGCCTCAGTTGGGGTCGTGTGGGAGGCGGCCACTTGATGTGTCTCTGTCACGTCGATGTTTCTCTCTCTCTCTCTCTTCCTCTCTCTCCCTCCCACTCTATCTAAATAAAAACAATAATAAAAAAATTTTTTTTGGCTTAACCCCATTAATAAAATTCTTTAAAAAAAAACATAGATAGATATAGATACACATTCACTGCTATTTATGTTTATTAAATGTCAAGAAAACTTTTTCTTACTTTTTAGATAAAACTCTAAATAGACGTTACATAATTTTCCCTCAGCACCCCCTGATGAGGTCTAAGCCAAACTCCCCCTTGTATACCATTGAGACCGTGAATTAAATTCTCCAAACTTGGATTTTATATATAAACTGGGAATGGGAGCATATATTTCATGCATTTGTTGGGATAACTTAATTACACATTGTGTTTAAAGCAAATAACACAGCACTTGATCTCCCCACAAGTAAATAATGTTATTTTAAGATTAGTGTTAATTGAAAAAAACTTGTATTGACTGTATGACTATATGGCAGACACTGAGACGACACAAAGATCAATAAAAGATAAGATATGATGACGATGATAATGATGGTGATGATGTAGAAGATGAAAAGAGACATTGTAATCTAGTAGGAAAGCCGTCTTATTTAGATACTATAAAATGAGGCAGAATATAACATCTTAATATGCCTTGAGACATATTTCACACACTGCCCAACATTCAGTGAGAAACACTTATTTTTGAGTACGTGCATATTCATGAATGAATGAGTTCCAGCTTTGGCCATTGCTCTACCACCAGAAGAGGTGACATATTTCAGACCCCTCATTAATGCCACTTGTCCATCCAAACTACAGGAATAAATGTGACCATCAAATTTCTTATAGTCATTTTTATTTTATCAAATGTGTGTATTTCTAAAACAATAACTACAAGTGAGAATCGCAACTCTTTTTTTTGAACAGATTATTTGCATCATAATATTCTGGAGAGGAAATAACTGTTATTAAACTTATTTTTTTCATACTCAGTAATCAGAGAGCAAAAGCATCTAACTACATGCCAGTTAAGGAAACTTACAGTTGCATATTAATAACTCAACAGTTTCTTCAAATAAATTGAAAATTAATTTAAATATTTTTATAGATAAATAACTTTATAAATCAATGGACAAGACTATAATTACTACATTACTAATGCTTTTCACATAAATATTAAAGGGCCATTTTCAAACGTATGTTCATTTTTTTATCTTCTCTCTCACCACTTCTTTTCTATTTTAAAACCAATAGAAAATCTCCTTAAGCAGGTCTCATGTTTGGAGAATGTCGAAATGGGTTTCAGATTTAGTTTTTGATGCAGTAAATTATGTTTTATCATTCAGAGGATGCAGCCTATAAAGTGACACATTGTAGCCAGATAGAGAAGTGACATTTTTCAATTGCTATTGACTGTAGTTCTGTTTTTATTAACCCTCTTGCTGGTAAATCTAAATGCTGCTCTGTGGAATCAGATGTGAAATAATAACTTTCTTTAGTGCCATTCAGGCAATGGAGAATGATTTTCCATTTGTGGAAATATCATCTAGGAAATAACCTGCAATGGCAATCTGTCAAAAAATGAAATCCATCACCAAATTTGATAACACTACTTGAGAGTGAGGCATGTACGTAGTTTCACAGTTACCATTTGACCCCAGGTGTCCCCAGGATTATTAATCTTCCCGTTTCTTTCACTCCTTCATTCTCTCAGCCTCCTTGTTCCCTTCACCAAAGAAACTAGCAGCTGGGTGGAGTGCATGAGTAGCTTTCAAAACACTGTCTCCAATATTTTCTCATTCAATCCAATAACACTGTGAGGTTGACAAGGTAGAATCATTATCCCTGTTCTAAAAAGAGGAAACTAAAGCCACAATTAAGTGACTTGTGTAAGGTCATGAATCTAGAGAGGGGCCAATGTGTGGATAACTCTTCTTTCTGGATCATTGCTCTTTGGAATACTGAGGCATTGGGGGGAGGGGGGATGAAAGGAGTCATAAAAACCAAGAAGGCTTAAGTCTATGAATACTGAGTGTTTCACCACTTTCTTACTACCTAAGTCATTATTTACTTAATTAGTTTTGAGCAATTAATCTAGTTTAGAAAGTATATCAGTTATCTATTGCCACAATAATGCTGTGTAATAAAACTTCCCCAAACTCAATGGCTTAAAACAAGAAGCATCTATTTTTGCCCTTGAGTTTCTGGAAGAGCTAGGTGGTTCCTCTGGTCTCAGATGAGCCTACTTATGTTATCTATAAAAAACTGTAGACTGGACACATGGCTTTGCAGACCATGCCTAGATTCCTGTCTGTGTTCGGATGTTGACTGGACACAGGGTGTGGACTGGACATTTAGAATAGTATCAGCTGTGACAACTGGTTCTCCTCTCTGTGGCTTTTTGGCATCCATTAGATTAGCCAGTCTTGTTGATGGATTGGTGACAGGGTTCCAAGGGAGTGAGCATTAGGGCAGAAGACCTTTTTAGACCAAGGCTCAGAATTAGAACACTGTCACTTTCATTACACTCTATTCGGTAACAAAGATTGAAAGGGCAGCCTAGGTTCAAAACATGAAAAAAGAGACTCCACCTCTTAATGGAAAGAGCTATAAAGTTACATTGCAAGGAGCATGACTATAGAGTGGGGAGTCAAGGGGACCACTTTTGCAATCCATCTAATACAGAAACAATTCCTCATTATACCAGTAAACAAGGCTTTGGAGAATACAAAAATGACTAAACTACTTCCTTTAATATGTGGGAATTCACAATCTGGTAAAAGAGAAAAACATGTCAAAAGATCATGATGATAGGCATAAAAATGAAAATCTTGCTCTGCAAAGCTCAAGAGTGTAAAACATGTAACTTTCTTAATTTTTCTGTAACCAAATTTAATGTGTCTTGAGTCCTACTTTAACCTGTAGCCAGATTTAATCAATTCTAGGTAACAAATCAATTCCAAGTGTTCTTCATGAATTCAGTGTCTTCTCAGTGATGTCAGAGTTACCCTCTCTCCCTCTTGTTATGGCATCAGGGGCCCTGACCTTGTCCTCAATTGTCTCCCATTGGTATCCATGGAAATGTAGTATCCTGTATGGTACTCATTCAAATACACAGATCTTCCTCATTTCCTAATAAAGTAGTGCCCGATTCCAGACAAATTTGTGTGACTAGGTCACCAATGTTAGAATACAAAATCTGGAGACCTGGAGATTAAAGAAAAGATACATTTTATTTTGCACCAATGTTGAAAAGTAAATATTCATGAATATGATTATTTTGATATAAGCCCATTTCAGAATGAAATGGATTTTGATTTTTAGAAGCCTAAACAAAATTGAATATGGCAAGAGCACTGAACTGGGAATTGAGAAAACATGGACACTAATTAGCCATGTGGCTCTAGCAAAATCATTTTGCTTCTCTGGCCTCAGTTTCTTCATTTCTTTATTGAGCGAGCTGGACTAGAGAAATGTCATCCCTATCAGCATTCAAATCCCATAGTTCTTAGAAAATTGAAAAAAGTCATTTGTGGCATTAAGGAGAAAGACAGAGCAAGGAGAGAGAGAGAATTAAAAGAACACTCTAATAAGATAACTTACAGTGTACATCTGAGGATTTATTAACTTAGCTGAGCTAACAGTCATGATTGAATAGTACATATTTTAATATCACATAGGGTATGTACAGTAATATTATTCTTGGTATGAAAAAAGTTTTAATAGAGCACTGTATACTCATTACAGTATGAATATTCAATCACAAAGTAACATATCCCATTGTAATTAATTAATGATGTCTATCTATGTTTACTCTCCAATGTTAACATTATTGTCAACAACTGAAATATTGAAAGACAAGAAGACACTTTTAGATTTCCTAATAAGAATCATAACTGCCAACACATTTCAATTTGAAATATGATTATTATTAATATTATTTTATAATCTGGTTAGTCATGAATTATTCCTAATCGATTTACAATCACTGAAATGATCTATTTACTAACTATGGATACCTTTTTCAATACTGAGAAATGCTATTTATTGACCATATAATTGATTTCTTAATTTTAATATTCTACAAGTATTTAAAAAATATTTGGTAGCCATAATTAATGATGATCTTAATGCATTAGACTGTGATTAATGCTGATTTAATGTAATCACAAGTAAAGAAAATGTCTAGCTAAAATTTCACAGAAAAGGCTTTGGGCAGAGGACATCTAATGTTATCGAAACTGATGTGAGTTCTCTGCTTATCTCAAGCTGCACAACTATAATCTCATGTTGAAAAGCATTAACCCTGAGGGTTTTTTTTTTTTTTTTTTTTTTGTAACCTTAACCTTGGAAACAGACTATGATTGCTCATGTTCTGGTTGTCAATGACTACATCACACTGCCCCATGCCTTTGAGACTCGCCACTTTCAAACATCTGTGGTTCATTTTATTTAGTCCGCTACCAGCACCAACAAAGCTAAAATAAATACATAGATAAATAAATAAATAATTAAAAGCATATAAAAGGTATAAAAGCTAATCATCATAGTTCTTGCTGACCAGATTTATATAGATATTGCCTTGTGAAGGATGATGAAAGCCAGCTACTTTTACTATTTCTCCCGTCAAGAAAAACAAATAATCTAGCAAACTGATGCAGCATTTGCATTTAACTGACATGTGGCATCGATTCTTCAAATAGACATAAACTCCCACTCTTTCCCCCTGCTCCCCCCGCCCATAGTAACTGTTTGGAAAGGGACTAGGTATAACCATACACATGGCAGATATTTAATAAATGTTGGACAATGATGAGTTAATATTAACAACTGTTCTTATAAAAAGGCACTCCTCTCCCCCAATTAAACAAACCATAACACCTCAACCTCAAAAAAAAAAGGTCATTTTGCTCTGATTTCATGACCTTATTTAGTTAACCTCCCTTTTGTCTTCCTTTTTACTTTTTTTCTCTTTCCTTCTTATTCCTCGTTGTTATTTTGGCTACTGTGTAATGGTCTCAGGTGTTGGAGCCCACTGGGAACCTCAGCCACCCCAAGCCCACTGTAATGTAAACCCAGAGGAGTTCTGAGTGCCACAGGGGACAGCCTCTGTTGGCAAAGCAGTGCGGCCTCCTCTGAAGTTTCTGCTGGGAAGGGACTCCACAGAGAGGAAGCAATGGTTCGCTAACAGGCTGAGTCTTTCCTCAGAAAAACGGGTGTAGTCACACACATTTCCTGGAAACTAAAGTAGTATAAGTGGGTTGGTAGCCCATCCTTCTCCATGTATCTGTTAGTATGGAAACTGCCTGTGCACAAATGTGTTCTTTCACAGGGATTCTTTGAGGGGCCAGTTGAAATTCCCTGGACTTCGAAAGTAAGCAGATTGCCTCTGTCTCTCAAGGCCTAAAGCCATATGGTCTGATAAAAGTTAGCATGTTCTTAAGCAGAGATAGGTTAAGTGAACCATAGTAAATGTGTATAATGAATTACAACACAACTATAAATACTCATGAAACAGATGAATATGATTGGGAAATTGTTACTGATAAATGGTTAAGGCTACAAAAACAGTCGTGCAAAGGATGCACTATTTTGGTAAAAACTCTAATAGACCCATTGAGATAATATTTTCTCTTACCGAAGATACACTATCAATTCTATATATTGATTATAAGAGTTATTATAATTTAAGAAAATATAAATTGAAGTGTATGCATTTTAAAATCAAGATACGGTATATCATCTGATCTATAGTGCATGTTATGTTTGATGTGTATGTATTTTGTATGATGTGGCAAATTGTCTATGTTCTATATTAAATAATATGTATTATAATTGTGTTTTGTGTTTTGTTATATACTATATAAATATATCTTACATTTTATATAAAGACTGGCATGCAATAACATTTGAGGTTTTTTTCTTTACCTTTCTCAGTGTTCTGAATTTTTTCAGCCTTCAGCAGATACTTGTTTTGTAATTATAAAAAGTGTTTAAACTATTAAAAATGAATAGTTAGGCCATTGAATTTTTTTTTTAAAGCCAATATGTTTGCTTTTTTATTTTTCTTTTTTCTCCTCTCCTGATTTTCTATTCTCCCGATGCTAACAATGAGACAGACCGTGGGAGTGCAGCTTAGATCTCCCTTGGGAAACCCCCTCTGGGGATCTGCAAAGGCTGGCGTGCTGTGTGCAGAGAGCCTTTGTGGCAAAGGAGGAGGCGAATGTGAAACAGGCTTAGTGGCCCATCTGAGGCTGTTTTCCCACAGATGGAGCCTGGAACCTGGCATGGTCCACACCAGCCACCATCTATGTGGGCACTGTCACCCCTCCAGGCTGACTGTCCCTTGGTCAGTGGCAATAATGGAGGCAGCTGCTCCTGGCAACTGGTCTCAGACTGCTGACTACAGTGTACCCCTCTTCAGACAGAATGTTGGAGGCCAGCTGGCCCTCTCTCCTCTGCGTGCTCTTCATCTCCTTCCTTAATTCACTTTCCCTTCCACCTACTGGTAAACCCCCATCTTCTTTCTTACTTGACATTGGGATTTATCATACCCTTCTCATGAGTCAAGGTAAATTTCAGACTGGGAGAGAATAGAGGTGTATTTTGGGGAAAAAAAAAGGGGGGAAGGGGGACAGGGGAAAGGAATTTAGACATGCTAAATTTCAGATTTTGGACTATTGATCAAAAAGCCTAGTCTGGCTTCCACTGCACTTGTTTATTGAATATACTGTCAAAAAGGTATCAGAGAAAAGCTTTCTTTAGCAGGATTGAGACCAGAACAATGAATTTGACTGCCAGTATCAGATGGCCAAGATGGAGCTGGCCAGGCAAGGCCAGGGAAGGGACCCAAGGAGGAGGAAGGATTTCTGCACAAGTGGTTGGAGAAGGCAACTGTCCAAGCCCAGAGAAAGCCGCAGAAGATAGCCACTGGGAGACCTCCGCGCATCTGCCCCTCACACTGGGCTTCTGCTTCGTTCGGTCAAGGGCAGAGATGTAGGAGCAAGAAGTTTAACTCCATGTACACAAGGTAGGTCGTAGGGAGAGAAAAGTGAGAACACCTGACCCAGGGCGGACCAGGGAAAGACTCCAGGCAATTGGTAGAGGCCCCATGCATCAAAGGAAAGTCCAAGACAGAGAATCCGGCCAAAAAGATTGTAGGAGAAGCAAGAGAAATGCAATGGTTATTAGGACAGAAGGGTGAAAAGAATTTCAAATGGAGTAGGGAAACTACTTTTTTGGTTCTTTTCTTCGATAGTAGGAATCTGAGATGTAAGAAAAAGGTTGGAAAATAAACCAGGGAGCAACTAGAAATATGTCACTGATATGAAACCTCTTCCATCTCTGCAGAGTCCGAGGAAAGGGCCACACTTGAGTTCTGAGGATGATGACCCAGTTCTTACCTGCCCTCCCCTCAGCCACGTGGAGAGAGTGGCCAACTTACATAGACTGAAATCTGAGGGGCACAGGGAATATCAGCTTCCACACAAATTACCAATAATACTTGCCATTCTTCTTTCAGAAGCTTACATTTCTTTACAATTTCTTCAGTCTTTTTAATTTATGCAACTACTTTTGGCGGGAATATTTAAACTGCTAAGTCGTGGGAAAGGGTGTTATGCAAGCATTTCTTCATGGGAATCAAAAGACGTGTGAGCTGCCTTTAATTATGTCCAAGAAGTGTCAGAGAGTAAGAATCGTCACACGGCATGGTATATGAACATTTAGAAGAAAGAGTACGAATTAAATTGTCAAGTTAAGTCAATTGCACACAATTATTTCTTGAACGCCTGCTATATGCTGGAACTCGACTGGGTGCCAGTCAGGCAACACTGAATAAAATCAATAGCATTATACTCATGCACTCAGAGTTAGTAGACAGGATATACTTACAACGGGTTCTCTTTAGCGTTCAGAGTGTAAGGTAGCACAAAGGAAGCATTTCTCAACTCTTACCTGCTTACTATACATTTATCACAGTGATAAGAAAATTTTAGTAGAATTTCAGAGGGAAAATATATTGAATAGCTTTGATCATGTTAACACTGAGATGCTTCTGATTTTTTTTTAAATCAGTCAAATGAATAAAAACCTTTGGACATAACCTATTCAATCTATTTATGGCTCCTGCAGCAGAAAGTAAGCTTACATACTTTTTTCTTTTTTGGTAGTTAGAGATGTTTATCAAATAAGTTTGTAAGTGATATAATGGTTTTCTTTTAAAAAGAAAGGCCTCAGATTTTTCCCTAAAACCTATTGTTTTCCCACTTATAACCTCACATCAAGGGACCTAAAAGATATTCCTTGAAATGTTTTATTTTATATCCATTAAAAAAAAAAAAACTGACACAGCTTATTCATAATGCCTTGCCCTTTGTGCAGCTGAGGTGCCTACAGCAAGATAAGGATGAATGTCCTAACCCACATTCCAGGTTGAGTTTGAACTTCAATGCATATCTGACCCTCTGTGTTTAACAGAATGCCTTCTTAGTGGTCATCACCTCTTGCCAGAGTTTTTCAATATATGAGTGACATTCTTCTATCGCTGTGTACAATTCTCTAAAGCTTTCTTCTTTCATTTTTTGCTTTTTCTTTCATAAACATTTTAGACGAAAATGCCATGGAAACACATTACTTTTATCATAGAAAATACTAATTAGAAACTTGAGAAAAATGATTATTTCTCTGTACAAAATTCATAATGATTAAAAAATTCTTACAATAGCTCTCTGTAAAAGAGAAACTTGGTCTAAAGAGCCCATTAGTCATAAGAATAAATATTTTAAACTACTATTATATATCTCAGAATATTAATAGAAGTCTAAGCATTATGTCAACCTGCCCATAATTATAATAAAGTAATATGAAAACATAAAATATAAACACACATCCAGGTCCATCAAAAAGTAACACTGATCATTAAGGGTTTGCAAAATGCCAAAGAAGAATGGTGTTATCCAGAGTCCACATATCTAACATGCAGTATCCTGAGCTGTTAAGAGTTGATAGAGATGGCATTATATGACCATTGGAATGACAATTTCCTAATGACACCTGGAAACATTAGATGCATTAAAATATCACAATAGCAAAATGGTCCTTGTAATGATTAGATTTTCTTCCACAACCCAAAGTTTTCTTGTGGGCTGAAACTAAGAATGTTTGCACACACACATCAGGAAATACAGACAAGTAACAATGATGAAATCATTGACAAGAGAAAACAGGAGTTTTTCAAATGAAGGTGAGGAAATGAAACATTTTTATTATGCAATTTCCAAAGACATACAGCAGGCAATAATTATCACTGTTGGTATAATGTTATCATTTAAAAAATATTAAGCATATCTCTGCTGCCATGCCAAATACTAGGTAATTTCTTTCAAAAAAAATATTAGCCAACATAAGTTTTATGACTTGCAAGAAGTGTTCAGTTATGATTTATTGCAAAGTTTCCAAAAATTAATTTCTACAATAGCAAGTTATTACATATAACATAAATTTTAGTTCACAACTTCAGGTGTGCATGAAATGTGATATTATAATTTTATGTTAATTTAATTTCTATTTTAAGCCATGATTTCACTGGATGATAGAAAATTAATTCCTTAAGATTTTACACAGTGTTGAGGTATTGGACTTAAGAGTACAACCAGCGGAGTGTTAGTCAACCTACTCTCTGGAAAAATGAAATTTAAAAAAAAAGAGCCCTGCTTGATAGTGTTTGCCAATTCCCATAGTGTAAATACTCCTGTAAAGGCCAATTTCCTATTGTGTTTCCAATCACTGAAGAAACACAGATGGGTAGAAATATATATAGTTGGCTTTTTCATGCCAGTGTGAACCAGCTCCCACACAGAATTGTCATGTATCTGTCCTAAATGTCATCAATTCTCCTTCCAGCTTGGTCTCCATCTTTAGGTCACTCCCACTTGAGTCCTCTTCTGACCTTCTACCATTCTGTGTTAGGTCCACAATGCTTTCAGTTATGCAAGAAGCATTCTATTAGATACTGGAAAATTCTGTGAGGCTAACTCAGGCCTAGGCATATGAAACAGACATTTTCTCTTCTCCAGCACTAAGAAGGGAACTGAAGAACTGGTGGTTCTGTGGCTATAGCTCTATGCTTTTACACCCTCAAACCCTCTAGAGTCCCCTTGTCTTCTCAAGGAAGTGAGTTAGAAGAGGGGTGCCTGCTAATTTTTCAGCTGTCTGTATTTTTTTTTTTATTAATTTACTTTTGTTACAGATGTTTCTCCTTTTTCCCCCATTGACACCCTCCTCCCCCTCCCTCCCTGCCCCATCCCCAGTTTTGTTGTCCATTGGTTATGAGTACATGCGTACAAGTTCTGTGGTTCATCACTCCCCTCCTCCAAACCCTCTTCTGGCAATTGTCAGTCTGTACCCTACTTCCACGTCTCTGGGAATACCCTGTTCCTCAGACTGTTATGTTCATTATATTCCAGAAATAAGTGAGATCATATGATATTTGTCTTTCTCTGCTTGGCTTGTTTCACTTAGGATACTAGTTTCCAGGTCCTCTCATGTCGTCTCAAAGGATAAGAGATCTTTCTTTCTTACAGCTGCATAGTACTCCATTGTGTATATGTACCACAGCTTTTTTATCCATTCGTCTACTGATGGACACTTGGGCTGTTTCCAGATCTTAGCTATTATAAATAGCGCTGCTATGAACATGGGGATACATATATTCTTTCTGATTGTTGTTGCAGGCTTCTTAGGGTATATTCTTAGGAGTGGGATCAATGGATCAAATGGTAATTCAATTTTTAATTTTCTGAGGTAACACCATAGTGTTTTCCATAGTGGCTGCACCAGTCTGCATTCCCACCAGCAGGGTACTAGAGTCCCCTTTTCTCCACACCCTTGCCAACACTTGTTGTTTGATGCTTTGTTGACGGCAGCTTCTCTGACAGGTGTGAGGTGATACCTCATTGTTGTTTTAATTTGCATCTCTCTGATGATTAGTGATGTTGAGCATTTCTTCATATGTCTCTTGGCCATTTGTATGTCCTGTTTGGAGAGGTGTCTATTTAGTTCCTCTGCCCATTTTTTAATTGGGTTCTTTGTCTTCCTTTTGTTGAGATGTATGAGCACTCTATATATTTTGGAAATTAATCCCTTATCTGATATATCATTGGCAATTATGCTCTCCCAAACAGTGGGTTGCCTTTCTACTTTGATGGTTGTTTCTTTTGCTGTGCAGAAGCGTTTGAGTTTGATGTAGTCCCATGTGTTCATTTTTTCCTTTGTTTCTGTTGCCTTAGGTGATATATCAGTGAAAATTCTGCTGCATATGATGTCTGAAATTTTGTTGCCTACATTTTCTTCTAGGATTTTTATGGATTCATGAGTCACATTTAAGTCTTTTATCCATTTTGAGTTTATTCTCATGTATGGTGTCAGTTGGTGATCTAGCTTCATTTTTTTGCATGTAGCTGTCCAATTTTCCCAGCACCATTTATTAAAGAGGCTGTCTTTACTCCATTGTATGCTCTTGCCACCTTTGGCGAATATTAACTGAGAATAATGTTTTGGGACAATTTCTGGGTTCTCTGTTCTATTCCATTGATCTATGTGCCTGTTCTTGTGCCAGTACCAGGCTGTTTTGATTACAGTAGCTTTGTAGTATAACCTGATGTCCGGTATTGTGATCCCGCATACTTTGTCCTTCTTTTTCAAGATTGCTGTGGCTATTCGGGGTCTTTTTTGGTTCCATATGAACTTCTGAAGTATTTGTTCTAGTTCTGTAAAAATATGTCATTGGTATTTTGATGGTCATTGCGTTAAATCTGTAGATTGCTTTGGGTAGTATGGACATTTTAATGATGTTAATTCTTCCAATCCATGAACAAGGTATGTGCTTCCACTTTTTTATATCTTCCTCTATTTCTCTTTTCAATGTCCTGTAGTTTTCTGCAAATAGGTCCTTTACTTCTTTGGTTAAGTTTATTCCTAGGTATCTTAATTTTTTTGCTGCGATGGTAAATGGGATTGTTTTTTTAGTTTCTCTTTCTGTGAGTTCATCATTGGTGTATAAGAATGCCGTCGATTTCTTGACGTTAATTTTGTATCCTGCTACTTTGCCAAATTCATTTATTAAGTCTAGTAGATTTTTGATGGAGTCTTTAGGGTTTTCTATGTATAATATCATGTCATCTGCAAATAATGACAGTTTCACTTCCTCCTTTCCAATTTGGATTCCTTTTATTTTTTCTTCATGTCTGATTGCTGTGGCTAAGACTTCCAGTACTATGTTAAATAAGAGTGGTGAAAGTGGGCATCCTTGTCTTGTTCCTGTTTTAAGGGAAATGCTTTTAGTTTTTGTCCACTGAGTATGATGTTGGCTGTAGGTCTTTCATATATGGCCTTTATAATGTTGAGATATGATCCCTCTATTCCCAAATTGCTGAGCGTTTTTATAAGAAATGGGTGCTGGATTTTGTCAAATGCTTTTTCAGCGTCTATTGATATAATATATGGTTTTTATCTTTCATTTTGTTTATGTGATGTATCACATTTATTGATTTGCGAATATTGTACCAGCCTTGCATCCCTGGAATGAATCCCACTTGGTCATGGTGAATAATTTTTTTGATGTATTGCTGGATCCGATTTGCTAGTATTTTGTTTAGGATTTTGGCATCTATGTTCATCAGGGATATTGGCCTGTAGTTTTCCTTCTTTGTAGGGTCTTTTTCTGGTTTTGGAATTAGAATTATACAGACTTCATAAAAGGAGTTTGGAAGTCTTCATTCTTCTTGAATTTTTTGGAATAGTTTGAGGAGAATGGGTGTTAGTTCTTCTTTGAATGTTCAGTAAAACTCCCCCGTGAAGCGTCAGGGCCTGGGCTTTTGTTTGCTGGGAGGGTCTTGATTACATCTTCAATTTCCTTCGTTGTTATTGGCCTGTTCAAGTTTTCTATCTCTTTCCGGTTCAGTTTTGGGAGACTATGTGTTTCTAGAAATGTGTCCATTTCGCTTAGATTGACGAATTTGTTGCCATATAAATGTTCGTAGTATTTGTTAATGATCCTTTGTATTTCTGTGGTGTCCGTTGTTACTTCTCCTCTTTCATTTCTGATTTTGTGTATTTGGGTTCTCTCTCTTTGTTTCTTGGTGAGTCTAGCTAAGGGTCCATCAATCTTGTTTATCTTTTCAATAAACCAGCTCTTTGTTTCATTGACCCTTTGAATTGTTTTTTTGGTCTCCATGTCGTTTATTTCTGCTCTGATCTTTACTATTTCCTTTCTTCTATTTGGTCTAGGGTTTTCTTTTTGTTTACTTTCTAGTTCTTTAAGTTGTGAGGTTAGGTAGTCAATTATAAATTTTTCTTCTTTCTTGAGGTGGGCCTGTAGTGCTATGAACTTCCCTCTCAGAACTACTTTTGCTGCATCCCATATATTTTGTGTTGTTGTGTGTTCATTTTAATTGGTTTCCAGTAAGCTTTTAATTTCTTCCTTGATCTCCATGGTAACCCATTCATTGTTGAGTAGCATGCTATTTAGCCTCCATGTGTTCAAATGTCTTTGCATGTTCTTGTTGCAATTGATTTCTAGTTTCATGCCATTGTGATCTGAGAAGATGCTTGATATGATTTCAATCTTCTTGAATTTGTAGAGACTTAGTTTGTGCCTTAACATATAATCTATCTTTGAGAATGTCCCATGTGCACTTGAGAAGAATGTGAATTCTGCAGTTTTGAGGTGTAATTCTCTGTATATATCTATTAAATCCATTTGATCTAGTGCTTCATTTAGAATTTCTGTTTCCTTGTTAATTTTTGTCTAGATGATCTATCCAGTGATGTCAGTGGGGTGTTGAAGTATCCTGCTATGATTGTATTGTGGTCGATTTCTCCTTTGAAGTCCTCCAGATGATTTTTAATATATTTTGGTGCTCCTATATTGGGTGCATATATGTTTACCAAGGCTATATCGTCCTGTTGGATAGACCCTTTCAATATTATGTAGTGGCCTTCTTTGTCTCTAGTTATGGTCTTCAATTTGAAATCTAATTTATCAGATATGAGTATTGCTACCCCAGCTTTTTTTTCCTTTCCATTTGCTTGGAAGATTTTTTTTCCATCCCTTTACTTTCAACCTATGTGAATCTTTTGTTGTGAGGTGGGTCTCTTGTAGACAACATATATGTGAATCATGCTTTCTTATCCAGTCAGCTACTCTGTGTCTTTTTATAGGAGCATTCAATCCATTTACATTTAAGGTGATTATTGATGTGTACTTATTTATTGCCATTATTGTTCAGTGTGGTTATATTTTTCTTCCTATTTCTTCTACTAATTACAGCAGTCCTTTTAACATTTCTTTCAGTGCTGGTTTGGTGTTAATATATTCCCTTAGCCGTTTTTTTTTGTTTTGTTTTGGTTTTTGTTTTGTTTTTTTGTCTGGGAATCTCTTTATTTGACCTTCTATTTTGAATGACAGCCTTGCTGGATAGAGTAGTCTTGGATTCAGATCCTTGTTTTTCATGACCTTGATTACTTCATGCCATTCCCTTCTGGCCTGTAGTGTTTCTGTTGAGAAGTCAGCTGATAGCCTGATGGGGGTTCCTTTGTAGGTAACCTGTTGCTTATCTCTTGCTGCCTTTAGGATTCTCTCTTTGTCTTTAATTTTTGGCATTTGAATTACTATATGTCTTGGTGTGGGCCTGTTTGGGTTCTTCTTACTTGAGGCTCTCTGTGCTTCTTGAACTTGAATGCCTTCTTCCTTCAACAGGTTAGGAAAGTTTTCTATCAGTATTTCTTCACATATATTCTCTAACCCTTGCTCATTTTCTTCTTCTTCGGGGACTCCTATGATGTGAATGTTATTACGTTTCCAGTTGTCCCACAGTTCTCTTAAGCTATCTTCCTGTTTTTTAATTGTTCTTTCCTTTTGGTTTTCTGATTGGTTGATTTTTTCTACTCTGTCTTCTAATTCACCGATCCGGTCCTGAGCTTCCTCTACTCTGCTGGTCAGTCCTTCCAATGTGCTCTTTATTTCTGCTATGTCATTCTTTATTTCCACTTGGTTGGTTTTCATGGTGTCAATGTCCTTACTCATGCTGTTTAGTTTCCTCAAGATCATGGCTCGACACTCTACCTCTGATAATTTACTTAACTGCATTTCATTTATCTCATCTTCTGTAGAGTTCTCTTGTTCTTTCATTTGGGATCTGTTTCTTTGTTTCACCATTTTTGCTATCTCAGTGGGTTTTGGAGCCTGCCAAATTTTTTCTGTGGGTGTTGGTGTTCTGCTATTTGTGGCTCCCTCTACTGGGTTTGGATGAGCATGGAGTGCCCTCCTTAAACACCAGTGTCAAGTCTCACTTTCCTGGGTAGATTTGAAAGTTCAGGAAAGGTTTTTTTATGCTCTAGCTTTTTGCCTGGAGGCTATTAGCCTCAGTTACTTGAAAAGCCTTAGGATCTCAGTTGAATGAGAAACTCCCTCAGGTGTTTATAGTGTAAGAGGATTTCCCGAGGGTGGGGCCGATGCTGGTTGTTAATGAGCCTCAATTTGCATTTCTTTGCCTCTTTACCTCACCTGGGAATCTCCAAGGGAGGGGCTGCCACAGCTTCGGGAAGGAGCAAACTTGGCCACCGTTCTGTGTAACCGGGAAGGAGCTGGCTGGCCACCACCGTCCTTTGTGGCCACAGCTCAGCACAAACTCTGAGCGCCCTCCAAATCCCAGGTGTCCCCACAGAGTTCCAGTCCATTCCGCCCTCCCTCTACCGGAGCCCCAGGTGATCAGCTGTGGCTATTTAGCACTGTGTCCTGGCCCTCTGCGCTGTGGAGCAGCTGGGGCTCTTAACCCCGAGGGCGGGCGCCGCCACTGCTCACAGCTAAGGCCGCTGCTGTCCGTGGGCTCCCAGCCCGCCACCCTCACGTGCCTCTGCGGATCCTACCAGGCTCATTCAGTGTCCCTGGTTGTATGGTCCTCTCTCGTTGCTTCTCTGTTGCTTTTTCCCCGACGATTTGTCTTTATTTTAGTTGTAATTCCCGTTTGGTCCTGGGAGATTGTCTGTGTAGCTTCCATTCACTCCACTGTCTTTTTTCTGTCCTTCTCTCAGCTGTCTTTGATTCCCAGGTGATGTCTTCTACCTTTCCCCTTAGCCCAAACGTCTTTTACCTAGTACATCTTTTACCTAGTTTAAGTAGAGGTCAAAGTAGATACTGCTTCATCATATAGTCTCCCAATTGTTTTAATTTCATCCTGAACCTTAGGTTTTGGCTGTTCTATAGCCAGGAGTTATATTCCTTTGTAATCTTCATTCTTCAGTGATAATGTCTTTTAGATGCCAGAGCTGGGGAAGGTCCTTGGGATATGAGATACAGGAGAAAATTATCTGTTAATATTTTTAAATATTCCCCTCATCTCTATCCTCTTCTGTTTAGGTTGGTTGGGGGCATGCTATGTAAATGGATATAATATACACATACAGAATGCATATATATGCATACACATGTATGTATATACTAAGTTATTACTTTCATAACATAGTCATTTATCCTTGGAGGTCTTGGCTTGTGACTCCTTCCTGATACAGGAGTCTCTCTTTCCATGCACATTATATACTGTCACCCCTCTTATACTTAAATTTAAAAATGATATTAGAAGATCTAGTTAGAAAACCATCTAAATATTATATGGAAAAAATTCTGAATGCTGAGTCTCTCTATAATTCTTCTTTGGTCCCAATCATGGTGAATGTAGCTTTCTGGTGTCTTCTTATTCTAATCCTCCATGGAATAAATGTTTTCCAACTTTCAACTGTTCCTTATATATTATTATTGAGATTTGTCCCTTTTCTGATTCCTTCATTAGATACTTTTTACTTGGCATAGAAGACAGAATGGATACATTGCTCGAAATGTGATCCAACCAGCACCAAGCAGCCTAGAAGTACAAGGGGAATGTTTCCTCCTTTGACTTGGTTTTTACATAGCTATTAATAAGCCCAAATTCATGTATGCCATTAATTCCTACTCTTAAGCTTTGTCTGCTACACTCCCAAGATCTTTTCTAAATGATCTACATTGCAGACCCCCCTAGGACAGTGAAAGAACATGAGCTCTGGGGTCAGGCCAACCTGGGCTCAAGTCCCAGCAATGTCACTTGCAGTTCATTGAGTTATCACTTACTTAGCCTGTCCTAACATCTCTGATTAATTGAGGCAATTCTAGTGAAAGCACTTGGTACAATGTGTGTATTCAGTAAATTTCCCCTACTCGCTCTCTTTCTCCTAGATTTTACATTTATCTCTGTTACAAATCATTGAATTTCATCTTGGGTTTGGCTCAGAGGTGCACATTCTAGGAATAGCTCGGAATCTCCATCTAACTCTACATTCACAAGTTATTCAGGTTAAATCAACACTGTTGTAAATGTGCTGTGTGCAAAGCAATGATCTGCTGCTAAAGGTAATGAAAAGGGTGGAAGGTAGTTTTCAGATATAAATATTAATAAAGCACAGTCCCTATCCTCAAACAATTTAGAAGCTACTGGAGGATAGCTCTATGAAAAGAACAGACGTGGTGTAAATAGAACAGAGGTATGTGCATAGCTGTGTAGGAACATGTAGGAGGAAGTCATTAAATAAATGTGAAGAGAGTGGGTAGGTGGAGGAGGTTGCTTTCAAACAGATCTTTGAATGATGGATAAGAAGCAGGAACATAGAAACACAGATTAAGATTAAAATTTCACCAAGGAGTGGTGATAAATACAATATTTTTGCATCATAGGCTGGGGAAAGGAGGGGCATATACCACTTTTAAACTGATGGTCAGGCCTAAATTAGCCCCGATCATTATGTCTGAAGAGATGAGCTGAAGTCATAAGTCTCTAGGGTTACAGAGTGGTTTTCCTATGATACTTAAAATTAAGTTTTGGTTTCTAAGAAAAAAATAGCTGTGTATAGTGCAAATAATCTCTGGCGGCTCTATGCTTTGTTTTTAAAATTTTTATGTCCTCATATTCATAAATCTCTCAAGAAATTAGCTTAATTTAAAATGTTATTTTTAAAAATATATTCTTTAATTGTCCAGAGGGAGCCCTAGTAAACTGGTTCCTTATTTCCTCTGAAATGGTTGTATCATTTTTTAAAGCACTTCCTTACTTTCTAGCACAAGATTTTCTAGGGTTTTTTTCCCCCTTCCCTGTTCCAGTCCTAAAATAAGTTATGGCTAGTGGGAACTGGTATTCAGAAACCAAGGTCGAGATACTAGGAATGTTCATTTTTACTGGAGTGTCTTGCTTTTAGGTCTTTTCCACTGATGTAGTGAGTGAAACAAATTTAACATATATATAACTGATATATGTATACATATATATCTCACATATATATACTTATGAATTCATATTGATAATTGTAATTTTAATCTAATTCCACTGGATTCTTCCTCAATTTCCTTCTTTGCATGTATATAGTTCTCTTGTCCACTGTGAAAACCCCAGCTCCCCCCCAAAACAAGAAAACTGCAGACCAATATCACTAAAGAATATAGATGGAAAAATTCTCAACAAAATATTAGTAAACTGAGTTCAAAACCATATTAAAAGAATTATACACCATGATCAAGTGGAATTTATCCCTGGGATGCAAGGATGGTTCAACATATGCAAATTAATAAATATGCACATTAATAAAATGAAAGATAAATATGATGTGGTCATCTCAATAGATGCAGAAAAAGTATTTCACAAAATAGAACATCCTTCATGATAAAAATGGATAAAAATGCTCAACAAATTGAGTATAGAAAGACCATACCTCAACACAATAAAGACCATATATGACAAAATCACAGCTAACATAATACTCAAGAGCTGAAACCTTTTTCTCTAAGATAAGAAATAAGACAAGGGTGCCTACTCTCATCACTCTTATTCAACATAGTAGTGGAAGTTCTAGCCAGAGGGGGAAAAAAAAATAAAAGGCATCCAAATTGGAAAGAAGGAAATAAAATTGTTGTTTTTTTTTAATAGATGATATGGTTTTATATATAGAATACCCTAAGGACTCCACCAAAAAACTAATCAGCTAATCCACAAATTCAGTAAAGTTGCAGGATACAAAATTAACATACAGAAATCAGTTGTGCTTCTATACACTAACCACACCTGAAAAGGAAATAAAGAAAACTCTCCTATTCGCAACAGCATAAGGAAGAACAGGATACATCAGAATACATTTTACCAAGGAGCTGAAAGATCTGTGAAGTGAAAAGTACAATACTTTGGTGAAGACACGGAAGAAGACACAAGCAAATGGGAAGGTATCTCTGAAACTTGGATTTTCCCTGAATGGCAGCACAAGAGGTTTTCAGAGAACAGAATGTGGAATGAGAAGGCAGTGAGGGCCAACTCTTGGCAATAGAATTGGTGGAGAAAGAGGAGATACAGGATTCTTTAGGGCAGTAGAAGATGAACCAGGAGTGTGGCACATCATGAAATCAAGTAGATACAGAGGAAGGGGAAATGGCAAGGGTAGACCTGGATTGGGACAAAGAGTGGCAGAGCCCCTCCGGCCCCCATGCCCACACTCTGTGTCACCTCTGTTTCTGCTGGGCTCCATAACCAGGCCAATGCCCACCCCGAGATCTGATCAAGCCCTTCTGTGTATGCCAAGCTTCCTGCTTCTCCACCCTTGAATTGTAAATGAGCATTATGAAAAGAAAACCCCAAACTCTATATTTCTTCCCAGAGAAAACAGTCACCACCACTAAAACTTTTCCCAGGCAAGAAGTCTTCATACTTGGTCAGCATTAGATTCTTGTTTACTCTGCTACTAGACACTTGAAGTTCTTGGAAAAGACTGTTGAACTGCAAAATAAATCTTTTTTTTTTTCTTGCTAAAATGAAGCAAAGGGACTATATTAGATAAAACTTCTCACTCCATCTCCCTATCTGATAACTGTTTCCCAATAACAATATCCACTCAGCCCTATTTGGGGGTTTGTGTTAAACATCAAAATGAAATGTTTCCTTTATGATTTCACAATTAGGGACTCTGAAGTGTTTGTAATCTGCCTTGAACTTTCTTTCCCATAGACAGCCTCTAGGATACTATACACCCAAGGAATAATGGAAAAAATAGGAATTACAATGCCAGTTATTATTACCTAAACCAGCACCCAGTGCCTCAACACAGGACCTCCTTAGGAAAGTATCCTGGAGCATGTAATGTTTAACTTGAGTTCAAAGGGGAGCTACCCATTTCCCCTTTTCATATAAATTGTGGGACCAGCAATCTCAGGTGTGCCCAGAGGCTTACAGAGGGAAAGATGGCTCTTCTGGCCTCTCTTAAAGTTAAAAAATTGAAGGCTGGAGACTGGAGGAGAAGGTTGGCAAAGAAAAAGAGAGGAAACAAAAGACCAGCTGGAGCTGCCTTGAGGAGGCAGACGTGACCAGGTCTGCTTCCACCTGAGCACTGGGACCACCAGGGTGCTGAGCAGGGCCTGGGTTTCCGCCTTGTAGGTGGAATAATCTACCCTACTAGAAAAAGCTAACCCAGTGAATATCATGGGCTCAGGAGAGGTAGGGAAAGATGAGCAGCTCATACTCCCTTAGGAGAAAGCCAACAAGGGGTGTGAGTGAAGTCGACTTGCCATGGAGGGACCATCAGTAACAGCCCCCTTGCCTACTGAAGCTATATACCTTTCCTATCAACAAGTATTTTTGTCAGTTAGAAAAAAAGATTGCTCCTATGGTAGGCTGGGGAAATTTATGGGAAATCAGAGACATAATCTATCTTCACAGCTGCAAAGATTTTGATTTAGTCTCACGGCATGGGCATCTATATCAAAATAGAGACAATACCATCATTTGTTAGATACATAACTAGTTTTAGGATCCCGCCCTGTAAAATGTCTACGAGTAAATTAATGTCAGATTGGAGGGGCATCAAGAAAATGATACTAGACATGGTCAGTCCTGTGCTCAGCCTCTTCCATGGTGTAACCGGGAGCTGTCTGAGTGAATGCTCATTGGAGAGCGACTTTGCAAAGAATGCTGCCCTTAACGAACATGCTCAGCATTTCAGAAGAGAAATGTAGGACTAGAGTGACCTTGTAAACGGGAGAATTAATAGGAGAAGTTCACAGAGGATAACTGCTGCATAATCCGCTTGAGAAAGCAGACTGCACAAGTCCAATAGGCAAAAGTTTAACAAAGTTTGAGTTAGACTGGAAAGTAGAACACGGTGGATGACAAGCTTGCTATGTATCTGCAATGAAGCCCTGTCTACAGTGTAAAAAGCAAGCATGACCTCGTATGTATCAAAAATATATATATTCGGTGAGTCTATCCACTGTCTTGGGGGAAAATCAGTCAGAACATTATTGGCATATGTTAAACAAAATAATGAGGGTAGTAGAGTATACAGAGAAGAGCTGCGAAGATTCTTCAATTCAGCGTCACATCTGAAACAAGCATAAAAAGAACAAGGTCTATTTTCTTGGCAAAAAAAAAAACTGAGGAGAAATTTAATAGTGATCTAACAGATAAAGGGCTGTTAGACAATGGAAACAAGATAAAAAAAAAAATCCAAGAAGATTGGCTTAAACGAAAACAACCTGAGAGAGATTTATTATCACCTCCCTATTCAACCAAACTTGAAAAATTCAACATCTATTTATGAAGTGCAATTACCTATTTGATTACTACATGTTTATGTGTATATATATGCTAAATGCATGCCCTGGTCATATTATTCAAGGTAATTTTTTTAAGTTAAGTCCTTTCATATAATATTTAACACAACAATACTTGCAAATAAGTCGTAATAAACAATAGAGATTTTCCTTTCTTATAGCTGGTAACCATTGGTCAGGTGTTGAATCTCATTCTCCAAAGCAATCCACTCTGTTTTTAACTCAAGAAATTTTACATTTTCTTGGATATTGATTTACAGAAAGAAACCAAATAGAAAATTCCTCTCATATGAATATGTTTGCTTCAATGATAAAGTTCTTTGGGTTAGGCATTATTGTCATTTTTAAAGTGTTCATAGTCTAATATGCAAATTAACTTTTCAAGATCTAAATTATACCAAATTATAACACTATCACATCCCTGTGTACTATAGACACTACTTTTTATTCACTATGTGTATATTACAACTCTAATGTAACTAGTTTACAAAGTTATATATCTTGCCAATTTAAATGCTTTTTTATTTATTAATTTTAGAGAGAGAGAAGAGGAGAGAGAGAGAGAGAGAGAGAGAGAGAGAGAGAGAGAGAGAGAGACCTCTTATTTATGCATTCATTGGTTGATTCTTGCACGTGCCCTGACTAGGGATTGAATCCTCAACCTTAGCATATCCAGACTACACTCCAACCAACTGAGCTACTTGGCCAGGGCTTAAATAATGCTTTTTAAAGATTGTTTGTTTGTGGTTCTCAACCTTCCTAATGCCGCAACCCTTTAATACAGTTCCTCATGTTTTGGTGACCCCCAACCATAAAATTATTTTCATTGCTATTTCATAACTGTAATTTTGCTACTGTTATGTCTTAGGCGACCCCTGTGAAAGGGTCGTTCGACCCCCAAAGGGGTCTCAACCCACAGGTTGAAAAGCGCTGGAAGGAGTATTAAACAATACATTGGGTTGTTCCAGGATGGCCTTCCAAGTAATCTTAAAAAAGGAAATGGATTCTTATGGTCTGCAATAAAGTTTTTTTAAAAGGTAGCACTTTGGTAGTGAAGTGGAATGTAGAATATCTTTTTTTTCTTTTTTTTAATCCTCATCCGAGGATAGTTTTACATTTATCTTCAGACAGAGTGAGAGGGAGAAAGAGAGAGAGAGAGAAACATCGATGTGAGAGAGACACATCAATTGGTTGCCACCCGCACGACCCCAGCGGGGTCTGGGGACAAACCGCAACCAAGGTACATACCCTTGGCCACAATCGAACCCGGGACTCCTTGGTCTGCAAGCTGATGCTTTAACCGCTGAGCCAAACCGGCCAGGGCTGGAATATCTTTTTAGTTCTACGTTTAGTCTGTTATTATGATTACAAATATATTAGGTGGACATGACTGGTGATACAATATAACTGATAGATCATGAGATCATGGGGAGATAGAGATAGATAGATAGATAGATAGATAGATAGATAGATAGATAGATAGATAGATAGATAGATAGAGATTTTATACATCTTCCTCTCCAAACTCTCTGTTGCACTGACAAGTAAGGAAGAGAAGTCCAGAAGATTCAAACTACAGGTTATCACTTAGCCCAAGCTTGACTTTGGAATTTTTTACTTGGATTTGTAATGCATAGTGTTGTAAAAGACATTATTATTTAACAATGCTAGAAAACAGAGATGCACCAGCTTCTTTTGTAACTTTGCATCTTTTTACCATGGTAAAATAATTATTTTAAATTAATAAGACAGTTCTAGTCTTAGGATTTGCTACTAAATTTTAAACCAGAGAATGAGACACCTTTAAGACTTTATAATGGAAATTCTAACAGAATTTTAACTTACCACTGTTAGTCTCTGCTATAAAACCATCTGTGCAAAGAACATGGTTCATTTATCTACAATGTTATCAACACTGGCCTTAAATTAAATATTCATACAGTTTAACAAGATACAACAATACAACAGCCATGATTCATTTGTGATATATATGACAAAATCATAAAAACATCAGGACACCAGTTCCAATGTTTTGCATCTTTATAATTCTTTAAATGATTTTTCATTAGTCATTCATAAAAAAAGTCAAAATAATTTCATATAGCATTAATATGCATAGGATACAGTGTATATAACAGTTAAACACTTCTAAAATATTTCTTGTAACCAACAGTAATTTATTAAGTAATAAATCAGGAGACTTATTAATGCAAAACCATTAATTTTCTTCTTTTAATATTATGAGATTCTATTTTAATTTCAACTGTAAATGGTTGATTTAAGAGTACACTTTTTATACCAGTAGTTACAGAGTGATTACATTTTGTTTATGTTAAATAATTCTCAAGGTTTAATAATTTTTTGAATGTTACTTAGCATTCTATTAATAATAATAGTGTTCCAACAAATTTTTTATTCTTACAATGTATCTGATGTTTGACCAGGTGAGGTTTGAGGCTTTTGCGATAGACAAAGAACAGACTTGACCATCAAGGTGCTTGTGGTTTAAATAGAGACAAACATAGACACAAGTAAGCACCATGAGGTCTCACAAACGCAATGATTGAAGTAGGACATTTATTTTCTAGGAGATTTGGGGATATAAAGGTATCACTGTGTGTGGCCTCTTGACATACTGGCCAACTGGTCTTCACATTTTGACATGCACATTCCTCTAAGAAATGTTTCTTGACTCTTTGTCCCATCTCAATGCTCCTACCACATGCATCCATGTATTTATTTTCTAGGCAATGACTCACAGATGTCTAGGACTTGGGGGTTACTCAATGAACATTGACCTAAGAAGTTATCTTAATTTACTTGCTTTGGCTCAAAAGCAGGTTCCCAACTATTTATGATGTAAATTTGGTAGAAACGTTAGTTGAGGAGTGTGTTTCCTGCAGACTCACCAGAAAATAAAATACGTAGCAGAATGATAGGAACTATCAATGCATGAGGCTACCTGCTGGTCCCTACCACTCATATGTAGAGAAAATGCAGATGAGAACAAATCTGTTTATATTATTTAACTTCTAAAGTTCAGTGAAGCACCTTTCCCTGGTAGCCACTCTACCATAGGTCCCCAGGCAGAGTAAACAAATAAATTAAATGATGTTAATTCTTTGACTCTACCACCCCTTCTAGACCCATTCCCCACTCCATAGCCTATATACACATATCTGAGAAGTTTGAGGAAATGAGAGTCAGGAACAGAAGTATATGGCCTCTTTCTGGGTAATCTTGATAATGGAGACAGTAGATGGATTTCCTTAGAAGGTTGGGGGCGATTGTGAATACATTGTTCCCTCTCTCCTGGTAGTTGCTATTTAGTGGAACTCCAGATCCAGCTAGACCTGCTGGGCAATAGGGAAGGACAACAGAAAGAAGGTAGAGTGACAGTCAGGTGGAGGAAGACAGACTACTCCATGTGTGCAAGGTGGGGATTCCAAGTTCCTACAGACATAGAGTGAGGGCAGGTATTAGCTATGAGAATAAATTTCTTTGTTGTCAACCAAAAACCTGCCCCGGAAAGCAAGGAGACCTCATGAATAGAACTCTGGTTAGTAGAAAACTCATGGTTGTCTGGTAGGGAGAATTGGGGTGGTTGAAAAAGCCCAGTTGAGCCTTATCAGGAATACTCTTTCCAATTAGTTACCAAGGAGGCCCAGATGAAGGTTTTAAGAGTGTCCAGTGTGCCTCATGAGAGAGCCAGCAACAGGCTCCATCCACACAAAGAGGGGCAATCACTGGTGTCCTTAGAACCCTGAGACACTGCTGGGTTTTGGCCTTGCCCTTCCTCCAAAATCCCCTTTCAGTTGCTGTGTGCGGTTTTGCACGAACACCATACAACCAGAAGAAGCAGCTTTGCATTGGACAGTACATGCAATAATAATGTGTAATTTAAGCTAGAATCTTTTTTTAATTACACAGAGTTTACTAAAATGGGAGAGCATAACTAGTTTACTGTAAGCAGACGGGGGGCCCAAGAGTCAAGGGAAGCATGTCACATATAAAACAAAGCAAACTCCTTGTTTATAAACATCTTATTTGTGAAAGCGAAATTTGCTCTTGTTGCATGCTAGAGGAATATTTATTGCCTCGCTTTTGGAGCATGTGGAAATTAATTATGTGGAATAAAAAGATTTGGGACAGAGTTTCAGTTTCTCAATTCTAGGGGAGGAAAACCCAAGATAAAAATTAAGATAAGAACCAGAGAAGGACATGCAGCTGTGTAAAAATATGAAACATTATTTTCTGTTGTACTCTTTCCCACTACATCCTTTCAATAGCTCACTGAACTCTCTCAAATGAATCCCAAAGGCTTCCTCACCCACCCCTGCAGATGCCCCTCTTCTTCGCAACTTGTTCATACTAATAATTGTGAATAACCCCTGTGGAAAGAGAAACAAAAAGGGCAAGCACCGTTCAGGATTTGAAGAATATCTCAGAGCCAGTGTTTCTGCAAACAGAGATTGAGGAATTGGCTACAAGCTGAGGAAGAAAAAGAAAGAAATCCATGGGGGAGGATGAAGAGACATCTTTATGGCCCAGGAAATGGAAAACTTTGGTTGAGAGTTCCAGAGACATGAATCTGGGAGCCGATTCCTTGCCAAGCTGCATTCAGAGCCAGCAGATGGAGAAACATTTTTATTTTTAATCATTCTCTAGGACACTGGTTCTGAAAATATGATCCCTGGACCAGCAGAAGCATGTGGAAACTTGTTAGAAATGCACACTCTTGGGCCCAACACCAGATCTACTGAAGCAGAAACTCTGGATTAGAGTCCAGTGATATGTGTTTAACAAACTCTGCAGCTAATTCTGATACACTCTCAAGTTTGAGAACCCCTGCTCCATGACGGAGGTTGTTGCTGATGAAGTATGTCTTAAATACTTCACTCTCATGTTTGGCATTTCTTCTAACCTGCTGCTTTCTTTCTACGAATGTTGATGTTGGTGCTTTCATGAGCTGACTGGGAAGTGCCAACTAAAGGTACTGGACAATGGTTAGAACACATACCTCATTTGTGAATAGTCCTAACTAGTTTATTGACTAAAAAATATAGGGATTGCAGTAGTCTATCTAGTTATGATACCTGGGATAACAACCAAGTGTGAGTAATGATAACCATGTCACAAATGCCAGCTGGCCTAAAGATGCCATTGATTATAAGACACAAGGGAAAGGTAATAAAAATGAGAGATGTTAAAAATTTTTATAAAGCATTAGAAATGATGAATTACGACAAAAGAGAAGAACAATATATGCATTTACAATTATAATTAACATAGACAGGGTAATACTAGTAATAAAACAAAGCAGGCACCCAGTGCACTAGGAATAAGACCTAATGCTAGAACAGAAACTAGGACATAAGTCTACAACAACATCCAAAAATATTGGGATACTGGCTCCCTTGACTACGGATCCTGAGGCCTTGGATGAGACAAGTCTATGGGTGGGAGGTTTGTGGTCTCTTGTGGGGATTAGACAGATCCATTCAGGTCTGTGCACAGTACCAAGAAAAGAACAAAACTCCCAGATATTGGAATGTTGGGAATGGGAGACAAATAAGACCAAAAGAATGAAGGAGGTCATCCAGAGGCACCATAGAGTAATATTACTTCCTTCACAATTCTGCCTTCAGATTGCTTCATCTATCTCTACCTGGGCTCAGATAAATGAAACTATAAAGGTAACATATTTTTTATTCTGCCTGTGCAAAGATTTATATACCTCAACTGGTATTATGGGCACAGTTGCCTATATTGGGAGTAAGGGCAGTGTCTTAGTTTGGGTTGCTATAACAAAGTACCATAGACCGGGTGACTTATACACAACAGAAACTTATTTCTCACAGTTTTGGAGCCTGGGAATCTGAGATTAGGGCACCAGCATGGTTGGATTCTGGTGAAAGCTCTCTTTCTGACTTGTAGACTGCTGACTTCTCATGGTATCCCTACATAGTGAAAAGAGGGTTAGCTAGCTAGCTCGTTGGCCTTTTATAATAAGAGCATGAATCCCATTCATGGGGCTCTACCCTCATCATCTAATGACCTCCAAAAAGCTCACCTCCAAATACTCCCAAATGGAGGAACTGGTTTCAACATATGAATTGGGGGTTAGGAGTAGGGCACACAAACATTCAGTCTATTGCAGGAAGCAATGGCTTGGAATATAGGTATTTTAACATTAAAAATGAGGGTCAAGAAAGTGTTAACTAAAAATAAATTTGAATCTCTGACCTAAGAACTAAACCATCTTTCCTAAGTGTATGACTTAGTTTAAGAGATCAGTATCTGTCCCTTTATTCTCTCATGTGCCACATTACACAGGACATGCAGTAGCTAATTTTCTACTTGGTCACATGTAGGAGGTTCTGGGGACAGCGTTATTACAAGTTTACATCTTCTTCTCATTGTTAGCTTCGGAGGAAGCCTAAAATTTTTAAATTTGAAGGTCATACCCAATTCCATAAAAAATAGAATCTTTTACATTCCAGGTAACTGCATATTAAAATAGACAGAATAATTCTTACGAGGATTTTTAGGAGAACTTTAAAATAATTTTTATTAACTATTTTAATTAAATACAATGATAAAAAATATAAAATTATTTTAATGAAATAAAGCCAGTGAAAACCTATGGTTAACGTAAAATAGGAATCATATTTAACATGCCTCATATTTTCTTAAAAATTAATCCCATGCTACTCCAAGAGTGAATTAAGGACAACTGCACTAATAAGACAAAACTGGGCCCACACGAAACATATCAGATTAAGCATATTACTCCAAATGAAAGTTTCGATGGCTGGCTATCCTGGGCAGCAACATCTTTCTACTGAAGAGATAGTTGTGATTTTCAGTTGGCTGGTTACGATTAACCAATTAATCTTTCAGGAAAATTTTACCTCTCTAGCCCTGTGTCCAGTGACATGCTCTGTGACCTTTAGCCAGAGCTTATCTTGCTGTTGGGTTGGGGTGTGGATGCCACACAGTCCCTCCTTGCTTTCAGGAATGGTGTGGCCTTGGGGAGGGTCTCGGAGTCTGTCTGCACTCCTGTCTTAACTCTCTCCCTCTCTTCTATTGATTTTAGCATATATATATATGTCCTCAGGTGAATTTTTTTTTTCTTTTTTTATCCTCACCCGAGGACATTTTTCCATTTTTGTTCAGACAGAGTGGGAGGGAGAGAGAGGAAGAGAGAGAGAGAGAAACATCGACGTGAAAGGGACACATCGAGTGGCTGCCTCCTGCACAACCCCAACCAGGGCCAGGGACAAATCGCAACCGAGGTACGTGACCTTTGCCAGAATCAAACCCGGGACTCATTGGTTCACAGGCCAACACTCTAACCGCTGAGCCAAACAGACGAGAGCTCCTCAGGTGAATTTTTTATTTCAACTGGTTTCAGAGGAAGTCTCCTTTTCTTAAAAGAGGTGATAAAAATATAAAAATCTGCAGAGTGAACAGTAGTTTATCCTCAGTAGGAAGCCAACTTCAGAAAAATTGGACATACTGGTAATAGTGGCCAAGAAGTAGACTGAGAAGGGGAAAAGAATATGTGTTCAGGAGTTAGAATGTCCAGGGTATTGATTCTGCCACCCATGACCCGAGCACATTACATCATCTCTCTAAGTCTCTGTTCCTTCTGTAGAGGGGAACTCACAATAGCTCCCTCTTAGGATTATAGTAAGAGGCATAATTTTCGTGTGATAAGATCATAAAATTGAATCCATCCTACAATTTAGACATGTAGAGAAAATGTAGTACTTTCATTTTATTTAATATTAATCTGATCTTTTTCCTGAGCCCTCACTCATGCTTAAATGGAGAATGAATAAATGAATAAATAAATAAATAAATAAATAAATAAATAAATAAATAAATAAATAAATACCTACATTAAACATTGAAGTAATACTACCAGATAAACTCTCAAATCTCAGTGACACCATCTAGAAAATAGAGTATATTTCTCACTCATGCCAGTGTGGATGTGGACTAGTGACCCTCTTCCAAGTGGTAACTCAGAGATGCAGCCTTCCTCACCTTTTATCTCTACCATCATCAACACTCTCAGAGTCACCCTGGACATTGACATCAACCTGGTGGATGGAGAAATGGAGCTAAAGGGGGCATATTATATTGACACTTAGCCATTTAGGCCAGGAAGAAATACCCATTACTTACAGTCATTGATTGCAACAATGCAATTACTTACATTTCATTGATAGCTATTCAAGTGGTCTAGACATAAGAGGAGCTAAGAAGACATCTCTCAATTACATTTCTACAATATGGACGGGTAGCACAAATTTTTGCTATGAATGATCTTTTCTTAACTTTCAAATATCCAAGCACACCTTTCATATAAAACACAAGAGAAGCAATTCAAAGTTGATCCAGTTACTGTAGCTAGCTCAAAGTCCAGGATTTCTGAGTGATATGCTCAACACTCCATCCAGGGTATATGCGGCTTCATTTGGTCTGGCAATTTATAAACTAACTAGCAAGTTATCTAACCGCCCTCATCCTCTAACCACAACATGCATGCTCAACCAGTACACAATGATGGAAGAGGGACAGAATAAAGCCAGGCAGGTTAAGAGCAATTGAATGACAATGGGAGACACACAGTGAACGCCTATCTATGACAATGGTTAAACCCTGCTGGGCAGGCACTGGAAAGGCCTCCTAGTGTGGAGACAGGGAAAGTTCCTAGACTAGGTCCTGGTTTGCTCTCTTGGAAGGCCCCCTTGTCCATTGCTCTCTGTGGTCTCTGACTCTGCCTTCTGTGAGATTATCCCATGTTCATTATTCTCCATGCTCACATTTGAAGTGACCACTGGGAATTATGCCCTTTTCAGTGATTCAGTACTCTCATGCCTCTTGCTACTAATGCAAATTTGGAGACCAAGTCTTTCTTTTAAATCCTCACCCAAGGATATTTTTTCCACTGATTTTTTTAGAAAGAGTGGAAGGGAGTGAGGGAGGAGAGAGAGAGAAAAGAGAGAGAGAAAAATCGATGTGAGAGAGACACATTGATTGGCTGCCTCCCATATGCACCCCGACTGGGGCCAGGGATTGAACGGGCAACCCAGCTATGTGCCCTTGACTGGGAATTGAACCCACAACCCTTTGGAGTGCAGGCCGACGCTCTAACCACCAAGCCACACTAGCCAGGGCCCAAAAGTCTTTTTTAAGGCTTGAACAGTCAAAGACATATATCTTTGGAAATAGAATTACTTCAAAAACTTAGTAGATTTTTAAAGTTCTAATTGTTTCCAGATAGTGCTGTGTGACAGTAATCACACTCAAAGTTATTATCTCATATAATTATAAAACAAAAATGAGTTCTTGTCTTCACTTCATACTTCCTTCTCTCAACTAAATGTTATTTTGCAGTCATTGATTTGGATGGGAAGGCAAAGGATATAATGCTTGCTCACTATCTGTAATGTTCAGAGACCTGAGGTTTTTTTTAAATCTCTCTTTATAAAAATTTTTTTTTATAATTTATTTTATTATTAATTTGTTTTTGTTACAGATGTTTTTCCTTTTTTTCCCCCCCATTGACACCCTCCTCCCCCTCCCCTTCTCCTCCCCATCCCTGTTGTCCATGTCCATTGGTTATGCACCCATGCACATAGGCTCTGTGATTTATCTCTTTCCCCCCGCCTCCCCGCCTCCTCTGAGGCCCGTCATCCCGTACTCCACCCTCCATGTCTCTGGGTCAATTTCGTTGTTCAGTTTGCTCAGTTCTCCTGTGTGTTGCCGGCTTCCTCCGTTGGTGGGGGCGTCTCCTGGCTCCCCCGCTCCTGGGTTCCTCAGTGGTGGGGGCGTCGCTCAGCTTCCGCAGGCGCCCCTGGCTGCAGGATCATGTTTCCTTTCAGGCAACAAGGAGGGTCCTGGAGGGCAGTATGCCGTCTCCATTCTGCTGCTTCTTCATTTTCGTAGTTGCAGGGCTTCCATTCAGCTTGATTTCATGCGGTCTTTAAGTGATAGTTATTCTGTGATTTAGTTGTAACTTTGATGTGGTTGTGGGAGGACGCGGTTCCGCGTCCACCTAGGTCGCCATCTTGACCGGAAGTCCTAAGCTATTCTTTATTTCAGTTAGTGCCTCCTTCATTTCTAACTGTGTATCCATCATTTCTGACTGGTCCCTTTTTATGCTCTTGAGGCCCTCACTAAGTTCACTGAGGTTCTCACTAAGTCCATTGAGCATCCTTATAAGCAGTATTTTGAACTCTGCATCCGTTAGGTTGCTTAACTCCATTTCACTTAGTTGTTTTCCTGGAGTTTTGTTCTGTTCTTTCATTTGGGACCTGTTTCTTTATCTCCTCATTTTAGCTGCCTCCCTGTGTTTGTTTCTATGTATTACTTAGCGAGAGGTACGGGGCTAGCTGAGACCAGATGCTGCTTGTTTGAAAGAATTTAGGATAAGCTGAAGCAGGCTCCAAGACAGGCCAATCCTATGGTAAAGCAACTGGCAACAGCTTGGGTGGGCCTGGAAGTTGGGTGGGGCGGGGCCTCAGGGAATCACCAGGGCGGGGCCAACTGTGTGAGGCAGGTTGCTGGAGTCCCAGAAATGGCTGCGTCTACTGCCCCAGGGAAGGGCTCACCAAAGGAACAAAAGCCTCTGATAGCACGTCTGTCCAGGTCGGTCCAGGAGAAAGCTGCCTCTCCAGCCCTCGCGCCAATGCCTAACAGCTCAGTTCTTCCCCATATGACTCTGGTGCCCCTCAGGCTGCCTCCCCTGCGCTGGAGCCCAGAGGGAGCAAGTCTGAGTAAGTCTGTGCGCGGGCCCTTTAAGAGGAGCTGCCGGGGGCTCCAGCTGCCTCAGCCTCAGTTCCCGCTGGTTTCTCCAGCCAGAAGTTCTGGGGGCTTCTCTTCCTGGCACTGGAGCCCTCAGCTGGGCGCCTGGTGTGGGACGGGGACCCCTCAGTCCTCAGGGAGGACCTTCCCAGCTGAGGTGCCCTCCTAATTTTTATCCGCCACACATGGGTGTGGGACCAGCCCGTCATGCCTCCGCCCTCCTACCAGTCTCAATGCGGCTTCTTCTTTAATTTCGTAGTTGTCAGACTTCCATTCAGCTTGATTTCAGGTGGTTTTGAATGATGGTTGTTCTGTATTTTAGTTGTAACTTTGATGTGGTTGTGGGAGGACGCGATACTGCGTCTACCTATGCCGCCATCTTGACCGGAAGTCAAAAATTTTTTTTTCTTTCTTTATTTTTAGAGAGAGAGGAAGGGAGAGGGAGAGAGATAGAAACATCGATGAGAAAGAACATCGATCGGCTGCCTCCTGCATGCCCCCCATGGGGGGTTTGGCCCACAACCTGGGCATGTGCCCTGACCAGGAATCGAACCAGTGACCTCTTGTTGCATGGATCAATGCTCAACCACTGAGCCACACCGGCCGGGCCTGAGGTTTGAAGAAAGTGGAGGCACACAAATGGGGAGCACCAGTCTTCTCCAGTACTGAGGGCAGGGGTAGTGCTTCTGCCTCTAATTTAATGCTTCAGGAGAGTAGGCACCCCTCCATGGGACTGCTGATCCCTTCAGACTATGACCTCTTAGAGTGCAAGGCCGACTTATTCAACTTTTCATATCCAGCAACTAGCATTGTTCTGGGCACACAGAAAATGTTTAATAATGTTAGTAGGATAAATCAATACAAAATGAGCTAATAAAGTAAGTTGTAATATATCTTACTTTAATTCAGTAGCTTTCAAAGTGTAGTCCCCAGACCAGCAGCATCACCATGATCTGAGAACTTATTAGAAATACAGATTCTGGGCCCTGCTTCTGGCTTACTGAAGCTGGGGTAGGACCCAGAAATCTTATGTTTTCCTTTCAAGTGATTCTGATATATACTATAACGTTTGAGAACCATTGCAGTAGTTCATTAACATTTTCTGTAAGAATGTCTAGGTTTAACAACTTTTATCTACAGAGGCACTAAGTCTGCTTTTTCTTTTTAAAGTAAAAGCCTATTGAATTTGATAAGTAAGGAATTTCCTTAGATATTTTTGAAATATTTTTTCATTCGGTGGGCAGCATGCAAAGATTCCATGAGTTTATGAACAATGTGTTTTGAACCTGACATTTTGTAACTTTTCCAGAGACATCCTGTCATTGTTTCACGTACAGAATTTCCATTGAGTTAGGTGAAATTGAGAGAGCAGGTCAATAGCAGGATATGGACTCAGATTACCTAGGCAGAGATTATATCGCCCCTCCCACCGCCAAGTCCTTCCAGGCAGCTTCATTGTCTGCAGCTCTGGTGACTTCCTCCTCCAGAGTCACCAGGCTGCCCATAATCCTATGTTGTCCACTTATCTGAATCATTTTTCACCAGACTTTGAAAAATCTGTTGCCATCCAGGAAGATTACTGTACCTTTTTATTTTCAATGTTATCATTAGACAATATTTAATGTATCAATTGTTCCTAGTGGACTAAGTCAAGCTATCTAATAGTCTATTTATCTAACAGACTAAATTTAAGATTAGCTAATACAACTGTATCTGAGATGCATCACTTTAATTGAATTGGCACTGAATGTCATTCTGAGCTGACTTTATGACAGCTAATCAATACTTTTACTGGGACACTTCATGATGCCATCATTTCCTTGAAGTAAATGTCCCAGTGTAAGTGCTGTGTCTTATGTCATTCAAGCAAACACATGTAAACTAGGTGGGTTCCAAATGTGCAAATTCTCACTGCTTTGCTTTTATTATTCTTATAAATGTAATTCTTCAAGTGTTGTCCATTTCTGCCAAAAACACCTAGAAGGTCTTTAACTTTTTCTTCAGAATCCCCACGTAGGTTGAGATAGTGACCGATGGTGTGGTTACCCAGCAACCCTTGGTAACTATTACAATCAGTATTGTCTGAAATAACTAACAGGTGTAACTAACCATAGAACTTAAGGTTTCCTAAAGGTACCAGGACGGTTTCTTAACTTTTAATGTGAGCTAATCACCTACAGTTCTTGTTTAAAATGCAGCTTCTAATTCAGTAGGTCTGGAGGGAGGTTGCGTGTCTAACAAAATGATGCTCATGCTGTCAGTCCACAAACCACACTTTTTGGTAGAAAGTCACTAGAAGGCATCATGTTGGAAACAATAGAAAGCCAAGTGCAAAATAATAGAATATATACTCTTACAAATTGTTGCAATTTCTGTATTTGTTGTTCTTCAAATTCATATATATTAACTATCCAAGGTGTAAGCATTTTTGGAGTAGTGTATTTGATGGTAATGTATTCGTGTATTTCTGGCCGATCTACAGGAAAGGAGCTCATACGTTCACTTCCAGGCTAACGGAAACAAAGGTGAGTACAGGATGGCTAGAGATGGCAGCTTCGTTTTCAAGCTTGTAAGAGCAAACAGTGTGAACATATACACTTGCTCGAGAGTACTGACTGTCCCTGTAAGAACCAGCAGAGCAGTCACGAGCTCTGAAGTGCAAGTGTTTTCCCTTCATAAACATCGCGTGCTTTCCCCGGGGCAACCTGCACTGTAGTCCTGATCACACAGCTATGCTTTCACAGAAAATTAATTCTAGCCCTGGTCTTGGCCAGTTTCATTTGGGCTCCCAGGTATTTCCCATTTCCCCTCAGTTACAGTAGAAGCCTCTTTATTTTCTCACCTCCACAGACACCTCCTCCTTCACTCTGCCCCCCACCTTGGGGTCCCTCTTGATGAGCCTGATTGAACAAGGAGGGATGCTCTTCTTTGTAATTACTGTTATTTTTAACTTGAGAAAACCACCTGGTTGGACTACTGCCTGTGTGCCAGGCAGAGACAGCTGCTCTCAGTGTGTGCCACAACCATGTTGAAGCCTGCTGGGGAATATTCTACATGCAGGAGTTTGGCATCCGGTCAGTTTGGACCTACGGCCTCACTGACAGCTCATCTTCACTCTGGTTTGCTGGCATCATGAGCAATGCTCCTCCAACCCAAAGAGAATGCTGCTGTACTCTTGCTCTGTCTCTGCAACACACACGCGCACACACACACACACACACACGCACACAGACATGTGCACCTACACAGACACACGTTCATTTTCCATATACTCTCCTTGGAATGAAAAGGAAAGTCTCATAAGGAAGTTGGCTGTGTGCCACATTACCGTAGGCTATACTGTAGGTGCTTTGGATAGAGCTTGTGAAGAAACATATGGGCCTCATGAAAGAAACACCTGCTTGCTCAAAGTAGAAAATAAAAAAAAATAAAAGTTGCCCCACTGTTTCTTTGGCACCTCTAGAAGGAAAGCTGACTGTGATTAAATGAAGGAGGCCACTGGAGGCTTTTTCTGCCCATATCCTTCCAGCTGGGGCATCTCCATTCCTTTGAGTTTTAAACAGGTATCATTAAGGATGTGTCTGTTTTTAGATTCTGAGAAGATTTAAGAAGTCCTCATACCAGGCAAGTTCAAAAATTGGATCTCCCCTTCCTCCAAACAAGTATTAAGAGAGGGACAGAAAGGTCAAGATTTAGATTTGCACCAAACAACCAATAAGGTCAAGTTTCTAATAAGATCCTTGCACCTTTTCCCAAATTTTGGGACATTTTAAAGGAGAATTAACAACTGAAAGCAACTGGTCATGGCTTTTGAAAGTATAACTCTAATACCCAGAAATGATTTGGTATGATAGAAGGAAAATCTAGAATATAAGTCTATATGTTGCTTTAATTTAAAATGAACATTTATGGCCCTGCCCAGTGTGGCTCAGTTGGTTGGAGCGTTGTCCCGAACACCGTAAGGTTGTGGGTTAGATGCCCAGTCAGGGCACATACCTGGGTGGCAGTTTCTGTCCCCAGTAGGGGTGTGTATAGGAAGCAACAGATCAATGTTTCTCTCTCTTGCTCTCTCTCCCTTCCTCTCTCACTAAAATCAATAAACATGTCCTCAAATGAAGATTCAAATTTTTAAAAATTAACACTTATGATCATAATAAGAAATATTAAGTAATTTTTTAAAAATATTTTTCTTTGTTGACTTTACAGAGAGGAAAGGAGAGAGCTAGAAACATCGATGAGCGAGAACATCGATTGGCCGCCTCCTGCATGCCCCCCACTGGGGATCGGGCCCACAACCTGGGCATGTGCCCTGACCTGGAATTGAACCAGCAACCTCTTGGTATATGGGTCGACGCTCAACCAGTGAGCCACACCGCCAGGCATATTAAGTAATTTTTATCTCTATATTCCAATATAACAAATGAAGCCCACAGTCTTTCACTTATATTTGACAATAGTAGAACATGTAGGAAAATCCACTGACACATTTGCTCAAGTAATGGTCCTTAGATGCTAATGAACTCACTATGTGTCTACTAAATGGATCACCACAAACTCTCTCTGTCTCTCTCTGTCTCTCTCGCTCTATATATAATGAGTATGTATGTGTACACATATGTATACATATACACATGCATATATACATGTGCACATATGCATATACATAGTATAATTTAATTTTTATAATTTAAGTCATATACTTATAAATACATATTATTTCTTCACTTAGTAAATATGTGAAATGATATAAAACAAAATATTTTTTTCTGAGGCATTAGTTTAGGAATGTTCTTTTTTTTTTCTTTTTATTCAACTGTACTTTCTGATTTTTCTAGACTTGGCATTTGTTACTTATGTCGTAAAGCAAACATAAAGGCTGAGAGGAGAGAAACAGGGTACACAACATTTTCCAGGGTTATTTAGCCTGCTGTCAGCCCACCCCGAGATGTCCTGGAGCTCAGCCATGAAGATGGCACCGATGTTAAGAATCTGCCCCAGCAGGATACACCTCTAGTTCTTGTCAGGGATCCTCTTTATCTAGAGCAGAAGTCCTTAAACTACTCTCCAGGGGCAAAATCCAGCCCATAACCTGTTTTGTAAATAAAGTTTTATTGGAACAATGCTACAGTCATTGATGTATGTACTGTCTGTCTAGGGCTGATTTTGACAACAACAGAGCCGAATGGTTCCTACAGGATGATGTGGCCCCAAAACTCTAAAATAGTTACTATCTAGCCCTTTATGGAGTGTTTGCTGACTCCTAATTTAGAGCATATCTCAGGGCAAAGGACTCCTAGAATGTGGTTACATTTAATACAGAGCCCATCTATTCCATGCTTAAAAACTATGGTTTGTGACATTGTCGAAATCTGAAACATCCACTAAACTCATGAGCCTCATGAATTTCAATACCATTATTTCAAGTAAATTCAATTCACATGTATCTAATTTAATCAAATGTAATTCAACAAAATGTGCTTTTGGAAGATCTGTTTAGTGTTCAAAAAAGCATGCACATCACTCCCAGATCCCGGGAGCTGTGCTCTTGCTGGAGTGAGTGAACCTCAGACCCTAAAAATGAGTTGTAATTAAACTCAGGATCAACAAGGTCAAATATGTATGAGTACCTTCTCTCTTTTTTATTTTATTTTATTTTATTTTATTATTTTATTTTATTTTATTATCCTCACTCGAAGACATTTTTGCATTTATCTTCAGATAGAGCAGGAGGGAGAGAGGGAGGAAGAGAGAGAGAAAAACATCGATGTGAGATAGATACATCGACTGGTTGCCACCCACACAACCCCAACAGGAGTCGGGGACAAACTGCAACCAAGGTACGTGCCCTTAGCGGGAACCGAACCCGGGCTCTAACCACTGAGCCAAACCAGCAAGGGCCTTTCTCTCTTTTTAAAGATGATCATTTGAGTAAGAATTGGCACAGAGAAAGTTGGTATAAGATCCTACTTTAAGATTCAAGTGTCACAAGTTTTAATTTTCAACACCAAGATAAGCCCCTCCATAAAGTTTCTTCCTTGTATTTTATTTGCCATGGGCATGGATATTAATAAAATACTGTATGTCAGAGTAATTGCTTTAAATATACCTGTTCTCCTCAAGAAGTACCCCTCATTCTTTAAGTTCAGTGTAGACATCAGAGGGAAGCGAGCAGACATCTACTGATCACAAACCTGAGCATCCCACTCAGAATTGACAAATGTGCATTCATTCATTGCTCACCTACTAGTGTTGGGTCTCTTAGATACTCAAGTGAGAGACTAGCTCAAAAAGCTCTCAGTATGATTCATTTTTGGGTCTTAGAGCTCACCATTCCTTTATGGAATGTATGAGACCACCCTGAAGGATCAGGACTTCTTGCTTTTCACCACTTTTTTTTCCATGGCTTTCCTTGTATGATAAGTATTTTTATCAGATGGGTTTTTTTCCAAGCCCGCTGAGAGGAAAGCTTAGTATCTGTGCTTAGTTGTCAATCTCCTGTAATTACTTAACTGCGGGTGATTGTACAACCCCCAAAATTAGCTTCCAATTAATTTAGTGCAAAAGTAAGATTGTAACAGAAATGCTATGGACATATTAAGGTAGTATTATAGAGTTATTATGGTTTAGAAAATTAAAATTTAACATCAAATCATTAATAATAAAAAATAATAATAGATTTGCATTGAGCTAGACAACTGACATGAATTATCTCATATATTTCTCCCAAAAGTTTTATGAGGTCATTTCTATTTTTATCTGTGTTTTACATAGACTCAGGAAGATTAAATAACTCTCTGAAGATGCTAAGTTAGTAAAAGGTAGAGCAAGGACTCAAAGACAGGTCTATCTGGTTGCATTGCTTATGTTTTAGTATCTTCCAACTTCGCTCCTTGCACATTTCTAGGTGTACCCCGTATAGTTGACTCCACTTTTTTGTTGTTGTTACACAAGAAAAGCCCAGTTTTTTTTAAATCTTAAAATACAACAAACTAAGAATGTAGGTATCTGGGTAGGTCTAAGTTAAAATTTAGGTAAACTTTTATATCTTCACGATATTGTAATAGAGTGTTAAGAGGTAAAAAGAGGTGGTGCCTTAAAAAGACTTGACCTTACCATTTTTGAAGTTTGAAAACTATCATTTTTAAAGTAATAAGCGATTTTTTCCCCAAAGATGGAGACTAGAGTTTATCTTTCTTTTGGAAAAATGACTTAAATGGACATGTAGTGAAGCACACCTAAGGGCAAGTTCCCTGTGTTCCTGGCGAAGCCATGAGTTCTTTGCATTTTCCCAAAGCTAATGACTTAGGCTGACATAGTAAGTATGCTACTCAGTAAAGTAAATGTGTGCCCCTAAGAGTTAGAAGAGTTTTTCCATCCTTAATTTGTAAGTGCACCATCTATGCCTGTATGCTGTGGTTCACTCTTGGTTGCTACATATACACACAAATTACATCAGAGAAAAGACAGTGACAGGAATGAGATTAAATTTGGTGTCTTACGAGTTGAATGTAGCTGTTTGTGTTTATTCCAGATGGAATATACCAGAGTAGAGGGTCATGTACTTGTCTATCATCAAGGCTGTTTCATCAGGGCCGTGGGGTTAGGTCAAGCCCATGAATGTATGGTTTTCCCCATTGTAAACTGTCGTGGGAAAAGCTTAAGGACATGGGCTTAACTTTGGGAAACAAATACTTCTTTATTCCCCCTCTGAGTTCAGGGGTTAACTGGCTCTGGAAACTCTACCTTGATGGTAGAGTTCATGGCAATAGGGGTGAGCTACCTTTTGTCACATAGAAAAAGCACTTCAAGAGTTGGTCAAGGAGCTGGCCTAGTAAGGAACTATAATATTGGTTTAGACCAGTGATTTTCAACCTTTTTCATCTCATAGCACACATAAACTAATTACTAAAATTCTTCAGCACACCAAAAAAGATGATATATTTTTTGCCAGTCTGACAAAAAAAAAAAAAGAAAAGGTATAATTTTGATTGATTTACAAAAATAATAATAATAATAGTAATTACCTACCCTTTTTGCTCCAAAGTGAGTTTTTTTAAAAATCAGGCAACTATACTTGTATATAAGGATTGCTGGTACTGAGAATTAACCAATCAGAAGCAAACTTATTATACAACATGACCAATAAGATACAACTCTATTATACGACCTATATATTTATAGTTCAAGACAGGGCATTCACATCGGTGGGCTATTGTTGTGTTGGCTTTGCCAGTTTTTTATTTGACAATCTAAGGGAAAAGAGGTCAGTGGCCCTGACTAAATAATCATGTATTGCATGTTGTAAAAATTCTGGCAGCATACTGGTTGAAAATCTCTGCTGTGGACTCTAAAAGAGTAGCCACATCTAATAGCACTTTTAAGTGACCGTATGCAAAATTTTCTTTGTCCTCAAGTCTTCAGTAAAGCCAGTTGCCCTTTGAGGAATTTGCCAAGGGACCCCCTCAAAATGTGATGTGGTATTCCCCCTCAGATTGATGTGTACAGGTATGGGCAGGTGGGCTGGGGGAAGAGTGGAAGGCATGAGATTGAGGCTTGGCTCAGCAAAATCACAAAGGTCAGCCATGAAGTGGCGAAGGAATAGAAGAGGAAGACCAGAAAGACCTGATCCCAAACACGCATGAGAGGGCACCATGGGGATGTTTCCTAGAAACAGCTTAGGGACACTGGGGGGTGGGGAGGGGAATCTCCAGCAATCAGGCCATTAAAGACTATATATATTTTAAATAAACAGTTATATGGTAACCATAGACTGTTGGTATCTAGGATTTATGTGTTACAAGAGACGATAAAAACAGGTTCAGAAACAGCTCCCTCTTTAACAGACTTTCCCTGCTTGGTGCAAGCCCTAGGCAGACTTCTCTCAGGCCCAGTACCCGACCTGTCCACACAAGGGTTCATGTGTTCAGTGTTATACAGATAATCAAAAACATGCTTCACATAAAGACCCTGTCCCCTGCATCCGTGCAGTGACCTGTCCACTGCCACTCTTTGTGGAATAAAAAAGTGGGAGAAGTCCAAAAGAAACCAATGTTCAAAATGCAAACCTGCCCCCTTCCTTCCATGCCCTTTCTCTGGGACTCCACTGCCACAGAGATTCATGTAAAACATTCACTACACTCAACACGTTTGAGCTGTAGGAACTTTTATCACTGTGTGAGACCTGGCTGCAGCTTCCTTGTGATATATATCATTTATTAATTTATTCAGAGACCCTCTTTGTACCAGGTGCTACATCAGGAGATGAGACGATCACAGTGTTTCCTTTCATGTTGCTTATGGGCTCTTTCTGAAAGGATTTAAGAAGACACATATGAGCGACTATACATACAAATGGCAATTTGGGGGTCACAATATAATAGAGATCATGCAAAGATCGAAGGAAAATTGATGGCACCGATTTCCTGAGGGAAACCGCTTTCTACTCTGACTGAATTTCTTTCTGAAAGTTTTAAGCATATAAAGGGGCTTAGGGGAGCAAATACATGGCATGCGCTCTGTGGATATTTTCTTTTTAACCAAGACTAATCTTAAATTAAAATTTTTCCTATAAGTTCTTTGTGTAAGAGAACCTGAAAATCAAAATGGATTCTATTTTCAAATATGGTTTTATAAAATAGGAAATACTGAAGCAAATACTTTTTCTGTTGCCCCTCTTTTTTTCTCTTATGACTGCATAAAAGAACACAGAGCTGTGATATAGGATCTCAAAGTATATACTTCAGAGTAAATATGATCTCATAGTAATTAAATAGCCTATTAGATAATGTCTCTCAAATATGAGCTATTTTAAATATGCTTTAGTGGGTGTTCCATCTATCTATCATTTATCTATCTGTCTATTTATCTATCTACCATCTATGTGCCTGATGAGTCTGGAATAAAGAAGGTAAAGCTGTCATTACTGTGAAGATTTGGAGACTGGATTTAATGGCTCAAGAATAGCTCCTATGTTCCACATGGGCCTTTCCCACTAGAGTAACATATATATAAACCTATATTTGTCTCAAAAAAAAAAGAAAAAAGATTCTTAGATTTGTCTTGGTGATTGCATAATTGTTATTTGAATCTCAAATTTCTGTTATGAATGTAATTGAAAAAACATGCCAGGCTCATGATAATGGTTGATTGTTCCAGCTATTAAAAACAAACAAATATACATACACAAGCAGAACCCCAAACCAAAATCCTTAGTTTGACCCCGGTGGAACATTAGTTTCATAGGAAGATGGATTTTCTTTCTCTCTGGGTGTGCCAGAATGAATAAATTTCAAAATACTCCACCCTCCCTGCCCAAAGAGCTGAAAAAATTGATCCACTGATGAGATTTAATATTTATGGATACCTACAAAATAATAGTTCTGTGGTAGTTGATTCAGAGAAATATCCTCAGAAAGTAAGGAGCCCTGTGGTTCTACCTGATCATCATAACTGTTCCTTTACCAGAGAAAAAGAACTGGTATTTAAAATTTTCTATTTTCCAGGCACTGTGATAGGTATTGGACATATAATGGTTGGAAAATTCACATCCTGCCCTCAAGGAAATGAAAATCACCATGAGCACCTTCTAGTTTGCTATAATCAGAAGTGCCACTTGAATTTCTTCTACGATTAAAATGGTAAGCCCCAAGTAGCCAAAATTCCAGCACTTAATGATCATGAGTAGATCTTTTCTGGGATGTGGCAGCAAATTAAAGCTATCAACACAATCATAGAGTCTCTTGCATTATAGCTCATTAGCTATGTCTAGGTCCTTTTAAAAAATACTGCTTGTCCCCAAAGAAGCCATCCTCTCTTCGAGCCCTGGTCTTTAAAGACACGGAGGCCTGTCTGATGGACTCCAGAGCTCCCTTCTTGAACAAACTGCATTTCTGGGCAGTTCTTTGGGTCAATAAGATGTCCTTTTTAGTTCAACACCCCAACAATGAGTGCTTCACTGGTCTGGTTGATTTTTCTGTCTGATTCCCTCTAGCCTCTGTCTTTTTAAACTAAATATTGTGTATTCATTAAGCTCTTGTAAAAACCCTCTTCATCCTTTTACACACACACACCCTACTGCTCAAGTAAAACTTCTTTCAATATATATATTGATATATGAGAGGTAAATAATGATGCATGCAGCTCACTTATAGGTATTCCTGCCTAGAAGTAAGCATTTTGTCTTTGAAGAAATTTTAAGAAAGCTTTTAGAGTTTGGTAAGGGGAAACAGAGTCTAGAAGGGGAAATAGTTTCTGGCACAAAATAAAAGAATGGGAAACACAATGGAAGTGATTTAAAACACATGATTTCATTTTCCGTGAGCTTTAGAGATAAAAACTATTACACCTCTTTATTTTAGAGTCAGAAAAATGACATATCTCACCATTTTAACAAAGGCAAAAGGAAAACATTGTTTAAAGGTAAAAAGATTGCAGAAGAAACCAACTGAACAACACAGTTGGGTTTTTGTTTATTTTTGTTTAAGAAAGAAATAAAACACAAAGATAAATTTCGGTTATGACAGAATCAGCTGATAAAATACACCTTGGAAGAGAAATCTGTGATTGAGGGAAAGTCTTATAATTGTTTCTTTCTACAATCTGACCTGGCCACTTCCCCCAAAATACATTCCATCTCTACTGCAATCAGCAGTGGCTCCATCAAAGTCTACCTTGTATAAATATTAACTCATCTTCAAAGAAGCACGCAAGTACTAAATTCAAATCTATTTTGCTTTTCAGGGCAGGTAATAGATTATAACTATCTGCTTGGTTCCCTGTCGCTGCTTCCTGTGACCTTCAGAACTGAGATCACTAAAACACCAGCAATTCGGCCTTAATCAGTTTCGAAGTCTAGACTGGTCTCCAGGGACTTGGAAGGAGCCCAAAACTAACAACGCTCTGTCTCGGCCACTTCAAAATTGCTGCAGGTCTGGCTCTGACCATAGAGTCTAATAAAGAATTTGGGCTCACAATTTATATCCTTGCCCTTTCCATTTCACTAAACGATCCTCAACTTACCCCTTCCCCATATCATCCCACAATTAGAATTCTGCCTGCACTCCAGCCTCTATGTAGGTACCTGCTACCCTCTGCCTGAACTTCCCACCCATTGCCTATTGTTGAATCCCGCCCCCATCCCAATGCTAACTTCTATGCCTGCTCTTCAAGTTTCTCCCTATTACTTATTCTGCCTTCCAAGTTCAGATTTCTTTCTATTACTTGTTCTGCCTACCAATTTCATCCTGATCTCCAGATTTCACCTTCCCACACGGGCCTTTTATGTCACTGGTTGAGCAACATAAGCACTCTTCCAAGAATCATCTAATCTTCCAGGCTGAGCTTTGCATTGTCTCTAAAGAGTTGTTACACAGGCCTTCGTACGGTTAGACACATCCACAGATATAGAAGGACTCAGAGATCATGCATTCCACTTCTCATATAACACAGATAAACAAGATAAGATCATCTTGTTTGTACTTTTGTTTAATCCTCACCAGAGGATATGTTTTTATTGACTTGAGAGAGAGAGGAAGGGAGATAGAGAGAGAGAGAGATTGATATGAGAGAAATATCAATCAGTTGCCTCCCATATGCACCCCAACTGGGGATCAAACCCCCAACCTAGGTATGTGCCCTGACAGGGAATTGAACCTGCTACCTTCTGGTGTATGGGAGAGACGACACTCCAACAACTGAGCCACATGGCCAGGGTACATCTTGTTTATATTTTCTACACAAAGAAATACTCAAGGAATACATAGGTGTTACTAGGTATTTCTGATCCTACACATCTCCCAAGACTAGCTCCCAGTCTAGGCTGTTGTATTGGGATTAAAATACACAGGTCATGTTATCCATTGTCAAGAGCTGCAGCACAATTTTATCAGTCAATATTTGTTTCCTCTAGAATGCTAAAATCCAGAGGACATAAAATAAAATGCCCAAACAAGTTGAGCACATAAGGTGTTAAACACCAGAGAACAATATGTGCTAAATGTTAGAATCCACACCATCAGAACTGTACGAGTTACTTGGAACTTACACTAGATTTTGAAGGATGCAAGTGGATCCTTCAAAATAAATAGGAGAAGAGAGAGGAGTAAACCAGGAGCAAAGATTCAGACAGTGGGATCCTCAAACCCAGCAAAGGACCAGGCTGACTGGAATGGTGCTTTGTGCTGGGTAAATAGAAAATGCCAACAATACTTCTCAGAATCTATGTATCAAAGTTCCTACTGCCAAGAGGGACTTAGGAGAAAGGCTTCTGGGTTCAAAAGCAGAATGAGAACTCATGAGACTAATTTTGTTTTGATCTCCATCTCAAACGTGATATTAAACTAGGAGTTCAACCTTATAGACTTTACTCTTTGGTGGTTGTTTTCAGCTCTAAGGTAGACATAAGAAAATGTAGGGTTGCCTACACCTTGTGTCTACACTGAGAAAAGTATGTATAATGTAAAGAGAAAACTTTTCTTAAAGGACTGTTAATATAACATAATATGCATTGGTCAGTGTCTTCATTTCATAAACTTGACTCCACTGCAGCATCTCCAAATACCAGGTTCACTTTTGTTTAGGAAAATAATTACTGAGTGCCCACGATGTGCCATCCTGTTTAGGGACAGTCACAAAAAAGTCTGATCAGATCCATCAAGGTTTCAAGTTCATTCTACTGCCCTCAGATTGATCTTCAAGGAGCCCGGGATATTTCTCGGGCCCCCGATTTCCCAAAGTATCACAGATAACCCTAGATCCACTGTGTATTTAGCTCTTATAGTTGAATGTGTGCCTTGGAATTTGACTGAACTCAAGTGCCCCGGGGAAAACTTGAGCCCAGTCATGAATCCTGGGCTTTGTTCATGGGACCATGACCCCTACCTCTCCTTTGCCAACTCCCTGATCCTGGAAATAGGGCACTGTCTTCTATGATGAAGACTCCGACTAATGCCTTGAAAACTGATGCCTGGAGACTTACAGAGCTTTTTCTTCTCACCTTAAGTTTTCTAGTTCTTAATAAAAGGTTATTTCTGTCAACCCAAAGAGGGCTACTTTGGCTCCTCCCCTTCCCTTAGCCTACAGTGAAAGCCCCTGAAATGCTTTGCTGCCATGCTTACCTTATCGACGAGACATACCCATGTTGTATACACAGGTCATGACTCCAGTACCAATCTTCATCCTACTGAAAACATGAGAGCCTACTCACACTCTTAAATCTTTTCCTAGTGTGAAGCCCCCAATGAAGCCCATGTCTATTGCTCCTTTAGCTTGCTAGGACTACATGCCTTCCCACGTTTCTCCTTAAGAGAGAGTTTCAGCTCTGTGATACATTCATTCACCACTTCAGTTACACATTAAAAATGTTAACATTTCTTTATATTGGTGATAGATTCCACACACAAAGCCAAAGGATTCAGATCAGATTCAGGCACCCTAGCTTTTCAGTGAGTGGTTCCTGAAATTAAATTACTTTGCCTTGACCTAAAGCAGAGGCTGATGCTCAGCATTTCCTTTATGGAGCCATAGTTCACATTCGGAGAGATCCTAATTTCCCCTTGAGAGATGTTGCTTGTTGTTGGCAGTTCTGGTTCCTGAAGCAGGAGAGCTGCTGTGATGCCAGGCAGGGTCACGCTCCCACAGAGCAGATGGTCAAGTACGCGTTGATGGTGGGAAAGCAACACTCAGGCTGGTGCATCAAAGCCTGATCTTGTGATTTAATCAGACCACTGTGAGGATTTTCAATCATTAATGAGCAAAATGTTCAGAAAAAAATTATGATCATTGTCATATTTTCCTAGCTCTGAATATAGCTCCTTTACAGCCCATATTAAATATAGCTTCAAGGTGCCCAGCCGGTGTGGCTCAGTGGTTGAGCATCGAACCATGCACCAAGAGGTCGCCTGTTCAATTCCCGGTCAGGGCACATGCCCAGGTTGTGGGCCCAATACCCAGTGGGGGGCATGCAGGAGGCAGCCAATCGATGTTCTCTCTCATCGATGTTTCTATCTCTCTCTCCCTCTCCCTTCCTCTCTCTCTAAAATCAATAAAGAAAAAGAATTTTTTAAAAAGTATAGCTTCAAGGAGAAAGATTGGTAATAGATTTTTAGAAAACCTCACGTAACTGATCAGTATACTTTTATGTGCCCAAACTTTTACAAGTGTGAATTTCTGGTTTAGTTGATTTTTCAATCTGGTTTATTTGCTTTGGATGATACAGAAAAGGAAACCATTTACAGAACAAGAACAGATATTAACAGCTACCTTGCTGGACTTTCCAACATAAATACAATTTTTTTTTTATTAAAAAAAAGAGAATGTCTCGAAGTGTAACAAAATTATTAGATTGATCATGATGTATTTCAGTTATAGTGAATTAAATTTTGCTTTCACATAGCTAACATTTTTACTAAAGATGTTGCTGCTTGAATTTGAATAAACCATTCATCTTAACTATAACACTAAAGCTACCTTGTAAGCTCCGTATATTATGTTAGCCTTGCGGCATTAACCTGAGAAAGGGAATTAGTTTGATTTAGATGGCTTAAGCCAAATCCAATTTTTGGATTTGTCTGTAAACACAGGATCATGGCTGTTTTTTGAAGACTTGCTAGGTTTCTACAGTTATGATTATACTCCAATGAAATGACATAAGATAACAAGATGGGGGAAAAATAAATCTCACATATGAAATTGATCTTGGTATTTATTATAGGTTTGAAACTGCACAATCCTCTTGTCAACTTTAAATCCTATTTCCAGTTTGATTTTACTTTGCTACTATAAAGCTAAAAGTGGAGCATGACATTATAGAAAAGTGTGCAGAAGCTCTAGCCAGGTGGCTCAATTGGTTGGAGCTTTATCTCATGCACCAAAGGGTTGTGAGTTCAATTCCCAGCCATGGCACATACCTAGGTTGAGGGTTCCATCCTCAGTCAGGGGCTTACAGGAGGCAACTGATTGATGTTTCTCTCTCACATCAATGTTTCTCTCTCTCTCTCTCTCTCTCCCTTCTTCTCTCTAAACAATCAAAAAAGAAAGAAAGAAAGAAAGAAAGAAAGAAAGAAAGAAAGAAAGAAAGAAAGAAAGAAAGAAGGAAGAAAGGAGTGCAGAGCTAGTAAGCTAGTAGCTCTGTTCTTGCCCTTTATACACTAGAGCAGATGCTCAGTCCCTTTGGATCACAGGATTCCCCCCTCAGGGAATGGACACAATAATTTCTGAGAATATGTTAGTATAATGTTGTCTGATATTCCCTAAAATGATCACACTAACTATTTATGATAATACTACCTACATCCCTCACTATTGTCAAATGTAAAATACTGATTTAGCATAATGATAAAGGTATGTTACATAGACCCATGTGTTTTAGCAAAATGGGTAAAATTTCTCAGCATCTCTGGCCTAGAGACCTTGTCTTAAGTGAATCATGGAGATATTGTTCCGGGTAATTTGAAAAAAAAAACCCAAACACATGGCTTACCAAGGATCTAAATAATAAGGTCTCTGCACAAGAGTAATATAATGACACATAGAACACTATTCTAAATTTGAGTATATGGTTATCAGAGCTGTTTTTCTTGAAGCTTTCCACAGGTAAGCCCCAAGACAGTCTCATGATTCTGTCCACAAATATAAACTCTTTTTTTGGTTTGTTTTTTACAGGCTCAGGCATCAAATCCCAAAAGTACAGAAAAACCCAAAATTTGTGCAATTCTGTTGTATAAAAACTAGACCTGAACAAAAGGTAGTTTCAGGTACCTCTGCCATTGGCCTTCCTAGCAGTTATTTGCCAGTGTAAGAGACCTCAGGGGGATCTATGTGGACAGATTTTGTAAAATTTCTAATAATTTACCAATGTGACAGTTCTTTTAAGGACAGCTACACAAAAAAGAAAGTTTTAGCTATATTGAAAATGAAAACAGTAAAAAACAGGAGGAAATCCCACCAGAAAATTAGTCAAGAATTGCTCTAGTATTTAAGGATGCTTTTGGGGGAATTCAGGAATCCAGAGGCTGATTTGAAAGTGTTCAGATTATGGAAGAAAGTGAAGAAAGCTGATTCCCTACCTTTGCACATCTCTGGACAATATTATCCAGATAAATCCTAGTTAAATCTACAAGATGGCCTACCATCTTGTTTTTATAGATGGGATTTGTTTTGGTGGTTGTTGTTGTTTTGTTTTTTTGTTGTTGTTGTTTGTGTGTGTTTTTTTTTTTTTTTTTTGAGCGATACAAAGAGTACCTAACTAAATGTGGGAATAGAGAAATGGAGCTAACACTTGTTAAATGGTGTTTATCTGACAATGTTGAACATTGTATGTAGGCAATCTCATTTTTTCCATACACTGAGCTTGTGAAGAAAATATCAATTCTGTCTACAGTTGAAAGTACAAGGCTTAGAAAGATACATAACCATTAAGTAGCAGGATCAGAATTTTTCTGACATAAAACTTCTTTTTTATTTGTCTGCTATATCTTGACATTTTCTGAAGCAGTTGGATTAAACTAAGTTTAAGATTTGGCAGGGGCAGTGCAATTAATGAGCAAGGGGTCCAAAAAATGTAGCCGATCCAGAAAAAGTGTGTCCAGTGACTTTTAGCTGGATAAAAGACACCTTGCATCAGCAGTGCACATTTTTTATATAATTCTATTTTAAAAAAGATTTTTGAGTGCTTACCTTCTTTTGCAGAGACCAAAGATGAGCTCTCTATAGGGAAGGCAAGAGAACTAAGCCATTGTCTATACCTAGAATTCAATGCTTCATCCACCACAAACAAAGAAATCTTTGTTTTCTTGTAGGAGGATTTAATACCTCAGCAGGTGTAAAAGGTTCCCCCTTAGATCCTATTTAGAATAAGAGAGTAAGAGCTGAAGAAAAGCCTTTCATCATCCTGGACTGGAATCCCCTTATATAGGCTTCTATAACCTCAGAGTTAGCTGCACTCAGGTTACCTGTGGACTGTGTGAATGGTGGTCCCTGGAGTTGGGCTGTGTGCAGCCTTCGTAGCCAAAAGTGGTGACTTGGCAGATCTCGAGGGCTGAGACTTGTTCCTGTATTTGAGGGCTAGGCCATTTGCATAACAGGAAACACCCTCAAATGTTCAATATACCAGGCTGGATGTGGAAACAACTTTATACAAATAAAAAAACAGAAACTACCAGAAAGATATAGCTTACAGTCACTGTTGATACTTTTACTTGCCCCTTGTCTTGGATCATTCTTATCCCTCAAAAAGAGCCACTCAATCTTTGTCACTGGCCTAAGAATCTGCATGTCACTACAAGGCTGACTGTGTCTTCTCAGTAGAGAAAGTAGAGGTGAGCAGTATGAACCCTCACAGCTTCCAACTCCCCCGTTTTCAATCGCCTACAGAGACCTTCAAACCTGAGGAAGAGCCTCGGCGTCTCCAAAGCTAAATCCTGCACCTGTGCTCTTAGGCCAATCCCATTACGCCCACTCTCAGAACACATTCTTCAATATTCTGTTTCTCCCCTTATTCAGGCCCTGATCAATTACTATATAAATATGTCATAGCCTCCAAAATGATTTCTCCACTGTCAGGCTCTTCCTCTTTCTGTTTATTTTCCTGCCCTACACTAGAATTGTCTTTCTAAAAAAAGTGTTTTTATTATATCAACTCTTCAGTGCCTAGCATTTCATTCGAGACTCTTCAAAAATTGCGTGTTTTTTTTTCTTTACTGAGTTTAGAGAGAGAAGAAGGGAGAGGGAGAGAAAGATAGAAACAGAGAGAAGGAAAGAGAGATAGTAACATTGAGGAGAGAGGACATCGATGGGCCACCCCCTGAATGCCCCCCAGTGGGGACTGGGCCCACAACCTGGGCATGTGCCCTGACCGGGAATCGAACAGGCAACCTCTTGGTGCATGGGTCGATGCTCAACCACTGAGTCACACCGGCTGGGCAAGACCCTTCACAAATTGTTCACATCTGTGTTAGCCTTGCCTCCCACCATGTTTTACCATCTACTTGACAGTTTGGCCACACCTTTGCACAGAGGTATGTAGCAGCAGAATATCAACAGAGGTTGCACAGTTTGTGTCATTTTTAGGGTAGATACTGCGTATTATTTCTTTTTAATTCTCAGTGCTAATCTCCAGTGTTAATCATCCTCAGGCAGATTATAGATGACCAACAAATAGTTATTAAACAAATGTTATGCCGTTCTCAAAACTTACCTTCCTAATTTCAAGTCTTCTTTCTGTCTCTGCCATTGGAGTCCTAGTCCTTAGAAGGTTCTTGCCCCTTCCCTACTTACAAAACACCAGGGAAGCTTCGTTGCATGCAGAATAACTAAGAGCCTCTCCATCCTGGTATTCAACATGGCCATGATATTTCCTTCACCCTTTAATTCCATTAAAACATCTCTGTCCAGCCTGAACAGTGTTGCTCAGTGGATGAGTGTTGCCAAGAAGGCACCAGTTTGATTCCCGGTTAGGGCACATTCCCGGGTTGCAGGCTTGATCCCCAATAGGGGGAGTGCAGAAGGCAGCCGATCAATGGTTCTCTCTCACATTGAGGTTTCTGTCTCTTTCTCCTTCTCTCTTCGTCTCTCCCTAAAAAAAAAAATCACTAAAAAACTTTTTAAAAAATCCCTGTCCATCCTGCTATCCTACATTTTGAATTATACTTCAGTAGCTCCCTGAACATTACAAACTATTTCATTCTTGTCTTTCTATAAACTATTTTTATATCTTAGATCACCATTGTCATCCATGTCCACTTGTAACAGTCCTAATTTTTTAAACGGCTAATTCAAATCCTACTTTTGTTAAGAAGCTGACTCTGGTTTTCCTATGGAGAACTAAGCTCCCCAACCCATGCTGTCATAGCTCTACTTCTGTACCTTTTTACTGCAATGAGCAATTTATGCCTTGAATTAAAATCAATTACTTATGTTTGTCTCCCCTACTAGAATGCAAATTGCTTGTTTGTATAAACCATATCTTATCTAAATATACCTCAAAGTACCTAATACAGTGCTGTGAGCATTAATAGTTTCTCAATAAATATTTGTTGGTTTTAATTATAAAGCAGCATTAAACTTACTAATATCAAAGCAGGATTGTTAGGGAGAAGAAAAGAATAGTATATATTTTATTACTTTAATAAAATTGTGATGTTTCCCAAAGAATGAGGTTAACACAGCACCATAATAACAATAGCTAATTTTAATTTTACAATACTTTTAAAACTCAAGTTATGACAATCTGAACCTACTTAAATTTGAATGATTCAGGGTCACTTTATTGTGGTTAGTATTAATATAACGTTGGAAATGTATTGTATATTTAGGAATTCTCACTTTTAATGGCATTATTAGGACTCAGTATTTCATTGCCCACAATGAAAAATGACTCACCTAAACAAATTTTACACATTTCAGTAAAAAAGACAGTGGTTTAACAGATGTATATACATGCGTATTTTGAGCAGAATTTACTCCTTCATTCACTTACCCATTCTTTCATTCACTTATCCATTCATTCATCCAAAAGCAGTACCATTAAGGAGAAATGGAAATATTCTTGCATTGCTCTCTGCATAGCATTCCCTCAGCTACAAATTTTTCTTATTTATCCTTAATTCCTACTTAATTCTTTTATTAGTATGTGTGTTCATTATCCTGTTGTGATAATTAATTTTATGTGCCAAACGGACCAGGACATGAGGCGCACAGACATTTGGTTAAACATTTTTTCTAGGGGTACCTAAGAAGGTGTTTGGGGAGGGGAATTAGCATTTGAAAGAAGATTGTCCTTTCCAGGGTGGGTGGGTATCACCCAATCTGTTTAAGGCCTGTAAAGAACAAAAAGGTGGAGGAAGGGAGAATTCTCTCTCTGCCTGTCTACTTCAGCTGGGACCTAAATCTTTTCCTGTCCTCGAATTGGGACTAATACCACTGTCTTTTCTAGATCTTCAGCTTGCCGACAGCAGATCATGAAACCTCAGCCTCTATAACTATGTGAGCCAGTTCCTTATATAAATCTCAATAGGTAGATAGATTAGATAGAAAGACAGACAGACAGATAGATAGATGATCTGTTCATTCTTCTTCTGATTAATTCACCTGTCTATACCTACCTCTCCACCTGGGCCCTGAATGTCTTCAGGGTTCTCAGTTAATTACTTCCCAACCCTCCTATTTCTTTGAATGCTTCTTCTCTTTTGTCTCTTTAGCTTTGAGGGTTGTGGTACGAATAATTCTAAGATGGTCCCCCGCAAGATTCCCAACCTCTGCTGCACATGTCTTATGTAATCTCTTTCCCCTTTAGTATGGGAAGGACCAGTGAACATGATGGGATAGTCAATCTTGTGATTTTATTAGAGTAAGGCTCCATCATGGCAGACTAGAGAGAGATTCTTGTATCGAAAAGGCCATGATGTGAGTGGAGCACGTGGCTGGGACCTGAGGGTGGCCCCTAGAAGCTGAGACCGATCCCCTGCTAGAAAATAGAAAACTCATCCTATGACCTCAAGGAATTGACTTCTGACAACAGCCTGAATGTGCTTGGGAAAGGACCCTGAGCTTCAACTGAAAACTCAGGCTGGCTGACACCTTCCTTTTAGCCTGGTAAGACCCTGAGCACAGGATCCAACTACACTGTACTCAGACTTTTGACCTACAAAAACAGTAAGATAATAAATGTGTGGGGTTTTCTTTGTTTTTTAAGCATGTTTTTACTGATTTTTTAGATAGAGAGGAAGGGAGAGAGATAGAAACATGGGTGTGAGAGAGAAACATTGATCGGCTGTCTCCTGCACACCCCCTACCAGGGATCAAGCCCACAACCTGGGCATGCGCCCTGACCGGAAATCGAACCGAGACCTCTCAGTCCATGGGACAACGCTCAATCCACTGAGCCACACAGGCCAGGCTCAATGTGTGTTGTTTTAAGCTGATAAGTTTATCAGCATGTTCAGGGTGTTGAAAATTATTTTGAACTGCTAACTCTATTCTAATCAAACCAAACATGTGTAAGATGGAAGAAACCAACAAGACAGTCTCAAATATGGTGGATGTCTACTTACAGTGTGCCATGTTTTCAGTATGAATGGGTACTGCATATACTGGCAGGTGGTTAACAACATCGAGAATCACACAGTTTTATGTAGCCACTCATCTGTCTTCTGGGAAACTTTGCTTTGTCAATTATCCTCCATGGCACCCTCTGGTATAGGTGTTGGGTTTATGCCCTTCATATGTCCCTCAGCTTTTGTCGCTCACTTCCTCCTCATATAAATTTGGGGATATGAGGGTTGTTTTAGTGTTTCTCAAACTGGGAATTATTGACATTTTGGGGCTGTATAATTCCTTGTTGTGGGGAGCTATCTTGTGCATTCTAGGATATTTAGCAGTATTCCTGGCCTCTACCCACTAGATGTCAGTCCTGACAATTGAAATGTCTTTAGACATTTCCAAATATCCCCTGGGAGGCAAAATTGCCCCTATTTGAGGACCCCTGTCTTAGATTAATAACCTTTGGCCTGGGGTTTGAAGTTTCTTTGACAATAAAATTATTTCAAAAATATGTAAACTATTGATCTATTTGTTGTCAGTCATTTTTAGACACTAGCAACCATGTAATAAATCCAAAGTTTCTTCCTAGACATAATTTTCAAGCTTGATTGCTTGGCTGCTCTAGGGCCATTTAGCTTGAGTGGAAAGGCAACACCTGAATTCTAAGGAGTGACAATGGCTCAGACTAGTTCCATCTTATTTCTGCAGTTTGTATTCTAGAAAACAGTTGGCTTTTCCATTCCTTCATAGTGTCCACTTTCTGGATTCTATTTCCTTTCATTTCTATTTGCAAACTAGCCAATTCTTATCTCATCTTCTTTCATTGTTGTAATACCATAGCTAATAGCAGCCATCACAGATGTTCACTCTGACTCTTCCCAACTACTTCTTGAGAATTTCAGGCTCAGTTGGCATATGGTTTCCTTCAAAGTGTTTGTAAGTAACAGTTTACTGTAAGTGCTCCCACTATACAACAGGTCTCGACGGGGTTCCAACCTTCAGTTTGATTTTATGCAGTCTTCCACCCAATGACAAAACCACATATTTTAGGTTTTGCATTTTTGCAGCAGCCCACTTCAAGGTACCAATTTCTATATTAGTCAGGGTAAGTTAAGTGCTCTAACAAACAGTCCCTAAAGCCCAGTAGCTCAGTGCAATATACACTTATTTCCTGTTCATAGAGTATTCCATTACTAGTCAGTACGTGTGGGATGCGTGTTCTAATCTGTCACTCAGGTACCCAGAATTCTTGTGGCTTTGTTTTCTCCAAGGTCTTAAGTCTTCTAGTCTTCTCCATTCCCCTGGCAGATAAAGAAAAGATAACACATAGGAGATGTTTGTGTACCAATCCTGGATGTGTGCACATCACTTCTGTCCCTTTTCTGTTAGCCACAACTCTGTCAGGATGTTCTTCTAAAAGCAAGGAGCTTGGAGATGTAATAGCCATGTGCCAAAGAGGAGAACATAATATTGGCAAGCACTAGCAGTTTCTGACATAAAGTCCAAAGGAAAATAAAAATTCAGAGGGCTCTAAGACATATACATTTAACAGATTTTAATGGATTCAACTCAACAAAGTCTTTTATTGAGATGCTGAAAATATTACTAATATATGTTAGAAAGCATACGTTTCTTTTACAAAATAGTATAGGAACAAATAGCATAGCAATAAAATTAGGAACTCCAGTAGGTAAAAAAAAATCTGTATGAAATCGTCATATTCTAAAAATAAAGCAAATTAAAATCTGCATGATTCTGAGGATTTGATGAGGTGAAGAAAAATGCTTTGACCTTGATATTTAAAACATGTCCTTTGTGTAGCACAAGTTTAGAGGTATAGAAATATACTTTCCTTCTCAAACAACTGTAAACCTCACCACTCACAGTGAATGATACTTACATAACAATGCGGTAGACAAATTATTGGCTTGAAAGTGTTTACACTGTAGAAAAAATACAGAAGATTTACTTATAGTTGTAAAAATCTAAAGATTTTTGAACTTTTTAATTTTTTTTTAATTTTTCAATTGCACTTGACATACAATATTATATTCGTTTGAGGTGTACACACCATTGGTTAGACATTATAGAACTTACTAAGTGATCATCCCTATAAATCTAGTACCCATCTGACACTATACATAGTTATTAGAATATTATTGACTATATTCCCTATGCTGTACTTTGCATCCCCATAACTATTCTGTAACAACCAATTTGTACTTCTTAATCCCTTCATCTTTTTCACCCATCCCCCTAACCTTCCTCCCATCTGGCAACCATCAAAATGGTCTCTGCATCTATGAGTCTATTTCTGTTCTGCTTGTACGTTTATTTTGATTTTTAGATTCAGTTTGATAGATATGTATTTATTGCCATTTTATTTTTCATATTTTTATCTTTTTTCTTCTTTTTATTCTTAAAGAAGACCCTTTAACATTTTGTGTAATACTGGTTAGTTGGTGATGAATTCCTTTAGCTTTTTCTTGTCTAGATAGTTCTTTATATGTCCTTCAATTCTAAATAATAGCTCCTGGATAGAGTAATCTTGGTTGTAGGTTCTTGCTTTTCAACACCTTGAGTATTTCTTGCCAATCTCTTCTGCTCTGCAAAGTTTCTGTTGAGAAATCAGCTGACAGTCTTATGGGAGCTCCCTTGTAGGTAATTAATTGCTTTGCTTTTAAGATTCTCTCTTTGTCTTGAACTTCTGACATATAATTATGATGTGTCTTGGTATGGGTCTCTTTGGGTTCATTTTGTTTGGGACTATCTGTGTTTCCTGGACTTGTATGTCTATTTTCTTCACCAGGTTAGGAAAGTATTCTGTCATTATTTTTTCAAATAGATTTTCAAATTCTTGCTCTCTCCCTTCTTCTAGCATCCCCATGATGTAAATGTTGGTACCCTTAAAGTTGTCCCAGAGGCTCCTTAGACTATCTTCTTGGGGGGGGTTCTTTTTTCTTTTTGCTGTTCTGATTGGGTATTTCTTGCTTCCTTATATTCCAGATTTCTGATTTGATCCTCTGCTTCATCTACTCTACTGTTGATTTCCTATAAATTATTCTTTATTTCAGTTAGTGTAGTCTTCATCTCTAACTAGTTCTTTTTTATGGTTTTTGTTTCCTTTTTTATGGTTTCTAAGTCCTTATTTATGCTGCTGAAGTTCTCTCTAAGTTCAACTACTCTTTCCCTAAGTTTATTGAGCATCTTTATAATCATGGTTTGCACTCTGAACCTAATAGATTGCTTGTCTCCATTTTGTTTAGTTATTTTTCTGGAGTTTTGTTCTGTTCTTTCATTTGGAACATGTTTCTTTGTCTTCTCATTTTGGCAACCTCCCTATGTTTTATTTTTCTATGTATTAAGTAGAGATGATACATCTCCCAGGCTTGGTAGAATGAGCTAATGTAGTAGGTGTCCTCTAGGGTCCAGTGGCACAGCCCTCTCGATCACTCAAGCTGAGCACTCTATTTGCACCCCTCCCACCCTGTTGTGGGCTGTGTACACCCTTCTGTTGTAGTTGAGCCTTGATTGCTGTTGGCACATCAATGGGAGAAATTTACCTCTAGATCGATCTGCTACAATGACTGACTGTGACTAGTGACCACTGTGCAAGGGCCAACCCCACAGAGCAAGAATAATTTCAGCAGGGCTCTGGTGGCCACTGAGACTGCCCCTTGAGTGTGTCACTGTGGAGGTAGTTGAGTGATATTTCAACATGGTCTGAAGATGTCCACTGGGTGCACTGGCTCTGGAGCCTCCCAGGAAGTGCAGCCAAGGTCAGCTGCCACCTGTGTTCTGCCCAGGGCCACCCAGCTTGAGCTACAAAGCAATCTGCAGCTGGATTCTACTTGTGCTGGGCTTAGAGGTGCCCAGGAGAGGCTAAACTATGAACCACAGCCACTGCTGCTAGTGCCAGCCTAAGGCCACTTAGCGAGAGGCACAGGACATGCTGTGGCCAGATGTTGCTTCTTAGAATTTAAATGTTTTTGGGTTGTTTAGTTTTTTTGACAATGTAAAAGATAATTCTATATATAAGTACAGAAAACAAAGGTCCAGAAGTGTTTAGAATAATACATATCCTGGTAATTGAGCAATGGGGAAATTACTACAGTTGAAAGTAAGAGTGAAGAACAGGGCTAGTGGTAGTCACTCTAAACATTATCCTTTGCAAGAGTTTACTATTATGAGCATTATTGTGTCTAGGAAGTTTCCTAAAGACATTTTCCTTCAGTGTTTTGTTTATCAATAATTATCTGTTATTACTTGAATTTAGAAAACCCAGGACTATTGTGAAAAGTAGGCAATTTTCCCACCAATTACAGCTTTGTGTGGAAATGGTGACTGGGAGATAGTAATCGCATTGGATTAGAACTACCTTTGTGAAAGCCTCACTCTGTGGGGCTCCTTCTATAGTTCAGATAATGTATCCTCGTTATTCGGGGTCTGAGGCGTATCAAAAGAGACAAAATTAATCATGCTGGGTTGTGTGATATGTTTTGGAGAACAGACATGACTCCACTAAAATGAAAAAGGCAAAATAATTTTCTGTGGGCTTTTGAATCCTAAGGTTACCCTTCTGTTTTCCCCTCTAGTCCATCTCCAGATTGGAGCTTGGAGCAATCACCAGATTTTAAAGTGAGCAGGGAGGAGGGAGGAGGGAGTCTGCACCTGGAAACCATTTTCTTGATTTGTGCTGGCTGGAGTCCTGGAGATTTAACAGCAAGTACGCCTCTCTGGGATTTCTATGAAATCTGGGCAGGAGGATTTGTCTGAAGGGAGGGACTGGGGGATAAAGGGTGGGGAAAAATTCATTCCTGGTTGCCACATTGTTGTTCAGCAGTAGAGGAACTTGGCCTGACTTAGGTTTGAGTTGAAAGGAAATCAATAAGGCAGCCTCAAGTATGCAGGAATTTGCTGCCCTGAACTTGCCAAATTTTCCAGTGTAACTGGGTATTGTACTTACAGTAGGGGGCTGCCAACATCAAGGCTCGCACAATTCTATGTTGGAGATCTTTCCAATCGCTGTGCAAATTACAATGTGTTTTCTTCTGCTTTAGCACATTCCAAGGATGACAAATAATCATCTCTTTGCTCACATTACCTGGAAGTTCACGTAATGAGTTTGCTTGTGAAGTTCCCTTTGTTGTGCCATCAAGCATTCACATACTTGGAAGTTGTTTTTTCTTTGCTATTTGTGCAAACTAAATAGTGATCCCCAAGATGTGAAATGTACTTTGCACAAGAAGGAGGAAAAAACATAGCAGGATAAAAGTGAAATGCTTTATTTACATAAACATTTTTTATACAGTTTTACACAATATTCAGTTTGTGCCTCTGTGTTCTTATCCTCATACAGTGCAGAGCTGTAAGTTAACTTTTGAAAGGCACTAACTATTGTAAGAATCATAACTTTTGGGGGAGTGCTTACCATGTGCTAGGAAATTTACACACATATCTAATCCTCACAAGAAGACTGCTCAGGACAGGTACTAATATCTCTGATTTAAGGAGGAGAAGGTCTTGCTAGGAGAAGCTAACTGACTTCTTCAAGGCTGCACAGCTAGTGAATGTTTGCTCCCAGATGTGTGCCGTGGGCATGGACACATCAGAGCTCGGGCTCTTCAGAGTAAGCCTTTGAACTGTGCGTCATTGTACAAATCTCTTCTCTTTAATAGAGAAAGTCTAGACCTAAATATCAATTTGTTATTGTTCTTAGACAAAAGAGACCACGTCGCCTGATGTTTAGGCCCAGAAGACCTGGATTTGAATTTTATCTCCACCACTCTGACTTTGTGACCTCTGACAAGACCCTTAATTTACATGACACTGAATTTCTCCATCTATAATAAACATGCCTGTGCTATAAAGTCGTTGCTTGAATTAAAATTCAGTAAGAAAAATTCAGTTTATGAATGTTCATTAGTACTTCTATAAACTTAAGAAAATTATACCCAAAGAAGCATAATAAATAGTAAATGTAAGTCAAGACTTTTTGACTCTGTCTTCCCATATGTTCCAGCATGAAAAGGCCTCTACATACCTTGTCCATTTTTATTTCCTTTTCCTTCAAATCTTTGTAATTAAATATTTGCTAATTGGCAAAAATGAATTCATTCTTTTGCTGATATCATCACTAGCAGTTCAATTTTTTCTTTCTTTTGCTTTTATTCTTTCATTTTTTATTTACAGGGATGGGCAAAAGTAGGTTTATAGTTCTGAGAATGCGAAACAGAGTTTATTCTTGTATTATTATTTACTAATTATTGTATTATTTATTTGTATTACAACTGCAAGCCTACTATTGCCCACCCCTGTATACTATTTACTGAGCAGCCACTATGTGTTAAACTTTGTGGTAGCCACCAGAATACAGGTCTAAAAGCCTGGTTTCTGTCCTCAAGAAGTTCACCTCTGGTAGGGACAAGAAAAAGGCAGCTGTTCGTGTCACAGGGTCACATACGCTGTGTGGGGTCTGAAAGTGCACTGTGTCAGTTCTCAGCACAGACTGGCTGGCTCTGAAGAGCTGATACCTAAAATGAGATTTGATGGATGAATGGAAGTAAATCAGGCGAATAAGTTGAAGGAGAGGCAGAGGGCATCGCAGAGGGACACAGTGGTGTGTGCAAAGGTGCAGCACCATTTAAATTCAGGACACTCTCCATTAACTGCAAGTCGTTTGGGCTGGCGCAAGCACTAGGCATGAAGGCAAGTAACAGGAGGGCTGAAGAGGTGAAGTCCAAGGACGCAAATTATAACCCGTGAATTCAGATGTTGGGAAAGTCCACAGATGATGCCATTGTACTTAAAAGAGGACATGCTCTGAAGAGGGTAGGTGAGCAAGAGTAAACTCACAAATGGCTAGGGCTGTCTGAGTATTCTACCCAGGGAACCACCTGGTGAGTTGTACATCCACTGACCCTGACACCAGATGAAGAGCAGTTAAATGTTAGCACCCTTACGAGACAAAGTGAACAGGAAATGAACAATAAGAACCATTGGACATAGTGGTTTTCATACATGTTGATTTAAAATGTGAGAGTAGCCCAGCTGATGTGGTTCAGTGGATTGAGCATCACCCCATGGACTGAGAGGTCCTGGTTCTATTCCCGGTTGGAACATATGCCTTGGTTGCCTGCTCAATCCCCAGTAGGGGGTGTGCAGGAGGCAACTGATAGATGTTTCTCTCTCTCTCTCTCTCCCTTCCTCTCTTTTTCTAAAAAAAAAAAAGTGTGAGAGTACTTTTTCTTACTGAATGGACAGTATTGTAGATTAGGCTAGCTAACAGGAAGGAGCTTTGCTAACAGTTCATGCAATTTTCATGAGACAAGCTCTTCTAAGTTGAATGATGTTGCCATGGCTTACCTACATTATGAAAGAAAGACTACAGAAAGTGGGCAAGGGAGAATAGTGACAAGAAATAGCCTTTCTCAAAACATTTATGTTCTATTGTACCTGTCTAGTTGGAACACGTGATTCCTCAAAGTATGGGTACACAGAACTTCCAACTGAAGGTACATGAGACCTTGCTTTATCTAGAGGAAATGTTCATTGGGAAAAATCTGTCCAGTAAATGTATTGAAATTAAAAGAATCATTCTTCTGAAACTTTCCCTGTGGAGCCAGGTTCCCAGACTAAGCCTAAGCTTGCTCACTTAGAATTCAGATGTGCCTTTACATCTACTGGGTTCCCTTCCTCTAGGACAGTGGTTCTCAACCTTCCTAATGCCGCAACCCTTTAGTACAGTTCCTCATGTTGTGGTGACCCCAACCATAAAATTATTTTCGTTGCTACTTCATAACTGTAATTTTGCTACTGTTATGTCTTAAGCGACCCCTGTGAAAGGGTTGTTTGACCCCCAAAGGGGTCGTGACCCACAGGTTGAGAACCACTGCTCTAGGAGATGATTTGTGTGGAGCAATGGGTAACCTCTGTGAAAGAATGAATCCAAAGGAAGCATATAAGTTTTGTTGACTATCAGCCATAGTCTGCAGGGATAGGGCAAAGTTGAAGGATACTTCTCACTCATATGGTCTTTCAATCCAGACCCAATGTCCTGCAAAAACAGGATTGAGGTGAGGATGGGATCACTGAAAGTAAAAAAATGAAGGAACTATTTGCATAGCCATCAGCTGGAGGCTTTAGGAACACAAGGTGGCACTGATGTGGCCCTTGACTAGCCAAGTAAGCTGACATTTACAGTGTTCAAATATACCATGTTCCAAGTATATTTAAATTACTAAATCTTCTCAACAACCTTATGAGATAAGTATTGTTTTTATTTACAATGTTTAAAGGAAATGGCAACATAAAGAGGTTGAGAAACTTGTCCAAGATCACACAGCAAGTAAGTGAGAAAACTGGGATTTGAACCTAGACATTCAGCCTCCAAATCCCATGCTGTTAACCATGGTGCAACATAAAGGCAGCAGAAAGAAGGGGACTCCTTTGATGAGACACCCTTCAAGGGGTCCAGCCATCATTAACAACATTTGCACTTTTGCACGTCATGTACTTCAGCACAATGAGGGGCTTTGTGCTGAAGGACCCAAGACAGCATGACTTCAGTAGCCATCAATCTGAGTCAGTGGGGGCAACACTGGAGTAGGAGGGTGGGGGGACTTGGGAAGTCAGAGGGTTCATCACAAACAATAACAATGGGCACTGGAGGAGGAAAGAAGGAAAATCAAGCAAATCCTGTGGTAGTTGAGAGTGGTATTCATGAGCCCACATGAGAACACCCCTCCCTGCACTGCCTGAGATATGGGAGACACAGCACAGGGATTGGGCAGTCTCCCCAAGGAGAAGGGAAAAGAGTCAGGGGAATACTGTTCGTGAAAGTTGTATGACCCAATTTTGGGTGTGGCCTGAGAAAAATAGAACACATTTGTAATTATTAACTGTAACTAATATAAATATTTGAAAAGTCCCAAATGATCTCTTGTAGTTCATTTTAAATGTAAAATAATGGCAAGAAGAGAAGTGAAGTTATGAGACAATCCAACAGAGTCTTACCAGTGGGAGTAGCAAAAGGCTGGATTTTAAGAAATTTAATTCAACCATTGTCCAATGGAGTCAGAAGCTCTCACAGATACCAAAATTCTTTATATCCCAGTTTCCTTGTTGATAAATATCAGTTCAGCCGTTATTCTCTAACTTCTCAAGACAAGTGTGAAGACAAGAACCTTAGGAATAACAGAATAATAGTATCCCAGATAATGACTTAGAACTATATATAAAACTTTATTTTTAACCATGGATGTAGCATATCTTCCTTTCAGCATTATTTTGCAATTCTACTATGACTAAGAAGGCCATATGCTACACTAAAATTTCCATTGTAAGTAGCGATTTGAATGTGATATACAAATGAGGTAGATGATTTCATTTCAACTAAATGGAATATAATGATGCATGATGCTGTAGAACTGGCCTAATAAAGTAATTCAAGCTTGGGAAACCATCCCAGAAATCACAGTAGAATTTTAAAATAAAACTCTAATTTAAATAAAAATGAAAATAATTTTAACCCATCCTAAGTGATATTTTTCATAAAACAAAATATTGTAGCAAACCAAAGGGTGACTCGTGGTATATGTGAAATCATAAATTTATGACGCCATTTTTCCAGAAGAAAAAAATAACTGTAAAAACTTTAAGAATTCCGTTCATTCATGATTCTAAGATAGCTACCTGGTAAAGTCCTACTTAACCTTGTTTCTGGGTGTCAGAGACTTGATGTCTCGTGTCAATCAGTTTCAGGAAACGCTCTAACACCACACTCTTACTTGCATTTTTCAACAGGCTTAAGAACTTCCTAGTTTGGTATCGCTCCTGTCTTCTATGCAGTGATTATGTTATTATCATAATAACCAACCTTTCTTTCTTTTTTAAAAATTCTCCATTGTGAAACTTGCATTGTAACTTGCTATGCAGAGATGTAAAATATATCTCTATGAGTCCAGAGTAGCATCATAAATACTCTGTTATGGGACACTAATGAAAGGGACTGTGCCAAGGTACCGATTGCTCCAGCTTAGCAGAGGGTGCATAAAAGAGCAATAAATCAGTGGCAGTTAACAGCTGATTTGCAGTACTTAAGATATAAAATATGGTCTGTGTCAAATATATAATTGTAGATTCTCCTAATCCACTGGTAAACTGATACACATAAGAAAAAAACAACAACAGTATATTAACATCAAATGTGCCCATTTGCCTCTAAGTTCCCTGACCCTTCTGTGTGCAGAGACAATTACTGACACCAGAAAGCCACAGCTGTTGGCTAAGTTATGTCCTTCACCCTCTGGCCCCTGGAAGGGACACTGTGAGTGAACTTTTAACAGGCTCCTGGTGGAGATGGCTGTGAAGTACTCAAAATAATGTTGGCTATGGCGATTTCCCCTAAACACCCATTTGTCATTCTCATAACAGACTCTTCATGTAGGAAACCAGTTCAGTGATCAGTTACATAATGCTGAGTCCTGTGGATCAATAGATGCGTGGTTAGAGCTATGTTGGTTCCCTCTGGACCGCTTATTGAATATTTATTCCGTATTAAGCCCCCATCTCATACAAATCACAGCCAAAACAGTCTTGGATAGCCTGGCATTTCATGGAAAGAGAGTCTCTTTGGGAATCTAAAGAATAAGATTCAGTGGGAAAATTTGGCCTCTGGTTGCTTTATAAAATAAATACTTCAACCAAACCATTTGTATAATGAAACTGTATCATCCATAATAGATTTAGGAAATTGTATCAAATGAAGCTAAGCTACAGTTTAAGGATATGTTTTAAGGGTAGATAAGTGAATCTTCTTAATCCACATAGTTTTATGTTTCATTTTTTCGGGGAGGGATCTCATCCCTCGGTTCTGGAATGGACAGTGCTCACTGGAAAACAACAGCAGTTTGCTCTTGTGTGCACACCAATTTTCATGATTTAGCTGAGGACACTTTTTACATTCCTGGTGCCTTTTTCATTCTTTAATCTTGTAATTCACGTATTTGGTTAATAAGTCGGCAGATGATTGGAACTTGGGGATACCCATTAGTGCAATAAAAAGGGGCATCAGGAATTACCCTGGACTTCTCCCCTTGAAACTGAGCTGTTTACTTACTTGAAGCATAGATTCACATCATCACAGACTCAACTACGCCCTTCCAGGAGAAGGCAGTTCTGCCCTCGTAAATTCTACTGTGCATTTCCTTATACGTGTGCTGGACTCCAGAGTCATTGAGATATTACTCAGTCTGTTCCTTTGTGGAGACTGTCAAATGGAATTGTTTCAGTGAATTTAAGAAAGGCAGTCAGAAATATCCACTCTGAGTTGTCTGCAAATCATAATGCAATGTCTTCTGGGCTCCTTGGATCCTATTCTTAGTTTTTTTGAACATGGTCTCTTGATCAACAGGAAATTTCTTCTGAGGTTGGAAAACCTAGATTAAAATCAAAGCATAACAGAGTTTTAAATTTTAATGAATAACATAATGAATGTTCTTCTGTCTGATAAACATTTTAATTAATTGCTATTATTCTTATTTTCTAAGAATCTCTGGCATTTCCAGACTCCTAAGTGGTTTTGGACCATGCTCCCCCAACTGTATTCCTGTCACCGTCAAACATTATTGAGTACTATTGTGTGCAAGGCACCATATGACTTGAGTTCTGGAACTAGTCACGGGCCACTTTATGGAACTGAGTAACCTAATTTGTGCAAAGACCTCCTCTTCCTTCTCCCAAGCCGGACCCCCTGCTCTTGGCAACTGAAAGGTCTTAGAGAATGTTTGCTTAGAGAACCCTTAATTTCTGGGTACAGTGATGATTAGGGACAACTGACTCTTAAAAACAAATAATTATGCCACATTATCAACTGAATTTTAGTGGGCCATGCCTGGGAAGAATTTTGAGCTAGTGTCAAATATGAAGAACAAAGAAAGGAAATACAGCTTTTCCTGATCTTTTCTATAGCCTTCAGTGATATCATTGTTATGATGTCACAGTCAAAACAGACTAATTTATTCTGTTATAAAAAAGTAAGCCAAAAGTTTCAGAGACTTAGGCCAACAAGATTTTTTTTCTTGCCCAGGGGAATTGTAATGCAAATCAAGTGACACTCCAAGGAAGCTATCCTCCATGCAGTGACTCAGTGATCCAGGCTGCTTTGATCTGCAAAACTGCCTTACCAACATGCAATTTCCAAGTCACCCCAGTGGGGGAAGAGAGAGATCAAGAGTGTCCTACCAGTTCTTTTATGATTTTGCCCAGAAGTGACAGTGATCTTCCAACCCATTGTTCAGAAATAGCCACGTGGCTTAACAGCAAAGAGTCTGTGAAATATAGGGGAGCTCGTTTATATTTGGTGAACAGTAACTATCTTTGCCACAGTAATCTAAAGCATAAGCTACTGGGATGTCATATTGGTAAGAGGTCAGCATTAACAGTAATGTCACTTCAGAAATGATAAAAAATGAAAGACAGAAAGGTAGGTACCTTTTCACAATATGGTTCAGTCAGGGGTTACACCTGGCCCTACAGCCCACACTCCTCCCCATGCACACGTGCCATGTGAACAGTGACACTACTGCTTCTCTGTGGGCTTTGCAAATCATTTTATTTTTCTCAGTTTTCCCATTTGCAAACTGGAGATAAGGATATCTATCCAGTGGAACTTATTGATCATAAATAAGATACATAGTGTGCAGATAGATTTATTTTGCCATTCTTGAAGTACCACTAGATGCCAGGGATGTTGCACTTTTTATCTCCTGTAATCTTCATATAATACCCCAGTAATGATGAGGATGAAGATGACCACAATGACCATTAGGATGATATCTGACATTTATTGAAGACTTAATATCATGCTCTGTCCTAAGCACTTAACATAAACTATTCCACTTAATCCTCATTATACTGTTACACTCAATCTGATGATGTTCAGAAGATTTTAAATAAGGCCAAGAAAGTGACAGAGCTGGTATTAAAAAACCTGCCCTCATTTCTACCACACTGCTCTGTCCCCTACCAAACAACTTATTATTTATTTATTTATTTATTTATTTATTTATTTATTTATTTTTAATCCTCACCCGAGGATATTTTTCCATTTTATTTTCAGACAGAGAGGGAGAGAGAAAGAGAGAGAGAAACATTGATGTGAGAGAGACACATTGACTGGTTGCCACCCACACGACCCTGACCAGGGCCAGGGACCGAACCGCAACCAAGGTACGTGCCCTTGAATCGAACCTGCAGGCCAATGCTCTAACCGCTGAACCAAACTGCCCAGGGCTCAAATGACTTATTAAAACAAGTATTTAGCCCTGGTTGGTTTGGCTCAGCGGTTAGAGCGTCGGCCTGCGGTCCAGAGAGACCCGGGTTCGGTTGCCGCTAAGGGCATGTACCTCGGTTGCAGTTTGTCCCCGGCCCTGGTTGGTCGTGCGGGTGGCAGCCACTCGATGTGTCCCTTTCACTTCGATGTTTCTCTCTCTCTCTCCCTCACACTCTATCTGGACAAAAAATGAAAAAATGTCCTCAGGTGAGGATAAAAAAAAAATAAAATAAAATAAAACAAGTATTTAAAAAATAAACACACAATGTCAACTCAAATTATTATAACTTACTGAACATTTTTTTTCTTTATTGATTTTAGAGAGAGAGGAAGAGAGAGAGATAGAAACACTGATGAGAGAGAACATTGATTGGCTGCCTCCTGCATGCCCCCCACTGGGGATTTGCTTGGGCATGTGCCCTGATGGGATAAATAAATGACAAGTAGAAATTTCATAAACATTGTGACTGGATCTTTGGCTTAGTCTGTAGTTTCCACAGTGTGCCGTATAGTTGCAGGAGTTTAATAAACGTTATCAGAATTACATTTAAATTCCAAGTGGAAGTACAACGTTTTGGTAATGGTATTATGCCATTGCACACAATTCTGGATGTAAGCCTTTGTTTCTCCCTTTTCCTAGCCTCTTTGTAAGACAGGATGGTAGTTTTGCTCATCATTATTTCATTCCATACAACATTCAATAAGTATTCATTTCTCTAGTACTGTTTCTTGAGAAATCTGGTCTTTTACAACCTCATATTGCTTTCCATTGAATACACGCTCTTTATATACTTCAAGGATGGCTTTTGTTTTGTAATTTTCTTTTCGCCTGTATCTATAAAAATAATAGTATTTATTAATAGGTGACAGTCCCACTTGCCACCAAGTAATGGCTGATTTTATACTTCAGATTAGCAGAAGCAGGAAGAGTAACAAAACACATATTTTAAGGACCATTCCTGTGGTTGACAATAATGTCTATAAGGGTAGCCTTTCATTTCATTTTATTTTGAGACATTAAGTAGACTATGGGCTAGATGAATTCTTTCTTTACTGTGAGTCCTCTGGCCTTAACTTCTGAGATGAAATTGTGTTTTTATCAAAACAAATCCCACAACCTAGGACTCACTAGAACCCTCAAGGTCAGGGACTGTATCTCATCGTCTCAATCACCCCTCTGTCACAGGAGCTTGTGAGCCCAAAAGATGCCTGATAAATAGTTGTTCAGATCCCCCGGTTCTTAGAGGAAAAGACTTTTGGCCATTCTATTCATTCTTGCAAATGTTTGCTCCCTCTCTCCCCAAGTTACCTCCTCTATTGAGTTCTCTCACTTCAGTTTTTCCTACCACTATTATTCCAGTACCCAGGAACACACCCTCATCCAAGTATGGATGCAAATATTTTAACTATTTGGTTCAACTTCCTTGAATTTCATGGTTTTGGTACCAAGTCCTTTCCACTCTGCTCCTGGATCTAACACAATTAAAAATAAAAATAAACATAAAAAATCTTTTCTTTTCTTTCCATTGTTAGGATTCATGCTGTATCTGCTTCCTCCTCTCCAGGGTGAGTATCTTGACCTCCCCCTTCCTCGAGCCCCAGGTTTGCCCTGTCTTTGGAAATGGAAAAGATTGCTCTACAGCTTCATCTCTGAATCATCTCACCTAAACCTTGATATGTATTGTCTTTGTTTCTGGTTTGTTTTGTACAAAAATGATAAACTGTGTAGAAAATTGAGGCTTCTGTGGGAAAGTTCAAAGAAACTTACTAGAGCAAAGAGAATAAGGAAAGGTAGATTGTGAAAAACATTCTTGAAAATTCCAGATTCTGAAATGACCAGATACTGGAGAAAATAAGAGCGTGTTTTCTTTCCAGCAATTGTGGAATTCCCTCCGAGCTATAAACCATGCTAGATTAATCAGCTGCCTTGGTTTTAACTCGGTCCCCCTCAGTTTATGCCTGCACAGACTGTGCATCTTTGGGATCCTTTACTGTGTCCCCCATATTCTTGGCATTTATTTACGCAAAAGGCCATTGCACCAAAGTGTGATAGAAATAGAGTTCCATGTCCATTCGCTTCTATAACGTCAACTAACCACTATGAGAGGATGTTTTGCCCTATAGGTACTACATTTAAACTTTACTCGGCAACATACAAAATTTTGAGAGTTCGTGAGTCTGAGATCTATTTTCCTTACTTCTGATAGAAAAATGACTTAACTTTTTATTCTTCTCTTTTCAATAAATTACAGTTTATCTAGGTTTTTTTTTTTTTTTTCTTCCCTTCTTCATATACTTTTTTTGTTTCCTGGCCAGTCACATTCCATGCCTGGTATTGCTCTTGGGGACGAGGAATGACTCTAGTTTCCAATTCTTTCTGAAGCTGCTCTCACAAACACTGAGCTGGTATCCACTTTAATTATTCATTGATTCTTTCATTCAATGAAAATATGTTGACCATGGACAACCTGCCAGGCTCTACTGCAGATACTGTGAAAAAGTCCCTGCCTTCTTGGAACTTAGTGAGAGGAGACAGAAGATAAACACACACATATATATTAGAGGGTGAGATGAGTTATGGAAGAAAAGAAAATAATGCGGGATCAGTGGATCGGGAATGCCAAAATGACAAAATCTATATTTTTATAGAGTCATCAATTAGGAAACCAATAAACAACTATTGCAATAATTCTATCAACTTTTTCTAATTCATATTGAAATTAAAAGCTGAAGGGAAGGGAAGTAAAAACCACTTTATTTTATTTTGTGTGTATATGGAAAGTATGGTACTATTTAAATTTCCAGTTTTCCCAAGATGTTCATAATCTTATCAACACTTTAAAAAGATCCCATAGTATATGTCTTTCTGTCTGTCTATCTATCCCTCCATCCATCCATCCATTCACCCACCCACCTACCTATTCTAGCATGTCATTGACAATATGGGCCAGGAGAGTCGCAGCCAGGCCTGAGCTCAGAGGCCCACAAGAGTATAAGAAACATACTGCCTGGACTTTATGAGAAAACCATTATTTACTTAATTAATTATTAACCCCTCCCCTTTTATTTTTTGAGCTTCATTTTGTGGCTGGCACTGTTCTAGAATCTGGAGATATGAGATTATTGCCCTCCTGGCCCTCAAACAGCTTATACTCTAAACTTTCCAACCCAGCAACACAGCTCCCTCCAGTGAGATTTCACTATTGGTCTGGGTAGTTGCTTTAATAATGTGTTTTATTCTATTTAATATATCCAAAATATTATCATTTTAATATAGAACTGACATAAAAATTAGTAATACGATATTTTACATTCTTTTTTCATACTAAGTCTTCAAAATCCTATGTGTGTTTTATACTTACAACACATATCAATGCAGATTAGCCCTATCCTAAGGCAATTGGCTGTCATATTGAACAATACAGCTATAGAAAATGGCACACCATTGATTTTTAAGGGGCTAGTTCCACTCATATACATGTACTAGCCTAACTTTTGTCCTAGCCCTTACCCATTGTTCAGAGGTGTTCTCTTCCTGACTGGTGGTAAATTTCACTAATCATTTCCCCTTTCCATATGACACGTAACCTTGATATAAAAAGTGATGTTTTTAACAATGAGATTCTAACTTATGTTTACTCAGATTACCTTGTGTGTAGGCTATTACTGGATAGACCTGGCCTCTTTGCTATTGGTGGGTGAATCTCAGTGTATTAGTTAACATGGTTTAGCCACAAGTGATAGTCTCTAATAATGACTTATAACATTTTCCCATTTATTTTTACTTGTCATGAAGTCTGGAAGTAGACAGTCCCAAAGATGGCTTGGAGATCAAGACTCAAGTATCTCTCCACCCTTTCCATGCCATTCTCCCCATCTTGGCTTTTGTGCTCAGGTTTATTGCCTCAGGGTCTCAAATTTTTATTTATTTATTTATTTATTTTCTTTATTGATTTGAGAGAGAGAGGAAGGGAGAGGGAGAGGGAGATAGAAACATCAATGAGAGAGAACCAGCCACCTCCTGCATGCCCCCCACTGGGGACCGGGCCCACAACCTGGGCGTGTGTCCTGACCAGGAATCGAACTGGCGACCTCTTGGTGCATGGGTCTATGCTCAACCACTGAGCCACACTGGCCAGGCCAGGGTCTCAAATGGGTTGTTTAAGTTCCAAAATAACACTTTAGTTACACAAGCTCAAACATAGTCTGAGATTGAGAGAATGAAGAACAAGCCAATAACATTCTTATAAGCCTCTGTCTTTCAATCATGGAGGGAAAATATTTTTGAGATGTTCTCAGGTGATTTGCCTTACATTTTACTGGCCGTAACTAAGCCATATACTTACCTTTAGCTAGAAGGAAAATCACAAAAGTTCAGGGGGATTTGGAATTGTTGGGTAACACTCAGCCACTTTGAATGAAGCACAAGGTCAAGGCAAGGGCCAAGCATGAGCCTGACTTAATCTCAAATCAGTGAAATTGACTATAGGCTCTTACATCATCCCCACCACCACCGCCCCAGACAAATTCTAAACTGATGTCAAACCTGTGGTGAGGTTGGGGGAGTGTGGTGGGAGTGGCTGGATGCCCTTGGGTGAGGAAATGAAAGGGTTAATAATGTTTTAACAAAACCAAACTCCATTCTGACCTTCAGTTACTGCACGTACACACCCTGGCAGTTTCTTTTTTGTAAACATAAGGGCCTTGAGAAACCCGAAGATAAGGGGTTAATGAAGGCCTTGAGAAACTCAGAGGAACCACGAGAAGAAAGAGATTAATGATGGCCCTGACCTCTGCCGGAGCAGACTCCTTACCTCTGAGACAACTCGTACCAACCCAGACACCAATTACGGGGTGCCAAGAGAATGTGGGTTGTTTTAAATGTAGTTTTTTTTTCTGTAGTTTGTGCCTTTAAAAGCAGGCAATAAAGAAGGCTCGGGGCTGGGATTTGGGGAGAGCCCCCCAGCCCACCGTTGTAATAAAGTGCTCCTTTTTGCTGGACACTGGCCTTGCGTTGAGGATGTGATCCCCACCCCCTCGGCTAAGACCTTTTAGGAATAAAGAAGAGGACCAATGAAATCGATGACAGGACCAGTTTTGAAAAGATTTGAATGCCAGGTAGAGGACAGTTTTTGCTTTACTCTGTGAAAAAGGAGTTTCTATTAAAGTTTTCTGAGCAAAGACGTGCCAACGAGAAATGTTAAACTGGTGGCATTGTGCAGCTTGGGTGTGAGCGGAGGTTAATCAGTGCCGTCTCCCCTGGCGTCTCTGACTATGGGCACTGCTTTGTCCCACACCCAGAGTGAAAGAGAGCCCACGCGGCACGGACAAAGTGCTTCTAATCCAGCCCGCAGGATAACCCCGGAGGAAGGTCCGCGGTGTCCAGGAAGAGCACGTGGAATGGGAGCAATCTGCTGCTCTCGGACTGGAGAACTTTAAATTCACTAAATGTAAAGGCTGGCCAGTTGTAAGAAGCATGTCCCATGTAAAGATGTAAACAGGTAAAAGATCCAAAGTGATTATTTTTCAATTTTAAAAATGATGCTATCACAAGGGAGCGTGCATGGATTAATGAAAAAGCGGAAGCTCTGAAATTTGGGAAAAAGAAAATATTTTAAATTAGCATAATAAAAATAAAAATAGTAGTGAAATTAAGCTATCATTCCTTAAATTCATATTTCAGTTTGAAGCCAAGTGGCTCTTCATTCTCAAGAAAACCACGAGAGAAAAGTTATAAAGGCATAGCCAGTGCCTGTTTTTGTGGCTCTGCCTTCTACATCTTCAGGTAGAAAAAAATCTAGCTTCATTATTCTATAATCGTTACAGTTTTCTCAGTCCTGTTAGTCTTGGACCTTACAGCAAATTCTCCCTGGATAGCTTAATATTCTCTACCATTTAAAATCAAATTCCTGCATTGCTTTTATTTAAAAAGGTCACATAGCCATAGATATAATTGCCTGATTAAAAAGCCTTCAGCTTCTGTGTTAAAAGTATACTGCTTTTATCTTCTAATGGGATGAGTTCAGATGGTTCCAAGCAATATTTTTAAATTGTCACTTAATCCTTTACAGCTAATAAACTGTTCTACAAGATTATGGTGATTATCCACAAGGTTGTGTAATTTATCTCAGCAATTTTTTTCTTCAGTATAATTGATGTCAACAAAATACAGGAATTTTTAATATTAGGATAAAATTAATATCAATCTAAAATAGCAATTTATTATGGAATGCAAAACAAAGTTTAAAAGATACACTTCCAGTTTTCCCTTAAATAAAGGAAAAAACAACAAACATTTCTGTAGAGTCAATGTCTACTCATCCCATGTGTTTTAACTGGTCAGATTTTATTGCTTTTTAAAAAAATTATCTTTATTCTTGAAACTATTCCAGATGTCCTTCCCTTTTTCCTCCCATTGATCCCCTCCTCCCTGTTCCCACACCCCCCACCCCTGCCTTCATTACACTATTGTCTGTGTCCATTGGTTTTGCATATATGCGTATAAGTTCTTTGGTTTATCTCTTCCTGCCCTCCCTCCCCACTTCCCTCTGAGGTTTGTCAGTCTGTTCTCTGCTTCCATGTCTTTGGATCTGTTTTGCTCATCAGTTTATTTTGTTCATTATATTCCACATATAAGCGAGATCATGTGATACTTGTCTTTCTCTGACTGGCTTATTTCACTTAGCATAATACTCTCCAGGTCCCTCCATGCTGTCTAAAAGAGTAGGAGATCCTTCTTTTTTTACAGCTACATAGTATTCCATTGTATAAATGTACCACAGCTTTTTTATCCACTCATCTACTGATGGGCACTTGGGCTGTTTTCAGATTTAGCTCTTGTAAATAGTGCTGCTATGAACATAGGAGTGCATATATTCTTTCTGATTGGTGTTTCAGTATTCTTAAGATGTATTCTTAGCAGTGGGATCACTGGGTCAAATGGCAGTTCCATTTTAATTTTTTGAGGAAACTCCCTACTGTTTTCCAGAGTGGCTGCACCTGTCTGCATTGCCACCAGTAGTGTACTAGAGTACCCTTTTCTCCACATTCTTGCCAGCATTTGTTGTTTGAGGATTTGTTGATGTTTGCCATTCTGGCAAGTGTGAGGTGATAACTCATTGTCATTTTAATTTGCATCTCTCTGATGACTAGTGAGGTTGAGCATTTCTTCATATGTCTCTTGGCCATTTGTATGTCCTGTTTGGAGAATTGTCTATTCAGGTCCTCTGCCCATTTTTTATTTGGATTGTTTGTCTTCCTTTTGTTGAGTTATATGAGTACTTTATACATTTTGAAGATTAACCCCTTATCTGATGTATCATTGGTAAATATGTTCTCCCAGAGAGTGGGTTCCCTTTTCATTTTGATGCTGGTTTCTTTCGCTGTGCAGAAGCTTCTTAGTTTGATGTAGTCCCATGTGTTTTTTCCCTTTGTTTCTCTTGCCCTAGGCAATGTATCAGTGAAAATTCTGCTATATGAGATGTCTGAGATTTTGTTGCCTATGGTTTCTTGTAGGATTTTTATTGTCTCATGACTTACATGTAAGTCTTTTATTCATTTTGAGTTTATCCTTGTGTATGGTGTAAGTTAGTGGTCTAGTTTTATTCATTTATTTTTTTTCATGTCCCTGTTCAATATTTCCAACATCATTTATTGAAGAGACTATCTTTTACTCCATTGTATGCTCTTGCCTCCTTTGTCAAATATTAATTGAGCATAATTGTTTGTGTTGACTTCTGGGTTCTCTGGTCCATTGATCTATATGTCTGTTCTTGTGCCAATACCAGACTGTTCTGATTATAGTGGCTTTGCAGTATAATTTGATATCTGGTATTGTGATCTCTCCTACTTTGTTCTTCTTTCTCAAGATTGTTGTGGCTATTCAGGGTCTTTTGTGATTCCATATTAACTTTTGGAGTATTTGTTCTAGATCTGTGAAATATGTTGTTGGTATGTAATAGGGATTGCAATGAATCTATAGATTGCTCTAGATCAAAGGTCATCACATGGTTTTTGGTGTAAGATGCTGAGTATAGTGTGATATCTAGAAGAATCAGCAGAACAGTGATTTTTCTAAGCATGAAGATATGTAACACATCAGAGATAATAACTTAGTAGGAATCACCACATTATACTAAGTTTAACAACTTAAATCGAGCTCTGATTTTTAAACTGTAGATAAAAAACAGCAAATGTTAAATAGTACATATGTATCTCTACTAAAGAGTGAGAAGCATCTTTTCCAGGATGGTATTTAAATTCACTAGGTGTCACCCCAACTGCTGTTGGATCCAGAAACAGTGGGATAAAACTGAAATGAAAGACATGTGGCTCAAATATTTGTGAAATGCTTAGCTGGTCTAGGAGAACCTGCCTTGAATTGTAGCTAACATATGGTTTAACAAAGCTCTAAAGAAGTATTTGAGCTTGGGAAGCTATGATTTCCAAGAAGATTGGTTCCTCTGATCACTTCAAAAGTTTCCCAAAAAACTAAGAAAGATAAGCTTTTTTTCACCCAACCTATTGTGTAGAACATTTTGGTTGACTTTCCAGTTGTGAAGATTAATGTCTATGTATCATAATGAACAAAGAAAAGACCCATTTGGCTTCAGGAGTCGAAGACAGTTGACTTGACACTGTCATATTGCTCCCCATTTGTTCATCTCTTCCTTTGCTTCAGATATGCGAAGTTACAGAGATGCTTGGCAGAGACAAAGCAGTCTCTTAATCTTTGTCCCCAATGCTGAGACTGAGTTATTTAGCTTTAGGTTCACCCAGGATAACTTCATGCCAGAGAATATCAACACACAAGATATGTTACCATTTGCCTTTCTCATCATTGCAGACCCAGGAATACAATTCTAAACCCTAGGTACCCTTTGTCTCAGCTTCCTTTATCTTTCCCAAATCTGTAAGACAAAGGATTTAATCCTGCTCTATCATCCCACATTTTTTTCTTCCCAAACTGTAATTATTATCAACAGTAATAATAAACTCAGTCTTTTTAGATTTTTGGTTGAAGCAGGCAAAATTTGATGAATAAATTTTGAAGAAATCCCCTTTTGCCTCGACCTCATGGAATGCAGTTTTCTGACTAAGCAGAATTTTGCTGTTCCCTACTCCAGAATGGCAACTCAAGGAAATTGTTGGGAAACGACTGTATAAGATTTCCTGTTCTGCAGTGTGTTTATGTCATCCCAACTCCACCTGTTTTATGGAGAGTGAAATTTTGGGATTGCACATTTAAATGACATATACTACAATTAGCACTGTACAATCATCGAATGTGAGGCCCCTCAAGTCCAGCCCTCTCTGTTATGGGGACCCTGAGAGTTATAGCTATTTGACAGAGGGCACACACTAGTAATAAATGGAAGGACTCAACCTTGGGCTTTCTGACACTCAATACAATAAATTTTTCTCAATTGCCCTGCCTCTTACTGCACCACTATCATATGAACTAATACTTAGTAAAATGACACTTACATTTTTGTTTGAACTTGACACAAGTGACACAGTTATGACTATTTTTATGCAACTTAATAGTCACCTCTCTCAGTTGCGATTAATTAGGATCTAAGTAGACACTGCAACTTTGACAATGCTGGCAGGAAATATCACGTAGTTAGCAGTCAGGAGAGCATTGCCACTGAAGACAGCAAGACGGAAGGTACAATAGACCCACATTCCGATTTGCCTTTGCTCCCATCATTCTCATCTTCCCTACAGGAGAAAGGCAATGTTAGGAAACTGACAGTATCTTTCATATTTTGGATCACTGTTGGAGGGTTCATGCCTAGAAGATTTGAATTGAGTAAGAAAACTTCCCATGTATTTAACAATCTCCTTTTGTTGCAAGCAACAAAAACACAACAAACCCTTTTCACCTTAAAAGAAGAGAATTTTGTGCACATCACTGTCAGAGAGGGGACCAGAATTTGGCCTCAGGACAACTGGATGCAGGGACTCAACCACTGTCAAGATATTTCTTTCTTTTTCTCTTCATTTCTTGTCTCCACTTTTCTCTAAATATTAGTGTCATTCTTTGCCACTACCTATGATACGCTGCACACAGCAAGGATTATTTATACCAGCAACTCTGAGGTCACATTCTTTTAGCCTTGCAAAAGGGAGAGAAGAAAACTCTCTACCAATTTAACTCAGGTAGACAAATCCTCAGGAAAGATTTTGTTTGCCCTGGCTTGGATCATGTGGCCACTTTGAACCAGTCACTATAGACAAAAGGCTTGAGTATTCTGCTAGTCCTAACTTTGGCCCTATGTTTGCACCTGCTACCAGGGGTAGCATATTTACCAGAACAGAAGAAAGTAGCACAGACATGACCACTTTAGGAACCCCGAGCAAAGTAACTATCTCAGTTTGCACCTAATAATAGCTAATGGCCAACACTTACTGGATGCTTACCATATTGCCACCAACAGTAAGGGCTTTACACTTATTAAGTATTTTAATTTTCATTGCCCTATGAAGTGGGCTCTATTATTACTTCCAAATTAGAAGAAACTGAAGTCCGTTGGGGTTAAATTATTTGCCACACAGCTAAGTGGCAAAGCCATGGCGGCTTGGCCCAGGACAATTTGTACAGTGTATTTTTGCATCCTGGAGGCCTACTGGCAAACTTTTGCCCACATCTACAGAGATCCTTCCTTCATTATCTTTGGTACTTAGCAATATTTTCTTATTTAAGGCCAACTCCTTCACTTTAACTCTTCATTCTATCACCTTTTGCTTCTTCAGGAATTTGTCCAGCAATCTTTGCCAGTGTCTTCAAACCCTTACATATTCCAGATCATCTCCCTTACTTTCACCAACCCCCATAATCTCTCTACTTTTATCACTCAAGTTTTTTAAAGCAATGTGTTTTACTCAGTACCTCTACTTCATCACCTCTTTCCCATTCCCTGGAAACCACCACATCTATGCCCTACCCTCCGCCCTTCTTTACACACTATTCCAGGGAAGTGGTTTCATGAGTGATTGCACTACATTGAGTAAATCCAATGATTGACCTGTACTTCACCTCTGTACCACCAAACATTTTTACCCCCTCACTTCGTAAAGCTTAATGCTCCTTCCACCCTTAATAACATTTTCTCTCATTATTTTTTGAACATTCTCGTTTGGCCACTTCTTAACTGATTCACTTCTCCAGTGTTCTGTTGTTTGTTCTTCTGTTTTCTTTCTCTGTGACAGCACCTTAGAAATTGTCTCACACAGACCTATGACTCTAACTTCCATCTCTATGCTGGTAACTCCCTTTTTGGGTCCACTTCTGAGCTCTTCTCCCTTCTAGATCCATACATCTGATTTCTCCAAATATCTTCTCTTGGACCTTATCTTATAGGTCATATGGAAGCAATGAATAGTTTTAAGCAGAATAGAAGTATGATCAGATCTTTATTTTATCCAAAAGAATACCTAAGAAGTACCATGAAGCCTGAGTTGGGATTCTTGGCAAGCTTACTTAAGAAGATATTGAAATAGTGCTGAGATTAAAAATACATATATTGAATTAGAACGCATTGGCTGTAGAAAAAGGATGTGTGAAGTATAAAAAATGGACAAAAGTTGATAATTGATTGAATGTAGAGACAAGAGAGGAGTGCTTAAGAGTGACTTCTGGGTTTCTGATTTAGATAATTAAACAGTGATGCCATCAAACAAGATTGGAATACAAGAGGATGAGCAAGCTCTGTAATGAAAAATGATAAAGGTAGCTCTAAGACTATCAGTCCTTCCTCTGCTCTCTTTTCTGCTCACCGTTCTAAACATACTTATATTGACTTTAGCTTATACTGGTTCCAGGTTCATCCTTATGGTTGCTTGATAGAGACCACAAAACCCCTTTAACAAAGCTGAAATGAAAACATTTTAAGAAAAGCAAAATGAGGAAAAAATTAGTTGCTACTCCCGAAGGAATTCTCTAGATTAAAGCAAACCACCTGGCTCTAGAGCAAATGATTTTAGCCAATTGCTCCCTGTATGTCTCTGACACAAAAGCTTCCGTTTGCCAGCACCCTGGTCCCCTGCATAGACTTTAATCATTAACCTTTGTTCCCTCTTGCTCACTAAACTCCCTTTTTAGTATCTGCTTGTTCTTCAAAAGGCAAGTGTTGGTACCATCAATCCATTGTTGGTACTGTTAATCACTTGAGTATTTTATGTTGAGGGGTATAGACTTTATTTCTTTTCATCTATTCTCTAGAGTATTCCTTCCCATAGCTGATACTAGATCAGCTCCCAGCCCCAAATTGGGACTTCAGTTTTTTTTGCATAGATACATAGAAGTTGGAGCCAAATGTTTCTTGTCTTAGGTTAGTAATCCCTTTATAAATTACATATGTGCATTGCAACGACATTCTAAACCTGGCTAATGTTAACATTGTAATCACAATACTAATGTCCTAGAAAACCAGCCATAGCTGGTGTTCATATGTATGAGACAGACTTTATATACTGAAATATTGAACAAACTCCCTCCGGCTTTACAAAATATATGATGAACCATTCCTTGGCTTTTAATTGTGCCACAGGTACGGAACAAAGAAACAGACTTGGAAACAAGAATAAATCTTAACTCTATACAAAAACAGAGTCCACTAGAATTCCATCAAGGAGAACCATCCCATGCAATTTCCCTGTGCCATAGCCCATTGCTTTATATGAGCAAATTATTCTGTTGTTCTCAAATGCGCATATATGAGAGCAGGGCATGGTGGGTAAGGAACATGCACTGACCTTCAGAGTTTACTCATTGTAAGCACAGATTCATCTCAGGGTTTGGCTGATGATGATGTTGAAACTACATTGTGAGATGGAGGTGAGGTAGAGGATTCTCATGATGTAGGACACTAGCAAGTAGGAGAAAAGAATACAATACCATTAACAATGCTACAAAAACCCTACAGATGTATGAGAGTGGGCATTAAATTTCATACTTATCTATTTATACATTTAATTCATAAATCCCTGCCACACCATCTACTAAGTCTGCATTTCATGCTCTGGTTTCTCCCCTTTAGGGACATTTTAATTTGATATAAGCCTGACAGAAATATTTGGGAGTTGGAAGACTGTACAGTTGATCTTCACAGGCTCTCAAATCTCCCAATGAAAAGGAAACATAATTTCATAGTTTTCAAAGGAATGAACTACCAAATTATTGTTATAGATCTTTGGGTGAGGTCCTCAGTAAATAAAAATAAAAATTACTTTCCTGAGTAAAAGATTTAAAAATTTTCTTGTTTAAAATGTATTTTATGTTTGCCTTTGGGTGGTGGGCACACAATGCAATATACAGATGCTGTATCATAGAACTGTACACTTGAAACCTATATAATTGTATTAACCAAGGTCACCCCAATAAAAGTAATTAAAAGGAAAAAAGTGCTTTATATGAATGAATTTGACTTAATGTTTATTTAAAAATAAGAGCAAATGATTACTAGTTTCTCAGTTTTGAAGTGAAAACCATTCAGATCTCCAGGCCTTAAGTATGAGCCCAGACATTGCCTCCTCGATGTTCATGTTGCTACTTTTAGCACATGTGAAAAAGCACTTCACCTGGCTTAAAATCACAGCTCATTTACTAAAAATCTCTATGGAAACCACACCCATAAAAAATGGTAGTTGGAATCCCATCGCTCCCGAGCATGCCTCCAAGACTGTTTTAAAGATTTATAATGCCCTGAGAGATTGAGGTCTATATATGAAATCTTAATTCCTGCTCGGAGCCTTACAGATTTTATCCAAGAACTAATAGTGTTAGTATAAACATACCCTAAAGGGTCAGACTTGCTAATGCACATTTAATTTTTTCCATGATGACCCTTGAGAAAACTATCCAATCATGAAAGCAACAAAGATTTGCAGCAAGCCTCTGACACTGGGTGTGGAATAAGTGGAGAATGAGATAGCTAGGTTTTGATCCAAGTCCTTAACAAAATTCCTTTACCGCTGGGATTTTGGTTAACTAAAGCTCATCACTTCTAATCTGGAGACATGCAGGAGGCCCTGAGGCCCAAATAGGAGAAAGTTATGTGCCCAACCTGGTGAATACATCTCTAAAAGGAGAAATGTCATTACTGAGGAGATAAATTCTCGGAGAAGTTAGTGCTCTCCAAAGTTCTGATGTCTTAGAAAGAAACCATCATTATTGTTTATATTCTCTGAAGGTGCCCTCTCTTTACTACTAGACTTAATGTAAAAGAAAATATAAACTCTTTTAGCAGCATAATTCACAGTTCTACACTGTATGCTTTTTATTTCAGGGAAATGGCAATCCTCAGGGGTTTTGTAATATGGTCTCTAACAGCATTCACTCATTTATTTGGACAGTGATAAATAGTTATGAGTAAAAATCTCACTAGGGTATCAGAGCTTATTGGAAATTATGACAAGTGAGCAAAGCTGAGTTGTTGTTGGTAAATAAAGTAGTTTTGCCTTAAGACTGGGTTCTAAGTTAACCTCATCGGCATTTTCAACTTTCAGTTTCAGGTGTTTCCTTTTTTTTGGTTTTGGTTTGTTTGTTTGTTTGTTTGTTTTCTATCTGCAGATATTGGTGAAGGATAGAAACTGTTTCCCTTAATGAAGCTAGTTAACTTTTAGAAAGACATTATTGCCATAATCAGAAGCTTGGATTTACACGGATGAGGGATTCTCTGCCCAGAGTTTCATAAATGAAATCCTCTCTCTGGGTGTGTCTTTTATTTACGATCCTCATCCCCCCCCACACCCCCAATTCCTGAAAAGATTGAATTGCTATAACAGTCCTTCCTTGACACTCAGTTCACACTGGGGAGGAGGCTAATAGAATGTGTGCCAGTTACCCCAGCGTTGACTCCCACTGAGCTTTGCGTTAGCATCAATTCTGATATCCATGGCACACCTAACCACCTACCTGATAACCAATGTATAATAGGACATGTTTGGAATAACTGTATAGAACAAAGTAGAAACTACTTGACTTGAAAGTAGACTTATTTTCTCAAGGCATGCTGCTGATATGTCAGGAGCCTGTTCTTGTCCAGGGTATAGGCAAGTTCTTTTGGTCTTCAGTGTACTCTAAACATGCATTTATCACTCACTTCTTTAGCAGTTACCTCTCCAAAGTCAAGTTAGTTAATTATTTTGTTAATTTATTAATTAAAGTAGCTAATTACACCCTGGCCAGTTTGGCTCAGCGGTTAAAGCATCGACCTTCGGACCAGAGAGTCCTGAGTTCAGTTCCCGCTAAGGGCACGTACCTTCATTGCAGTTTGTCCCCGGCCCCAGTTGGAGTCGTGTGGGTGGCAACCAGTCGATGTGTCTGTCTCACGTCGATGTTTCTCTCTCTCTCTTCCTCCCTCTCTCCCTCCCGCTCTATCTGAAGATAAGTGCAAAAATGTCCTCGGGTGAGGATAAAAAATAAATAGTTAATTACTTTAATCAATTTTAGCAATTGTTTAATTGTAAATGAAAGATTTATATGGGTATATTTGAATCCTGTCTAACTAGAAATAAAATTACCCTCTGTGATGATTAAGTTTATATTATAACTTTACTGGATCTCAGGATGCCCACATAACTGGTTAAACATTATTTTATACATGATTTTGGGGTGTATCTGTGAAGATGTCTCTGGAAAAGGTCAGGGTTTGAGTCTGTAGGCTGAGTGAAGCAGATACCGCCAATGTGGGTGGGTATCATCCAGTCTGTGGACGGCCCCAATGGAACAAAAAGGCAGAGGAAGGGTGAATTTGAGGATGTCTGCCTGATTGCTTGAGAGGATGCTCCTGGCTCTCAGGCCTTTAGACTCAGACTAGAATCTATACCATCGGCTCTCGGCTCACAGCTCTCAGGTCCTCAAAGTGCACCCCGGCAAGCTTTCCTGGGTTTCCAGTGTGCAGACAGATGGCAGACGGTGGGACTTCCCAGCCTCCATAATCACACGAGCCAGTACGATAGTCCTCCCTTACCCACAGTTTTGCTTTCGACAGTTTTAGTTTCCCACCATCATCTGTGGTTCAAAATATTAAATGGAAAATTCCAGAAATAAACAATGCATATGTTTTACATTTTGTGCCATTCTGAGTAGCGTGATAAACTCTCCTACCGTCCTGCTTCGGTCTCACCAGGGACATGACTCACCCCTTTGTCCAGTGTCTCTGCACTGTATCCACACACACCCCATCCTCTCCCCCACACACACCCCGTTAGCCACTTAGTAACCATTTCGGTTATCAGATCACCTGCTGCAGTATCACAGTGCTTGTGTTCAAGTCACCCTTATTTTACTTAATGATGTCACATTCACATAACTTTTATTACAGCATGTTTATATAATTGTTCTATATTGTTATTTTTATTTATTTTTTACTGTGCCTAACTTATGAATTAAACTATATCATAGGTATGTACGTATAGGAAAAAAGCATAGTATAAATAGGGTTCGGTACTCTCTGAGGTTTAGGCACTCACAGGGCATCTTGGCATGTACCCCTGCAGATAAGGGGACACTGCTGTACCTTGTAATAAATCTTTATTGGTTCTCTTTCTCTGGAGAATCCTGACTAATATGCTCTCTATTTGGAAACCTGTTTTCCCTCCAAATCTGTAAAGTTTATCAGTTGGACCAATGAAGTGTGTCCCACTGAAACACAGTGCATTCACCTCCCAACCAGTCACCTCTCCTCAACAAGCGCCCTCCCAGACCAAAGGACACCTCATGGGCGATTACACTCTTCTGCAATTACATTGCTAATAGGTCATTGGGTTCTCAGACCTCACAGGAGAGTTACTAAGTCCAGGGCTTCAGGAATTGTGTACTATTTATTCATTTACTCACTAGTTCATGGTCAGTAGATCGTCTTCTGTTTTAAATTAGTGTATCTAATGTCTCCTGCAACTTGCCAACTATTACTTTTGTGCAGGAAAATACTAACTTTCAGTCCCCAAAGCACTAGCCAATCATCTCACAATCAAGGCTATCTCTGGTTCTCTAAGATGCAAAGCAAATTTCAAATCACAAATTCCATTTGTTTTAAGGGAACTGAAACAGACTGGTGTGTTTATTCCCCAGAGTTCCCTTTGTTTCTGTCAAAGGCAATACATTTTTAATATACAGTTAAATATTATGATAGAAATACATAAGCATATATTTCTGAACTTTCCTGCTATTAAGTGAATCCTAAGCTTGTTTTCAATAACTCTTTCACTGAATATAATTATAATATTAAAGAACGATCCTAGTGAAAATTACTCAATGATCTGCTCTCTGTGATGTCACCCTAAAATACACATTTGCATTTTAATTATTTATATAACTAAGACTAAAGCCTAAACCCAGTAGAAAAGAATAACCAATCTAAGTTCCAGACAAAACTGAGACTCCTCAATTTGCATATGGATTTGGGCAATTCCTCATCTAAATCAATTCTCTCCTTGACTCACAGGAATGAGCATTTGAAAACTGCCTAAGAATTTACCCACAAACTGGGGAGGTAGATGTACCTCATCTCTGATTAAGTCAGAGTTCTTCAGGGATCTATGCTCATACATGTTCATGCAGAGAAGCCCTGTTTGGGTCAATGATTGGGTTTTGGTCTTTTGTATTACTACTCTCAGCTCCCTGTAGAAGGATGTCAGAGGGTCAATGGCTACAACTTCAAAGTCAGGAAATAGTTTCTCCTACAAAACGGAGGAAACTCTCTTCTCAAAATTCAAAGCCTTCTAAGCTTGTTTCCAAAGATGGAGAAGATGTTGAGTGAAGGCAAAATAGTTACTATAAAATAATAATTTGCGGGCCTATGTAAGAATAAAAAATATTCATGGTATTAAAAGTGTGTTTTTATCATTGTTAAGACACCTCATTTGTCCAATACAAACTCAGGAGCACAGTCAAATTCTATAGCATAAAATGAAAATCAAGACAAAGTTGAACTCATCAGAAATGCTGACAGGCACAGTAATCATGTAAAATAAGGGAGTGTTCATTTTGGAGATGTGCAGAATAGACAAGAATGTAAGTAATTCTATGTCTGCCATTTAAGCACAAATTCCAAGTGCCAAGAGGGTACCCTCAGTTCTTTTCCAAACAAATATATCCTTGCCTTCTTTTCAGAGGACTCTTGGTTTGATCTCTCTGGCATTTTTGTTTTATTTTTGAAGTCTCCTATCTCAGTTGCTAATGGACAAAGTTTCTTTTTGTCTTTGGCTAGATATTTTCTTTCTTAAAGACAGACGATGGTGTTTCTTTTTATTTGTGCTGGGGATGCTTTGGGCCTCCTTATTCGATATCCATGACTATGACCAAGCAGAGAGAGGCAATGTGGTCACTGCAAAGAGATGAACAAAAACATGTCAAAGGAAAATGTAAAAAATTAAAATATTTTAAGCTATTAGACACTTCCACAAAAATGGTACCAAATAGATCAAGCAGAGTGACATTGCTTAGTAATCATCCATTCAATCCTTCATTATTTATCTTCAAACATATGGTGCATGTTAATACACAAAATTCTTGTGAGAGTTTAATGGAAAAAGTCACCAAATATGATTATATATGTGTGTGTACAGACATACATATATAGTAGATGAGAGAGAGCAGTGGATTATTAGTAGGAAAGGAGGGAGGTTGCAGGCAAAGTTAAAAGTTAAACTTTAATGATGTAAATAGTCATCAGAAATTAGAACAATCATATTGGATCATATATTTTTATTTAATTAAAACATTTAAATGGCTTCAGGAATTAAAAATATAATTTTTTTCAAAACCAGAGATCAAATTTGTAGGTATTATATACTCAACAGGTTTGATTGGATTGCAAGATTAGCAAATAAAAGCATAAGACACTACTTTAATTCAAATTTCAGATAAGTCACAAGTAATTTTTAGTATAAGCATGTTCCAAGTATTGCAGGGAGCATACTGGATAGACTGCAAGGCAAGGATGTGTTTGCTTGAAACAAGCATTAAGGCTGAACCTTGGCAGCTAGACTTTGTACTTCCACAGCAGACACACACTGACCTATTTTCCTGCCTGCTTATATCCAACAGGAAAATTCCCTTGTTTTATATGAATATTTCTTAGCATGGGACATACTTATATTTTTACAATTATTTGTTGTTTATTTGAAATTCAGATTTAAGTGGATATCTCGTATTTTATCTGATAACACTAGAAAATGCTAGAATTACTTTTAATAAGTGACATTTAACATTAAAAAAAAAAGTTGATCCAAATTTCATATAACTTGAAGTATTTAACACTGAAAAGAAGTTATTTTATAAAAGGAGAGGATTCTCAAATGTAGTTATGATCAGTGCTTATGAGATGCGTTTTTCAATGTGCCTGAATTATAACTCTTTTCCAATCCCAAGGGCCTAATCTCCAGTTTGTAAAATTTGGGTTTCATTTTGTTGTTTTGAAATTTGGAAATATAGGGGAGACAAAACGTATTAATATCCTTACACTATCTGTGTTTCCCTCTTCATATTGTTCCACAGCATCCCCGATATGTCCTTGCCTAACAGACAGTCGATCTAGTCTGTCTGCTGTCACCTCCCCTTCGCCCCCTTGTCCATGGCTTTCCAGGCTGTCTCAGGCTGGGTCCAGGGTCTTCAGACAGACCTGCAGCTCTGTTTTTCACAAGTCATGAGTTCTTCAGATCAGCGGTGACCAGAAAGCTGACAGACATGTTTAGACAGGTAGGCTTCCCTGGGGTGTTGATTTGTTTGTATCTCCAATTATTTAATATAACTGATATGGTTGGTAAATATTTCAGTGTCCATAAAGGACCATAAAAATACTCTACTGCCCTTTTGCTTGGTAAAAACCATTACCATGCCATTTGATACAAACTATAACTTAATGTAGATCCCACAGATAAGTCCTAGAAACTTTCACTCTAGACATCAACAATAAGAGCTATTGCAACTCGGGGAAGGAAATTCATTGGCAGCAAAACTATTCTCATCTCAGCCTAGAGTCACTCTAAGAGGACTTCTGAAAGTAAACTGGTGTCGGAGACTCACTGGTCGAGTGAGATAGATGTTTGATGATTAAAATATCTGTACACAACAGAGTGACCTTGTAGGCCACTGTAAACAAGACAAAAGGAAAAGTAAACTTTAAGTCATCTCAACAGTGAATTTAATACTTTGAATAATAAGCTCCTAAATCAAGGATACCTGTGTGAAATTATTTGAATTTGTAAGAGCTATTTATATATTCTGAAGACAAGTGTTTTGTCAGGTATATGTACTGCAAATATTTTCTCCCAGACTGTAGCTTGTCTTCTAATTTCCTTAACAGTATCTTGGGCAGAAATGATAGATTTTGATAAAGTACAATTTGTAAGTTTTTTTCTCTTAAGAGTCCTGTTTAGAATTTTTGTCTACCCCAAGGTCATGGCTATAATCCTTATGTTTTCTTTTAGAAACTATAGTTTTAGCTTTTATATTTAGGATTGTAATCCATCTTGAGTTAATTGTGTATATCATGTGAGTGAGAAGTTAAGGGGAACTTGTTCAGTGTGGTTTGCTTTTTTAAAAAGTTATATCATCTCTCATTTCTCCTTGCTTTTGTTTACTTTCCAGTGGCCTTCAAGTAGTAGTTGTTTTTAAGTTTTGTCTAAAGTTTATAATTATTACCATTAGGAGGATGTTTTAGTAAATTCAAGCTGCTATACAAAAATGCTATAGACTGGTGACTTAAACAACACTATTTCTCATAGTGCGCCAGGCTGGCAAGTTCAAGATCAAGGTGGCAGCAGATTCAGTATCTGGTGAAGGCCTGCTTCCTGGTTCACAGAACATCTTCTGTGTTCTCACATGGGAGTGTTATTTCAATTCGAGCTGTTCCTCTATTACCAGAACCCTTTCAAGCACAAGTTACCTCCTCATGTCAAGGGAGCTTGCTGATAATGCCTAACTAACTCACTCCTTCTGGCACCTTGCCAGACAATCTTGTTCCAGCCAGTTGTGCCAAACTACCAGGACTCGAATTGGTGGGGTCTGTGAGGAATATGAAGTATTTTAGGTTAGGTGACACACAAAAAAAATTGCACTTTAAATAGAAGCTAAGCACCTGGAGAGCATTATGCTAAGTGAAATAAGCCAGTCAGAGAAAGACAAGTACCATATGATTTCACTCATATGTGAAGTCTAATGAACAAAATGAACTAAAAAGCAAAATAGAGACAGACTCATAGATAGAGAGCAGGCTGGCAGCTGTCAAGGGGGAGTTGGGGGCTGGGTGGAGGAGGTGGAAGGATTGAACAAAAAAGAAAAAAAAAACCCTCATGGACAGGGACAACAGTGTGGTGATTGCCAGGTAGAGGAGCGGTGGGGGAAGGTAGAAGAGGGAATGGGGGGGGTAAATGGTGATGGAAGGAGACTTGACTTGGGGTGGTGAATGCACAATACAGAGTACAAATTATTTATTACAGAATTGTACACCTGAAACCTGTATAATTTTGTTAAACAGTGACACCCTATTGAAGTCAATAAAAAGGAAAAAAATAAAAATTAAAACATAAATAAAAGCTGAGCAATTCTGCCTTAGAGTTTAGAGCGAGTAGTCTAATGTTCTCATGAATGTTTTGTCATTTATCACATAGTGTATATCTATAACAATTTATTTTATTGCTTGGTACTAATTTTTTAGTTTTCAATAAACCCTTTCAACAGCAGTGAGATAAAAAGTACATGTTTAATGAAAAATTAAGTAGTCAATTTCCATCTCTCAGGATAGTTGATAATATGCAAGTAATTTGTTTGTCTATATTTACTGTTCAACATGAGGGCAATTCTAACAGTAGGAATTGTAAAAACCAAAAAACACATCTGCTAAAGAAATACCAGCATCTGGAGGCAGGTCCAAGAGGGTGGCACAGAAGGATGCTGAGCTCACCCCCTCCCAAGAACTCCTGGGGGTGTGGCTCAGCTGGTTGAGCATCCTCCCATGAAAGGGGCTCGATGGTTTCATTCCTGGTTGGGGCACATGTCTGTGCAGGGTTGGGGGATCACATCAATATTTCTCTCTCTCCTTCCCCCTTCCTCTCTCTCTACAATCAATAAAAATATATTTTTTTAAAAAAAGAATATCTATAGTTAGAGCATTTCCTTCTGAGAGGCAACTGAGAGCAAACTGAACAGTTTCTGCAATGGCAGAGGGAAGGCTGGGAACTGTGAGAGTTCTCTGAGAGATGAGGGAACCATCCAAGACGGGAGGAACCAGTAAGAGCAATTGTTTACATTCCTCTGCAGTTGGGTATCGGGCAGGAGCTGTATCCAGGTTCTCTGGCTTACCTGCAAGGTTGCTATAGTATGTCTCCAGCCACCCCTCCAGGAATTAGATTCAGCAAAACAGGAGAGCTCAATAGTGTGCATTCAAGGGCCTCTTCCACCTGGAGACTGATCCAGCTGGTACAGCAGGATGTTGATGCTTGCACCCACAGAGCTGCATGTACACATGAGGCTTCCCTGCCTGGACAAAGTGCAGAGCAAGCAAAACCCTGACCTACCCAGATGCAGGATGTCCTGTGCAGAGAAAGTGCAGAGATAGTGGAGTGCCGCTGCATGCATGTGGGGCTGCCCCACCTGGAAACGGCTCAGAACTAGCAAAATGAGGTGGTGCATGCACACAGAGCTGCCCCATCTGGAGAAAGCACAGAGCTAGTAGGGCATTTGGAGGCAGGCACTAAGAGCAGCCCCACCCAGACCTAGCTCAGGCAACAATTAAAGCAACAGGCATACCGCATGCATGTGGTACGGCCCCACCTGAATCAGAAGGGAAAGGAAGCAAGTACATACCAGGATACCCTGCCCAGAACCCTCTCCTTCTGGCCAGGCAACACATCAGGCACCACATGTGCCCACCCTGACTACACCTGCCCTGCCAAAACCATCCAGCACTCGATCTACACACAGGCCACTTTTTCAAGATTGTTAGAGAGAGTTATTTTATCTAACTCATAGAAACAAACACAGAAAGTCTAACAGAACAGGATCAAGAAAATAACATGGAGAAAAACTGAACAAAACAGAGGTAATAAGTAATTTGCCTGGTAAAGAATTAAAAGAAATAGTCATAAGAATGCTCCACAAACCTGAGTAGAATAGAAGAACTCAGAGAGCACTACTACAAAGAGTTAGAAAATGTAATAAAAACCAATCAGAGATTAAAAAATACAATAGCTGAAATGAAGACTACATTAGAAGAAATTGACAACAGGTTAGTCAACACAAAAGAATGGATTAGAGACCTGGAAGACAGAGTATGTACATAGTGGAAATCACCCATTCAAAACAACAAAATAATAATAATTTAATAAAATAAAGATAGTATAGGGGACCTCTGGGATAACATCAAGTGTTCTAACATTTGCATATAGGGATTCCAGAAGGAAAAGAGAGAGACAAAGGGGCAGAAAGTATATTTGAAAAATTAATGTGCAGGGGTGGGGGATGAAAAGGGTAAAGGGGAGTATAGTAAATAATTTTGTAATAAGTTTGCATGTGACAACTGATTACTAGAATTAGTGTGGTGATCACACTGTAAGATATGTAAATCACTATATTGTACAGCTGAAGGTAATATAATATTGTATACCAACTATATTTAATTTTTTAAAAAAAAGACAAATTGAACAAAAAATAAAAAGGAAATTAAACCTAGAAAAAGGGGCTGAAGGAAGAAAGAAGCAGATTGTTAAAGACTTTCCAAATGCACAACCTTAGAGGAATTAAAGAGAACAATTTGTCTTTAAAAGATGGTGATTGTTTTATGGTTCTATATAATGAAATCATTTAAAATACTGAATTTAGATTATAAATATGTCTGTCCTCTACTCAGTATTTTATACCATAATGGGAAATGAAGTATTCATGTTTTGGTAGTTTATATGGGGATTTTAGTAGGTGAATTTATTGCCCTGATTTTTCACATCGTGTCTATACCTTTTGCAATGTGATTTTGTGGCTCTTCCTATCAAGAGAGGATGCAAATTTCTCCACCTCTTGAATATGGATTGGCCTCATGACATGCTTCAGCCAATACAATATGGTGAAAGTGACTGTGGACCAATCCAAGTATAAGCCTTGAGCACTCCCTCTCTCTATTGGAACCTGCGCCACCCCCCTACCTCCCGCCCAAGCTGTTAAAGTGGTCTGCTAAAGGAGTAGATGCCACGTGGGAAAACTTAGTTGTTTTAGCTGAGGCCATTTGAAAACAGCTGAACACCAAAACCTGACACAGAGCTGACCACAAATGCATACGTGAGCCCAGCTGACACACGAACTCATGTGCAATAATAAATGTTTATTATTATAAGAGTCTGAGTTGTGGATGACTTGTTATGCAGCAAAAGCTAACTGATACAGAAACCAAGAATCTATGTCATATTATTTATTTTTATTTCCTTATACCCATTAGTAAAGACAATATTTCTAGAGCTTTAAACGAATGAAACAATATGATAAAATGAATTAGAGTTCGTTGGCCCACTTACAATCCAATCACCTGAGTGGACAGAGATGAAGCTGGAGATCTCTTCTGAGCCAGATCTTTCAAAATCTTATGTCTCATGATTATATGGCTGAAATTTTAAATTGTGATCCTTTCAAATGTTTTTAAAATACTGTTTATTTTGAAATAATTATAAGAAGTTGCAAATATGGTACAGAGACCCCCTGAACCCTTCACTCAGCTTCCTCATATAACTGCAGCACAATATTAACATCAAACTGACAATAGACTACAGTTCTTAATCAGTTTTCATCAATTTTTACACACACTCATGGTGTGTGTGTGTGTGTGTGTGTGTGTGTAGTTTTATGCAGTTTGATTCCCTGTATAGATTCATGTAACCACCATCACAATGAAAATATGGAACTTCCATCACAATAAAGTAAATTTCTCATGTTCCCCTTTAGAGTTGCACCCACATACCCCCTCCATCACTGTCCTCGGGCAACCACTAATTTGTTCTCATTCTCTTCAGTTGTATAATTTTGGGATGCATCATATAGCGTGTGACCTTGTGGGGGCTGCTTTAAAATACGTCAAGCAGCAGAGCAACACAATTGACTTCCATTTTAGTAGGAGCACTCTGAGGGGCTGAGAAGACTGCTTTGGGGAAATAGGACACTAAGAGGAAGTGAGAGCTAAGACGCCATTTCAGTAACCCAGATGCAGAGGGTGGTGGCTTGAGATAGTGCAGAGGCAGAGTGACAGGACACGAGGTGTGAGAGATGTTCAGCAGATTGAGTTGACAGAATTTGTATCCGTTGGAGATCAGAGGAAAGGAAGGAGAAGAGTTGAGAATTCATCCACTCATTCAATTGCTTGTTCAAAAATAGTTAAGTGCCTGTTGTGTGTTAGGCACTGTTTGAGGTTCTGGAAATACAGCCACTAACACAAGAGTCCAGCCTGCGCCTTCACGGGAACTGACTTTTAGTTGAGGGAGCAAATTATTAAACACACACAATGATACTTGTTGGAAAGCAGAGGTAAACTGGGTGATGTGATTAAGGCCTGGGGGGATGGGAGCAGGGTAGAGAGGGGTCAATGGGGGGAAAAAGGGGGACAGCTGTAATGCTTTCAACAATAAAGATAAAATTTTTTAAAAGGTTAAAAAAAAGAATGAATAGATTTTTTTTTAATCCTCACCTGAGGACATTTTTTTGCATTTAACTTCAGATAGAGCAGGAGGGAGAGAGAGAGAAACATCGATGTGAGAGAGACACATTGAGTGGCTGCCACCCACATGACCCCAACCGGGGCTGGGGACAAACTGCAACCGAGGTATGTACCCCTAGCGGGAACCGAACCCAGCCTCTCTGGTCCACAGGCCAACACTAACCGCTGAGCCAAGCCGGCCAGGATGAATAGATTTGATTGTCAATAATTATGATAAGAAACTTTAGAGTAGAAGGATGGAAGGAAAGAGGGGATGTTTTAATTAAGGACGTGATAATTTTAAGTGTGTCGGATGTCCTGAAAGTAGTTAACTATCTCAGCTAATTCTTAAGGTTCTCTCCAGTTTCAATTCAAGTACCTTTGGTATTCAGCCTATCATTCTCTGTATGAGTACACATTCCAGGTGTGTATGTGAAGAAGAGTTAGAGGAATTAAAGAATAATACATTAGTTAGCCCTCACTGAACATTCAAAAGTGCCTGGCACTGTCCTAAGCTCTTTACATATTAGTTCATTAATGTTCACAGCAACCCTACGAACTAATGTTATTATTGTTTCCATTATCCAGATAAAGAAATTGAATTATAGAGGAAATTCTGTACATGATTTCTCATGGCCACACAGCTGGTAAAGGGTGGAGCCCCAAAGGCTATTGCCCTAACTACTACCCTGTAACATTTCTACTTAACACACGTACCATTACTAGTACTATATAAGCACATTCTTTTACTCTAGTTTTTATTATTCCTGTATTTGTGTTTGTTGTATTTATTAACCTATCTGAACTGATTTTGCTTAATCTCTGAAGAACCCGCTCTAATAGAAGGGAGTTTGCCCAGTTCCTATAAAGTAATTACTTTCCTATTAGAGAGGATATGGGTCTCTAAGGCTCTACCAACCTGCCTTGGGACACTTCTGCAAACAGCTCAGCATAGGTAGGCAGTGTAAGTTTTCCATCAGCATCAGAACTAGAAGGAGACTCCCAGGAAACAAAACGTAAGGAGGCAGTCACCATCGGGTCCTGACCCCACACTTGCACCACTCCAGAAGAGTGTCTCCTTAACTTCCGTGATCTAAGCACTTAGTTGCCTCACCCTAGTCCCAGATATGTTTTCTACCCTTTCTTCCTGGGGATTAAGTACCTTCCCATGTGCTTTTATAGCATCTGATATTATACTGTAACAGTGTTTTCCGCTTCTGGTCTATGTTCCTAGCTGTTTGAAGGTAGAGACAAAATCTGTCATCTTCACAATTATATTTCCAGCACTTAGTGCAGCGTAGGTGTTCAATAAATATTTTCAAAATGAATTAAGAGTTCATTCAGAAACATACTCTAGGAAACTGGGTACATTAACATAGCAGGACATTCTCTGTACCCTTGGAGCTCAAACCTCAAAGAGAGAAAGAGATGAATCAGATAGTCACACAGCAGTGAGCTGTGTTCTGTGACAGAGGCATGGACAGAAGTCTCCGAGAGCACAAAGGAGGGAGCGAGAACAGCCATCTGGGAGATGCAGGGTGTGGACCCACAGCTCCAGCCTATTCTACACGTCCCATCAGCTTCTTCCCTGCATTCAAGTCTTCAGGGCAGCCATGGGATTCTCTGACAGCAAACAGGCAAGGGCTGGAAGAGTCATTTCTGAACCTGAATTACCTAATGAAGCAGTTGGGGAAGGGGGACAGGGAAGAAGAGGAGTTCATTTTCTAACAAATTAAATTTGGCACACTGTCAGGACACCCAAGTGGAAAATTCTTTGCATAGCTTTATTTGGGGTTCCTGGATTTGGGGGTTCAAGAGAATAACCAATCAGGGATACAACTGTAAATGTGGAAGCCATAGCATGAAAGCAATCGTTGAAACTTTGGTGCAAAGATCGCCTATGTAAAAAATAGGGTAAGAGGAGAAATAAGCAGAAGGACAGAAATGTGTGGTTTCTATTTGTAATTACTTTTCCCCAAAAGGAATATCCAGCCTTTCTGTGTAGGGACAGTTTGTCTACAGAAATGCCAAAGCCCCCTTTTGGTCAGGCTGTCACAAGGCGTGATGGCTGGCATCTTCACTGGGACCCATATGTGGCTGCCACATAAAAACAAGGGGGTAAGCCTGGAGCATGCTGCTGTCAGAGGTCACAGCACCTTCTTGTTTTCTAATGAAGAAAAGGTGTTCTGTGGTTTTTCAGAAGCTAGACTTGTAACCACACATCTATTCTTAGGAAACAGTGGTCTTAGTCCTGAAAGTATTTGTAAAATCTTATATGAACAGGACTGCTGTTTCTTGCATTTTAATTCCCCCCCCAACCCATTGTCATAGCAAAATGTTGTTTTTTATGTGATTTTCCCCCACAGTACTAAATCGTGATACAGTCAATACCATCTATGTTAACCATCTCCAGGCTGTCTGTAGTAAGTTTGAATTATTAGATTCCTCTGAGGTCTAGAGGATTTTTCTTCCAGCTATTACTTACCATTTATCTATCCAGCGATAGAATATAGATGTTCTACAGGAATATTTCTAGGTACATAAATAAAGTCTGTGGCTGATAGCAAAGATTGGTTGTGATAGCAAGTCTCCAGTGTATTATAATTAATAACCGAAACTGTGATGAGAGAGAGAAAAGGAGAAAGACTATGTTCTTCTCAGTCCTCACTGGTACCTTCCAGAGAGTGCCAAAAATGTTCCCTCTAATAGGACTGTGTTACCAGTGACATACTTATGTCATGGGCATAGCATCTGGGGAAAGTAAAGCTACTTACAGATATAAAGTGCTATCAATGGATCACCTCGATGCAGTAGTTCCCAGAAGCTATGGACAACCAGACTAATCATACTATATTTTTTACAAATGCCTATTAAGCCATATATGGGGGGAGGGGCATTAGATTCCTTCTCCCCAGCCCTCCTCCTTCCTCTTCCTCTCCACTTCCACTGCTTTGCTCCACAAAGGGTTGGGGACAGCTGAGATGGGAGAACATGTTAAAAAGGTAATGAAATTGAAAATTGAGATCAAGGAAAATTTAAATAAAGGTAGAAACTCAACAGTGACCAAAGGAAGGATAAGAATTTGCAGGCTATGCCCTGGCCGGTTTGGCTCAGCGGTTAGAGCGTCGGCCCATGGACCGGAGAGGCCCAGGTTTGGTTCCCGCGAAGGGCACATACCTTGGTTGCAGTGTGTCCCCGGCCCCGGTTGGGGTCGTGTGGGTGGCAGCCAGTCGATGTGTCTCTCTCACATCAATGTTTCTCTCTCTCTCTTCCTCCCTCTCTCCCTCCCGTTGTATCTGAAGATAAATGCAAAAATGTCCTCGGGTGAGGATTAAAAAAAAAAGAATTTGCAGGCTCTAAAGGTCAACCTAGTTGCTGCTGTTGGGCTTCAAAATGGGCACTGAATGTTCTGGAAGGTGAAGCAAAATGGAAGAAATGAATGGCCACATAATTCTTGTTATCTAAATTAGGAAGTAGAGTAGTTTCTCAGGGGAAGAAAAGTTATCCTAACAGTGACCTTTTAAGGTCTCTCATGGAAATACCAGGCATTTAAATTTTTCATTTAACTTTTACAACAAGGCAAGTGTCATTTTTAATAGCTCACAGTTGGGGAAACTGGACACAAACACAGAAGACAGTTTGTTCAACCAGACAGGTGCTAAATGGCAGTGTCAGGATTCAAACCCAGGCCATCCGATTCTTTTCTGTTTTCACTGGTTGCCCTCTCCTGAGAAACTCTAGCCCATCCTGCTTCCTTCAATAGATGCATTCCTGAAAATTCTTTGTGAACTCAATTTATCTGTCTATCTATCTATCTAGCAAATATGTGTATGGATGTATTTCTCGCCCATATATGTATATTTATCACTCATATACATATATGTACATACATTCACCTATATAAATATATATTGCAAATCAAATTGTATTTTTTATTGACAAGATTCATGATCTAGGGATATTTTATCTCATCCCTGGTATTCATTTGGCAGTAGCTCCCAGCTTGTAACCTTATCTTTAACATACGAATTAAAACCAGTAGTTTTCAATATTTTCGTTAGCAACAGCTCCGCCTTTTGCATGGAAATTCTTCACAGACCCCCCACAGACAAGAACAGAGTGAAATGGAGCTGCTCAGAAGGAGGCCTGGACTGTACACAGGGAGCTCTGTGCTCTCACAGACCCTGCGGGGCACCTCGCCATCGAACACAATTTTAAACAAATGCCTTTAGCATTAACAAACAGCTGTCATAGTCACTGTCTTGTTTAACTGTTTAATTTATAGTTTTAATAACTTCTGTGGGGTAGATTGATCTGGAACTTTCCTCATTTTAAAGGTGAAGAAACTGAGGTTCAAGTTAATGATGTGGTGTGATCACTGTTCATCCACTGGCATGTGTGTTCTTTCTAAAATTTTTTATTTTTATTGATTTGACAGAGAGAGAGAGAGAGAGAGAGAGAGAGAGAGAGAGAGAGAGAGATTTATTGTTTCACTTATTATGCATTCACTGGTTGATTCTTGTATGTGCCCTGATAGAGGATCAACCTGCAACCTTGGCGTGTGGGGATGGCTCTCTAACCAACTGTGTTGCCCGGCCAGGACTTGCGTTTGTATTCTTACTTGCCTCGATTGGCTGGGTCTAGAAGATAGGGAAGGATTTGGGCAGTGTGAGAAGCTGAGAGCAGAGAACAAGTTTCTTCCTATCAATGTATTTTGGAAGTCCTGACTCATTTGTCAGATAGCCCTAAAGCAAAGTGCGCAGAGAGCCAGTGGACTGTTGGGAATATATGCTATGCCTTCACCAAAAGTTAATATTTGTTTTATCATTCTGAAATTATTTTTTCATTACCTCCTTGAATGAATAAAAACTCATGGAAGGGGGTCTTTTGAGATGAATAGGGGAACCAAAGAGACATGGTGGTCATGTAGATAATGGTAAAGTGGGACTTAGAAGAGCTCTTCATTCTAGTGATTGAAAAGAAGGTTATATATTTCTGCTTCTCTGTTTTACCTGGATTTGCCTTTCCCTTTGAAATAAACATTGAAGTTTCTTTTTCTCTCTTTTCAGTTTTCTATTACAAAAATTCGAACTTGTATATAAGTAGAGAAAATAGTGCAAAAACCCTCATGTACTCATCACTCAACTTCAGTGATTATACACTCATGACCAATTTTGTTTCATCTCTATGCACCTCCACCCTGGATTATTCTGAAGCAAATCTCTGACACGATTTTATTTCATTTTATTTCTACACATAACAGGAAAGCCCCTTATAGAAGTAGTGTTGTACTTAAAATGGCCATTCTCAAAGTGTTTTAAGTCCTTTCTCATAAGAAAGAAGGGTATGGCCTAAGGGGCAGTTCTGCTGCCATTATAGCAATTCTGTAACTGATCTTGAGATCCACACTTAGCAAGTTTGCACTGTTCTTTCACATTTGAGAAGAGAAACTGGAGACTGGTCTCTCCCAGAATAAATAATGTCTGAACATCCATCATTCAGGAAGTCAGAACTTGGTGACTGTGCCTCCAGGGCCCTTTTGGCTGCTCCCGTATGCTCCCCTGCTGCCTCTGATTCTATTAGCTGAATGCCACAGGATAAAAGTAATTATTTTCATAATATAGAGCAGGATCTTCAAAATAGGGTCATAGACTCTTAGAATGTCCATGGATGGGCTTTGGAAGGTTTATGGACCTGCTGATATTATATACAAAATTTTAAGTAAATGTGTGATATACATGTTTAAAGGGTCTATAGCTTTCATCAGCTTCTCAAAGGGACCTATGACTCCCCCCAGATATTGAAACTGTGGCTCAAATCTTTGAACCTCTGCACAGAGGCACATCAGTGAGCACAGTAGATCACAGTGGATGGGTCCACCAATGTAGGTTTGACCCAAGCAGAGGAGCATGAAGTCAAGGTCCTGCAAATGTTAGAGAAGGGATAGAATTTTGGTTTCTATCTAGAAGATGCCTTGTTGACACCAGGGAGGGAAAGCATTAAGCTAACACTTGAGGAACTGTTCCATAAACTGCCAAGTTGCCATTAATTAAACATTCACAACCATGAGAGGAAAACAATTCATATAACAAAATATTATGCTAGTATGTACTCATGATTAATAAGTGATAAAAACACTGGTTCAAGTGATGGGATGATAGCAGAACAAATATCTTAAGCTCTTTGTGCTAATAATAGACGTCTTTTATTTAGAGATTGAGTCTATGGCTTTTGTGTTGAATTCAAAGTTATCTGAGACTCCAAAAGAGACCCAGAACCACTGATTTAGTACAAACTTTCCTCAGAATTTATTACTAGGTGTTTGAATAAATTTATCTTTTCCTATGTTGACATAGCTACAGCTTTTGACTGTATATAAAAATAATGTGGCTGCTTCTTCCTGCTCTCAGTCGTTAAATAATCAAGAAGGCACCTGAAATTGCCTTCACACACCGACAGAGGCTGCACTGCTTCTCTGAATACAAACAAGAGGAAGAGTGACTTGTGAATACTGGTCCTGGAGTCAGAAAGCCTCAGGAACGTACACAGTGGAGAAAAATTGAGAACCAGAGAGTTCAAATGGCAGTAGTCATAAACACACTGAGGGGTCAAGCATGGAGTGTGTGCCAGCAGGTGGGAGACACAATTCCCCTCTCTGTGCCTCATCTCAGATAAATGCGGGAAGTGCTCAGCAGGTCTCCTTATATCTTGTTCAAGGTTTTTTAGTTAGACCTCAGTTTGATTCAATGCTTAATATCCCCTTGAGAAAGCCAAAAGCATCATTTTGTATTTTCATGCTCCCATGCCATCAGGAAGAAAACACTGAGATAAAGTCGGAGTCCAGGCGTGTCTCAGAGAAAGCGTGGGTTTGCTTCCAGACCACCACAGCAACGGGAGTATCACAATAAAGCAAGTCGTAATCCTTTGCTGGTGGAAGGTCTTGCCTTCAATTTGTGAAACACTCAACATCTGTGAAGCACAACAACGTGAAGTGCAATAAAACAAGGCATGCTTGTACACAGGGAATCAGTAACGCCTTGCCATTATTGTCAACAACAGCGTCATCACCAAGTGTGTGTCATGTGTTATTTTCCCTACTAAGCCCTTTAAATGCATGATCTTATTTAAACCTTATAGACAAATCCTATCAGTTAGGTAGCCAAATACATTTGTTGAAAGAATGAATACGAGGAAAGGAGAGGAACTGAGGTGAAGAGAGATGTCCTTCCAGCACAGGGAATGAGAGCCTGAAGCACTCGAAGTGAGACCTCTGGGACAGACAGAATCCACCCACCCCTAATTCCTCGTGGCTGCAGCCCACACTCCATATTGACAAGGAGTGTAGAAGGACAAACTGGGAAAACTGGTGGAATGAGGTAGATCTTGAAGAATGTTGTGATCCAAGCTATGACATGTACCTTTCGTGTTGAAATGATGAGGAACCACTGGAGGAGTTAAAGCCTTAGCTGCCTGCCTCTCCTGGGTAATCTTACCCTCACCCAGCACTCGGGAATTTTCCGCTGTAGTATAATGGATGCCCACAGTGAGAGCATTAAACAATAATGCCACGTAGCACATCCAGTCTTCTCCAGCACTGCTCCTCTTACATGCGCAGCACCTGTGAGTTTCTTAGAAATGCTAATTATCCCCACCAGCCCAGATTTACTGAATCTCACTATGAGCACAGGGCTCAGGGATTTGCATTTAACACACCTCCAGGTGATTCTGATGATCAACACGTTGGAGAAGCTCAGCTCTAAACCAGAGTTATTTTAAAGGGCGGTGGTCTGTTCACGCATGCTGTCCCGTGCACTGTTTCTGGCTCCTGAGGTCTGCACAGAAATGGAGAGTAAGTGTTTAGAAACATTCATTCCGTTTATCAGAAAGATATTATGTTGGTTGACTCTTATTTAAAAATTTGGTTTTGTATTTTGTAATGACGGTTTTAATTTCACTTTCTAAAATACTTTATTTGTATGATATCTTAGAAAAGTAATAATCTGTGAATGAATTGGACACACACACACACACACACACACACACACACACACACAAATTGGCCCTCTGTCATCACAGAAGCATGAGATGCTGCCTACACTGAGTCACTGTGGCTCTTTCTACTACTTTTTAGTTTGGGCATCCTGCTTATAGAGAACATTGAATATTCCACTTTGGAAAGGTAAATGTTAACTTATATTTTGCACCTTGCATATTGCTCTTATTGTTCCCCAGGGCCTCCTGATTTCCTGCTTTGGGGTCACTTGATAAATGAGCCTATTTTTCCCCAAGTGCTGTTGCTAGGAAGCAAGATACCAGCTTCTCACACTTCCCACTGACTTCACTGTTTTCCAGATGTGTTCAGACCCAGAGATTAAACAATAGACGAAAGAGGCCAGAAGGAAAGCATTTTAGTGCAATATGTTTGGGTGGTGATATCATAAACAATTTTTGAATTGGCCTATTGAAACAGAGAAAAATATATGGATAATTCTCATGTTGTAAAATCACCAGAAGTATTTAATTTTCATGGAAACAAAATACCCTTTAAATATATCATTAAAAGTCTGTGAAAGTGCAGTATAATACTGCCAAGCTTCCTTTGGGGAGCCCTTCAGCTTTATAGTTTTGAGGGGGAGTTTATAGTCCTCTTTTGCTTTTGTTTAATGAAATAGACAATGAGCTGTTTTCAAAAGGAGAAGGGTTTCTCCAGTAGAAAATAATTAAGTGAAATAAATGAATCCCTTACTTGTTTAACAAAAAAATCCATAAATGTGATTGAAAGATGATTTAATGATGGAAGCTGACTCAAGTTGTTATGGCAACTAGAATCTGAAAGTACCTGGTTATGCCTGCGTGTTATTTTCCTCCATCACACCCCTCCCCCTTTTTTTGAAGAAAGAAAAAAAGAGTTGTCTTCCATCTGGTTTAATCACAGTGTTAAAATACCAACATCAAAGAAAAGTACCTAATAAGGATAATTTCACATCTGTTTCAAGACGGGTGATATTTCACCTTAACAAGAAATAAATACAATTGTAGGCAACAATCTTACAGGAGAAAAGAATATGATTTTACATTATCAAATTACTAACGAATCTTAATTATTTAAGCATGTGCTAAGTGTGGTACTCTTTAACTTGAATTATGGTAGCTAGATTCATCTTTATTTTTCATTTTTTCCTTTTTCCTTCCCACCCGAAGAGGAGAACGTGGAATTGCAGTTGTAGAGAGGGTTGGAGGTGCCGTTCAGGTTTTTGACGCTCCCACTTTAGTGGCCTGTGTCAATTGTCTATGTAAGAGCTTTCTTCTGTTTTGTGTTCCAAAGCTAAAGAAATAAGGCAACTTTCATTGGAATGCAAACTTTAAAATACATATACATCTTTAAGCAATAAGGATATATATCGTGCCTTGGCCGGTTTGGCTCAGCGGAGCGTCGGCCCTCGGACCAGAGAGTCCTGGGTTGCATTCTCTCTAAGGGCACACACCTCAGTTGCAGTTTGTCCGCCGCCCCAGTTGGGGTTGTGTGGGTGGCAGCCACTCGATGTGTCTCTCTCACATCGATGTTTCTCTCTCTCTCTTCCTCCCTCTCTCCCTCCTGCTCTATCTGAAGATAAATGCAAAAGTGTCCTCGAGTGAGGATAAAAAAAAAAAGAAGAATATATATCGTGTGAAAAAGTTTATTTTGCCCTATGTGCTGCAGTCAGTAGCTATTTAATATCACAATATTCTCTTTATTATGCATTTGAAAGTGAAATTATGATGAAATCTATATTGGCAACCAAACAATGAAGAAGGTTGCAACAAGAATAGCTCCCTTGGAATCCATTAGAAACACTGAGTAAGTAGGAAGCATTGTTTTTTCTTTCTTTTGTAAGCGAGTTATGGATTCTTAGGAATATTCTGGCCTGGATCCATACACGAGGGGCAACCCCACTGAAGCAATCCCTGCTGCCCCGTTGTTCCGAACAGAAATCGAACGAGGTGTTTTAGCACCTCGGTTTTCATTCTCCCTAAAAGAGGTATTGATCGTAAGCCTCTAATAGATTCATTTCGTATGCACTCTATTCTGAGGCGTCTTTATCTGTAAAGAGGTTAACCTATAGAAAAAATGACTTTGTGGCTATTTGTAGCTGTACTTAGCTAGGAGGTTGGGAAGGATAATATCATCAGTTTCATACAATAAAATCAGAGGTTGCCCGTGTGTTCCTGTGGTCTCTGTTCCTCTGTGACAGGGTTGTCTGTTGGAGAAGATGATGCGCTGATCGTGATCAATGTGCCCTTTCATTCTGAGTTACTTCTCTGATACTCCAAAAAAAGAGGTTCATTAAACAGAAAGCTGGATGCACAGAAACAAGGTAGTGAGCTGCTCCTGAGGGTTTCCTTCAAATCTAGTCTCACTCGCTGAGAACCAACATGAGCTAATACTATGTATGAACACCAGGAATGTATAAACGATGTCAAATAAATAGGTGTGTTACGGCAGGTGATATAAATCGATGGTAAGAGGAATGGGAATTCTCCACACCTACGTTAGAATTTGGAGTCTCAGCTTCCTTGGGAACAGAAAACACTTGCTGAAAAAAGAAAACCTTCATTTATAAATCAGTAGTTAATACATGCAGTGACAGTAGTAAGTATGTAGTAAACCACATAGTTCAAAATCTTCAGATTTCTAAAACGTCAGAAAACCACAAGTTACTTGCTTCCTAACTACTAGAATTACTCAAGTTTAACTAGGCACAATTGCCAGGTGGGGAATATTTTCCAAAAGAAGCAGGAAATTTGTAAACTCATGATGGCAGTCTCTGTTTGTCAGGAGAAAGATTCTAAATCCTCAAAGGTGTCTTTGACCAAAATTAGATTAAAAATTACTGCACAAAAGAGATTCTATAAGACTGACTTCGGTTTACACTGCCAACAGTGGCAAATGTAGAAATCCAAAGAAACGTCTTAGCAACTCTCAAGAACCCTAGACTTCTTTGAAATTCCTTGTTAAATGAATTTTTCTTCATTTGAAGTCCTGCTTGTGTGGAAGATAATTATTTCTGATATTTTTAAGGTAGTGGGTAAGTTATCTTAAGGATGACAGATGTCTCTCTGTCTCTCTGTCTCTCTCTCTCTCTCTCTCTCTCTCTCTCTCTCCCTCCCCCCTCTCTCCCTCCCTCCCCCTCTCCACCTTCCCTCCCCCCCTTTAATTGGAGAGCCCCACCAATGCATCTTTCTTAGCCATCTCTCCACTCTGCGGTAAATTTCCAAACACAGACTGCTGGCTGAGAAAACACTCTTGGGTTGTTTTCCATGCGTGGGTGCAAAAACTCCCCTGAAGTAGGAACAATATTGCTGCATAACACACTTAGGCAACACTGTCTGCCTGAAACCAATGCATGTTTATTACCTTACACTATTTGGAGGTTGGGAGTTCAGGTGTAGCTTAACTGGCCTGGAGTTGCAGTCAGATGGTAGTGGCCCCGTGTGATCCGAGGCTTGACAGGGCCACAGCATCCATTCCAGGGACAGCTCACTCCCATGGCTGATGGCAGGAAGGCTCTGCTCCTCACTGGCTATTTGCAGGTAGCTGTAGTTCTCTTCACATGGGCCTCCCCATGGGCTACGCGAGTATTATCATGATATGGTGACTAGTGTCCTTCCCTCGAAGCAAGCGAGCCAAGAGAAGGACAACAAGGAGAAAGCCATGGTGTTTTTTAAGACCTGGTCTCAGAAGCACACATCATCACATCGGCTGTATTCTATTTGTTCATCACAGCCACATTCAAGGGGGAGGATTTAGTCTCGACCTCTCTGGGAGAAGCAGCAATACATTTTAGATTACAGTTACAATCACCACAAATGATGCTTAGCTGGGACTATCAGATTCCTGCCCTCAAGAACTTATCCTGAGATCTGAGGAGCACACAGATGACAGCACGAAGATATCAGTGAGGCATAGAAGCCAAGAGCTAGCAAAACCCTTGAGACAGAGAAAATATATGTAGGGTGTCCCCCAAAAATGTATGCAGGGTGTCTGTAGATTCTATTCCACTTTGAAAATGAAATGTATTTTAATAAACACTGGCTTTATAATTATTCAAAGTTGTGTATACATTTTTTGAGACACCCTGTATAGCACGGATGGTGGGGTGGGGAGCTGGTTGCAGCAGTAAGTACTGTAGATGCAAAGACGCAGACGGCCTTTTACTGTTGGTCTGGGATTCTGGACTAACACATGACATTCAGCTCCATGTTTATCCTGGAGCTTGTGATACCTGTTGTCTCTTTTTCCATGCTAGCATTGCTCTGTTACTTTAGGTGGCTCTTGAAAATTAAAATAGGAGCAAATATAGACCCAGAGACATAGAAAGGAGTGCGGTTCAGACTGACAAACTTCAGAGGAGGAGGGCAGGGTGGGGAGAGGGATGAGATAAACCAAAGAACTTATATACATGTATGCATAACCAATGGACATAGACAACAGTGCTGGGGGGGGGGCAGGATAGGGACGAGGGTGTCTGGGGGAAAAGGAGAAACATTTGTAACAAAAATTAATTTAAAAACAAAACAAAAAAAGGAGCAAATGTAATTGTTGCATTTTTTTTTGAATGAACGAGCTACATAGCTACCATGAAAGTTTGGAAATTACTGAAAAGAGGACCAAAATAAAAGCACCAATAATTCAACACTAAGAGGAAAACAGAGTTCATATTTTATAATTTATCATTTTCAATGCATTTTTACATAGTAATGTTTTACTTTCTTCTCTTACCATCATATAAATATTTTCCCATGCCATCAAAACACTTTGTATATCCTAATTATTTTTTAAGATTATCTTTACTGAGAATAATTTACATATAAAAATTCATCAATTAATTGTACAGTTTGAGTTTTGACAAATGTGTACTGTTGTATAACCACAGTCAAAAATCATTTTGTAGAACAATTTAATCAGCCCAAAGATTCTCTTGTGTCCTTTTATAGTCCATCTCCTGTCCACCCCTGCTTCCTAGCAACCACCGATCAGCTTTCTGTCACAGAAGTTTTGCATTTTCTAGAATTTCATATAAATGGAAAAATACAGTGAATAACCGTGGCCTGGCTTCTTTCACTTAGGATAATGGTTTGGGGATTCATCCATAATGCTATGTGTATCAGGAATGTTTTCCTTTTTAATTGCTGATTAGTAATTCATTATATGGATGAACTACAGTTTGTCCATTTACCAGTGAACATTTTGGTTATTTTCATTTGGGTGCTGTAATCATTAATCTCCTATGAATAGTTGAGTACAACACTTTCAGTGAACATATGTTTTCATTTCTCTTATGTAAATATCTGAGAGTAGAATTGCTGGGTTTTATGGTGAGTGTATATTTAATTTGATACAAATTGCCAAACTCTTTTCCAAAGTGGCTGTACCATTTTCCATTCCCAGAGCAGTGTATGAAAATGATAGTTGTTCCACATCCTTGCCAACATTCGATGTTGATGATTATTTTTATTTTGACCATTATAAATGTATTAATGTGCAGTTATCTTATAACTGATGATATTTAACATAGTTACATGTATATTCGTTTGCTAGGGCTGCCATAACAAAGTAACCACAAACCAGGTGGCTTATACAGCATACATTTATTTTCTCACAATTCTGGATACTTAAAGTCTAAGATCAAGATAATGACCAGGTTAGCTTCTTCTGAGGCCTCTCTTGTTGGCTTGTAGATGGTCATCTTCTCTATGTATCTTCACATGGTCTTCTTGTATACCTATGTCTTAATTTCCTATTCTTACGTGAACATCAGTCAAATTGGTTAGGGCCCACCTGAGTGACCTCATTTTAATTTAATTATCTCTTTAAAGACCCTATCTTCATTACTTTCACATTCAGAAGTAGTAGGAGTAAGGTCTCCAAAATTTGAATGGGGTGGGAGGAGTACAATTCAACCCATAACAATGGGCTTATTTGCCATTAATATATATTATTTGATGAAATGTCTATTCAAAATTTCTGGTGTTTATTGGATTGAAAAAATTTTAATTGTAAGAATTCCTCGCATTCTGGATACAAGACCTTTATTACTATAACTATGGAGAATGTGTTCTCCAACTCTGTGGCTTGACTCTTCATTTTCATAACCCTTCCTTTAAAGAATGAAAGCTTTCAATTTTGAGGAAATCTAATTGGACAACTTATTTTTTCTTTTGTGATTTTATATATATATATATATATATATATATATATATATATATATATATATGTATATATATATCCTTGCTAAGAAAGCTTTCCCTATGCTAGATTGTAAGTATTTTCTCCTGGAAGTTTTATTCTTTTAGTTCTTATATTTGTGACTCAGATCCACTTTTTCTTTTTTAAGCTTTATTGAAGTATCATTCACAAAATTGTAAGATATTTAAAATCTACATCATGGTGATTTGATATGCATTACATAGTGAAAGGATTTCCACTATCTAGTTAATCAACACATTCATCACCTCATAAGATCCATTTTAATTACAGTGTGAGGTAGTATTAGTTTTTTTTTGTTGTTTTTTTACATAATGTATACTTATTTATTTCAGTATCACTTGCTGAAAACACTGTCTTTCCTCCACTGAAGTGCATTGTGGCCTTTGTTGAAAATCAATTAACATATGTTTGTGTTTCAGTGTAACGCTGCCATGGTTACTGTAACTTTGTAGTAAGTTGTAAAATTAGATAGTATGGGTCATCACATTTCTTTTTTCTATCTTACATCTCCATTTATTTAGGTAGTCCCTTATTTTACCTGTCAATATAATATTCTGTATACAGGTTTTGAAAATTTATTTTTCTTTATTGATCTTTAGAGAGAGAGGAAGGGAGAGGGAGAGAGAGATAGAAACATCGATGAGAGAGAACATCGATTGGTCGCCTCCTGCATGCCCCCCGACTGGGGATCAGGCCCACAACCTGGGCATGTGCCCTGATCAGGAATCGAACCAGTGACCTCTTGGGGCATGGGTCGATGCTCAACCACTGAGCCACACTGGCCGGGCTGTATACAGGTTTTGTATGTATTTTATCTTTAGCCATAAATGTTATAGTTTTAAAATTATAAATGATACATTAAAATGTTTAATTTTTCATTGTTGCTAGTATATAAAAATATAATTGATTTGTATATTAACCTTGTATCTTGCAAATTTTATACATTCACTTACTAGAGCTAATAACTTTTTGTGGAGACTTTAGGAATTTCTATGTGAAACTGTCTTTGAATAAAGCCAGTTTTGCTTCTTTCTTTCTCTTATATTTTTTCTTGGCTTTATTGCTCATGCAAGGATCTCCAGTATAAAGTTGAGTACAAAGAATGAGTTTAGTTATACTTGGCCTTGTCCCTGATTTTTAGAAGGAACATTTCTTATGCCAGTGAGTATGCTATTAGCTGTAGGTTTTTGTAGTTGACCTGTCAGAGTGGAGAAGTTCTAATCCTAGGATGCTGAGAGTTTGTCACGAATGGGAATTACATTCTGTTAAACATTATTTCTGCTTCTACTAATATGATCATATGGTTTTACTCTTTTAATTTGTTAATATGCTTAACTACATTGTAAGATTTTTTAAAGGTTAAATCAACCTTGCACTTTTTGGATAAATCCCACTTATAGTACACATCTTTTATTAATATTTAATATTTTATTATTTCTTAAGGAACTTACACTTAATCCTTTTAGTGATACTACATTTTGATTCTCATGTCTTTGTCTGGTTTTGGAAGGGTAACGCTGGCCTCATCAAATGAGTTGAGAAAGTCTACCTCATTCATTTTCTGGAAGACTGTGTAGAATTGGTCTTATTTCCTTACATCATTAGAAGAATTTAACAGTGATTTTATCTAGGCCTGATGACATTGTTTGTATATGTATGTGTTGCAAAGTTATAAATCATTTAAATTTTAAAGGTACATATCAGAATAGATTAACTGTTTCTTCTTGAGTAAGTTTTGGTGGTTGTGTCTTTCAAGGAATGTCTTTATTCCATCTATGTACTTAAGTTTATTGTCATAAAATTGTTCATAATATGTTAAAAATAGTTCCTTTTATCCTCTCAATCTCTGTGGTATCAGTAAAGGTGTCCCCTCTTTCGTTCTGATATTGTTTATCAGTGAGATTAGAAGTTTACCAATTCTATTAATCTTCTAGAACCAGCTTTTGGTAATTGGTTTTTCTCAATTGTTTTCCTCTTTCATCTTCATTTATTTCCATTCTTATTTGTATTTCTTCCCTTAATTTGAGTTTAATTTGCTCTCTTAAAGTTTCCTATAGTTGAATTTTAGATCATTGCTTTGAGATCATTTTTATTTCTAATATAAACATTTAAAGCTATAAATTTCCCTCCTATTACTGCCTTAGCTGCATCCCACAAATTTGATATGTTGTACTTTCATTATCTTTCAGTTCAAAATAGTTTCTAACTTTTTGTTTTTTATCTCACGTATTTAGAAATGTATCATTTAATTTCTGAATCTTTGGGGATTTTCTGTCATCACTTATTGATTTCTAGTTTAATATTCTCATCAAAGAACATATCTATTTTTAAAATAAATTCAGTCCCTCAAATTTTTTAAGAAATGTATTATGTCATATAATATTGTCTGTCCTAATGAATATTTTATGTATGAAGCAAATTGCTTTTTAGAAAGCATGTACCAATTTATAGGAATTCTTATACCAATAATTAACATTTATGGTGTTATTAATATGTTACAGGCACTGTTATAAGCATATTCAAAAATATTAATTTGTTCCATCCTCACAATAGTGAGGTAAACACAATTAGGCCCATTTTAAAGATGAGGAAACCAAGGCAAAAGATTTAAAGACTTAAAACCAATATTTTAAGTAACAGCTGGTAAATGATGGGTATAGAATTCAAACATGGGGTAATGAAGCTACACAATTGGACATTATTCTACCTCTTTTCAAGACTATTATTATTTAAAATCTTTGCAAATTAAATATTCACAAAATGGTGTCTCATTCTTTCCATTTGACTTTTAGTAGAACTGAATTTTTAAATTGTATAATCTTTATATTTCTTTTATAACTAGATATTTGTGTTTTTTGTCTGACATCTCTTTAGTTTAGCTGTCCTAAAACAGGATCTGAGGAAGACATTATGGGGCCATGAATTTGTAGAAATTCACTGTGCTAGTCTAGTAAAAATGACTGAAGATCCCAGACTGTAGGATTAATCTGCAGGTAGCAGGTAAAATGCCAGCTTTGGTCATTGGGGTCATTTCTGTAGTGAAGAAAACCTAAGAGTTTCTACTCTAGGTGGTCACAATAAGCTTGTGAAGGGACAGCACAGAAGAAGAAATTGAAGGGTTTTCAAATGCCCTAAAAATTAGTGGCTTCAAAGAGAGCTTGAAATAGTATCAAGGGTAGCCAAAATCACCCTTCTTGGAATAGGAGACCATTTAACTTGAGTATTATTTGGTCAGTTGGTAACCAACAACATTCTAAAATTAACTTTAAGGTTATATTTATAGTGATGTTAGCATTTATAATTATAAGCAATTAGTTTTAGCTTAAAGATAGTCTTGAAGACAACATTAAAGTACTTCGAATTTCTTCCAGAATCTTTTCTCAGTACAAATAACACAGGGAAAGCAAATATTGTAAATACTTCTACTTTGTATGGGACCAGTTATAATTCCTAAAGCATTTTTATTCTAAAATAGCGTACTCTTATTTTATTAACAAAATAAACTTAGTCTTTTTAAAATATATAAATGTGCAATCTATAATTGTATATGTAATATAAGTTTATATATAATTTAAATTTAAATAAATAGAAGTCAATAAAATCACTGTTGATTAGGATAGACTAGCTTCCCCAAATATAAATGCCACATCAGCAGTTTACTTGCCACTTACAAGAATCAACTTTCTGCCAAGCTGGATGCTAAGTGTTCAGCAATGAATGTGAGCATGAGTTCTGGAACCAGACCACTAGACCTCAAATTCTAACTTTGACACTATTAGCTATGTGACCTAGGTTTTTATACACCAGTTTTTATTGGTAAAATAATAATGGCAGTGCTTAGAATTTTTTCAATACAGAGGGCCTCCTTACCCTGGATAATTTTAAATCTATATGCTCTCTAATACCTTCTCAAACTCACAAGAAGTAAGGGGCATTTCCAACTAGAAAAGGCATGATGGTTATACCAGTTTCATAGAATGAATAGAGGAATGCTCTCTCTCTTTCCTGAAAGAGCTGTGTATGTGGGTGGCTCCACATATTCCTTGAATTTGGTTGAAACTTTTCTGTAAAACCTTAAAGCTGTGTTGCTTACCTTGAGAAAAAATGTTCAGTTACTGATTCAATGTCTCCCAAGAACACACTACAGCTGTAAACTGTCCTAACAATCCCTTACTTGGATCACACTTCGAGAAACATTTTCTAAAACTATAACAGCAACTTCGCTGTTTGAACTTACATCAGTAAGAATTCAACTTAGTTCCACTGAATGTAGTGAGTCGCTGTCCCGCTTTCAAGATTTCCTTGTCTTTGTCTTTCAACATTTTGATGATGATTTGTTTAGTGGTTCCCTTTGTGTATATCCTACTTGGAGTTTGTTGATCTCAGATGTGTAGATTAATGTTTACCATCATATCTGGAGAGTTTTCAGCATTCTTTTTGAATATTGTTTTGGGTGTTTTTTTTCTCTCCTGTTACTCTCATTTATACACATGTTCCTGCTCTTAATGATGTCTCAAAGTTTTCTGAAGCTGTTCATTTTTCTTTTTTTCTTTTTCTCTACATTGGATAATTTCTATTACTTTTTCTTCAAGTTCTCTAATTCTTCTGCTAGGTGAAATCTGCTGAGTCCCCTCTCTTGAATTTTTACTTCAGTCACTGTACATTTCAACTCCAGAATGTCCACTTTTTTGTAATTTCCATATCCTCAGTCTGTATTTGACTCTTACTTTCCTTTAGCTTAAGGCATGATTTTCTTTAGTTCTTTGCACATATTTATAAAAGCTTCTTTGAAACACTTGTCTGCTGAGTCCAACATATGGGACCCCTCAAAAATATTATCTGTTGCCTGATTGTCTTCTCTTAAGTATGGGTAACACTCCTATTTCTTTGCATGTCTCATTTTTCATAAAAATGAAATATCTTGTATAATGTATTGCCTGTAGTTTCTGATTTTCAGCCAGGGACTTGCTATTGTTTGATTCTGTTTCTCTGTTTAGTGGATTTCTTGGATTAATTTTACAAAGTCTATTTCTCCCGAAGTGTGAAATCTCTGATGGCAGTGCTTAAGATTTTTTTCTCTCCTTAAACATTTTTAAGCTTGGAATCCTGGGTCACCATAGCGTAGTTTCAGCCAATAACTGATTGGGGATTTTGCTTAACCATCCTGAGCCAGTAAGACTTTCATCCGTTTCAGGAAGATTTCAGATGTGCACTGCTTTCAGCAAGGTATGAACAGCTTTCCCTCCAGAGAGGAGGCGCCATAGTGTATGTGCATAACCTTCCAGACCACTCGGGATGAGTGTGATCTGATCCAGGCCTTTTTGGCTATCTTTTTACTTATTGATTTATTTTCCTTCTTTATTGATTTTAAAGAGAGAGGGAGAGGGAGAGAGAGATAGAAACATTGATGAGAGAGAACATCAATTGGCTGCCTCCTGCCTGCACCCCACTGGGGATTGGGCCCACAACCTGGGCATGTGCCCTGACCAGGAATCAAACCAGTGACTTCTTGGTGCATGGGTTGACACTCAACCACTGAGCCACACCAGCCAGGCCTTTTGGGCTATCTTTTTTCCTCATATCCTTTCTTGTTCAATTTCCAGTGGGTCTGTTTTGTTTTTCTAAATATTCAAATGCTTCTCTAATCGTTTATCACTAGGGTCTCTACTGGTGGGACAATGCCTTTAGGCAGGAGATCCTAAACTCTCTGCTCCAAATGAAGTCGGCCCCTCAGGCAGTGCTGGAGAGCTGCCAGTCCTCAAGTCTTGCCTCCCCCTTAGGAAAAACTCTCATTAGCTGCTCTGGAGCTGGTGTGTGTGGAAGAGATTGTTTGTTTCTCCCAGGGGGATTTCTTTGCCCTAAGAGGGAGATTAGGAGAATAATTGTCCCCATTCTTTAGTTACCCTAACTGAACTTCTGCCCTATGAGCAGATGCTGAAGGGTAAGGGGAGTTGTTGGGAGAATGGAAACCCTAAAACTCTTTTATCTGAAGCTCATGGCTTGCCATGTCTGACAAGGATAGAGTGTGAGCTGAGCAAAGCTAGAAGACTGTTTCCATGGCTATACCCTCCTGAAACAGATCTTCTGAAACAGGTGATGAGGGAGCCCTCCCACAGCGAAACCATTGCCTTACAACTGAGAGGTGGAGAGAGGAGGTAGAAAGTGGGGAGAAGGGAGTCAACCTGTTCTTGGCTCTGCCCAGCCTGAATACACCTGCGACACTGAGAAGGATGCATGCAGGGGCGGGAGCAGTTCCTGGATCAAATGCCAGGGGCTACCACTGTTCTTACTGAAACTGTAGACTTTTTTTTTTTTTTTTAAATACTTCTCAATTTACAGCCTGCTCTCAGGTCAATTTCCAAAGACTTTAAATAGTTTTTCATTAACTTTCACCAGTTTACTGATTCATTTTCTAGAGAGAATCTCTGAAGTCACACAGCCAAAGTCCCATCTTCTTTGTGATTTCTACAGCTGATGTTTGATCTCAAGGCTGGGAATTGGCATATTAATTTCTGAACTTCTTTTTTTAACCTCCTTGTCTCATCCTTGGCTCCTCCCATAACCTAGAAGGCTTACAGCAGTCTCTTCTTTTCCTGTGAGATCTCCCCTATGATAAAGTCATAAAGAGAAGATTTTAGAATGAAAAATAAAACTCGCCTTTCTTCTTTTCAATAAATTTGTTTTCGAAGATGACTGTTAAACCCTGAACTAAGAAGTCCGATTTGACTCGAAATCTGAGCAGTGATGTTGTTCTTCTAGTCCAGTATATACATTTCTCATAAAGCACTGTAAAGCTTGCATCATGACTTAAGGAGGATTCGAATGTAAATATTAAACTGGCATAACAATGATGTCCGCTTAGGTAAAATCATAGGCAGATTGCTATTACGTAGGAGGAGGTGGAAGAGAATTTTGAAATAAACTCTGCCAGGAGTGTGTAGATGACTCACTTTGATGCTCTAGAATTATTAAAAACCCAACCCCTGACTCAGCTGGCTGGGCATCAACAGATTGGTGACTCAGAAGTAATCAGTAGAGAAAGAATGAATAGTGGGTAGATAGACTAAAAGAAGTAAGGCTGACCCATGTCATCAAATGACAGGTCGTTGGTTTTTTTAAAACAGATTTTTAGAGAGGGAGGAAGGAGAGAGAGAGAGAGAGAGAGAGAGAGAGAGAGAGAGAGAGAGAGAGAGAGAGAGAGAGAGAGATGCCACTGTCTTTATTAGTGATACTAGCATTTCCCCAGCCACCTAAAATTGAAAAGCAAATGAGTTAAATTTTTTTATTATATAATATTCTAAGCATACCAGAGCAGCTTTGTTCAGTAAGAGTCATACTTATAGACATTCATAAAGCCACCATAATTAATAACGAAAATATTACCTTTTGATTTGCTTATACCTTTGGGCTATACCACAACTAAAGAAATTCCTAAATTTTATTTTTATTGTTTATTTGCCTTTTAGATATTCTTATTTGTTTCACAAAAAGGGAAAGTAACTATATGTAGTTTTCTGTGACTTTTTGTTTACTCACATTATTTTTATAGCATTCACTCATATTGTGGGTAGCTAAAGTTCATTTATTTTTCTCAAAATTATTTATTTGAGCCCAGATGGTGTGGCTCAGTGGACTGTGCATCATCCCATGGACTGAGAAGTCCTGGTTCGATTCCCCATTAGGGCACCTGCCCAGGTTGTGGGCTCAATCCCCAGTAAGGGGCGTGCAGGAGTAAGCTGATGGATGTTTCTCTCTCACATCGATGTTGCTATCTCTCTCCCCCTTCCTCTCTCCCTAAAAAATCAATAAAAAAATATCTTTTTTTAAAAAATATTTGTTTGACATATAATTCACATTCCATAAAATTCACCTGTTCATAACCTTGTGAATTTACTATTGCCACTACTTAATTCTAGAGCATTTTCATTACCACAAAGAGAAACTCATGGCCTTTAACAATCACTCCTAATTTCCTTCGGCCCTACTCCTGGCAACCACTTTCTGTCTCTGTGGATTCTCTGTTAGAACATTTCATATTGTATCTGAGAATTCTCAAGGTTTACCCATATTGTAGCATGGATCAGTACTCCATTTCTTCTTATGGCTGGATAATTTTCCATCGTATGTTGCACCACATACATTTTTTAAATCCATTCATTGGTTGATAGACATTTGGGTTGTTTTCCCATTTTGGCTACTATGAATAATGTTTCTATAAACATTCATAAACAAATTTGCTTTTGTATGTGTGTACATATGTTTTTAATTCTCTTGGTATATACCAAGGAGTGGAATTGCTGCGTTATAGGACAACTCTTTTTAACTTTTTAAGGAACTGGCAAACCATTTCCCAGGTGACTCTGACTTTCTATCCCACGAGCAACTCATAAAGATTCTAATTTCTTGACATCCTTGCCAATGCTAGTTTTCCATTAAAAATAATAATAGCTAACTTAGAGCATGTGAAATAGTGTTTCATTGTGGTTTTGATTTGCATTTCCCTAATGATGGTGATCATCTGTCCATGTGCTTATTATTTGTGCTTTTCTTTATTTCTTTTTTTTCTCTTCAGAGAAATGTCTGTTGAAATGCTTTGCCCATTTAAAAATGTTTTTTTAATGGTGGATTGTAAGTGCCCATATATGGTGGATACAAGTTCCTTATCAAATACATAATTTGCAAATAAAATCCTTCTGTGGATTTTGTCTATTCACTTTCTTGCTAGTATTCTTAAGAACACAAATGTTGTTAGCTTTGAAGAAGTTCAATTTCTAGATATTTTCTTTGATTGCTTCTGCTTTTGATGTCATATCTAAGTTATCGCCTCATTTAATGTCATGAAGATTTATGCCTGTATTTTATTGTTTTATACTTTTAGCTAATACTTTTATGGCTTAAATCCATTTTGACTTAGTTGTTGTATATGGTATGAGGTAGGGGGCAAATTCATTCTTTTATACATGAATATAAAGTTGTCCCAGCCCCATCTGTTAAAAAGATTATTCTTTCCCTATTGAATAGTGTAGGGAGTTAAATGGTGACGCCCAAAATGATATGTCCATATTTTAATCCCCAGAACCTGTGAATATTACCTTATTTAGGAAAAGAATCTTTGCATATGCAAGTAAAGATCTTAAAATGAAATTATCCTGGATTATCCAGGCAGGTCCTATACAGGGTGGGGCAAAATTAAGCTTGCAGTTGTGAATACGCAGAACACTTTATTCTTGTATTACTCTTAATTATTGCATTATTTTCCATATGAACAACTGTGAACCTCCTTGTGTTCCACCTTGTGCAAGAAATGGAAGAAAAGACACAGGCACACAGAGGAAAAGGCAATGTGATGATGGCAGAGAGTGGAGTGATATGGCCACGTGCCAAGGAAGCCAGCAACCACAGGAAACTGGAAGTTAAACAGCAGATTCTCCCTTAGAGCCTCCAAAGGGAGTGAGGCCCTGTTAACACCTTGACTTCAGATTTCTGGCCTCAAGAACTAGGAGAAAATAAATTTCTGTTGTTTTAAGTCACTCGGTTTCTGGTAATTTGATGCAGCAGCAACAGGAAAGTAATTCAACTAGACTTAGCACCCTTGTCAAAAATCAATTGGCCATAGATGGATTTATTTCTGGATCCTCAATTTTAACCCTTTGATCTATGAATCTATCCATATGCAAGTCTGTTCTCATTCCCTCGCAATTCCGTAAGAATTTTAGAATCAGTTTGTCTATTTCTGCAAAGAAGCAGTTGGAATTTTGATAGAGATTGCATCAGACCTGTAGATGAACTTGTAAAATGCTGCCATCTTTACAATATTAATCTTCTAAACCATAGGACATCCTTCCATTTATTTTAGTCTTAATTTTTTTCAATGTCTTGTGTTTTCAATGTGTATATCTTCTTTTGTTAAATCTATCCCTAAGTACTTGATTCTTTTTGATGCTGTTACAAATGAATTTGCTTTCTTCAATTTCATTTTTGAATCGTTAATTTATTTTGGATCATTCATTGTCATAGGTATATACTGATTTGTGTACATTAATCTTGTATACTATAACTTTGGTGAATTTGTTTATTAGCTCTAGTGTATTATTAGTGTCTTTATGGATTCTTTGGGGTTATCTATTTATAAGATCATATCTACTGCAAATAGATATGGTTTTGCCTTCTTCCTTTCCAATCTGGATGTCTTTTCTTTTTTCTCCCCCCCCCCCCAATTCCCTAGCTAAAACCTTCAGTGCAATGTTGTATAGAAGTGAATAGAGTGGGCATCCTTGTCTTACCAATATTAGGAAGAAAGCTTTTCGTATTTTACTGTTAAGTGTGATTTTAGTTCTCTCTCTCTCTGTGTGTACATTGTATTTTTGTGATACCTTTTATTAGGTGGAGGAAATTCCTTTCTATTACTATCGTGAGTCTTTTCTGTCATTAACACATGTTAGATTTTGCCCTGGCAGGTGTTGCTCAGTTGGTTGGGCGTCATCCTATGCAACAAAAGGTCACAGTTCGACTCCTTGTCAGGGCACATGCCTGGGTTGCTGGCTCAATCCCTCGTAGTGGGCATCCTGGAGGTAGCCCATCGATGTTTCTCCATCTCTCTCTTTCTCTCCCTCCCTCCCTCTCTCTCTCTCTAAAAAGCAACAAAAATATTAAAAATATATGTTGGATTTTGTCAAATGCTTTTTCTACACAGCTATTGAAATGTTATGTTCCCCTCACCCCCTTATTCTACTATTATGCTATATTATTCTGATTTTTTTGGTATGCTGACCCAACCCAGCATTCCTAGGATAAATCCTACTTGGTCCTGGTGAATATTCTTTTTTATATGCTGTTGGAATTGGTTTCTAGCACTCATTAGGTGTATTGGTATGTAGTTTTGTTGTGATGTCTTGGTCTGGTACCTGAGTAATGCTGGCCTTTTAGAAATAGTTAGGAAGTGTTCCCTTCTCTTTCATAGTTTGGAAGTGTTTTTGAAGTATTAGTGCCAATCCTTCTTTATACATTTGGTAGAATTTATTAGTGAAGCCATCTGGGCTTGAACTTTCTTTGTTGGAAGCTTCTTTTTATTGCTTACTCATTCTCTTTCCTTGTTATAGGCCTATGAAGATTCTGTTTATTTTTAAATCAGTTTCAGTAATTTATCTTTCTCAGGATGTATCTGTTATATCTAGGGTATATAATTGTGGACATTCCATTGTTTTTCCTATTCCTCTATTATTTTTATTCCTGTAAGGTCATTGTTTTTTTCTGTAATGTCACCCATTTCTTTTTTTTAGTAATTTGAGACTTCTTGCTTTTTGCTTTGTCTGTGTAGGTAAAATGTGTCAATTTTGTTTTTGAGAGAAGGTGTAGGTTAATCAAGATATGGGCAACAAATGCTTCTCATTTTCCCATTTTTCCCCCCAGCTTTATTGAAATATACTTCACACATAACATTGTGTAAATTTAGGGCGTATATAACATGATTTGATATATATGTATATATTATGAAATGATTACCGCAATAAGGTTCACACACCCATTGCCTCAAATAGTTACCTTTTTTTTTGGAGTGAGCACATTTACGTTCTATTTCTTTAGCAACTTTCAAGTCTGCAGTGCAGCATTGTTAACTGTAGTCACCATGCTGTATATTAGGATCCCAGAATTTGCTCATCTTAAAACTGGACGTTGGTGCTCTTTGTGCTAGATACCTGACTGAGCCAGGTTGGACCATCCAACCAAACCACCCACCAGCAGAATAAGAAAAGAAAAGAAAAAAAAAAAGGCTCTTTTTGATGCATCATGGAATGGAAGAACCTCTAGCCAAGTGTTTTCCAGTTCTTGACCCACAAAATTTTGAGATATAACAATCGTTGTTGGTTTAGGCTACTAAGCTTTGAGGTAGTTATGCAGCGATGGATGATGGCAACAGAATCTCATACGTGTAATTGTTCATGTGCAAAATAAAACACATGCAACTATATGAACTGTAGCACTGAATCTAAATATCCTTCAATAGGTGACTAGTTAAATAAATTATGGTACAGATATTCATTGGAAAATATATGCAGTAGTAAAACAAAGATTGAGGATGTTTTTATGCACTGATATAGAAATACCTCTGAGATATGTTCAGTGAAGAAAGAAAAATGCAGAACAGCATGTTGAATATGCAACTGTTTCTGTAAAAAATGGAGCAAGGAGTATATAAATGTTTGTGTGTAGCTATCTCTGAAAAGGCAGGCAAAATCTATTCATTCATATTAGTTACCTGCAGGGAGTGAGCCTGAGTGGTTTGTGCATAAGAGTGGCTAGGACATTTTGCCCTGTACCTTTTTTATAGTTTATCATTTTTACATTTTGACCTAAGAAAATGTATTTTAAAAGTGAAATTCATACATGGCTAGGATTAGAGACATATTTCATACTCTAGCCCAAAAGCTATAAAGTGCTCATTAGCCTTCTTGCCTGGGATCAGGCTCGATGCAACTGCTTTGCCTCTTCTCGGTGGCAACCTCGATCTCACTCCTCTGCTGAAAACTCTGTAGATCTCTGCATTTATCTCAGGATAAACTCTGAGTTCCTATCTGTTATAGTTAAGGTTTGTCTTAGTTTGACCCAAGTCTAATTCTCCAGCCCTGATCTCCTGTCACTCCTCACTCCTGACATGATTATCTCCTGGTGATACTCAGTAATTTATAGTTCCTTGAAAGCATATAATATGTCCCACTTCATGATTTTGTGTATGCTCGTCCCACTACTTGAAATTACTGTCCTCTTTTCCCCTTCTCTCCCTGGTAATTTTCTGGTAAACTTCATTTGAACCTCTTAAAATATTCTGATTTCATTTACCATTTCCCAATTGGAATAATCACTTATTCTTTTGCACACATAGACTATTTTGTTGCAATTCTGACTGTTGTTGTTTTTTTTAATTTAGAAAGCTTTTTAAATTTACACACCTATCTTCACTATTAGATTGAGATCTCATTGAAGGAAGAAATGATCTGGGTCCCAGTTTCAAATTCAGCCCTGGGAAGATGGTGAATTCTTAGAAACTGATTGCAAACGAAACTGAAAGGTGGTTACATATACAATCTGGTAGACTTTGATCTTATTTTAGATATTTTATATTGAATGTGAAAACATGATCAGAATCAGTGTTTTCTAGCCAGTGGCATTACTAAAAGAATATATATATATGTTGTTTTTTTCTTTTTTTTTCCTTCAGACACCTCAAATACAGTTTTCCCAAGGCAGACCTTTTTTTTCTTGAGGTAAGATGACAAAGGAACAAAATGTAAGGCAGCTTTTTGGCAGTACAGCTAGAATTCAAAACAATGATGAAGGGGGTTTGTCAAGAAGAAATATGATGAAAAAGTATTTTCTCCATTATTTTACTACCAAAATAATCAATTAAAATGTCCATTTTCTATGAGTTTACTTGGCAATAAATAAGTCCTGATTTTTTTTCCTCCAGAAAGATCATGTAGATGTCATTTGTTGCTGAGTAACTATGAAGCAAGGGAACAGTTTACTTAATTATAGGAAAGATATATTGCACATTTGTATATCACGCCTGGGTAAAAAGATTTAGAGGGAAAGTTATCTTCCTGCAAAATCCCTTGATAATCGCCTACAGAGTATTTGAACACTTGAAATGTGAAACAGTAGATATTCTACCTGTTCTTATTCTCTTAGTGACAAGAGAATGCTTTTTATAGTTTGTACTTGCTGTGGGCTTCATTGGGAGATTCAGCTGTTCCTGATAAAGCAGTTTGGAGTAGCAATGGAAACCTCAAGCCAGACTGTGCTTGGGGGGAGGGGGTCTACATAGAGATCCTCACTCTCCTCTGGCATGTTTTAGAGTTTGGGAAGGTGTGATGTGGAGGCTTCCCTATTTTATGTTAATTTTCATGTCATAATACTTTCAGTGTATTTACGTAGCATCGTTTTGCTTTTATGCATTTCATCAGTTAGAGCCATGATTTCATTTAAATACCTGGATGTCTCATAAATTCAGCTTTGCTCAAACCAAAGCAAAATTTTAGACATTGTGATGGCGTTCTTATGGAGCCAGTTAGCACCTAGCAGTGTCTTTATTTCTAAGCGAACACTTGGTGGCTGCTTGACAAACACACATCATTCTAATTCTATTGTTATTTGGTGTTATGTACAAATGGAGGCATATACATATATATGTTTTCTTTTTAAAATATTTTTACACAGATGATGCTATACTATACACATTGTTCTAAGCTTATATTTTTCACTTACTCATCTTGGACTTTGTTTCACAACTGACTCCATTTTTTAAAACAACTACAGAATATTTCATTATGTGAAGTTACTAGAATTTAATGCATCTTATAAAATGAACATTTAGATCGTTTCAGATCTTTTTATTACTAACAATATTACAACAAACATCCCCATAAATATTTTTAATAACATGTTTAGGTATAATTGTAAGATAAATATTTCAAAGTGGAAACTTAGAGTCAAGAGAGCACACATTTTTATTTTGATAGCTATTGTCTAAATGCCCTCCATGGAGATTTTACCAAGATTTAAAAATAAATTTACACAGGGTTGGCAAAAGTAGGTTTACAGTTGTTCGAATGGAAAAAGACATGCAGGTTATGATTTAAAAAAAAATTTTTTTTCTGTATTGATTCTTAGAGAGGAAGGGAGAGGGAGATAGAAACATTGATAAGAGAGAACATCGACTGGCCACCTCCTGCATGCCCCAAACTGGGTATCAGGCCCAAAACCTGGGCGGGTGCCCTGACTGGGAATCGAACCAGCAACCTCCTGGTGCATGAGTCAATGCCCAAACACTGAGCCACACCCGCCGGGCTGCAGGTTACGATTTATTACAATAGCTTCATTAACTCAGAAGAATATCACAATGGCACCATAAACCTACTTTTGCCCACCCATGTATAATATCTTAGCTCAGTCTGCTATAGCAAAATCCCATAAACTGGGTGGCTTAGCAACAGAAATTGATTTCTCACAGTTCTGGAGACCAGGCTGCCAGCATGTTGTGCTCTGGTCAGGGCCCTCTTCCAGGCTGCAGTGGGTGGAGAGGAAGTGCTAATACTGTTGCTGAGGGCTGCTCTGCGTGGAACCTAGTCACCTGCTAAAGGCCTCACCTCCTCACCCTGCCACATGGGGGACTAGGATTTCAACACAGGAATTTGGGGAGGGAACATAAACATTCAGTCCATGCAGAAAAATATACTTAATTCCCCTTTTTATATGTTATCTATTGACTTGCTGTGTGAGAAAGGAGAAAATTATTATATTGCCACTTCTTCTCATATCCCCATCACTTGATTTTTAGATGATATATTTCTTTGATGACCTGAGTTTTATACCTTTCAGTATACTTACATCTTATATTGTATCTTTATTTGGCTTATACATTCTTAATGAACCCAGGTATAAAATCAAGGATGTCTGCATACTTATACTTTTGCTGAGTTTATCATATTTACCATCTGTACTGTAACCATAATCCTGACATTTATTTTAATTTTAGTCTAATATTTGAAAGAAGTCAACACCCATCGCCAGTGCATTTATAAAGATTTTCTACCACCAGGTTAAACGAAATATTTCTTTTAGTTGGTTTTTTCTTTTTTTTTAAATGTTTTTATTTTTATTTTTTACAGAAGAAGGGAGAGAGATAGAAAGATCAATGTGAGAGAGAAATATTGATCAACTGCCCCCTGCATGGGGATCGAGTCAAAACCTGGGCATGTGCCCTGAGCGTGAATCGAACCAGGACCTCTCAGTCCATGGGACGATTCTCAAGCCACTGAGTCACACGGGCCAGGCTTTTAGTTTTTTTTGTTGTTTTTTTTTTCCAAGAAGAATTCATGGGAACTATATTTCTAATTGCACTGACTTTCAAATGAAAGAAGTTAAAATATTTATTGGGTCAATTTTTTTTCCCTTTGTGGACTCTTTGAACATTTTTCCTGCACTGAATATTGCTATGAAGTCTGAAGTTAGCCTTATTTGTTTACCTTTACCTTAAAGGTAGCTTGATCTTTTTGTCTAGGTGCCCACTTTCTTTATCTTACTGGAATAACTTGAGTAGGGTATGTTGTGGTACTGAGTCTTCAGTGTCAATCTCTCTAAAACAAAAATGTCTTTTCATGTCTATAGATTCAAACCTGGTTTTGTTTTTTTTCTGGCAAGGTTTCTTGGATTATATCTGTGTATATTTTTATACCTATAGTTATCTCTTGCTATCTGCAGGGATTTGGCTCCAACACCACCTGTGGATACCAAAATATGTAGATGCTCAAGTTCCTCATAGAAAATGTCGTAGTATTTATACATAGACTACCACTTGATGTGCCCACACACCACTTCATTCATGTGAATTCAGCATAGTGCTTGGCGTGCGGCAAATTCGAGTTTTGCTTTGGAACTTTATTGGATCTTAAAAATATTTTTTCAGTCCATGAATGTGAAACCTATTGACATGGAAGGTGACTGTATTTTAATTATTTTCCTTGGGATACTGACTATGTATTAGATGTTCTTATATGCCTCTTTTTTTTTGAGAGGGGGGGTTAATCTTCACCCGAGGATATTTTTCCATTGATTCTTTTTAGATAGAGTGGAAGGAAGAGAGGGAGACAGAGAGAAAGAGAAACATCAATATGAGAGAGACACATTGATTGGTTTCCTCCCTCACGACCCCAACCAGGGCCAGAAATCAAACCTGCGACCCAGGTATGAGCCCTTGACCGGTGGGAATTGAACCCATGACACTTTGGTACTTGGGCCGATGCTCTAACTGCTGAGCCAAACTGGCCAGGGCCTTATATGCTTTTTATGTCTGTTATTTTTTTCTATATAATTTTGACTTTCTTTAAAAATGTACTTATTTTTCTCCACCCTGTACTTAATGATTTTTGCTGTGTTTTCACAGGGTCTAGTTCCTTTTCGCTCTCTTGTTCATGTACCAATTTTCTGTTACCATAACTGAAAAAGTTTTATTTTTCTCTGAAAGCTAATGTTGTATCTCCTTCTGTTACATCTTTCCTGAGCTTTTTATATTCTTTCTTTGAACTATTGCCTCTTACCATCTATGTGAACTTGTACTTTTTTAGTGCTTCCAATTCTCTAGCTTAGAAACAGGGTAATAATTGTTCGACTTGTTAGGGATGTAGTGAGAATTAAATGAGTTCATTTATTTAAAGCACTTAGGATAGTGCCTTACAACATGGTAAGCACCTTTTAAGTGCTTGTTATTGTATTTGGGGTTTCATTTTATAGAGGTAACTCCTTTTTTTCAGTTTTTATCTTTATAATTCATACAGATATTTGGTCCCAATTTTTAGCTGCTTTGTGGCAACATTTTTCTGGTGGGTGTTTTTTGTTCTCCAATCTAACAGTTGGCTCTTTGGAAACATACTCACATGCAATAAAGTAGATAAATCATTAAGTCAAGAAAAATATAAGCAAAAGTTAAAATGAAATACTAGGAAATGGAATTATAAAATAAACTGGAGACTCACAGAAATATACTTTGCAAAATTCTGTACAAACACATTTGAAAGAATTCATAGAATGTAGAATTATCTATAACACTATCTTATCTGAATGAGGGCAGGAAGAAAGGAAAAACCTAAAGAGACTAATAATAATAGAAGAAATTTATAAAATCAGGCCCCAAATGATTTCATAGGTAAATATTTGTAAACACTCAGGGAACAGGTTATTCCATTGCTCTTCTACCTTTTGAATAGCAGAGTGAATGAAAGACCTCATGTTTCTTCATCTTTTTTATAGGCCCAGTATTACCTTAGTATCTGAACCAGAAATTAGCACACTTTTACTCACAAACACGCACGCACAAACACATCAGTTACAATAGCAACTACATCTACCACAACCACACACACAAAAAAATCCTTAAAATTCCAGAATAATAGATTTTTAAAATTAAGATATAATTGCCATATAACGTTGTATTACTTTAAGGTGTGCAACATAATGATCGACATACGTGTATATTGTGAAACGATTATCACAATAATTTTGGTTAACATCCATCGCCACACTTAGCTACAATATTTTTCCTTGTGATAAGAACTTTTAAAATCTTCTTTCTCAGCCTTGGCAGGGTGGCTCAGGTGGTTAGCACATCGTCCTGATATGTCAAGGTTGCAGGTTCAATCCCCGGTCAGGACACATACAAAAATCAACCAATGAATGCATAAATCAATGGGACAGCAAATCGATGTTTCTCTCTCTCTTTCCCCCTCCCTCTTTCTCTCTCTCCCTCTCCTTTCCTCCCTCCCTTCCTCTCTCTCTCTAAAATCAATAAATAAAAATTTAAAAATAAATAATTTCTATAAAAAATCTACTTTCTTAGCAACTGTCAAAAATACAATATGGTATTATTATCTACAGTCACCATGCTGTATATTATATCCCTAGGACTTGTTTATCTTAAAGTGGAAGTTTTTGCCTTTGGACTACTTTACCTCTCTCCCTCCACCCCCACCCCTGGCAACCACCACTATGTTCCCTATATGAGTTTGGTGGGTTTTGTGTGTTTATGTTAGATTCCATATATAATTGAGATCGTATGGCATTTGTTTTTCTCTATCTCATTACTTAGCATAATGCCCTCAAGGTCCATCCATGTTGTGGCAAATGGCAGGATTTTCTTCTTTTTATGGCTGAACAATATTCCATTGTATATATATACCACATTTTCCTTATCCATTCACTCATCGATGGACACAGAGGTTGTTTCCATGTCTTGATTATTGTAAATAATGCTGCAATGAATAATGGATGCAGGTATCTCTTTGAGATGGTGATTTCATTTCATATTGGATACATACCCACAAGTGAAGTTGCTGGACCATATGGTAATTAATTTTATATATATATATCTCCCCACATATATGTTCATGGGTGCGGGTGTATACCTTCTCTATATTTCTAACTAGGTATACATTAAGCAGACAAAAGCTTTTATGTTTAATGGTGAATAGTTACATGACATTCCTATGAAATTATGACAAGTAAAATATGCATTTATTGCTTCTATTATCTCATATTTCTCTGTAATTATGAGCTGATGTAACTGGATAAGAGTGACAAAATACTGTTCAGAAAGTTAAGTGAAAAACATGATTGTATGCAAGTAATGTGTTTGGATAATTGAAGAGCATCAACTGAAAATCTACTAGAAATGAGAATGCAATGATAATAATAGTGCTAGTCACAAATATACATACACACACACCCACACAAATATATAATATATAAACAAAATTGCAACAAAAAACACCTAAGAAAAACCTGAACAAGAAAAGTTTAAATTCTAAATAAAGAAAACCTTAAACATTCAACCACTTATTAAATAATTGAAAAAATACGCCTTGTTCTTATAAGACTGAATACTATGAAAATTGTGAACAGGCAATTCTTTATTTATAAAGTAAGGGAGGCCTGAGCTAAATAGACTTCAAAATAAAAAAAACATGAGAACATTATACAAATTGTATTTGCACAAATGAAATATAAGACTGGCTGTGTTTTGGGTTACGTATTATTGAGTCAGCTCTCACTGCTGGGGACTCAGAATGAGTGACGTCCACATGTCCTGTACTCAACCGCCCTCCTCAGGTCCTGTAGACGCGTACTTATTACTTGTTTTATGGAGTAAATCCATCCCATATTTACATTTCCTCTTTTCCTGCTGCCTTCTAGCATTACTGTCTTTTCCAAAGAACCCTGCCTTCTCATAATGTACTAAAAGTAGGACAGCTTCAGTTTTGTCATTTTTGCCTCCAGAGACGTTTCAGTCTCAGTTTGATCAAGGACCCGCTTGCTATGAATGTTTCCAAAAGGAAAATAATGAGGAGAAACCAACAGAAATTATCATAATGCTCAATTAATTAATTAAAACTTCATTTTTATACTGTAGAATATATAGGCATATATAAGAAATCAGCGCCTGGCCAGTGTGGCTCAGTGGTTGAGCTTCGACCCATGCACCAAGAGGTCGCCAGTTCGATTCCCAGTCATGGCACAAGCCCTGGTTGTGGGCCCGATCCCCAGTGGGGGGCATGCAGGAGGTGGCCAATTGATGTTCTCTCTCATCAATGTTTCTGTCTTTCTCTCCCTCTTCCTTCCTCTCTCTCTAAAATCAATAAAGGAAAGAAAATCAGAACTTGGTATTCCAGAAATAGATCAAACACAATTTAATTTCTGATAAAGGAATCAGTGAGAGAAGAATTACCCACCCACCCTCACCGAATTTACTCTGTGCCTGTCCATATTATGTTCACTTTTTCCCCCTCTTACCTGCTTTATCGTATGTCATGGTGTTTGCTTTTAAAATTAATGCTCACTCTAACACTGACTTAACTTCCCTCAGCAATAAACTTAATTTATATTTTATCATTTTAATGATTTATTAAATCATTAAAGCATTCACGATTTCTACCGCACAGAGGAGGAGTAAGCAGGAAAGGGAGAACTGGACCAACTGGAACCTAGGGAGCCAGCCTTACCTCTGAAAGGTGGGGTGACTGGACAAGTAGCTTCACTGATCTGTGACTTTGAGTTTGGGTCCTACTCTGAAAAGGTGCACTGTGACTCACTCTGCTATGTATTGCAGTTCTCGTGGAGGGGCTTGGTCAGGAGACCCTGGAACAGAGGTGGAAAACGAAAACAGCAGATGTACATACTCACTTTCACTTCTAAATTTTCTAAGCTAACTATTCAAAAAGTTCCCTTCTCCTTAGGACTTATTTTTAGAAATAAGAGAATAGTTAGAAAAATCCTTATTTTTGTTGCAAGGATTGTTTCAGTCATTAAATTATGCTCATATGCACATGTTAAATTTTACATGAAATCTCATAACGCAATCACATGTTAACTTATTCACTAATCATGATATAAAATTGCTGGAATAATTATGTAACTCATATTTTATTAATGCTTAATTAAAGGTATAGGCTAAGTAATTGTGGCATATTGCAGTACTAGTGAAGCAGAAAGTTATAGTAAACAATACAATGAATGATGACAGAAAATTAGTAAGTAGAGGAGTTTAGTTTTATGGATCTTTTACCCAAATTCATAAATAGATTACCTCATTTTCAGATGTTTTGGGGCTCCATATTAACCTTTCTAAATGGATTTCTGCCATGGGTATAGTATATTCATAAAGGCAGCTTTCATTGACAACCTAAAGCAGGTATCAACATGCCCTTTGGGGTTTTTCATAAATCCAATTTTTAGATCTGATGTCAATAGTGGTTTAGAAATAAATTGAGAGAAAGATTGACAAAAAGTCATAGATTGAATAACCACAGGGACTTAGGTTTAGGGGCCTCAGGGGGCATTGTGACTTAATTGAGTTATAACCTTAAGCAGAATTAAACAGTTCCTTCTTTTGTACTCTCCTGCCAATCAGGGGCATGGCTCTGGAGTCCACACTGCAACCCAGAGCGAACAGTTGTCGTTTGCTTCCAACGTGATTCTTCCCCGATCTTTTCAATCACCACTGGGCCCATGCACTGTGTGGTAACAAGTACACTATTAAGCTGACTGTGCACATAATGGTGACAAAAGTTTGTTGTTCTAGGTTTCTCCAGGTCATTGGCTTATATATTCATTTTTATTACTACTTGCATAAGCAACCACCTCCTTTAGGAAAATAAATGGATCAAATAATGAGCAAAAAGAAAATCAAAATATTTTAGCTAATTGTGAAGTAGGTAGGCCTCACTATATAATTTTTCATATAGAAAACTATTATTTTTAAAGTTATTGTCACTGACCTGGAATGTCGGGGCCTGGAATAGCTTTCATCAAGCTGCAATTCAATGTATGAACATCAGAAAGGACTCAACCCTATCAGCTTAATTCCTTTTCGTAAGTGTGGGTTGGCTGTCTCCCCCTGAAACCCTGCAGGAATGAGGGAAAACTTAATCTATACCAGAGGCAGCTGGCACCGAGCTCCTCGGTCTGTGTTCTGCTCTGTCCTCGTCCAGGGGACGAGGCATGAGGACGGCACATCGGAGGAACAGGGACTCGTCCCCAAATGGAAAATACTTAGAAAAAGCAGGTGCTCTGCTTCCCTCAGCTTCTCCATGCATGGTTGATTTTCAGTATTCATTTTGATGTCCATGACGTATGACTTTATGCACCGACAAATAAAACATGAGGAATGTTTCACCACATGAGTGGACCACGAGTGTGCGGCGTGGGTCTGGCTCGAGCTCCACACACAGCTTCGTCTCTGCAAGGACTTCTGGCCATTCGTTCACCTAACTAGCACAGCACTTCATAGCTCTTCACGGCTGTGACGTTCACTGTACAGGTCCTTCTTTATCCCTTTATTCCCCATGGCTTTTTTCCCCTCCAAGGATTTCACAGAAGATAACACAGTCAACATAACCTGCCATCCTCAGGAACCAGGGCCAGTCACTATGTTGGAAGCAGAAGAGCAAACCCAGGCAGGCAAAAAGAAAAAAAATAAGTTTGACTCAACAGGTTTCTCAGAGTTTAATATTTAGGACCTTTCTACATATTTTTGTGAAAAGATGTGTTGAGAGTTTTATCGAGGCTCCCAAGACCTGAACCCAGAGAGGTTTTGTATTTCCTGGGTATTTCTAAAACTGGTCTGACCAGACAGAGGTTCTCTTCAAGAAGAGTCATACATCAAAGTACAGTTTTACTAGATCCTCATGTGTTTGTTTTTTTTAATTGAAACTTTTACTGAGATTATTGTACAGGAAGTTTTAAAGAATAATACAGAGAGATCCCCTGTATCCTTTACCGGGTTTGGCTCCATGGTGGCATTTTATAAAGTTATAGAATACTATGACCACCAGGATACTGGAATTGATATAATCAACCATCCTTATTCATATTTCTGTAGTTTAGCTTGTGCTTGTATGTGCATATAGTTCTGTAGGATTTTGTCACATGTGTAGGTTCATGTAGCCATCACCCTAGTCAAGATATTAAACAGTTCCATCACCACAAGAGTTCCTACACCCACTTCCCTTGGTACTCGCTCCCCTCAAAGTCTTGGCAACCACTGAGCTGTTCAATCCTTTCTGAAATTGTGATGTTTCAAAACATAATGTAAATGGAGCTATATAGCATGTTACATTGAAAGATTGGCTTTCCCTTCCCCACAGATTATACTTCCCTGGAGATTTCCCAATTTGTTGTCCAGGCCACTAATTGTTAGAAGGGCTCCTGAAGGGTCCTTGTTACAGGCTCGCCTGCTGTTTCCACTGGGCTTCTGGTGGGTTCTGGAGAGACATGGGCCTTCCTGCACTGCCTTCTGATGCTGGGGCCGGGCTCAGACCCACCAAGCCTGGGCAGTCTTCTCTGCTGGGAGAAGGAAATCACGCCCAATCGCTCTGGTGTTCTTCCAGTCTCGGAGTGCTAAGCCCGTTCCAGTTCTTCCAGATTTCAGACTTGCTTATGGTTGCCTTCACATTATTCCTAGGCTTTCTAGTTGCACTGATTGGAATTAGAATAGAAGTCCTTGGGGTGGTTCACATTTTCCTATTTATCTTCTCACTCCCCTCCCTCCATGAATGCACTCTCTCTTGTTTCATAAGTTCACTTAGTTACCTCATATGTGATTGTCACCTTTGGATCATTCCTGGTTCACTCTCAGTCCTCTGCCGGAACTTGAATACAAGGGTTAGGATGCCTTTACCTGTAAATATGGCGTATGTTGCTAAAACTGACTTAAACAATGAGGAAACTATTAGAAGGATTAAAAGGAGGGAGTTATAGATTTGGCTAATTCAATGAGATTCCAGCCTAGAATCTTGGCTATTCTCTTGGTATTTTGCTCATGGTGGCAAGATGTCTGTTGCAGCCTCAACCATTATATCACCTATGACAACCTCCAGCCTTAGGGAGGCACAGGCTCCTGGTTTGTGTCCTTGAAGGGCTAGTTTCCTTGCCACCCTCCAACAGATTTTCTCTTGTGTCTCATTGGCTTGGGATGTGTCACATGCAATCTTGCTGCCCGTGGGAACAGAATCACTGTCATTGTCTTGGAGTAACTAACATTTACTTAACTGTGGTTTGGGGAGGATTTCCTAAATAAAACACATGGGTATCGATTTCAAAATAATATCACAGTTGCACTTGGAAGGAAATGGGTGATAATGGCTGTAATTAGGCCATTCTAGACTAATGTAGTATGTTACTGGTCTTATTTTAATCATAGAGCCTGATCTGATCTTGGAAATATAAATTAGCAGAGATTAGATAGAAATTAGGACTAAGAGGGATGGGATGCTGAGATAAACGGATTCAACTGCAGAGATGGTCATTCACCTGTAAAATTCTGTTTGTAGGAAAGGAATTGGATTTTAGTCTGGATGCTCAGAGTTTCAAGTCAAGCTTTCAGTCATAACTTATAACTGGGTTACCAGGTTAGTAGGGTAGCCTACGAAAGTGGAAACAATGACCCAGGGGTCAAATAGGAAACCAGATGTCATCCAAGTCATGTTAGGCCCCAGAGACTGCTGATAGATTGGTTCAAAAACTCGACAGGTCTTACTCTATAAACATGACATCAGTGATACTGCTGGAAAGAAAAGGCAGGGCCTCCTATTGAAAAGTCTGGTCATCAAGGATTATTTGCCATCCTAAATTTAAGTAACTGAGCAATGCACTTTTCAATTCTAGAAGATTTATGTCATTCAGAAATATTTGAAGTCTTTATTTTAATTTTTTAGAACACTGATTCAATTCAGTGCCTGAGAATTATTGAAAACTAGGTTCATTTAGCAAAGCACTGTTTGATATTATTTAGAAATAATCCACGATCTGGATTAGCGCACTGACACTGGGATAGAAAATAAAATTAATTGGTTAGATTATTAAGTATTTATTAATGCTTGCATTAATTAAAAATTTATGTGCCAGATTCTAATCTAGGTACTGATGGTTCAAGTCTCTATTCCTGGGAGAGCATACATTCAATTGAATATTTACTAATTAGATACTAGGCTCTAATCGAACATGAAGATGCAAAGATGAATATGTTCTCTGACTTCAAGTAGTTTATTCTGGAAAGCAAAACAGAACAGACTCCTTACCTAGCCTGCTTATCATTGAATTCCAGGGAATCCGCAGAGACATTGGCACAGAACTGATGCTCAGAACCCTTTTGTGCATAATGAATATGTAAACAACCAACTCCGGTATTACATGGTACTGCTATACCACAAGTGCAAAGGGAGTGTGAGAGTAGTGAGGATGCCTGAGGGTGAATGATGCTCTCTGGGAACACAGGGCAGGTAAGGGAGAGGGAATGGCATCTGAACTGAAACTTGAAGGAGGAGCAGGATATTGGTATGTGAGAAGTGAAGTAACGGATGCACAAATGTGTAAACTTACTTTGGAGTCGTGAGAAATGTGCATATAAAGGAACCTCTCATGGATAATGAATGGATGACGGCTGTAGATGACTTTGGAAAGGTAGGATGGAGTGATTTGAGGAAGACTTAAATATATCCTTTAAGTGGTTTATACCTTATTTTGTAGGTAAAGCCACCAACTGCATTTATGTGTGTAAACTGCATGATCAGATATGATTTATAGAAAGGATACTCAGGCAGCATTGTGAAGAATGGGCTGGACACCACCATGAGCCAGGGATTAAATAGTATAGGCATTTGCAGTAGTCCAAATAAAAAATGCTGAGAACCGGAGTTAGGGTATTGACCTCGGGAAGGACAAGGCATTTTATGGGCATTGAGAGAGATTTTAGAAGTAGAATTAATGAGACTTAATGATTGATTGGGTATTTATGGTGATCAAGGAGATGGGGAATCGATTTTTACTCTGTGGTTTTGGTTTGGGGAATCAAGTGGACAGGACTGTGGTTGGCTAATCAAGGGACAGAGTTCTTGAAGAGAGGATTAAGATAAGCTCTCTCACTGGAAATATGGCACAGGCAGCACAACGAACATGAGACAAACATTAACAGCATTAGTTACTCAGAGTAAATACATTTGGGTTTTTTTTTTTTTTTTGAAGTATGACATTCACAAGTCATAAGTGATCAAATCAATGAATTTTCAGCGGCACACCTATATAAGCCATCACCCAGGTTAAAGAATGGAACATGATTAGCACCTGTACATTAATAAATATGGTATGCTGGTCTGGCAATCAACATACCTATCAGTCCTAAAATAAACAGGTAAAATTTTTACAAAAAATAAGTGGAACTTGAGTCTGTTTCTTACCTCATTAGATGAAACCAGCTAGATTTTTTTTTTCTCAGTTTTTGAGAACTATGCTTGACCTGGTTTGACTTAAAATGTAGACTATGATAAACAACCAGGGAGGCAATTGAAAGAGGTAAGTAAGTAGCTACCATCCAGAGTAGCTGAATCTGAGATACAACAAGAGGCCTGCATGACTGCAGTAGGAAAGTGTGTCATATGAACCAAGGAGCTGAGGACAGAACAAATGGGGTTCTCAGATAAATTAAATAGTGTTCTTCAAATTGAAGGTCATTAGTGCAGAAGCTCTGAATTATAGGCATTGATTTTGTGCTTCTTACTTGGGCAGTAACTATAGTGAATATTTATTGACCTCTTACTATGTGGTGGGGACAGTTCTATGGTCTTTATAGGTATTAAATAATTTAAACCTTACTATTAGTATCATCAGATGAGGTGCCTGATGCAACGAGCAGCTGTGTAATTTGCCTGAGATCACAGCTGGGAAGTTGTGGAATGGGGCTTTGAACGTGGGCACTGGGATGCAGACCTGGGATGCCGAATATTTCCTACCCCGATGCTAACCTCCATGGGGTAAGCACTACCCTGAAAAGCAGCAGAGCAACTTGTATAATCAGTGGTGAATAATAATGTCCCCAAGCCATTGCTAATTCTATGACATAGCACCTAATGTTCTGAAGGAATAATTTAATCAAGAGGTGGTATCATGGAATGTAAACACAGGAAGAATATTTAACCTCTATTTATTCATACACTTTATATTCATGTACTGAACACTTGGTACCAGTCAGATAATACGCTTGTTCAGAATCCTACCTTTTAGAAGCCTTAGAAATGCCAACATATCAGCAAATCAGCAAATGATTACAATGTGATAAAGATTCTTACAATAGGGTTGATGGCAGCTTGGAACAGGAAGTGTTGCTTCCTGCCTGGAAGTTGAGTATGGAGAAACATTTGATTTGACTCTCGAAGGATAAGCAGAAATGTGTCAGTAAGGTAGGGGAAGGGAGTATCAAAGGCACAGGGGTGAAAGACCTGGCTAGAGGGACAAAAGAAAAGGCCAGAAGGACAGGCAAAAGCCAGATGACATGGGTTTTATAAATCAGGCTAAACCTTGATTTCACCTAGTTCCCAGGTTTCAAACTTCTTTGACCCTGACAAATTGTAACTAAACAGTTGTTGAATTGCATTCAAAACAAAAGTTTCCTGAACATCTTCTAGTCTTTTCCATACTTCATTGAAAAAAGCTTGTTTGAGATCCATGAAATTGTTTCATCGATAAGAGATCATTGCCTGTAGTGAAAAATAATTTTTCAAATGACTTATCATGCTTAGGTTTTAGAAAAATCACTCTTGACTTTAAGGTAAGGATTAGAGCAAGATAATCCTCATGTCCAGATGTGAGGTCCAGAGCCAGGGAAGAATTATTCAAAAAATCTAGACAGGAAACGAGCATTTAGATAGAGAAATTAGACAAGAGAGAAGACTTGCCATTATAATCATAACAAAAGAAACAGCCTGAGACTCAAAGATAATTTAGATGTGGAATTGAGAGAGAGAAAGGAATCCAGAACTAGACACGTGAGAGTTCATATACTTTAATATTAAAGTTTTTGAAAGCTTAATAAATTCCTTTTTAGCTTTACAGTACTCCTTCCTGACAACTATCAAAATGACCCATCCTTTACTCATCAAATTTTCTGCTAACAAGGATCCCGATTAAATGATCCTGCTCAAGAAATGTTCTTTTCTCCTTTTATGGCCTCATGACAGGCTTTTAATTTTTCCTCAAGCACTTCAAAGAATTTCCTATCTAGTAGATTATGCACAGAATCCCATTAGAGAATAATTTGAAAAAGAATAAAATGTTTGACCCTTATAAAATTCTACATGAAAAGAAATATAAGAAAATAAGTCTTTGGCCTTAATGTACTCTAAAGTTGTAAAAAGGTTCTGATGATTGAAGGAAGAAGTGGGTTAGCTCTTTAACGAGACTATTGAAGGATATATTACTGTTAAGAAGTTACTGTTGGGGCAGTGTGAAAATCAGATGGCTTCACAGGGAAAACATTGTGTTCTAGGGTTCCTGTGGTCATGAGTACATGGGCAGCTTAGATGAGTTTCTGACTCAAGGCCTCTCACAAGGGTACAATCAAGGTGTGGCTGGAGCTGTGGTCTTCACTCAGGCTTCGTGGGGCAGGATGCTCCCAAACTCACTCGGGTGGTTTGCAGGATTCAGGTTCTCAACCAGTTGTTGAACTGAGGGCCTCTGCAGTTGTTGGACAGGTGGTTTCTAGAGGTTCCCTCAGTTCCTTCCCACGTGGGCCTCTCCATAGAGCAGTTTATAATATGTCAGCTGGCTTCATCAGAGTGAACAAAAGAGAGAGCAAGATGGAAATACAACCTCTTTGAATCTGATATTGGAAGTCGCATCTCCTCTCTTGTCCCATTCTATGAATTAGAAGGGAGTCACTTGGTCCAGCTCACCCTCACGGGGAGGGGATTGCACAATGGGCCATTGCTGAGGCTGCCCAGCACAGTTTTTTTAGAAAAAGGGACAAATATTTTTGGGTTAAACATATTCTCTTATATTCTTACAAATATAGGTAGTTTACATGAAAATTTTGGTGTTTGTTTAAATATAATTAGGATATTTCTTAAAGAAAGGTTTTCAAGTCTTATAACCAGTTGGCCATGCAGAAAGATTTGGCACAAACAGAAAAATAAATTTGGAATGGATCAGGAGTCCTGAGTGCTACCTGGAGGCCGAACATTAACAAAAATTCATGATCTGCTTCTGCAAAGCCTATAAACTCTTTGTGCTTCAGTTTTATTATCTATAAAATCAAATGGTACTTCCATCAAAGGCTTTCAAGCTTTTTTTTTTTAAAAAAAATGTTTATTGATTTTAGGGAGAGAGAGAGAGAGAGAGAGAGATAGAGAAATATCAATGAGAGAGAACATTGATTGGCTGCCTCCAGCATGCCCCCCACTGGGGATTTTGTCCACAACCTGGGCATATGCCCTGACTAGGAAACGAACTGGCAACCTCTTGGTGCATGGGTTGATGCTCAACCACTGAGCCATACCAGCTGGGCACAAAATTTAACAGTTCACAGATAATTGAAACAAAAATATCTAGAAAACAATAATTACTCTTACTAAATAAAAAGCTCACTCTGGTATTTTCCTTCATATTCTATTCTGTTAAAATACTTTGTTCTATTTAATAACAAATTATGAGATGATCTAGCTACATTTTTATTACCTTCTAATAAATTCCAATCCTCAGTTTGAAAGCACTATGATATCTACAGCTACTTCTAAAACTACAAGGCTAGTCTGAGGTTATTTGTTATATCTGTAAAGATAATGAAAAGAGAAAGGTGTACATTTCTCCTACTCCTTAAGCATCAAGTTCCCCAGTTAACAGTTCATTAGCAAGGCTCTTTCTCTCTGCTATCACCAACATGTAGGTACAGTGGTAGTGCCCCCTTATCTGCAGTTTGCTTACCACGGGTTTTGCTATCCACAGTCAACTGTGGTCCAAAAATATTAAATGAACAATTCCAGATATAAACCACTAATAAATTGAGTGTCATTCTGAGTAGCACCATGAAATCTTGAGCCTTCGAACTCTGTCCCTTCTGGGATGTGAATCAACCTTTTGTTGATGTATCCACACTGTGTATGCTCCCCACCCATTAGTCATTTAGTAGTTCTCATGGTTATCAGAGACAGAGAAACCACATTCACATAAATTTTACGACAGTATATTGTTATAATTGTTCTATTTTGTTATTAGTTATTGTTGTCAGTCTCTCACTATGCCTAATTTATAAATTGAACTTTATCTTAGGTATGTATGTCTAGGAAAAAACCATAGTGTATATAGGGATTTGTACTATCCACAGTTTCACTGAAGTATTGGAACATATCCCCCCACAGATAAGGGGGATCTAGTCTACCTCATTTTAGTAAGGAGGACATGGGTAGCTATTTCAAAAAGTAATGATACACTCAAGGATATGTTTTCACTGATTTTTAGAGAGAGAGAGAGAGAGAGAATATCATCAATGTGAGAGAGAAACGTCAATTGGTTGTCTCCCAAACACACCTTGACTAGGGATGGAACCTGCAACCCAGGTATGTGCCCTGGCCAAGAATCAGACCTGCAACCTTTTGATCAATGAGACGACATTCCAACCAACTGAGCCACCAGCCAGGGCTCCCCAAAATTCTTAAGTCCCCCAAATCACCTTCCTTTCCTAGTCTACTAGGTTCAAGGGGTTGTTGATTCTGTCCCATGTGTGCTGTGCTTTGCCCTCTGTTGCATTAGCATTTATTTGCTCATCCCTCTGGATGTCTTATAGTTGGTGTAACCTGCAATGCTAAAACTTCATGAGGAATCTCCACTGAAAAGAATTTTACTTAGATCAGGACATTTTATCTTTACTGCTTTATCTATACTACGCACATACAGTGCTTGACAGTGCGCAAGACATGCATATATGGCTTCTAAAAATAGTCACCAAAATATAGCCAATGGAAAGGCAGCCTGGAGTTTGTGACAGCTCACTGAACGTCACATTTCGTGGACGTTTTCTGTGTTAGCTTAGATAGTCATGTGCATTTGAACTCTATGATATGTGCTTATTTTAATATCTATTCCATGGTTTACATTATTTATGAGTCCCATTACTTTACCCTCACTCCTCAATCGTCGAATAAAATTCATGTTTCGAGAGGCTGCACCATAGGTTCCCTGGCTCAGAGCGAGGTTTCCCCGGCTGAGGAATGTTGAGAAGCATGAGACAGGATATGTTTTCCTCATAGAATTCTCATGATCACCTTGTGAAGTAGATTTTATTGTCTTGGTTTGATATGAGAAATAAGGAGCTTCAGAAACTTATATAATTGGAAAATAACAGCATTAGAACTTAAACCAGGTTTGTCTCCACAGCGTGTGTTTGCCTTATTATGTCAGATGCCTGTAAATCTTCATGAAATGAGAAGTCCAGATAATTCTAAAGTATCCACTACAGCCATTTCAAGGGTTCTGTACATTTCCAGTGTAAGTACTTTGTCTCCTGGAAGAGAACATGTAGCGAGTGTGGAAATTAAAATGCACATTCCTTCCAGAAGAAATTAGTGTGTCTGAAAGTCACTGTTTTATAAAGACAGTTTCAGGAGAAGTCTAGAAACCATTATGCAGATGAAATACCTGGGCTCCTATGATGTTAATCACCTTGTAGGAACTGGATTAAATGACTGGCTTGTTGGGAACAAGGATTGGATTCTGATGGTGTTACAGCCAAGGATCCTGGATTCCCATGTTTTATCTTTGCCAATATTCTCTGCCCAAGGTCCCTCATAATCTAATTGTTTGTGAAACCAGAATGCATAGGGGTGCTTATAGAAAGGGGGGAGAGAGAAATACATGCCGCACCAAAAGAAATTCTGACTCATTCTTTGAGTTGCTTGCAGGTTTCTCAGTGGTTGTGTGGGGGTATAAGTCCACCAGCTACATGAAAAAACAAATCTAGAAATTAAAGTGAGAGCAGAAAAATGAATATTATTCGTCCTAATTTATTTTCATCCAAATAATTATTTCCATATCCACCCTAACACTCTGAAGGTTGGCACCTTGACCTTGGATAACCCAGCTTCCAGAACTGTGAGAAATGTTTGTTGTTTAAGCCACCAGTCTATGGTATTGTTATAGCAACCCAACTGACTAAGACAAGAGATCATCATTATTCTGACTTGGGATACCCTTCCCTTGACTTACAGCTTTAGACCCCATATATACATATCATTAAAATATACATGGTATGGCACAAGTAGGTTTACAGAGCTGAGTACATGAAAGAGTCTATTTTTGTATTCTTATTTATTAATTATTGTATTAGTTTCCATACAAACCATTGTAAACCCACTTTTGCCCCACCACGTACATATTTTAGGTTCTGTTCTTTTGTTTTGAATGTCATAAATTAGTATATTTTCCTGTGACTTGTATCTTTTCTCAACGTTGTTTGAGAGATTCATGTGGACATAGCATTCCAAATAAATATAGTGTGCATCTAAGAGTTTACTTTTCAATACTACACAGTATTTCATATTACATGTAGCTTTCACTCATTTCCCATGATTCCTGTAGCACATAGCAGTAGTTCATTCACTTATATTTTTATATAGAATTCTCCATAACATGTTGCTGTAGTTCATTTATTTACATTTTTATACACTCTTCCATGTAGAGTATACCTATGGTTCATTTGTTTTCTTTGCTATAGAGCAGCGGTTCTCAACCTGTGGGTCGCAAACCCTTTGGGGTTCGAACGACCCTTTCACAGGGGTTGCCTAAGACATAACAGTAGCAAAATTACAGTTATGAAGTAGCAACGAAAATAATTTTATGGTTGGGGGTCACCACAACATGAGGAACCCTTTAATGGGTCGCAGCATTAGGGAGGTTGAGAACCACTGCTAGATTATTCCTTGGTGAGCTTTCAGCAATTTACTCTATTTTTAGTGGACCTCTTTTTTTAATTTTTATTTTTATTAATTTGTTTTTGTTACAGATATTTCTCTTTTTTTCCCCCATTGACACCCTCCTCCCCATCCCCCCTGCCCCAACCCCAGCTTTGTTGTCTGTGTCCATTGGTCATGCATACATGCATATAAGTTCTGTGGTTTATCTCTTCCCCCCCAACTCCCCCTCCTCTGAGACTTGTCAGTCTGTACCCCACCTCTATGTCTCTGGGTCAATTTTGTTCATCAGTTTGTTTAGTTCATTATATTCCACAAATAAGTGAGATCATGTGATATTTGTCTTTCTCTGCTTGGCTTGTTTTGCTTAGCATAATACTCTCCAGGTCCTTCCATGCCATCTCAAAGGATAAGAGATCTTTCTTTCTTATAGCTGCTGCATAGTATTCTACTTTGTATATGTACCACAGCTTTTTTATCCACTCATCTACTGATGGACACTTGGGTTGTTTCCAGATCTTAACTATTGTAAATAGTACTGCTATGAACATAGGGGTACATATATTCTTTCTGATTGGTGTTTCAGGTTTCTTAGGGGATATTCCTAGCAGTGGGATCACTGGGTCAAATGGCAGTTCAATTTTTAACTTTTTGAGGTAACACCATAGTGGACCTCTTATTGGTTGCCAGTTTAGAGTTTTTATGTAAGATGTTGCTAAGAAGACTATTGCATGTGTGTATCCTGGTGCTGAGTGTCTTAGGGTTTCTCTGGGGCCACATACCTATAAGTGGAATTATTAGGTTAGTTACATGGATAAATATTTTCAGTATTAGTAGGAAATGCCAAATTGTTTTCCCAAGTGATTATTGATTTACTTTTCCACCCCTTTTGTATGAGAATTCACATTGTTTTCTATTATTTAACCTTTTATTCTTTCATATTTAAATTTTTAATAATGATATTTTATATTTACTATCAGAAGAGTTTCACTTTTTATTTTTTTTAGAGAGAGAGTGGAAGGTAGGGAGGGGGAGAGAGAGAGAAAGAAACATCAGTGTGAGAGAGATACATTGATTTGTTGCCTCCTGCATGACCCGGACCAGGGCCAGGGATCAAACCTTCAACCTAGGCACGTGCCCTTGACCAGGAATCAAACCCAAGACCCCTTGGTCCGCAGGCCAACGCTCTAACCGCTGAGCCAAACTGGCCAGGGCTGAAGAGTTTTGTTTTGTTTTTTAATCTACCCTTACAGAGGGAATAGACACCATTATATTGTCATTTAAGTATATATATAATGAGTTTTTAATTCTTTGAAAGTGATGTGATTAATCTTATTGATGGTTAACTGTAACTTTTAAATATATTTATAGCTGTTAGCAAAACAAATGGAAACAAATAATGCCCAATTCCCAAATTAAATGATCGCTTTGTATACCTGATACGATGCTCACACGAAGTACAGAGTACTCACCAGAAAGTCCCAGGTAAACAAGACAAGGAGAAAGATGTGAATTCCATTATCTGATTTGGGAATAGTAAAGAAATTTACTTCCCATTTTTCTCTGTAATAAAACTGCTATGTGGCAACTATGGAGAATTCTTGAATTGTAAGATAAATGGCTATGATTTTTATAGAGTGTTGATATTTAAACAGAAGCATGAACGATCACAGGGCTTGAGAAAATAAAGGTCTTGTTCTCTCCAGAGATCACCATCTCATTTTGGGAAATGATCTCTTTCTGAAATGTGCACTGCTTTCCTGGTACTCTGGCCGCACTGGAGACCAGCAAGGTCCTGGGAGCTACGGCAGCAAAAACAGTTTGCATCAAACAGGCTTGACCCAATTATGAGGAACAATAGTTTGCCTGGGAAAATATCTCCTTACCTTGTGCTCTAATCCACATAACAGATACATTGATTTGGATGTGCTTACTTATAGTATGAAATAAAACTTTTATTTACATGTTGTCTTACTGCGTTTGAAGTGCTTAAAGCTTGTTTTACATACATTTGTCATGGAGACCATTGAACTACATTTTAAAATTATAAATCCTATTAGGTTAATTTTTATAACACTCTCAATAATTAAATGCATACACATACATTCATACATTTTTACTTATATTATTGAATTAATATAATTAAATAGTATAAAACATACATGAGATAGAAATAATTTCCAAAGAGTAGAAAAAGCTGAAATTAACATTAATTTGAAAATCATTTTATTTTCTTTCATACTATAAAACACTATTGCACTACTCACAAATAGCTGAAACCAGAGCAATATAACCGAAACGTGCTTTTTTTTTTCAAATCTCTGTTTAACAATTCATGATATAGCAACTTAAGGTCTGGTTGTAGGTGATATTTATTTTTATACTAGACTTTAAGGCTTTTACAGCTAAAAAAAATGATTTCACTAATATGCATAGAACTAAATGGGTCTGACTGCTGAATAATAAAACATATTTTTTTCAATTTCATCCCCAAGTTTCCAAAGCATTTGTTGAAAATAGGGTAATTAAATGTAAATATTTTCTAATGTTAAACACAGTAGGTGCTATATTTTAATAATTTTAACTAGTTTTCTACTTTATTGAAACACTTTATTTGGAAGCTCTTAAAACAGATTAGAAAGATCCATTTTTTATTTTCTCAGTTATTCAAATATGAAAGTTTTGAATAACTTATTTCTCTATATATATCTATATATCTATAGATAGATATATAGGTATATCTATATATATCTATATATGTATCTATCTATCTATATAGATATATATATACATAGATAGATAGATAGATAGATAGATAGATAGATAGATAGAGAGAGAGAGAGAGAGATATTAAGTGGTTATTTGCCCTGACCAGGAATCGAACCAGCAGCCTTTCAGTGCAGGGATGTCACTCAACCAACTAAGCCACTCTGGCCGGGCATGACTACTTTTTATCAAACTAAAAGTCAACAAAGTTGACACTCTTACCCTTTGTAAAAGAAAAATACACAGCATATCCTCTAATTGATAAGCCATTTAAGGATTCTGATGTGAGACAGCCAGTGAGTCAGTGGATGCTTCCAAAGATGTATATATGTATTCACACTCCATGCCATTAAATATTGTAAGAATTCCTCCACATTTTAAAAACTGCCATTTAGTGTTAAAAGTCGGGGTCATGAAGTAAAGCAATGGGCCTGCTGTTGCCCAGTTTCGAGGTACACCATTCATTAGGTGTTACAGGTGAAGGGACTTGTGTGACAGAAACCCATCTGACTGATATCTTGTAGCAGTTTATTCACTTTACTTGCTTCTGGTTTTTATTTGCTGCAGCAGCTTGTTTGTGAATGATGCCATGGATGAATTTCACAGGCAGGGCTGTGTCTGTGGTGTTCACGCAGATTCCTTTCTCTGTACCATCGCAGGCACCTATCTTTTTAAAAAATATATGTTTTTATTGATTTTAGAGAGGGAGGAAGGGAGAGGAAGAGAGAGATAGAAGTACCGGTTGTCTGCCTCCTGCACATCCCCTACTGGGCATCGAGCCCAAAACCCAGGCATATGCTCTTAACAGGAATCGAACCTGTAACCTCTTGGTGCGTGGGACGACACTCAGTCCACTGAGCCACACCGGCTGGGCATCTGTAGTGGCTCACACAAAATGCAGTTTTTTTATGTATTTCATTACTGAAACAGTACATTGCAGATACCATAAGCTGAGACACCATAATCCATTGTCTCATCCAAAAGAACAACTCTCCCACAATGTGTGATTTGTGAATTGCGTCCTCCAATCTTTGCAATGTTTTCTGCCTCCCAGCAGTATTTGCGCCCCCTCCCACTCCCCACAATGGTTTTAGAATGTCTCTGCTGTTTTCAGTGCATCATTGCAATCCGTTTTACTACTGCAGGAAGGAGAGTTTCCTCCTTGGTACATGGCATTTGGTTTTCACAATGAAAACCTTAAGAGACTTCTAAACGCTTACCATAATGTTTAATAGAGAAATTTGTCAAAATACTGCACAGCGTATGATGTGACAGCTTTAAGGGATGTTCATCTTTAAGTCTTGGATGTTCATTTTTATGTTGCTCATGTGATGGCTTAATACTATCACTGGTATCTTAAGAAAGTACTTCAACCGAGATTAATTTATTATCAAATATGCATATGCAAATATTCTTTGATTATTTTGGATTATCTGATGGCAGTTTCTTCTAAGGTGTAATGTTAATGAAGATCTTGTATAAGGAGTGGGAGATGTTGGCTCTACCGTTTAATGATTTGCTTGGGCTTGGATGAGTCATATTCTCTGCAATCTCTGCTTTCTTTGCAAAAATCTTTTAAAGGCATCTGTCTGTTGTAATGGTTACCTTCCTTTAGTTTCATTAAAATTAAATGATATAATTATGAATCCACTCAACTGGGCCCAAACAAACTGCAATTAGTTGTTATACAGTCAAAGAGATAATGAAAATATTACTGTTAGCCATCTAGGCTCAAAAACATTCCTACCTTTGCTTTGTCCTTAATGACTATGTATCTCCAGTACCTAATTCACTTCCAGTTGGAAAATGGGTGTTAATCATTTACCCGGCCTGTAAAAATTATTTTCAGAATCTTGAAGTTGTAATACTGTTTTCAAGTAAGTTTTTAAATTAGCATTTCTTTCTAAGGAATTTAAAGACACAGCCCTTCTAATCTTAGAATTGTATGGTTGATTATCATCTATTTTCCTATTTTTAAAAATATTTTTCCTGATTATATAGTTAACACCTGTTCATTATAGAAGAGTTTATAGAAAAATACAAAAAAAATGAAACTGAAAAGGCCCGTAGTCTGACCACAGAGAATATCTGTGATGATTTTTGTAAATCAACTTTCAGATCTGAGGCTATAAATATACATGTCACTATATGTTCATATAAATATATTTATAATACATTTAGAAACATATATAAAAGGAGTCATACTATATTTATTGTTTCATAACTAGCTTTCTTCTTAAGACATATACATCTAGTAGTAAAATTGTCTGTAAATTCTTCTTCTCCTTATAAGTTGGTACCACTTATATAATTTTTAAGCCACTGTTTTGAGTCTTGTATGAGTGCAAATCAAGTCACTAGGCTTCATAAATGTCAAGGTTAATGTTTATGACTTGGCCATAATTTACAGAAAGGCATGTAGTGCGCATATCATGACAAATTAACTATGGTTGTTTCAGTTTTTTTTTTAATTAAAACACAAGAGAAACATTTTGTTGATTTTTGTATAGTCTTATAATATGGGGCTGTCCATCCATGATTATGAAATGTCTTTTAATCTGGATAACTTTGGTTAAATGTGGTTGATATTTAGGGAAAATGGGCTGGGGTTTCTTCCTCAGCTCCCTCAGAAAAGTTCTGGAGTTGTTTTCTGAAGTCATTGCACACAAAAATGTCTAAAAACGATGTGAGACAAAGCTCTGCATGCCTTAGTAAATGACAAGAATACGTGGCAATCTGAAGGAAAAGTATTTACTGACAAGTGTAATGACAAGAAATGACTCATTGTAGTGCCTGAGCAGGTGCAGTGATTGAAAAATTCATGTCAAGCTGTCCCAAGATTTGATTTTTAGATTGAAAAATTTACTTGCATTATACATATTAAATATATCTCTACTTCCAAACCCAACCCATTTATAAAAGGACTAGGGATGTATGGTAAGGTGAGAAACAGTCTTATTCGGGGAACTGAGTTAGATGAGGATAGAATTAGGAAAAAGCAGTTAAGAACTATCTTTTCTCTCTATGACTGAGGAACTTGACATGTCTTGTAGTCACTTACTGTATAAAATTATGTTTTTTTTACTTGCAAAATAGAAGGTCTAATATTTCCCAAATGCAAATATAAACAGGAACTAAAATTGTTAATTAATGGCTTTAAACTATCTTGTAGTCCTGGCTCGAGTGGCTCAGTTGGTTGGGCATCATCCCTTGCACTGAAAGGTTGTAGGCTCGACCCCCAGTAGGGGCTGTGCTGGAGGCAACCGATTGATGTTTCCCTCTCATGTCAATGTTTCTCTCTCTCTCCTTCTCCCTTCCTCTCTTTCTCTAAAAATCCATAAAAACTCTTAAAAATATATCTTGTAAATATGGAATGTCATTTAATTGCTAATGCCGTGCTTTACATTTTGAATATGTAATACTTGATGGAATGGCATGAAACCAACTATTTTCTCCTCCAGCATGATCATTTGAGAGCAGAAAGAAGAATAACATGTCTCATTTAGCTTGTTGGAGGATTTGAGTTAGACTAAGTTTGCATTGCCTTATAGTGGGAATCAGCATGCCAGGAAGCCAGTAACAACGTGGGGAAATGCAATTCTTCCCAATTTTGGTGACCTTTCCTGCTAACATAAAACTGGTCACTTAAAACCCTCCAGCCTTGAAAAGTTAGTCCCATTGCTCTTCTGCTTCCTCCTTTCACCTGTTTTTAAAGGTCAACGTGAAGCCTGACATCCCTACTTTCTATCCCACCAAAAGTTCGGGATCAGAGTCAGGGTCCCTAATGAAATTTCCCAACCTGGAAGAGCCTTCACTGAGAGTAGCATCTTTAATGCATTCCCCCTGAATTTCTCTTTATCATAGCAGTAGGCTTTTCATAGCAATAAGATATATGCAATACTAAATTAAGAAGGAATGTTCTGATAACACCACCTCCTTTTGCTTCTCTGTTAAATTCTTTACATGAGCAATTACCTCACAAAACTGAGTCAACACATTGCCCATGTTGGTGGAGTTCGTGTACTTGAAATACATATGTGACAAAGATGGAGAACATTTCATTTACCAGATTCCTGGCAGTGAGACTATGTCTGTGACTGGAAGGGGTGCTCTGATGAGCATCTTGAGCCAAGTGGATGATTAAATAACAGCCAATTACTAAACCGTGGTCTTCAGGGTAGTCACTGCTAACCCAAGGTGTTCAGGCCAGTTTGGAGCAATGAAAGACTGAGCACCGGATCTAGAAGAGTATAAAAATATACCCCTTGTATAGCTCACCTAGTTCTTCTCAGTATAATCTCGGGGAGCTGTCTGCATGGCTCCATACTCCTTTTGTGTCTGTTGATACTTTCTGGGGTTTCTGAAAAACGTTGGAGTCCTGTGTTTTGGTGTGCAAGGAGAAACAAAGCAGAAACAGCATGTGGAGAAAAGCCCATAGAAGTGTCACCGAAACAAGACTAGTGGTGGTGGGGGTGGGGGGCATGAACTTGGGACATGCAGCCATAGGAGAAAACTTCTGCCGTCTTTTTCCTGGACACTTAGAGATCCTTCTACTTCTTTTCAGTTCCTCCATCCGCTGACATTTTGGGAAGCAATCCCAAAAGCAATACATCACATCGGCAGCTCTAGGCATAAGGCTGTTTTCAAACCAAAATTTTTTTTTTTTCTAAATCTTTAATCTAGTGGGAATGGCATGTTGTGAATATTTCTAGGAAGTGGAATTTACTAGGGCTTTAAGATTAGCCCAACCTAGATATTTTGTGGAAGTTTGGTTTTATTTTGATCCTTGGGCAAAACAAAGTAAAACAGCATTGCATGTAATTTAGAGCCAACAGGAAGCATCAAAGAGAGCAGACGGGCATCACAAGCTCTTTTATTAGAATGCCTAATGCCAGATCTGTAATGGGATCCTCCTGGGGGAGTTTGCCAGGCCATCGAAGGAAGAGAGAGTAAAAGCTCTGAAAAAGAAATGAAAAAACCAGGAGGAAAATAGAACATGCTAGGATTTTCCTTCCGTGGAAATGCTGTAGTCTTGATGGAACTGATTTCAGATGCAAACATAGAGAAAAGGTTCATTTGAATTGCTCCTCATTTGTCTTCTTCGTCCAGCAGCTTCCCTGTGGTGCAGAGGTGACTATTTCCCCCAGATGGGTCTGCCCTCTCCTACATCACCAGTGGTGACCTCTCTGTAGGCATTTCCTAGCAGTTAATGGAAGGCTAGTTTAAGGGCCCTGGGCTTTGCCTTGGGCTCTTAACTAGCATCTCGTTAACTGGCAGGAAATGTTTCCTTTCTGTTGCTTACTTTTATATATTCTCAATAGAACAGAAAGTGCCTTGGCTGAGGTAGAAGACGTTAGACTCTCAGCCTCTCATTTGTAAATAACCCTGTTATGAGTAATAGGAAGTGATCCAGCTGGTTGTAAAAAGACACACGTTTAATGGGCAACTCCTGGTGGACTAATGGTTTTGCTTGGAAAAACATTGTACCTGCAGGACACATTGCTCTGGTTTTTGTTCTGAACATAATGAGCCTGTGTTCAAGCAGAGATGCACACAAATCTCTCTAGGAGTTATAAACCTTAAAATATACACGAGAAAAAAAATTAAAAACAAATCTAGACCATTTTCCTCCCTAGAGACTAACAATATACTATCTGAGCATCGTTCTTTCCTAAGGTACAGTAATTTCCAGGTGCAAGGTAGAACCACTTTTATATGGAATAGAATGCCCTTTTAAAATTTTACACCTGATCCCTACAGCTCATGAATATACTGCGGGAATAGGGCCACTGTGTCCTTCATTGGCCATTACCACTCTGCTTTTTTCTGACACTGAAATAGTATATCTAATACAGTAGTTTTATGACATTTACGTCATCAAAATTTCCTATTTAACTGGGTGGATTCATGTTTTATTTTTAAATTGTATTTATGTATTACTTTATTTTTATTATTTTTTACTATAGTGGAACAAAAATTTGAGGGGCACTCACCAAGTACCAGATTTATTTCACGTACATCTAATACCCACTGAAGCTCGGGGCCATGTCAACACATCTTGATGCCTGGCATTGCTACTATAACACAGTAGCCAAGGTTATGCATTCTGATGTCAGAATGGCAGAAACACTAGCTCAGTGACTTGGGCAAATTACTTAATCTTGTGCCTCAGTTTCCTCACTTGTAAATTTTGGAAATAGCAGTATCCATCTCAAGATGGTATGAGTTTCAAAGGAAATAATCCATGTTAAGTACCTGGTGTATTTCCTGGCTTTTAGCATCAAAAATGTTGTCCAGCCAGTGTAGCTCAGTGGTTGAGTGTTGACCCATGCACCAAGAGGTCGCCAGTTCGATTCCCGGTCAGGGTACATGCCCAGGTTGTGGGCCTGATCCCCAGTGGGGGGCATGCAGGAGGTGGCCAATTGATGTTCTTTCTCATCAATGTTTCTATCTGTCTCCCCTTCTCCCTTCCTCTCTCTCTAAAATCAATAAAGAAAAAAAAATTTTAAGTTAAATTCATTATTTATAGCAGGTGCTTAATATATTAGTCAGTATTCTCCAGAGGAGCAGAACCAACTGAACGTGTGTGTGTGTATACACACATACACGGGGTAGGCAAAAGTAGGTTTACAATTCTGAGTACACAAATTATATTTATTAATCACGGTATCATTTACTTGTATTATTTCCATACAACTGTAAATCTACTTTTGCCCATCCTGTATGAAGTCCCAGAAAGTTTCTTATTAAATTATATTGCCAAACTGTGGAAATAATTATTTCTTATGAACACAAAGCAACTGTATTTTGCAAACAGCAAAAGCAGTGAGCTTTGAATTAAGATTAGCCCATTTTTTATGACTTATCAAAATGTACAACATAACTGTATTTTATAACATGCAAGGATGATCATTCTCTTCTCTTGGACCTAAATCCTTACTTAATGTAAAAAGTTAGTCTGTGATCCATGGACTTAGGTGTGTCATAAAATATTTTGGAAAGTGCATATAGTATACACTAAAACAGATTTTTTTTCTGTTTTCTATGAATTAGATGAGAATTCGAATATCTGAAAACTCTCTTTAAATTTTGAATAAGAAACATTTTTATGAAATGTTTAGAAGTACTTAAACAGCAGACACAAAATTAATGCTAGAATAAAAGTTAGCAATTGATTTTAAGAATGTCTTGGACACATGAATTAAAATGTATCAAACTAGTCTTCTGTGTACAACCAAAAACAGGAAAAAAAATGTAAATGTCTACGGGATAAAGGAACATTTGGGAAAAAAGTGAAGCCATTCACAATTCAATTCACAGATTAAATACTCTGTGTGTGTGTGTGTGTGTGTGTGTGTGTGTGTGTGTGTAGAGAGAGAGAGAGAGGGATAAAGATATATCAAGGAGGAGGGAGAGGAGAAGGAAGAGGGAGGGGAGAGAGATTTATTTTAAGGAACTGGTTTAACATGATTGTGAGGTGTGGCTAGTTCAAAATCTGATGGCAGGCTGGAGACTGAGGGAAGAGTTTCAGTTTGAGTCCAAAGGCAGTCTGCTGGCAAATTCCTTGTTCTTTGGGGAGGTCATCTTTGTTCTATTAAGGACTTCAGCTGATTGGATAAAGCCCACAACATTATGGAGGATAATCTGCTTAACTTAAAGTCCACTGATTTAAGTGTTAATCATATCTCCCCAAAAAACACCTTCATAGAAACATTCAGTGTTTGACCAAATGCCTGGGCACTGTGGCCCAGCTAAGTGGACATAAAATTAACTATTGTACTTAATAATCAGTTGAATGAAGTTCATGAGCTTCTCAGAGAGATAGTGTCATGGAATACTGAGCTTCCTAGGACATATCCCATCTTCTAGTACTGTTGGGAATATCAGACATATAAATCTCCTTTAACTTAATACTTCTGTGAGGTTCTATGCCTCTAAATCGAATCTTTCAATCTGTGTCCTCTCTACTCTGTGATTTAGGATGCGTTTTGGTTGGCATTTCCGTTGGCCTTTGTTTCATTCTTTCTATGCAGCTAACCAGCTCTCTCAGCCTTCCCTGGGCTGCATTGTAATTATTGCTTCTGCCTTTTCAAGAGCCACAAGTAGACGTATCTTCTCAGGGGGATGTGTTAATGTGACAGACTCCATAGATTAATCTGAAAACGGCAATGTACATACCCACTGCCCTAGTCAGGCCACTGTAAACAGTTGTGCAGTTTGGAAGTGTATACACAAGCGTGCCTCATCAAGGGGGCATGTGGCCTGAAGTCCAGCTCCTGCAGCTCAGCCCGGAGAGGAGTGTCCACCGTGGAGGAAGGGCTACATGTTACTTTGCTTGAGCTCTACCTGCACATCTGTGTTTTCCCAGAGGAAGGACCTCTTTTAAATTTTCCCAAAGATCTCATAAAGCCTGGCCTTGGTGGAATGGGAGGCAAAATTATATAAACCCAAACCCATAAGTGAAGTTCTTTTTTCTGTACACAAGCATCTTTCATCAAAGGTGTAGCTCTCTGATGGGATAATGCGACTGTCCATCTCCCTTCCTCTTTTTAAAAAATGTTTTCATTGATTTTTTTAAAGAGAAAGAAAGTGAGAGAGATAGAAATATCGATGTGAGAAAGATACACCAATCGACTGCCTCCTGTACGCCCCCTACTGGGGATCAAGCCTGAAACCTGGGCATGTGACCCCACCAGGAATCTAACCAGGAGCTCTCAGTCCATGGGAGGACGCTCAATCCACTGAGCCACACTGGCTGGGCTCCCTTCCTCTTCTCATAATCCTCCCCTTTCCCATTCCCCCTCCCCTGTCACCTAACAATAGTGGCCCTCAGTGAAAGGAGTTGACTTCAACTCTTAGCTTACACATCCTTCTTCACTGTACATCCCCATATACATTATCTTATTTATTCCTTTCATCTGCATTGTGAGGTGTTTCCATTTTATAACTGTTAACACTAAAATTCAGCCTACTTAACTGAGTAAGGGTAGGTGACAAAGAGAGGCCTGGCCTTCTGCCATTTTATTCCAAGGTTTCTCAAACTCAGCACTATGTGAGATCTTAGTCCTGGTAGCACTTTGCTGTGGTGGTGATGGGTGGTGGGGCTGTCCTGTGCATAGTAGAATATTTAGCAGCACCCTTGGCCTCTACCCACTAGATTCTGATAGCACCCTCCCCCCCCCCCACAAGTTATTACAGTCAAAAAATATTTCCAGATATTACCAAATACCTGGAAAGGAAAAGCATCTCTGGTTGGGAACTACTATTTTATTTGGTACACATTCCAAAATACCATAGATGTATATTATTATTTTAGTTTGCAAGGACTGCTGTAACAGAGTGCCACAGACTGGGTGGCTTAAACAAGGGAAATTTGTTGTATCACAGTTTTAGAATCTAGAAGTTCAAAGTCAAGTTGTCAACAGTGCTGGTTCCTTCTGAGGATGTAAGGGATCTGTTCCAGCCATTCTCCTCAGCTGGTAGATGTCAGTCTTCTCATGCTTTTCACATTGTCTTTACTCTGTGTCCAAATGTCCCCTTTTCATGAGGATGCCAGTCTTACCGGATTGGAGCCCATCCTAATGATCTCGTTTTAGCTTGACCACATCTGTAAAGATCTCAGACAAGGTCACATTTTGAGGCAGTAGCAGATACGATTTGAACATATGAACTTGGGGTGGGGAGAGTCTGGCATAATTCAACCCAAAGCAGTTCTAAAAATCTTTACTTAAAAAAATTTCTTGCCTGGTTGGTGTGGCTCAGTGGATTGAGCATCGTGCCATGGACTGAGAGGTCTGGGTTTGATTCCTGGTCAGGGCACATGCCCAGGTTGCAGGCTCCATCCCCAGTAGGGGGCCTACAGGAGGCAGCCGATAGATGTTTCTCTCTCACATCGGTGATGTTTCTAGCTCGCTCTCTCTCTTCCGCTCTCTCTAAAATATCAATTAAAAAATATTTTAAAAATTGTTTTTCATTGATTTACTTACCAACTGAAGTCCTATCTGCTTCCAAGGAAATATATGTGGCTAGAATAAGTTGGTACATACCTGACACAGAAAGAACTCAATGCTACATTTGAATGAATGTACCAAGCAAAGTATCTTAAAATGCAATGAAAGTGAAGTAACTAAAGTCAGTACAAATAATCGAAAGCAAGTATATACCAGGGCAGTTAAGTTGATAAGCAGGGAGGGAATTATTCTAAAAGTTTCAGGTTAGAGAAAGCTATAATTACCCTTAAAGGAGATTATAGATATGCCCATATTTAAAGAAGTGCTGAAAGGTATAACCAGAAGTGTATTTCTAATTCACCCAGTCATTTTGAAGTAAAATGATAATGGATGAAACGTTTCACATGGGCATGAATTCTATAGTTTTTAGTAGACTTTGAAGAGATTTTATTCCTGAGTAGAAGTCACTGATATAAAAGGTTACCTGGAGTTTCATTATCATGGAAAAGGTTGGACTTAAGTAAAAGAACATCCTGGCAAGATAAGGTATGTGTTCAATGTGGAGCACAGAAAAAAAGGGGAGGGTGGGAGAGAGGTTCCAAGAGGTCTCTCTCATCAGTGTTTACACAAAGAAAAAATGGATTTCATGACCCCCTATAGGTCCCTTGAAAATCAACTTTGATTCTAAAGAGAGAGTGGCCATGTCACATGCAGTACAGTTTTATATTGTGATTTGACACTGTTTAATGAGTGTGTTGCTTCACTGATTCCTAATACCATGTTGAGATTATGGTGACACTGGGAAAATATGCATACCATTCAATTTGACTTAAACCTGTGTAAATGTTCTCTTCAATAAAATATACTGAATGGTATGGGACTTGGGAGAGTTGCTGTCTTGTTTTTGGGGGGAGGGGGGTGTTCCTATTGGCTTGCTTCACTGTCTTTCAAGGATGAGTTTTTTACTCCTGGCTCCACCCTCGCCATTATGCCAAGGTGTTTTTCTTTATATCTCTAAAGCACCATTCAACTGTAAAGCTTAGAATGACAGGTATAGCCTGGCTGGTGTAGCTCACTTGGTTGAGCATCAACCCAAGCACCCGAGAGGTCACCAGTTTGATTCCTAGTCAGGGCACATGCCCGGGTTGTGGGCCCAATCCCCTGTGGGGAGCATGCAGGAGGCGGCCAATCAATGTTCTCTTTCATCGATGTTTCTATCTCTCTCTCCTTTCCTCTCTGTCTAAAATCAATAAAGAAAAGAAAAAAGAATGACAGGTATCAGCAGCACCTTTGAGCACTATTAGAGCCATAACTGAAATGTGCCTGCAACTGTGCCCACATATTTTAAAAGAGGAAATACTTTGTATTGTATCAAATGTAGAGCAGCATTCTAATGTCTCCATGTTTTATACTTGTGTTTAATAATTTGCTGGTGCACAATGATTCTTCCATAGTTTTCTGGGTCTCCCAAATCTAATCTTGTGTGATCCCATTGCATACCTTTGGGATTTCACTATCTCCTGTATGAGGCTGACCGAGGGTACCTAAGGGATGCTATCGTGTACAAGTGGCATTAAGACTTCCTCCAGAGCTTCCTCCTTTTGTGTTGTACCTTGATCCATCTTCATTTATCCATTATTAATCTCTATATCTGTGTGGTCCACCTTTATCTTGCTTGCAACACTGATAAGCTGCCTGATTTCCCAACCTTGGCTCTGTCTCCTAGAGCCTTGTGTTGCCTCTTCTTCTCTGGCATGGAATCTCTTTGGGAGCATAGATCAAGAAGGAACCCTGTTTGATTCAGCTGGAATCCGTGACATTTGTGGGCTGACCAACTTCATGCTTCATGATCCAAGTTCCTCTTACGCCCTGCCAGTCATAAGATGTGGGCAGTCCTGGCCAAATACCATAAATGAATTCTCTATTCCATCCTAGGGAAAAGAAGAAACTCATAAAAACAGAACATTATATTATCATCATATACATTAACAAGAAATCTAAAATTCATTATGGCAATAAAGATATTGAGCTTCATTGAGAGTTATTCTGTAATTTTAAGTAAAGCATCTGTCTTAGTCAGTTTGGGCTGCTGTAACAAAAATACCATAGACTGGATGGCTGAAAGAACAAACACTTACTTCTCATAGTTCTGGAGACTGGAAGTGTGTTCTGGGTGCTGACACAGCCAGGTTCTCCATGAGGGCTCTCTTGCTGAATCTTCACATGGCAGAGAGAGAAAGGACTCTGGTCTATTCTTATAAGGACACTAATCCCATCATGGTGGCTCCACCCTTATGAACATATCTAAACTTAATTATCTACCAAAGGCCCACCTCCAAATACCATTGCATTAGGTTTAGGGCTTTACCATATCTATTTGGGGTGGGGGTGCACAAACATTCAGGCCATAGCAGTATCCTTGAAAGTTGGATTTGTACCCTCTGGGTACTGGCCGTGTTAATGTATTCAGTAAGCTGCATTTCCAGTTTGATTGATTGCCTACCCATCTTTATCTATGCTTTGCTCCTGTAGAATCCTTCCAACTCTGAGAGGGGAATTGGCTTTCTGAAGGCCTCATCCAAACTTGTTTCATTTGGCCAGAAAATTATGTAGCCAAAAAAAAAATAATTTCCAATGTTTAAAAAATAAGAAATCTCATAAAAACCTGTATTTTGAGTTTCCCTTGAAAATTAAAAGAGATAGCAGTGCTGGGCTACTATTCTCTTAGGCCACAGTTGAATGGAACCCTTGATGGACCTGCTGTCCCTGGCTTGTCAGAAGTCCACTTTAACTCATTTATCATTTCTTCCCAGCTGCTGCTGCTATGACGTGATGCCCCCAGACAGAGGGAATACCTTGCCACTCTTGGTAAAAGTTACCACCTGGATTTAATTGCAGTCACATTTTTTCATGTCCAAAGATATTAAATATATTATGTTTTCTTAGGTTTTCTATAGTTACATCATCTCATAGTAAAATAAGCATAAGTTTTCCCTCTCTGATCTCTTATCTTTACCTTTTACTATGACTCTCTAGTTGTAAAATTCCAGAGTAATATTATTAGCTATGTCTTAAATTTTTAAAAATGTTCATTTCAGTGAAACAAAAATATTTAATTTCTTTCTACCTTTTCTTAAGCAAGTACAAAAATCTAATCTGTTTAAAGATAGTCATTCTAATATCTTCAAATTTTCAGAATTAGAACTACTGTAAGGTGCTGGATATTTCAAGATTTGTACTTATAATTTTAGCCCATAATATGTGCCTTTATACCAAATGAAAATTCTATCTCCATTTGAATTACAATCTCAAATACTTCCAGATAAACTATGTACCTATGATTAATGTTTAGTAATAATAACCAGATGCAGTGAATTACCAGGGTAAAGACTGGTCTTTGGTGTATAGTACTTGGAAATATGGAAAGGAATATAGTGTCTGTCCCTGCCATTGCTCCTGTTCAGTTTTATTTAACACTTGGAAAAACATGGACCAAACCTATCTGAACCAGCCTTGCCTAACCCACGTTGATGGATAATGAAATAAACCTTACCTAATATATTTTGATTAAGTCACTTTTAGAGAAAAACATGCCACATTCAGTATTTGTAAGAGGCCATAATTAGATTTTCTCTCATTATAATCATCATAATTAGAAAATAATCATAATTATCTTTCTAAAGAACCCTTTGAAGTAGATGGCTTCTGTGGTGATAGAAACGGGCAAGGCCATCGGCCCACCAGCATGCACTCCTGACATTGTCACCACCACCACTGGCTTCCTCAAGCAAGAAGTTGTATTTCTATTGCTCACTGTCACAAATGAGAATTTCCAACAGCAGCGAACAGGACTCCTTTGATCCCTGAGGCTCTTCTGAGGCAAAGAGGCAGGGCTTCCACCTTGATGGAGGTCTCTGCTCTGATGTCCTCCGTGTCTGGGTGAAACTGCTTTGAAATAACTGCAGAGTGAGGAGCAAGAAGTGTTAGTGCTAGAAATGTAAGAAGTTGGAGTCTCTTTTTTCCCCTCTTCGTGTACAATATCTGCAGACTTGTGGACGAGAACAGTAGGGGTGTGTGTGTGTGTGTGTGTGTGTGTGTGTGTGTGTGTGCGTGCACGCATGTGTGCTGTTTCTTTTCCATAGACATACTTGTCAGCTGTTGCTTTAAATGCTGCCCTGCCTGGGAACACTACAGATGGATGACAGTGAAACAAAGAAATAGGGGCTTTCATTTTACGTAAATCATTGAATTAATTGGGGATCAGGTGGTGTGTTTCCTGAAGTAAACAAGGGGAAAATACTATTTATAGAAGCTGTCAGTACGACATGCACACTCTGGCTTTGACCCTGTGTGGAAAGAGCACACAGCCTATTTCAAGATATGTTAGAAAATTAAGCACTTCTTTGGCCAGCAGCTTGTCAATTCTGATAAGCTCAAATATAAAACAAGAAAAGTAGACTTTCTCTACTGATGAGCTTCTCCCCGCCCCCAACATTCTTTCAACCATATTACAAACCCAGTTAAGCCTTTGCCGTGTCCTCCTTGCAGTTAGTTTATTTTCTGAATTCAATCATACTGTAATTGTCTTTACATAGTTAGCTTTTGTTTTCTTAATAGGAATAAATAGCAATCAAGCTTGTTAAACTTTACCTTAATAAATACAATTAACTCATTGTTCTTTCTATATGGAGCTGTGGCTTAACACTTAGGTTGCTTCGTTGTCCCAGAGCCTAGGATGAAGACTTTGGCCTCGGTAATTATTGTCTATACTGTCTGAATTTGTTATATAATTACTTGATATTCTACTTCATTTTCACTGTTTAGACTTGGCCTTTAAGCACTTGGCATTTTGCTCACAGGAAGGAATTTACAAACGCAGTCCTCGGTTGATAAATGTAATAGCACATGATAGTGTGAATCCTAATTAGAGAATCACACATCTCTAGTACATTAGGGTCAAGAGCTTTCAAGTATCAGAGTAGTGTGTTTATCTCATTAGTGTATGCGGCTTTGGAATTGATTATTGCAATAATAACAGTTGGGCTTTTTAAAATTAGGGTAATTAAAACTTGTAGTGTTTCCTTTTTATGTTGGGTAAACGTTAGTTGATTTTTAAAAAATTTTAAGTTGTTTTAAAACTGGTCTTCAGGGTTTTGATTTTCTAAAATCTTTGTTTCTCTTTGGTAAATAGTAAGTTTTATAGGAAAAGCCAGAATGCTTACTACAGACGTGACATTGTAGAAAGAGAAAAGTCAAGGCTTGTGTTAAGTGGGGAATAGACTTTGATGTAAACAGCTTTTTACCAGCGAAAATTGTCTTGAAGATGTCTTCATTTTTTTCTTAAGTATGTTTTACTGCCTTGATTTCTCTAACAATATCCCTCCCTGCTGGCCCCCCTAGAATCTATACGATTAGGGCAGGAAATTATCTGCCTAGAATTATTTTCATATAGATTTACCTTGTTGTAGAAAGACACGTCTGTCTCCATGTCTCTACTTATCACCTACCAACAAGTATTTGATAAACATTTACTCTATTCAATGATCTGTGCTGGGACTATCTAATGTTTGAGGAAGGGGGGTGGACAAGTAACAAACTTACTCAGGGGACTTGTTAAAAGAACTTTAACTTCGGGCAACACAATAAATAATGATAGTATTTTATTATAACCCATAGAATAAAGTAAGTATTGATGAGACCATACTCATATCAATAGATAATTGAATAAATAAATACATGGGAGAGAGGGACAAATCTTCCTTATAGAATTCTAAATAATATATGTAGATAACCCCCTCCAGGAGACGGAGCTTAATGCCTCTCCCCTTGAATGTGGGCTGCACTTAGTGACAGACTAGCTTCCAAATAATAAGAGTATGGAAAGGGGAAAACACTGAATTTACAGTGACAAAGTCTATAAATCTCTACCTTAAGCAAGAGATCAAGGTTTACATCTTCAGTGATAGTCATACTGACATCATGTACTCCTCGTGTCTTATGATGAGAAGGTGTCTTAGCTCAGCTTTTTATAACAAATTACCATAGACCAGGTGGCTTGAACAGCAAACATTTATTTCTCATAGTTCTGGAGGCTGGGAAGTCCAAGATAAAGGTGCTAGAGATTCTGTGTCTGGTGAGCCTCTTCTCATGGTTTACAGACCAGTTTTCTCACAGTATCCTCTCACGGCAGAGAGTGAGCTTATCTCTCTCCTCTCTTCATTTTTTAAAGACTAGTTTTTAGAGTAGTTTTAGGTTCAGAGCAAAATTGACAGAAAGGCACAGAGATACCCCTTATGCTCCCTGCCATAAAGCATACCTAGCCACCCTCATTATCAAAATCCCCCACCAAAGTGATACATTTGTTAACAATTGATGAACCTACATTGACCCATCATTAGCATTCAAAGTTCATAATTGACTTAGGATTCACTCTTGGTGTTGTGCATTCAATGAGTTTGGACAATTGTATAATGACAGGTATCTACCAATGTAGTATCACACATAATAGTTGCAATGCCCTGAGTATCCTTTGTGTCCTGTCTCTTCTTATAAGGACACTAATCCCATTCATGAGAGCTCCAATCCTCATGGTCTAATCACCTTCCAAAGTTCCCCCTCCACATACCATCATCCTATGGATTTGGGCTTCAATATATGAACTTGAGGGGAGTGAGACACAACATTAAGTCCACAGCAGAAGAGACCCCACCTCTGTGGTATTTTTCCCATGCTTTCACTCGAATCATGAGAAAGCACCAGACAAATACAAATTGAAGGACATTCTACAAAATATCTGCCTAATCCTCTTTAAGACTCTTAATATTATAAAAAGCAAGGAGGACTGAGAAATTGTCTCAGATTAGAGGAGACTAAGGAGACATGACTAAATGCAACATGCCAGCCTGCATTTGATCCTGGAAGGAAGACAGAATATTAATGGAACAACTGGTGAAATCTGAATATAGTCTGTAGTTTAATTATAGTTTTGTACCAGTAATTACAAAACATTAACAGTAGGGGAAAATTGGAGTACTATATATGCATTTTCTGAACTACCTTTGCAAATTTTCTAAAACTGTAACATTATTTCAAAATAAAATATGTTGAAAAAAATATATATCATTAAACAACTATGAATTACTAAGAGCTTCTAGTTTTAAGAGGAAGGACAGATCACCACCGAAGGTAGAGGTGGCTTCTGGAAGGAGTGGGCCATATTATAGGTCCTCAAAATTGGATAGAATTTGAAGCCCAGTCACTGATTCTTCTAAACCATGATGTTTTGTCCCAAATCTCGACGTTTTGACCTTTCAAATAAGACAGGATTCATGTAGACACTACCTCAAGTAATTCTGATCTCAAAGCAAAAGTAATCTTGTCTTAAATTTGAGAGCCCTGAGACTAGCTAGTTCTCTCCAAGCCCTCTTTTATCCAGAGAACTAGACATTGCCCGAGTGGAGGATTCCTCTAGTCACCAGGGCACGGCTGCTGTTCTGAGATTCTACCTGCTGTCTTTCCTCTGTCCACTCACTCCACTCTCCTCTCTGAAAGCAAAATCACCTCATTCTTTGCTTGATCTCTGAATATTCTTTTCACCTCAAGGCTTTTACTTAAATGAAACTTCCTCGAAAAGCAAAACTTACTCAACTTTCTACAGTGTTCTCTCTTCTTTCCCCATTACGATTGAACAAATTGGAAAGACAATTAAAAGGGATAAAAAACACCCAGGACCAAGTGGCTTTTCAGCCAGTTCTTTCATGATTTTAAAAGAAAAGATAATTCTTATATAGTGTAAGAAATTCAAGATCATGGGGAAATGACAAAGGGTGCCTACTGTTTCGATGAGATTAGATTAATCTTAGTAGCAAAACCTAGCAATGAATGATAATTACAGCAAAAACTATACAGACTAATTTTACTTGTGAATAAGATACAAAGATGCAAAATATAATATTAGCAAAACGGTGTATCATTTTGTAGAAAGAACAAAACCATAGACATAATGCAGAAAAGGCTCCTCCTTTTTAACAGCTGCATGCTTCATTATGTCCATGTGCCATAATTTAAACTCTCTCAATTGGTGACTAACACTGGGTATTTTCGCTTAATTTTGACTACTACAAAAATGTTTTGTACATATATTTTAATGCACATATTTCTGTAGGAATAATATTGAGGAATGGAATTAGTAGCCAAAGGAATATGTGAATAAAAATATAATACCCACATGATAAATCTTCGTAAGCTAGGAATGGAAGAAAACAGTCTTAATTTGATAGAGTATGTAATGAGTAAATAAGCATAACATTGAAACTTATAACTATGCAAAAACACTTTGAAAAAATATATAAAATATGAAAACAGTACTTGTTCAATAAACATTCAACTAATAAGAAATTGTTAGTAATCCAGATAGTATCTTTTTGCACCTGTTTACATATTAAAGCATGAATATATAGATGAATGAATGTACAGGCAGATATTTATGCATATTTAAAAAATAGTATTATGACACTATTCCTAAATTTGCTTTCTAAACTTTATCAACATAATTAAGTTTCTTTTATATTAGTACATACCCCTCTAGCTTATTCATTTTTAATTGTCACACACTTTATAGTATACCATTATTTATTTAACTTTTCGTCTATTTAGGATGTTTTCCATGTTCCCTAAATTTTATTATTTCAGTAATGTTGTTTTGAACATTTTTATACATCTATCCTTTTCATATTTCTGTGGGATGGGTATCTACAGGAGCTGAGGAAGAAGACACAAGCTAGTATAAAAAATGGAGGAGCCTACCCAATGAGAAGGAAGAAGATAAGGCATTACCTAGAAGTGTTGAAAGAGGTGTTGTGTACTTTTAAAAATAAAAAAATATATATATGCACAAGATAGCACAAGAAATACTAAAGAACTCATAATGAATGACTGGAGCCTTGTGGGCCCCTTCTCAGTCCACTGTAATTAAGATTCAGGCTCTTCACTCCCCTGAAAACTTCTTTGGCCATGGTCCCCAGGGCTATTCATACCACAGGACATTTTTCCTTCATGACATTTGGTTTTATTGGCCACCTTCTTCTTCTTCTTTTTTTTTTTTTCCTTTTGAAACATGGGCTAACTTGGATTCCATGCAGTAATTTTCCTGGAGCTCTTAGCTCTCTGGCCCCTCCACTCTCCTGTTTCTTTCCAGGCACCCTTAACTCTCCCAATTATAACTAGTGCAGATCCCCAGGGTTTGTCTTCACTCTCTCCTCACTGGACTTGCTCTTCTTTTGTGGGTGTGTCCGCTCCCTTGGCTTTAAATAGCATCTAGGCTTCAAAATTTCCAGCTGCAGTGCAAATCTCTCCCCTGAGTTCTAGAACCATCTGTGTCCATCTGTTGACTAGACACATGAGAATCCCAAAGCAGCTTCAAACTCAACAGGTCCAAAACTAAATTTCTGAGCTCACTCCATTCCCAAATATTTTTCTCCTCTTCAATGACTAATTATTTGTATTAGTTAACTATCAATTCAAAATACCACTTTTACCAAGTGCTACATCAAAGTGCATCAGTCAGCACCTCATATATCAGAGACCCAGAATAGTGATGTTTTAGACAAAAGGCAAATAATTGTGTATTTAAGGTTGCTTTTCCACATAAATTATTGGATCTAAAACATTCAGTTTATTGTCAATGATCTGTCCACTTACATATGAAAAACCTATCATTTTTTACTATATTTTATAAAATTTATGTTAAAATAGATTTTTTAAAATATATGTAGATATTAGCCCCATATCAGAGTTATTATTAGCCAACATCTTCTCCTATAAAGTTGGCTGCCTTTTTGTTTTGTTGACAATTTCTTTTGCTGCACAGAAGCTTTTTAGTTTTATGTAGTCCCATTCATTTATATTTGCTTTTACTTTTCTTGCCTTTGGGGTCAAGTTCAAAAAACCCCTCTGAAACCACAGTCTATAAGTTTAGTACCTATGTTTCTTCTATGTATTTTATTTCAGGTCTTATATTCTTAATACACTTTGAGTTAATTAAAAAACATTTTTTAAATTTATTGGTTTGAGAGAGAGAGAGAAACATCTACTTGTTGTTCTATTTATTTATGTATTCATTGGTTGATTCTTGTATGTGCCCTGACTGGGGATTGAACCTGCAACCTTAGCATATCGGGGCAATATTCTAACCAACTGAGCTACCCAGCTAGGGCCAATGAGTAAATTTTTGTATATGGTGTCAGATAGCAGTGTAGTTTTATCCTTTTGCATGCGGCTTTCCAGTTTTTCTAACACCATTTATTAAAGAGTCTTTCCTTTCTCCATTGTATGTTTTTGGCCTCTTTGTCAAAAATTAGTTGTCCGTATATATGTGGGTTTATTTTAGGGTTCTCAATTCTGTTCCATTGGTTGGTGTGTCTGTTTTTCTGTCAATACCATCAGTTTTTTTAAATTAGTGTAGCTTTGTAGTATAATTTGAAGTCAGGGAGTGTGATACCTCTGGCTTTATACTTTTTTTCTTAGTATTGTTTTGATTCTTAGGGGTCTTTTCTGGTTCCATACAAATTTGAGGATGATTTGTTCTATTTTTGTAAAAAAATATGCTGAATAAATTTAATTTAAAAATAAAAATGTTAAAAATATTAAAAACTAAAAAAATAGACCTTTTATGTTATTAAAATTTTTTTTTTATTGTTGACACTATTACATATGTCGCCATTTTTCCCACCTTTGTCCACCTCCATCCAGCGCCCACCTCCCCCTTCCCTCTGGCCATCACCACACTATTGTTTGTGTCTATGGGCCATATATGTTCTTTGGCTAATCCCTTCATCTTCTTTCATTCAGTCGCCCTCTCACCCCTCTCCTCTGACAGTTGTCAGACTGTTCCATGCATCCATGCCTCTGCTTCTATTTTGTTCATCAGTTTATTTTATTCATTAGATTCCACATACATATAAGAGAGATCAAATGGTATTTGTCTTTCTCTGACTGGCTTATTTCACTTAGCATAATAATATCCAGGTCCAGTCATGCTGTTGCAAAAGGTAAGAGTTTTTGCCCTGGCCGGTTTTGCTCAGCGGTTAGAGCGTCGGACTGCGGTCCAGAGACACCCGGGTTCGGTTCCCACTAAGGGCATGTACCTCAGTTGCAGTTTGTCCCCAGCCCTGGTTGGTCATGCGGGTGGCAGCCACTCGATGTGTCTCTTTCACGTTGATGTTTCTCTCTCTCTCTCTCTCCCTCTTCCTCTCTCTCCTTCCCACTCTATCTGAACAAAAAATGAAAAAATGTCCTTGGGTGAGGATAAAAAAAAAAAACAAAGGGTAAGAGTTTCTTCCTTTTTACAGCTGCATAGTATTTCATTGTGTAAGTGTACCACAGCTTTTTTAATCCACTCCTCTACTGATGGACATTTGGGCTGTTTCCAGATCTATTTTAAATAACACTGCTATGAATGCTGCTTTCTAAATGGTGTTTTGAGATTCTTAGGATATATTCTCAGAAGTGGGATTGCTGGATCAAAAAGCGGTTCCATTTTTAATTTTTTTGAGGAAACTCCCTACTGTTTTCCACAGTGACTGCACCAGTCTGTATTCCCACCAACAGTGCACAAGGGTTCCCTTTTCTCTATATCCTCACCAGCACTTGTTGTTTGTTGATTTATTGATGGTAGCCATTCTGGCAGGTGTGAAGTGATACCTCATTGTGATTTTAATTTACATCTCTCTGATGATTAGTGACGTTTAGCATTTTTCTCATATATCTATTGGCCATCTGAATGCCCTCTTTTGAGAAGTGTCTGTTTAGGTCCTTTGCCCATTTTTTAAAAAATTGGATTGTGTTCCTGGTGTTGAGTTGTATAAGTTATTTATATATTTTGGAGATTTGCCCTTTATTTGATGCATTATTGGCAAATATGTTCTCTCATACAGGGGTTCCCTTTTCATTTTGTTGGTGGTTCCTTTTGATGTGCAGAAGCTTTTTTGTTTTTTATGTGTAGCTATTTGAAACAAAGATAAGGATTTTTCTCCTCTATCTGGACAAAATACAGTTATTCAAATACTGGGTGTTAATTTTAACCTTTTTTTTTTTTCATATTAGTTATTGACAGGGCACTTACTGTGGAATACTGTTGAAAAAGAATGCAGATATACAAATTATTCAATGGGAAAATCTGATTCAAATTCTCAGTTTTTAAAGATCCTATTTACTTGCATCTATAATGATAAACAATGTCACTAATAAGGACTCCTGTTAATTCTTAATTCACCTTGAGTTTGGGGGTGGTGATGGAAAAAAAAGGAAATACATTCCAATTTATAAAAGTGCATTTTTTAATGTTAAATATCAATGAAACCCTACAAGTGATGCAGTTTTAGTTAAAATTAAAATAGGCAAAGTTATTCATGATCATTAACATAAAAATATTATAATCCCTAGGCCACAGTCCTGAACATACTCCTAGAATACAGGGATTGTAACGGGAGAGATCTCAGAAATGATACAGTTTAAAGGTCATGGACAGGTGCCTATAGGCCGAATATGGACTGCTAACGATACCTGTGTGTGTATTCTAAATGTTTCAAATATAATGCGAGTGCTGTCAGCTTGGGGGTGGAGGGGTTGGATGTTTCACTCTGTGGCACACCATATGTTCTGTCCCCCATATTAGCTCTCTGCTCGGTGTCCTCTCCCATACCCACCCGGGCCTTTGACTTATCTCCCAATTAAGCACATCTGCCAGGTGGTGCTCCAGTCTCTGCTTGAACACTCTCAGGAGTGGGGAACAGAGAGCTGATTAAAATTTCAGGCAGCCTTGGTTAGAAAGTTCACTTATATTGAGCAGCAACCTGATTCTCAGGAACTTACACCTCATGGTTGAGCTAGGCACCACAAGCCTAATGCCTCTCCCACACGACAAAACGTTAGATAATGGATGGGATCCATCACGTCTCCCCATTTCATTCCAGGGCTTTTCTTTTCAAGGTTAAAGACCCTCAATTTCTTTAATGTCCCTCATTTCGCATTCGACATCCTGATAATCCTCCTTTGAATGAATGCAATTCCATTTGTCAATGACCCTTATAAAATGTGTTTCTGAGAATGAACACAGTGATCTACATGTGGTCTACCCAGCCTAGAGTAGAGAGGGGCTATTAACACCTGTATTCTGGGCATTATGCTTTCGTTAATGAAATTGAGGGCTGCATTAGCTGTTGTTAAACAGCAACAGGGATGGCAATGATGGTTAGAGCATGAAATTTAGCTTGAACCAGGTTCAAAGAAAGAAGGGTGCAGTTTAGAAGTTAGTGAATAAGTAATAGAAGTATGTTTCAACACTCAAGATGATTCTCCTCTATTTCTAAGGACACAGGATTGTATAAGCAAAGATATTAATTTTTAAAACCTGAGAAGAATGAACAAAAATGAAAACGGCCCTGGCCGGTTTGGCTCAGCGGTTAGAGAGTTGGCCTGCGGTCCAGAGAGACCCAGGTTCGGTTCCTGCTAAGGGCGCGTACCTCGGTTGCAGTTTGTCCCTGGCCACTGGTGGGTCATGCGGGAGGCGGCCACTCGATGTGTCCCTTTCACGTCGATGTTTCTCTCTCTCTCTCTCTCTCTCTCTCTCTCTCTCTCTCTCTTCCTCTCTCTCCCTCCCACTCTATCTGAACAAAAAAGTGGAAAAATGTCCTCGGGTGAGGATTAAAAAAAAAGGAAAATGGGTGTATCTGGGTTGATAATGATTACTCTTTTTATTTCTTTCCTGTAATGTGGTTATTGCATGTTTTATAGTTTAAACAACTTTTTAAAAAATATTGTCAACTAGAGAGAATTACTACCCTATCGTGGCATATGATTTTTATCCCTCACATTTCTACATAGTTTATTTACATAAAAGCAATGCTCAAATATGCATACATGTTCATGTAACTGTAGTTTCTGAAATTTGGCGAGGGAAATCAATATGCATTTCTCTTTTGCAAATAAAAGTTTCCTATGTACGTTTCTTGCTTCCCTTTCTCCAATTCCATCCTTTCCACATTGCATTGGTTGACATCTATGATCACAGAAGTTGAAGGTTCCCAGGCCATTCAGGAAGGACAGAAAATATGTATTTTACCATCAGTATTTTAGTCTAGAAACTGGTGGGTGCTTCAGGGACTGCAAAAAAGTGTCACATTATCCTTTTCAAGCCCCCTGACCCTGTAGAGCTATAAAGCTGTGAATTTAAGCTACAAAACCCTACTTGCATGGACATCTTTCAAGTTTCTGAGCTAAGTCCAACTTTTCATATTCATAATTTTGTATGTATTTTTTCTGCTTAAAGAGGGCCTCAGAGATGTGTAAACATTAGGCCCCACAACACCCAGAATTGCCCTGTCTATCCTTTCCCCAAACTACTTTTGCATACTTGAAAGCTTTCTCACTTACCATGCATTGGCTTGATTTGGGGGTGTGGGATTCTGCCTTGGTCCTTAATCTGAAGTTCTACTGCCTCATTCAGTCCAGTAGAGCATGTCCTTGCTGTAGCTCAATGCCTGGGGATGTCTCCCATCCCTTGTTCTTTCCAATCTCCTTGCCCAGGGAGATTTCCCTTTGATTCTCAGCCTGATGGGCATCTGAGAATGGGATATTCAGGAATGGATAATGCCTGCCTCAGACTTCCGGGCATGCTCTCACCCCAATGTCCGCTGTCATGCTTTCTTTACTCACTGTCCAGTTCCCAGAAGAGTGACTTTAGTCACTCCTCTCTTGAGCACTGTGCCTGATCCTTCTGCTATATTTCAGCATCGTATCATATGAACTAAACTGTTTTCTCTAGTCTGGGTTAGCCCTAATGTACGTCTGAATAAGGTCCTGGCTCATTCTTCCTACCCAACTGCTTTGGCTCATCATAAAGATCTCAAAAGCCTTCTACCAGTGAGATGATAGATATCATTCTGCATATTGAGCATGAAGACACAGTTTCAATTAAAAAAAAGAAAGAAAGAAAAGGAAAATCCTAAAGACATGAGTGAAGTTGAGACCATTGTCGGTTCCTCGCTTCCCTAAGATTTTAGGACATGACTCCATATTCTTTCCACTCTAATCCTAGCAACAGTCCCAGTGACTTGAGTAGCATCATGGGTGTAAACCTGCCAGTACTCTGGCTTCCTGAGTTTACAAGCTCAATTTCAGTCATCTTTCCTTTCCTTTTAGCTTTAGAGTCACAGGTACAGATATTATGTTTACTTGGTCCTTGATGGCAGGAATAAAGGATATTGTAGCCATCTGATACCTCCAGCCATGACTAACACAGCACTTTAAATATATATTAGGAGCACAACAAATATTGATTAAATTAACCAATAGATATTTGGAAAGCTTAACTATAAAATCACAAATGATAAATGAAGCTTGAGTGAGGTAAGTGTTTTGGGAATAATGGTTGAAAGTTTATGTTCAGGAAGACATTTGTTAAATTATCATTCAAGTTCAAATGGTGTTCTCCCTTTTGTTGTATTCTAAATATGAATAATATAAGGTTTAGAAATTGCAGTTTTTCTCTCTCCTCCCAAGATATACTGTTTGTTTTTATTATTCTCGTTGTATTTTTAAAACTACACAATATCATTTAACATGTGAGCAATAACTTATTCTTTGAATAGGTGGTAAGTTTCACAAAGCAATTTATAGCATAGCTATGATGTCATTTTCACAATTAGATAATGCTTTATTTGCATTGTTATCTAAATTACAGTTACTAAATGGTTATCTAAAGCTTTTCCAATAGACCTGATACATTATATATGTCATGCATTATATACATATAAAAGACACAAGGATAAAGGGAGTTTTCTTGGAGTTTTTGTTAGCATTTGGGGACACAGAATGATGTGCAAGTGATCACATTGTATTTGAGGGATTGCTAACAAGCTGGTGTTATATCCTGTTCTTTTGAGTACACATATTGTCAAAGGTCTCACTAGAGATTCTGTCCATAAAAATAACTCTGATGTGGCCTGAAGCACAGCTTTTATGAGATGCTTTGATTTGTTTCCCAAAGGTCAGGTTCAATCCTGGTGGCTTACTGTAGGAATGTTTTAATTTTTATTCAGTAATCCCTACTTCCTCTAACTGCTTTACACATCCCATCACCCAGCAAATAAAAATCCAAGCAGTAAAGTTGGTTAGCTAGGCATAACTGTGTAAAACACGATGATTTATTCTTTCAGTGGCCTTAATGATAGTTTTAGTGCAGTAAATTTTTTATTGCACTAAATTATTTATTGCAGGAGAGGCCTGAGTCAACAAGGAATGCGGAAATAATAGTGGAGAAATTTATGTTGTTTTTCTGAAGAGTCTTTTTTTCCCCTCCGTGCTTCTAACAACAACAAAAAAGAAAACCTTCCATTATATGAAGTAAATGCTTGAAATAACATGGGATAGATTGGGTTTGTAAAGAGGAGCGACTACACATTCAATTTCTAGGGGTTTCCTGAGACGAGTCCTTCTCATTCTACCTGTTGTGTAGCCAACTAGCTCACGAGCGTACTATCAGAAGAGCTTTTCAATTGCTACTACCTGGGAAGAGTCAAAGTTCTAATGTTTTCCAGGTTATTGATATTTGTACGTAAAGGCCTTCATTGCATTATCAAGAATGTATCTAACCTGGGGACAGTGGGGTAGAGGAATCATGGAGATCAAATTGCCTCTTCCAACTCCTTGCCTAATCAGTTGGAGGGCAGAATGTGACAGGTACGTTGTCTCTAGAAATTAAACGTCTATATAGAGTAGATGGCCTGTAATTTAAGATCCTAGAAACAGGCATTGTTGACATCTATTGCACAATGAAAGCGCGTCCTTATGTAAGAACCCTACAGTCTTCAAGTCTTCTATGAATATTAAAATGAATGTGACAAATTACTTTATAATCCAACTTTTTATGTTTGCTTTCTTAATTACTTATTTAGTAATTGGTTACTACAAATTAGTATAAGTAGTAAATGGCCAAGAAGTTTCTATTAACCGTAGTATTGGATTAGTCAGAATAGGTCTGTCAGTGATCTTCCCAAGTAGAACAGTGAAACTATAAAATATTTCAACAGAAACTAAATTCCTATTCTGTAAATGAAAAGCATTATATAACATTTTAATAATCCATAATTAACAATGCACTTTAGAGGCCAACATCCATTTGATGAAAAGACGTAATACCTTTTCAATTGTTTCCTAGGACCCTGAAAAAAATTGCCTGACCTATGACAGCAATTAAATAAATATTTATTGAACAAATCGATGGATAACTAAATTTATATTTTGGTTTAGTGAGGTATATCTTTTTTCAAAAAGAGTTTGTGATCGACTGGTTTGTAGAGCTCTCGCACATCTGCTGATACCTTTTGTTGCTTTCCAGTGTGAAAGCCAATTTGGCTGCCATAAAAATCTGGCACCCACACGTTTTCTTTCAAACATTTAGAGATGTCACATTCATTATCGTTTTACACAGTTGCTCTTCAATCTCTGCCCAGTCTCTTCTCATGGTTTTCTGCTCCTGCTCTACTCTGATCATTCCTCTTTCTAAATAGTATTAAGGATCACCAGTTTAAAAAAAAAAAATTCTCCTTGTTCTTATAGTAAATAATATCCAAAGAATGATTTTCTGAGTTTTGAAGATATTGTTTCCTCTTCCTTATCTATAATACTATTTCCAGCTACAAGTTGTTTTATTTCATTTTTATCATCTACACTGAGGGGATATTTATGCACTTCTAGGGTGAGTTCTATGGATCTCACATAGTTCAGCCAGTTGTGTGTTAGATTCCCCAACCTCTGAAACCCCTGGATATTTGTGTAGATTTCAAAGGCACTGGTCCCATTATTACTCAAGGCAGAGTAATGAAAGGTGCTTGATGTCATTAGTCATTAGAGAAAGGCAAAATAAAAGCACCATGGGATATTAGTACATATCTATAAAAATGGCTAAAATTAAAAAAAAAAAAAGACCCTACCACATATTGCTAAGAATGTAGATAAAGAGATAAAGTAGAACTCATACACTGCTTGCTGGTGGGAATATAGAATGATAACACTGCTTGGTAAAACAGTTTGAAGATTTAAAAAGCTCAATATACATTTACCATATAATCCAGCTATTCCACTCCTAAGTATTTACCCATGAAAAATAGAAGCATATATCTATTATACAAAGATTTATATATGAATGCCCATAGCAACTTTATTTGTAATAGCCCAAAATTGGAAACCACCCAAATGTTGGTCAACAAATGAATGGATAAACACACTGTGGTATATCCATTCAATTGAATACTAAACAATAAAGCAGATGAACTATTTAAACATGTTGCAACATGAATGAATCTCAAAATAATTACATTGCATGAAAAAAGCTAGACAAAAGAGCACATACTATATGATTTATATAAAAGTATAAAATATACAAATGATCTGTCTTGACAGAAAGCAGATCAATGGTTACCTGGGAAGAGAAGGGAAGGGTTATAAACAGGCATGAAAGAAGTTTTGGGGGTGAAGGATATCTTCATTATCTTGATTGCGGTGATGGTTTTCATGGGTGTACCCATATGTTTAAACTTATCAAATTGTATCCTTTAAACAAATACAGTTCATTGCATGTCAATTATAGCTCAATTAAACTGTTAAAAGAAAAATAATAGTTTAAAAAATCTTTGTAAAAAGTTTAAAATTTAGTATTTCCATATATCTTTTATTCACGAGATTTGATGATGGCCTGCCACATGGGGACTAAAACATTTTTTTTTTCTTTTAAAAACAGCACCAAAATGTTAGCCAGCATATCCAATAGTAAAGTGTAAGAAAGAAAGAAAGAAAAAGACATAATTAACTGAAGGAAGAATGAAAAGAAACAACAAGAAAGATATGGTTTTAATTCCAGAGATTCCTGGAAAGCAGCTCTTGAGAAACCTGGCCAGGAATGGGGAAAAGATCATATAAATGCTACAGGGCATCTCTGCCAGGAAAAAGTTATAAATGTCTGAAGGACTAGGGCATCTGTGATGAGAAAGAAAATTAATTTTCCTGGTAGCATATGCTTTCAAGTTTTTCCAATTAGAAATGTCTACTTTAAACAGCAAAAGAAATGACTAAGTAGTAAAATTTCATCCTTAATTCTTTTTAAAAAATAAATGTTTTTATTGATTTTTTTTCAGAGAGAGAGGAAGGGTAAGAGAGAAACATCGATGTGAGTGAGAAACATTGATTGAACCGTACTGGGGATCAAGCCCACAACCCGAGCTTGTCCCCTGACTGGGAATTGAACCAGGATCTTTCAGTCCATGAGACCATGCTCAATCCACTGAGCCACACTGGCCAGGCGTATCCTTAATTCTTAATAAGAGTACCATGTCCTGAATATTTTAAAATTTTTGAATTTCCAAAATGGCCATTTAAAAAACAAAAGTAGAATTTTTATTAAATTTGAAATGGACTCAATATTGCTTTGAAATTTGCTTTGAGAAAATGGAGTTCTCAACTACAATCAGTTGTAGCTGAGGTTGATAAACCATTTTGTCTGTATTATAAACTTGCCAGAATATTGCAAAAAGTATAACAATAGGGGCAGGAGAGCTGATCATCCTCTCCATGTGGAAAGAAAAAATAAAATGAAACTGTCTCTGGGTCTGTAGCAAACTCATGTAACTTCAAATTCATCCTCTTAAAATATCAAGTAGGTTAATTCAGCTTTCTTAACTCCAGTTGTATAATTTATGATTAAGAAATATAAGCACTTTCAGACCATTTCTTATCTTCCTAAAGATAGAACAGAAGAGGAATATGTATAGGCAATTTAAATAAAGAAAAGGAAAAGAATTGACACTAGACTGACACAAAATGAATACATAAGCAATATAACTGCAATAATAATTACTAATCTCTTTATCAGTTATTGTTAAAATATATCTGTATTTTAAAAGACACTGCCCACAAGTTATAGTGAGTACCATTCCAAGGCAAAATTTGCACCTGATCACGTGCAAATAGCTCACTTCTCTTAACCATGGATCCCTATAGCACTTAAATGTCAGTTTGATTCGAATCTGCAGTTGTAAATAGTTTTTCCCATCAAATTATCTCTAAGAAGGACATACACATTCACGTGGGACTTTCTTGGGCTGGCAGAACTCAAATAGAATGCTAAAAGTAAAGCAATTAAAAAGAAATGTGAAAACATATACTATGGGAGATTTTAAGGGAAAATATTTGGAAAATCATACAGATCTAAAAGCATAATTCCAGTGATAAACATATGGCTTTTTTGGGCCTATTTTTCCTGTGAAATAGCAAATCACAAAATTGCCATAAAACCCAAAGTAAAGAATCGAAAAGCTATCAGAGAAATAAGCACCACCACTCACCCCACCCCAACACCCCCTCTAAAAAAAAGAAAGAATAAAAGAAGTGGTGGGAAGGGCACTAAGAGAGAAATTGGCTCTATGATATGACATGGATGGGCAGGTGAATGCAGCAAGAGGGCGAAGGAAAGAGAGCAAACCTAATGTAGTTCATAAAGATTTTGTCATCTTGGACAAAGGAAGTAAATTTGTTTCCCTAGTTTGTGGAAACTGCCTAGTATTGGTCTAAGACAGGAGATTGTCACCTAGATTGCTGCCTGTATTCTGCAAATGATTGAGTACATAGCATACACATTCACTCTGGAGGGCTGGTTTTCAGATGACTGCACCAGTTGTGTTGCTGGTTGGCCTATGGGGGAGGTACCTACCTCTGGGAACACCAGGAATACTAGTATCAATCAAATTGGGAGTGGCTGGACATCTCTCTAATCATGAGAAAACACTAACAACAGTCGAAATCATGACGATAGCAGTAGATTCCTCTCCCCACATGCTTAAGCTGAAGGGAGCTTCTTGAAGAGGTTAGATGAGATGCCCATACTCAGTTATTGTGGCCTATGGGCAAGACTGGTTAAATTTATTGCTTGATATCTTCCTCAAGAGCCCCTAATAGAAAATATCACATCCCTGTGACATTTTTTGTAGATGTGGCTCATAAATAGAATACCTGGAAATTGCTATATTAAATTTCATTGATAGACATTTTATGGTTGCAATTCTTCACTTTTTAAAGGACTTGACTCTCCTGTCAATAGAATCCCCTTTCTAACATTGCTGCCTGGTTTGATGGGGAAATTCTCTCCCGAGGCAGCTCAAAGGAAAGATCTTACCACTAGTATATTCTTTCTTATATTAAACCCAAATCTAAATGTCTGAAATGTATACTTTTTGTTTCTTGATTGGCCCTTAAATATGATACTCATTGTACAAGCTTTACAGAATATTTCTCTATAGTGATTAAGAAGATGTCAGGAAAGGTCTTACTTTATCTTGCCCAAGTCCAAATGTGTATTATACTGCACTAGCTTCACCATGTATAATAATATTAAATATAAAACTCTCATAATAGCTATTAGTAACAAACTATTAAGGAAGTTTATTTGATATGACATATTAAAGCATTAAAAATGCTTCCCTTCAATAGAATAAAAACTTCCTTTAAAAATAGATGTTAAAGACTATGATATGCTTCCATTTCTAGGTGAAACTTTTGTGTATCATACCATGTGATTCTACCACCCTCTACTCTTTCTTCAGTTTTGTTACATATTAACTTCTGACTTTAATTGAAGAGTTTAGCACCAGGCTCACATTCTTCCTCTCCATCTCAAATGCTGCCTTCATTTTGAGTTATCTCACTGTCCATATAACTTCCTCATTTATTTTATATTCATGGATCCTTGACTTTCTTCTCGTGAATGGGTTTAACAACTATTACAGCAACTGACTTAACTGGGTAAATGATATGAATGCAAACTGATGAACTTCAATTAAACCCATAACATAACTCTCATTCCTATTCACTGTGGTACCAATTCCAAACCCACATCACTCTTCTTGAACCCTTCTCTCATCTACACACTCCTTATTCTAGTCAGTTTAGCTAATCTTAAGTGAAGAAGCCATCAACTTCCAGTTTTACTTTCCTCTGTATTTTCTATGGAATAGGAAGAGGTGTCACCTTCCTGTCCATGTCTCCCCTTAATTTTCTGCTGTTCTCATGATCACCTTTTGTCATGCAACTAACCACCTTCAAAATGAATGACTTAAATTTAGTTGTTTCTCAAAGTTTTGTCAGTTGCTTGGGCTCAGCTGGATGGCTCTCTCATACAGGTACAGTTAGATGATAATCCATACCGAAGTCATCTGAAGGCCTGACTGAGTTTGATGTCAAAGATGTCTTCTTCACACACGTCTAGTGCCTTAACTGAGATAGCTGAACTGAACATTTCTCTCTTCATGTGGCCTTTCTATAACGCCAATTTCCTCATAGCATGTTCTTACCAGGTAGTTGGCCTTCTTATATCACGGCTGGATTCCTTCAGAGCAGCCCAGTGGGTAGTGGCAAGGCTTCTTATTGACTTAGGCTCATAAGTCATAAAGCCGTGCAGAATCAGCTGTGGCTCATTCTGTTGTCAGATTTAATGGGAAGGGACTATAAAAGGATGTATACAGAGCTGTGACTTGGGGGGACCATCTTTAAAAACTAGCTAGACACCTGCCTTTTACAGATTCTAAGAACTTTAGAAGCTCTTGTAGTTACTGTTTACCCATTCTTGTGACCACCATCTGCCTACTCATGGTCATGCTCCCAAATTTATTTTTGTATCTAGATTAGGTATCCTTCCTTATTTACTTGATCACTACTTAATAAAATTAGAAATTAATAATAGTATTGGAAAGAAAAGTCCCTTCCATCTGAAGATTGAAATAGCAAAAATAATCTCCATTCTTCGGTTAATTAAATAAATAACAAAAACACTACATATAAGAGACATATTTCATAAACCTCATATATAAAGATAGAAAATCTAATTGGTCATATTTTAAAAGAATATTAGAAAATGTCTTAATTGATTTTAGAGAGGGAAGAAGGAAGAGACAGAGAGAGAGAGAGAGAGAGAGAGAGACATGATGTGAGACTGCAGCCTAGGTATGTGCCCTGACCAGGAATCAAACCCATGACCTTCCAGTGCATGGGACAATGATCCTACCAAGTGAGCCACACTGGCAAAGCTAGAAAATATTCTAAAAGAGTCATTCCCCAGAAAGACCTAGGCTTAGTACTTACTGCCAAAGTATAAGGGAGTTTGGAACTGGGTAGATGGAAGATAGAGGTTGAAGGAAGACTTTTCTCTGTATATTCTCTCATACTTTTAACAGTTTATACAATTAAGATCATCGTTATATACATATACACATACATACCACATAAATGGGCTGTCAAAAATAAGAAAAAACTACCAATCTCATTGGGTTGTGGTGAGAATAAATTAGCTGCTACAAACAATGTACTTAAATCTGTTCCTGGCATATTAGAAATTAATACATATTAGCTGTATTTTATGTATGTATATATGTGTTTTTGTTTTTTTATTTAAAGTCAGGGATTTTGTTGAGGTATTCTTACCTGTTCAATTTAAGAACCAGAATAACTAGCCTCATCAATTATGTATTACTTCCAACTGAGAGCTTTAATTTAGTCAGTCATAAATCAATTAGGGCCAATGGTCTCCTAAAGCTCTGTCACAACTGTTCAAAAATAATGGACTCTACAAAACTAGAACACCTGAATATAAGGTTATGAGTAATGATCAAAAAGAAACAGTAAGCCCTGGCTGGTCTGGCACAGTGGTTGGAGCGTTGGCCTGCAGACCAATGAGTTGTGGGTTTGGTTCTGGCCAAGGGCACATACCTCAGTTGCAGTTTGTCCCCCTAGTTGGGTCATGTGGGAGGCAACCGGTCGATGTGGCTCTATCACATCGATGTTTCTCTCTGTCTCTCTCTGTCTCTCTCTCTCTCTCTCTCCCTCCCTCCCACTCTATCTGACGATAAATAGAAATGTATCCTTGGGTGAGGAATAAAAAAAAAACAAAAAAACACTAATATTCTGATGTGTGTGTGTGTGTGTGTGTGTGACATTTTCTCTATCCAGTCAACTATTGATACACACTTAGGTTGTTTCCTTGTCTTGGCTGTTGCAAATAATGCTGTAATGAATAAGGGGGTACAGATATCTCTTCAAGATAGTGATTTCAGCCCTGGCCGGTTTGACTCAGCGGTTAGAGCGTCGGCCCTCGGACCAGAGAGTCCCGGGTTCGGTTCCCGCTAAGGGCACGTACCTCGGTGGCAGTTTATTCCCGGCCCCAGTTGGGGTTGTGTGGGTGGCAACCACTCTATGTGTCTCTCTTGCATTGATGTTTCTCTCTCTCTCTGTTCCTCCCTCTCTCCCTATTTGAAGATAAATGCAAAAAAAGTGTCCTTAAAAAAAAAACATGTTAAGATAGTGATTTCATTTCCTTCAGATATATACCCAGAAGTGGAATCAAATGGTAGTTCTATGTTTATGTTTTTGAGAAACCTTCATACTATTTTCCATAGTGGCTGCACCAATAACATTTCTACTAACAGTGTGTAAGGGTGCCTTTTTCTCCATGTCCCCTAAAAAAACCAAACTCATAGAAACAGAGAGTAGATTGGTGGCTGCTGGGGGTGGCGTGAGGGGGTGGTATTGCGTACAGGTGGTCAAAGAGGACAAATTTTCAGTCACAAGATGATTAAATTCTGGGGATATAATATACAGTACAGTGACTATAATTAACAATACTGCATTGTATATTTGCAAGTTGATAAAGAGTAGATATCAAAAGCCCTTAGCACATGTGTGTGCCCACACACACACACACACACACACACTGACACACACACACAATTGTAACTGTGAGGTGATGGGTCAGCCAACCTTATTCATAACCATTTTGTGACACATACGTACATGAATCCATCACACTGTACACCTCAAACCTACACAATGTTATATGCCAACTATGGCTCAAAGTGGGGAAAACAGAAACAATGACACACTGTTATATAAAGATATATATGTCATATGAAGAGGACATCAGAATATATTTTTGAAATTTGCTAACCAAAAAGGTTTAAGGAGGACAGTGTTTTGTTTTTTAACTTGTTTTAAAAAGGAAATAAAACACTGACAAATTGTTGCTCAAAAAGGATTTATCAATTAATTTAATATCAAAATATTTTTCTCTGTTTCCTATAACGTTATTTATGGTTTGAGTTGCCTTGTCTAATTCTCAAATAAGTCAGTAACTCTTGGACTATTTCAATCTATTGTATGTGCTCAGTTTTCAACTAATTTTCTTTTTTGGATGAATTCCAAGAGAAATAACGCATTATTAGTTGATCAACATAAAACTGATTTAGTAATGCCTTTTTAATGTCTAAACATTTTGCTTTCATTTTAATAATTTCCAAGCCAACTTTAATGACTTTGTGGATGACTCAATCAAAAATAATTCTTTGACTTCAGTTCTAATGATATTTACCTTAATTTAGTATCTGACACACATAGTTACATCTTGAAATATATCAAAACCTAGCACTATACCACGTATGAAATATGAAACTTTAGCCCATTGCTCTTCCTTTAACTATAACAATCTAGCCTTCCAATTCTGTAATATTAATATAACTACTCTTTGACCTTGGGAAACCTTCAGGCCCTGGACTACTCCATTTCCTTTTAATCTATCTGATTCTTTCTACATTCACTGTCTTCCCTTTCCAACCTAGATTCCAAGTCTGTCATTCAATCCCTCTGTTACTATCCCTGTGCCCTTCTTGCTCCTTGCCTTTCTGTTGAAACCCCTTGTCAAATCATAACTTGGATTAATTGAAGTTTTATCTCATTGCTTTTGCAATGAGGATTATTTTTTAAAAATGTAACAAAGTTTCTCTCATCCTTTCTTTTTCTTTTTAAATGTATCTTTATTGTTAAATGTATTACAGATGCCCCCCTTTCCCCCCCCTTAAACCCCTTCTCCCCAATTCCTCCCCTCTCCTGCCTTCCCCACACTAATGTGTGTGTCCATTGGTTATGCATATATGCATATAAGTTCTTTGGTTTCTCTTTTCCTGCCCCACTTCCCCCCTTCCCTTTGAGGTTCCTCAGTCTAACAACCAATTTGTACTTCTTAATCCCTTCATCTTTTTCACCCATTTCCCAACCCCCCTCCCATGTGGCAACCAACAAAAAGTTCTCTGTATCTGTAAGTCTGTTTCTGTTCTGCTTGCTCATTTTGTTTGTAGATTCAATTGTTGATAGATATGTATTTATTGCCATTTTATTGTTCATATTTTTTTATATCCTTCTTCAAGAGGACCCGTCAGCATTTCATATGATACTGGTTTTGTGGTGATGAACTCCTTTAGCTTTTTCTTGTCTGGGAAACCCTTTATATGGCCATTGATTCTAAATGATAGTTTTGCAGGATAGAGTAATTTTGGTTGTAAGTCCTTGCTTTTCATCACTTTAAATATGAAAGTGATGCTGCCACACTCTTCTGGCCTACAAAGTTTCTTTTGAGTAATCAGCTGACAGTCTTATGGCAGCTTCATTTTAGGTAATGAACTGCTTTTCTCTTGCTGCTTTTAAGATTCTCTCTTTGTCTTTAACCATTTGCATTTTGATGATGATTGTGTCTTGGTGTGGACCTCTTTGGGTTCATCTTGTTTGGGACTCTCTGTGCTTCCTGAACTTGTATGTCTGTTTCCTTCACCAAGTTAGGGAAGTTTTCTGTCATTATTTTTTCAAATAGATTTTCGATTTCTTGTTCTCTCTCTTCTCCTTCTGGCATCCCTATGATGCAAATGTTGGTACGCTTGAAATTGTCCCAGAGGCTCCTTATACTATCCTCATTTTTTAAAAATTCTTTTTTCTTTTTGTTGTTCTGATTGGGTGTTTTTTGCTTCCTTATATTCTAAATCAATGGTTTGCTTCTTGGCTTCACCTACTCTACTACTGATTCCCTGTAAATTATTCTTTATTTCAATTAGTACATCCTTCATTTCTGACTGGTCCTTTATCATGCTCTTGAGGTCCTCATCAAGTTCCTTGACATTCTCAGAAAGTCCCTTGAAATTCTCACTAAGTTCATTGAGTGTCCTTATAAGCAGTGTTTTGAACTCTGCATCTGTTAGATTGCTTATGTCGGTTTCATTTAGTTCTTCTCCTGGAGTTTTGTTCTTTTTTTTTTCATTTGAAACATGTTTGTCTTCTCGTTTTGGCTGCCTCCCTGTGTTTGTTTCTATGTATTAGGTAGAGTTGCTATGTCTCCTAGGCTTCCTAGGATGGCCTTTTGTAGTAGATGTCCTGTAGGGTCCAGTGACATAGCCTCCCTGGTCACCCCAGCTGGGCCTTCAAGGGTGCACTCCTAGTGTGGACTGTCCACTCTTCTGTTGTAATTGAGTCTTGATTGATGTTGGCATGTCAGTGGGAAGGATTTACTCAGGCTAATCAGTTGCAAGGACTGGCTGTGCCCACTAACCACCGACCTCTGACTACCTTGGATGATCAGCTCTGCAGGGACCACCACACAGAGCAAGACTTCCTTCAGCAGGGCTCTGGTACCCACTGAATCTACTCCTTGAGTGTGTCACTTGTGGAGGGGTTTGGGTGGTGGTGCTTTGACATGGTCTGAAGCTGTCCACTGGGTGTGCTGGCTTTGGGGCAAGGTCAGCCTCTGCCTGTGTTCTACCTGGGGCTACCAGGCATAAGCTGCAAAGCGATCTGCCGATGGCTCCCTCTTGTGCTGGGCTTGGAAGTGTCCAGGCAAACCCAAGCTGTGAACCAAGGTTGGCTGCTTCTCGTGCCAGCCCCCGGACCACTTAGTGAGAGGTATGGGGTTCACTGAGGCCAGATGCTGCTTGTTTGAGAGAAATCTGAAGCAGGAGCCAAAACAGGCCATTCCTATGGTAAAACCACTGGAAGCAGCTTGGATGGGCCAGAAAGTTGGGCGGTGCAGGGCCTCAGGGAATCACCAGGGTGGGGTAAACAGTATGAGCCAGGTTGCTGGAGTCCCAGATATGGTGGCTGTCTGCCACCCTGGGGAAGGGCTCATCAAAGAAATAATGGCCTCCGACAGCAGGTCTGTCTGGGATAAAGCTGCTTCTCCATCCCTTGCCCTGATGCCAAACAACTCAGTTTTTCCCCGTATGTCTCTGGTGCCTTTCAAGCTGCCTCCCCAACACTGGAGCCCGGAAAGAGTGAGTCCAAGTAAGTCTGTGTGTGGGACCTTTAAGAGGAACTGCCTGGGGCTCTAGAAGCCTCAACCTCCCTCAGCCTCAGTTCCCTCTGGTTTTACAGCCAGAAGTTGAGGACTTATCTTTCTGGCACTGGAACCCTGAGCTGGGGGCCTGGTATAGGATAGGGACCCCTTGTTCTTCAGGGAGGACTTTCCCACTGAGGTATCCCTCCTGAGTTTTATCCGCCACACATGGGTGTGGGACCAGCTGTCCTCACCTCCACTCCTCCTGTCATTCTCAATGTGGCTGCTTCGTTAATTTCCTAGTTGTAGGACTTCCATTCAGCTCGATGTCAGATGGTTCTGAAGGATGTTTGTTCTGTAGTTAGTAGTAATTTTCGTGTGGTTATGGGAGGAGGCAAGTACCACGTTTACCTAGGATGCCATCTTTCATCTCTCTCTCATCTTTCAAATACCTTCTTTTTATATCATATTCTTCATTAGTTAAGTTCCGTACCTAAGAGAGAAGAATAAACATTTGCTGCTACCACTTCAGTGCAAATTCATTTCTTGTTTTCTCCAAGATGAACAATGACCTTTTAATAGACCTTTTTAATCTTCTTTTACTTGATATCGTTGACCATTCTCTCCTTTAATCAAGAAATATCGCCCTGGCCGGTTTGGCTCAGGGGTTAGAGCATCAGCCTGCGATCCAGAGAGACCCGGGTTCAGTTCCCGCTAAGGGCATGTATTTCGGTTGCAGTTTGTCCCCGGCCCTGGTTGGTCGTGCGGGTAGCAGCCACTCGATGTGTCCCTTTCACGTCGATGTTTCTCTCTCTCTCTCTTCCTCTCTCTCCCTCCCACTCTATCTGGACAAAAAAATGAAAAAATGTCCTCAGGTGAGGATAAAAAAAAAAAAAAAAGAAAAGAAATATCTCCTTAGGTTCTGTAACTTTATCTCCTCCTGGATCCCATCCTATTTATCTAGACTTCTCTTCTTAGCTTCACTTGAGGGCTGGTTTTTCTGCCTAGTACTTAAATATTCACATGCTCCATGTTTACTTCATTGCTTCTGTGTTCTTTTAACCATTCACTCTCTCAAGGCTACATAAACCATGTTTATGGTTTCAATTACTACTTACATGTTATATTTTTAACCCTAAGTTCTGCCCTAAATGCAAAACCAAGAAATCCAGCTGGTTCCTGGAATTCTCACTTGTATGTCTTACAGGAATTTTGAGCACTGTGTGTTCTGAAAATGACCTAGTAATTTTCACCTAAAATTTATTTCTCAATTATATTCTCTTTCTAAACCAATGGCATAAAAATTCCCTCATTCCATAGAAACTAGAAACACAGGAGACATCCTTGACTCCTGTATCTCACTCAGTCTCCATATCCAGTCATTCTTAGGGTCCTGCTTACACAACCACTTTACTCTGTAACATGTATTTCTGCTGATATTCATCTATGGCAATACTATTAAATGATAATTGTTGAAGGCATCATTCTTTCTTTTTAGGAACATTTGCAAATAAATAGGCCCTCACAAAGACCACGTAGTGACCAGGACTCTTAAAAAAATATCATAGATGATTCTGCTCATTCCCTCTCTACACTGTTGCTAAAATAGCAGCCTTGAAAGTATTCTTCCCCATAATTGAATATCTAATAAAATATTGTCATTATATTTTAGAAAAGAGACAGACCCCCTGCATACTGATTTTTTATTTCCATGGACAGTGTTTATGACTAAGATGTCACAGAGTAGGACTTTGGAGTCCAGATTAGGCACAAAAACGTGGAGATGCATTGATGCTAAATACTCAGTTTTTCTCATTCCTTTCATTTTTGTTTTTAATGCTTGCCCAAGTATTTTCTGTCCGTCTTGGACTGACCACTCTGAGTGCTGTTTGAAGGGGAGAGAGCTTCTAAAGCATTACTGACCTACACCAGTGGAGGTCCCATGTTATCACGGTGTGTGTCCTCACTGTGAGGCACCACCCATGCCTAGAACTGTGAACATATTAGAAGAGCCAATACAAGTGACCTCAAAAAATGAACAGTGACTACTTCTTAGTTGAAAGAAAAGAACTTAGTAGATTAAAACCAACATATATTTCATCAAATGACAGAGCATAACTCTTCTTGGAATTGTAACAGGGAATATTGGTGAGAGGATTAGTAATGACAGGTACACAGGAAAGAATGACATTAAGAAAGAAATTATTGAAGGGATTCATTGCTTGTCATCCATAAAAATAGCTTCACTTCAGCATGGTTAAAAATGTAATCAATCAACACAAGTCAGGACATTTTTCTGAAGAAATGGGGACGCTATTGTGAGGTATGTGCTAACCTAGCAAAAAGTGAACCATTGCTTGAGTATTGAAATACAATTTACAGAACATTTGTAAATCACCACTGATGGTTAAATTTGTGTTCCTGTTCATAAGTGACTAATACAGTAGGTCTTTGTAAAAGTTGTGAAGGCTCTTAGTGAAGTGTCTTCTGTCTTACTATAAAAGCTTAAGAATTAAAAAATTAAAATCCTGGCCCCACTGGTATGGCTAAGTGATTGAGCATTGTCCCATGAACTGAGAGGTCCCAGTTCAATTCCTGGTCAGGGCACACGCCTAGGTTGGCTCGATCCCCAGTAGGGGGCGTGTGGGAAGCAGCTGATTGATGTTTCTCACATCGATGTTTCTATCTTTCCCCCTCCCTTCCTCTCTCTCTAACATCAATAAAGAAAAAACAATTTTTAAAAAAAGCATTAGAATAAAAATTATTTTCACTATTAAAAAAATTGTTTAATTTTTAAAGCAACAGTAATGTGAAGTTTATGAGCATGTCCCAGTGTAAATAAAGGTTAAACTTTTTCCATAAAAATGGTTCTCCAAATATCAGAACTTTTAGGAAGATATAAAAGATCATCTAGGTCTAAATATAGCAATGTTTAATATCAAATCATAAAGATCAGTTTCATATTTACAAATTTGGCAATGTGACAGAATTGGGAAGTCATATCAGTAAAATCAGTCAATTTAAGGATTAAAAACAATTTCAGCAATTGATTTGCTGAATTGTATAGTTTTTTAACATGCCATCTTTTATATAGTTCTTGTAAATCTGATTTATCAGTGGCAAGTACGCCTTCAGAGGAAATGCTCTGGAGAGAAAAAAGGATATAAATCCATTTTAGTTATTTTTCAGTCCAAGAGGGAAATTAAATCCTGCTCTAAGTTAGAAAAACTATAATTTTGGAAAATGTTTGTTTAGATTTTTGCAAACAATGTTAAGATTCCAGCGGTTCAAACACTTCTGGTAATGTTTTAATTATAGTAGTATAATTAACTCCCTTTGGACTAAAGCTGTTCCTTTTGATTGCTCAACAAAGGTAATGAGTTTATGGCAGCTTCATCATCTTCCTTTAAAGTTTTAATTATCAATGATTGATCTAATAAGAATGAGTTTCTACTGCTATTCTGAGTTTTTATGATGGTACTTTTATTTGACCTCCTACAGGTCCCAGCAGGGTCATACTGAACCTTCCGTGCCGGCATGACTGGTTTATACTTTATTGGACTCCGTCACTCTCCAAGCCACATCTGGGAAAAGCCTTACACACCAAGTTTGCTGATGGTGGTAAGACTCTCTCAAGGACATAGGAAGCTTGCTTCAGAACGTAAGTTAAACTGATTCCTGGATATCTTTTGCACTCTAGTCTTTTTGCTCTGTGGTATTATTTATATTGTGATAGTGTCTGGATATAACTACTTGTTTTCATGATGACTGTTTTTTTTTTCTCCTCGTCTGGAAATTTTACATTTCAAATTATTATACAGCTAATCTTAAATATGCGTTTATATATTTAATTAATAATTAGCTGTGTAATAATAGAAAATAATATTATATCTTCATCAAGGAGTAGAAGAGCAAATATATTCTTGGTCTAGCAAGCTATTTGGAAATCAACTTCTAACTCTTTATTTGACATGGTCCTGTTTCGGGGTATGAGAAGGAAGTTATTTGGAATTTCTCTTCCTCAACTGCAAATCCCAGATCAATAATGTGATATTTATTAGAATTCATAAGCTACTAGATAAATCTCTTATGAATTATATGTATATTATTCCTATATCCCTTACCAAATAATATTTGTTAGAGTTTCTTCTTGTACTCCATATTTAAATATGAATCCGTATTTATATTTACAAAGTTGATCTTAAAATAATTGAAGATGAAAAAAATGCATTTGAGAGATGGTAAATGGTTTCTAAATATCAGAGCAGACAAGGGTATTAAACCACTTTTGTTTTTGGAGAGACCAGTTTTAACCAACTAGATATAAAGCAAGTATCTAATTCATGGTGCTCAGGAAACCCAGAACTGAAGATGGAATTCAAAAACAGATGCCTCAGACTGAAATATTAAATTGGGTGTATATTTATTAAGAGTTTATATATTTCCTTCAAAATAGAGCTTTTGGCTATACTCTCCCTGAATGTTAAAGTCTGTCATTAATAAATGAGTTTCTCTCTCTTCTTTCCCTCTCCCTCTCCCTCTCCCTCTACCTCTCCCTCTCCCTCTCCCTCTCCCTCTCCCTCTCCCTCTCCCTCTCTCTCTCTCTCTCTCTCTCTCTCTCTTTCTCTCTTTTCTCCCCCTCCCCTCCACATATTTGTTCATTGATGATCAGAAGACTGGAAGGATATGCAAACATAATCTCCTCCTTACAATATAGAAAAAGTTTTGAAGAAGAACCGGTCGTGACGTTTTTTAAACTTTGGAAAATATATTCTTGACTATTATGATAGTTTTTCCAGATGCTCCCACCCTGGACTACCACCTGTGCAGGCAAGGGGCAGGTCTTGGACTGAGATTTTAGATTAAGGGGGGCAGGGGAATGCTACTGTTCCTTCTTTTGTCAGGAACATATGCGTCTAGATTCTCAATAGAAAGGATGTAGTCTAAAAGAACTTTCTTTGGGAAGAGGGTCCAACTTCTATAACGTGTTGGCAGGTGCAGTGCTACGGAGGACTCTTTGGAGGGCTAGGAGAATAAGCAGCTACCTGTGAAGGGACTAAAGGAGAGCTGTGTTTTCTTTTTCTTCATTACAATTATCTTCCATTTGCCTATGACTTCCATTTGGTCTTAGCTGTACTTTGAGCATCTGAGGACAGACTATGTCCTTAACATGAAACAACCCAGAGAGTGTAGTGGTATTACATACATGTGTTCTTCAGTGAGTCCTTAGTGGTAGGGAAACCATGGAACAAAGGGTGGTGACTTAAACTACTGTGACTCCTGAAGTTGTAGAAAATGGGACCATCTGAATGTCATTAAGATGTAAAGAATGTGTAACCATCATTGTTATCACCATTGTCATCAATAATAATGCCTGAAATTTGTCGACTAGTTTTTGTTTGTTTGTTTGTTAATCCTCACTAGAGGATATTTTTTCCATTGATTTTTGGAGAGAGTGGAAGGGAGGGAGGGGGAGGGAGGAAGGGAGAGAGAAAGAGAGAAACATCACTATGAGAGAGACTCATTGATTGGTTGCCTCCTACATGACCCAAACTGAGGCCAGGGATTGAACCTGCAGCCCAGGTATGTGCCCTTGACAGGGAATCAAACCTGAGATCCTTGGGTATAAAGGCCAATGCTCTAGCCACTGAGCAACACTGGCCAGGGCTAGACTCCTTTTTGAAAGTACTTTCTCTAATATCCTGCTTGCTTTTTTCTGAGACTTTGACTATAGAGTACCATTGGGAAGTGTCTGTTTCACAAGAAATTAGTCTAATAATAAATTAAGCCACCCCAATTTAATCACCTTGGGAAATTTCAGTACCCCAAAACTGTATATAATAAGAATATACATTTAGTGAGTTTTCATTATGGACAAGTACTTTTTAAATACTTCTTTTCTTTATATTAATTTTTTATATATTTAATCATATGTACAAAATATACATACATAAAATACACAAACATATACACATATGAGAATATATACACAGAATATACTATATTTACTTTCATGTCTATTCCTCCCAATAACTGTAAGATAGGAACTTGATTAATCTTCATTGTACAGATGTGGGAACAGGGGCACACATAGATGAAAAATTTGCTCTACCATGTGGAGGGGGATTTGAATCCAGACCATTAAATTACAGAGACTTCTTGCTTAGTCTCTGCTACATGGGACATCATTTTACTCATCCTCTCAAGGCAGTTTCAGAAATAGTTCCTAAGTAGTAAGAGTTGACTGAAAAATATTGAGATAATCTCTGATTTAAGTTGTATTGCAAGGGAAAACCCTTCCCACTTGTTTTATATTCATCATATTTATAGTCTCTAAGTATTTATAATATTTTAAGTGGGTATACATTTAAATGCAATGCCATTGACTTTGAAAGTGTAATATACTTTTGTTACTTCATTTAAAATTCATCACAGAAGTCATTTTTTCTTCCAAGAAATGTCTAAGTGTATTAGTTCAAGAGATGATATTGGTGAGATGATAGTATGCATATTTCAAAAATAAATGTTCAGTGGTACTTAACATGCATTTGTGAGAAGTAGATGTATATCTGTGGTCTTTACCAAGAGCTGAACTTGTTTATCATTCTCCTCCTAACCAGGTAACTTCCTTCTTTGCAAACCATGAGTCACCTGACTTGAGAATGAAAAAGAAAAAAAAAAAGACTATTTTATAAACTAAGGTTTCTAATATGTAAATACTGCCCTATAAAAATAACATTTACTTTTATTTACTTTTACTGTCATGGTATAGACCTTTTGTTTCAAGTGCAATGTTTGACTGAAGAAAAAATATTATAATTTATTGTTCTATTCTGCCTTGACTACATAATGGAAACCCAGATCGTGATTGAAAAAGTCCTAAATATTAACAGGCATCAATCTATTCTTCAGGTGTGAACAGTAAACACTGTTTAAGCTGTGTGTGGCCGTAGGGCTGACTTGGAAAGGGCCTGTCAATGCACCAGAAGTTTAGGCAGATTTTATCATTAAAGCAGCAAATAGGAAAAACTACAGAAAGAGCGAAAAGAGGCAAGAGAAAAAGAAACTGAGTAGCCGACATTAAAATTGATAAAATGGAGACTTCCTGATGTAAATGTATTCAGGAAATTAGAAATAACTGCTAGTTATATGAAAAAATTGACCATGAAAATGTAGGTATTGAAGGCTGCTTATCCATTAACAATGCAACAGATGGTCTGCGACCCAGGTGCATGGGTCCAGGAGGAGCACAGGAATAAATGGGGAAAGGTGAGTCAGCACTACTTATGGTGCTGCCTCTGCTCGAAGGAAGGAGAAGCCATGCTTGGACAAAGTGTTTTCTTAAGCAGTGAGTGTTGGCCTCCTATGAAGGAGGATATGGATAAATGACTACAGATCATAAAACTGTCATGGACCCAAGCTGCAAACAGGAAAGTCAGCTAACTTAAATCCTGGAAATATTATTCTTTCAAAGTGGAGCACAGTCTTTAAAATACACTTTTATTTTTCTCTGATATATTCATTGTTGATATTTTGCTGCATTTTGCTCCAGCATTTTTCTTACACTTTTTATATTGTGATTTAATGGTAGATATGAATCTTAGACTGCATGTCTTATTAACATTATATAACAAGCATAATTCTGTATCATTAGAGTTTGTAATAAATGACATTTTGATAGTTGTATAATATTATGGATAACCATAAATGTACTTAATTAATCATCTGTTGTTACACATTTATGTTCTTTTGAATTTTTTTTTTTCCTATGATAAGGCTGTGGTGAAAGGTTTCATTAAGATAGATTTCTGGAAAAGTAATTATGGTCAAAGGATATAAACACTTTAGTTTTTGGACAGAGTTTGCACAATTATTTTCCAGGAATGTGTTTCAGTAGACGGTCTCACCAGAAGGTTGTAAATGTGACCATCTCAATGCACCTTCTTATACACTAAATAATTATAATTATTTTTTTTACTAATTTGAGAAGCAAATTAATCTACTTAATGATTGGTTTGTCGCCCAATTTGGTCTGTAGTATTCTTTGGAAACTTTTCGGGGTTTTGATGTGTGTAGCATCTAACCTGGGTTTTCTGCGCTGTTGTTAATTTCCTGCTTTTTATCTCTGTTGGCCATTTAACGATCATTTTAGGGGCGGGCAGAGGAGCTAGATATTTGTGCCTACAGTTACTTGTCCAGTAGTGGGTCTTTATTATATTCTTGAGTTTTCTGTGTGGGCCTTCAGAGATGGGGTTTTCTTCATTAAGGAAATTTTACATCCTGGAAAGTAGAGGAGTCTCACCTTGGTCTGGCTCTTCGAGGATATTCGTAAGACTTGGCTTCGTCAAGCATCTTTGCTCTGGATCTTCTCATGTCATATTTGTGCACCCTGAAAACAAAGTTCAAACCTTTACTATGGAGAGCTTTAAACAAATGATTCTTTTAGCTATCAGACTGTACTGGACAGTTCTTTGGGTGTTTTGTTGTTGTTTTGACCAGTGCCCAGTAATTTTTCAAATTTATATTTAGATTTGATGGTTAAACAGATCTCCATATTCATTCTGCCCAAACTAACCAGTTGCTGCTAAGAACTGAATCTTTTAAACTTTGTTGTTTTCTTAATAAGGCAAATACTGTTGGTTATGTATACAATCAAGGTTCTGATCCATTATACATAACATGCTATGAATATGTTTATAGAAAAGTCCCAAAGCAAGAAGAGTTCTCTCTTACTTTGTGTAAGATTTTCTTTCTTTCTGTCAATTGTTCCTTCATCTTTCCTTTTTGTCTTTTGTCTTTTTCTTCATCTGTCCTCACTTTTCCCCCCCATTCCTTATCTGTTCAGATTATATAAGTTATAAAGTTCGTTGTCCACCACTATTGCAGCTCTCATTTATTTTGCTCTATTGTGAACTTTTGGTTTTGTTTCATTGTGTTAGGGTAAACATTTAGGCAAGTATTTCCCTAAGATCTGTTTTGTGGGTCACACCCTCTCATATTTCTTGCACATTCTCAAATATCTATTTATAGATGAGTGGTATAGAGTTGTTGAGCAATGTGCCTTTTGTTAGTAGCGATTCCACCATTGTGTAGCTTTTAGAGTTGCCTAAGTGATACCATAAGTATCAATATAACTATTATATCTTTGAAGTTGACCTTTTCTCTATCTAAATATTTGCAGGTTCTTCTCTTGTCATCAGTTTCACAGATTTTATGATGCTCTCCTAACTCTCTCTCTCTCTCTTTTTTTTTTTTTTATTGTTAGCAGTATTACAGATATTCCCATTTTGCCCTCCTTTGCCTACCTCCACCCTCCCCTCTTCTGGCCCTCACCACACTGTTGTCTGTGTCCATGGGCTATGCATATATGTTCTTTGGCTAATCTCTTCACATTCTTTTATCCAGTCCCCCCGACCTCCCTCTCCTCTGACATCTGTCAATCTCTTCCATGTATCCATGCCTCTGGTTCTACTTTGTCAATTTATTTTGTTCATTAGATTCCACATGTTAGTGAGATCATATGGTATTTGCCTTTCTCTGACTGGCTTATTTCGCTTAGCATAATACTCTACAGGTCCATACATGCTGTCATGAAGAATAAGAGTACTTCCTTTTTTGCAGCTGTGTAGTATTCTATTGTGTAGATGTACCACAGCTTTTTTTATTCACTCATGTACTGATGGGCACTTGGGCTGGTTCCAGATCTTCTTTTATCATCCATCAAGATTGAGATAGGCAGATTCAGTTTGTTTTCAATGCATTTTTTTTCCTCCTTTTTAATTTATTGCCTATCCCATATTTGTACTTTATTTCTCTCTGGCTATAGTAGCCACATTTCAGGATTCTTAAATCTATTCTTAAGTCAGATTTTCTAAGATTTCATCACTTTACATTTTGAGATATTTCTTCCACTTCTTCTTTTAGGCTCTATATCTAGGCTCAGTTGTGGGTATACTTAATCTACTACATTGTGTAGTACAGAAATAATTTTTTTAAATGCAATAGAGACTCCTTAGTATTATAATTTAGTTCACATTCCTATCTCTCTCTCTCTCTCTCTCTCTCTTTTTTTTTTTTTTTTTGTAGTAGGAAGAATTCTATGATAACCCCCAAGATTTTCTCTTCTTGGTGCACACACCCAGTATAATCTCCTTGCCTTGAGAGTGTGTGGAATTTGTAAATATGATGGGATTTTTACCCACTTTAGTGAGTTATGGTATATGGGAAGGGTAATGGGATAGTGATTCCCATGACTGTGTTGCGTTATTCTTCCGCTGGACTTCAAAAGTAATCTGCCATGTAATGAGAGGGTTAGGCAGCCTCTAGGAACTGAGAGTGACTCCCAGCTAACAGCAAGCAAGAAAACAATGACCTCAGTCATACAACTACAAAGGCGTGAATTCTGCCAAAAGCCCTGGTGAGCTTGGTAGAGGACCCTGAGCGTTAGGTGAGGTTGCATCCTTGGTTGACACCTTGATTTCAGCGTGTTGAGACACTGATTAGAGAGCCCAGATAAGCCATGCCCAGACTCCTGTGAGACAACAGATTAGTGTTTTAGACTGCTGGTTTGTGATAATTTGTTATGCAACAAAAGAAAATGAATATGCCTCTTTAGAAATTAAGTAGGTTGTCTTTATTCCTCATTATTTTCTTGCTGATGGGACCCCTTAGATGGGATATGAGTTTGCTTTGTCCCTGGGTCCTTGGTCTGGTTGTTAGAATTGCTAAAATAAGGAGTGAATGGCTAGGTGAGAACTATCTCCACCAAGACACCCAGAGGATACTTTCTGTTTTCCAGGATTCTCTCACACTTTCCCAGCCTCTGGAGGGAAAGTACTCCATTTACCAATAATATGACTTATTGGTTTCATGGGGTCCAGACAGATTAGTCAGACAGCCATAAGGTTGGTGTTGACTGTCTTTCAGAGAGTATACAGAACTCTAAAGGCCAACATTTTTCTGAAACCTAAAACATCCCAGTTATCACCCTATAGCTTTTTGATTCTGGTGTCCAGGTTCTTACCAGCTCATGAAGGAAAAAGTTCCACATCACTTCTCTCCCATGGAAACCAAAATCCTGCTTGCATTCATTTTTTTCTTTGCCCAAACAATGTTTTTCTTAATAAAGGCAGATTGAGTTTTGGACTGGAAGAACAGCATGTTTTTTTTCATGGTGTCATCTTCCCACAATCCTCTGCCAGGAGTCTCTTCTCTATGATCTAAAATGAGGACTTTTTCCCAGCCAGTATGGCTCAGTTGGTTGAGCACTGTCCCATGCACCAAGAGGTCACTTGTTAGATTCCTGGTCAGGACACATGCCTAGGTTGCAGACTCGATCCCCAGTAGGGGGCGTGCAGGAGGCAGCCAATCAATGGTTCTGTCTCATAGATGTTTCTCTCTCTCCCTCCCTCTCTCTCTAAAATCAATAAAAACGTGTTGAAAAATAAAATGAGAAACTTTTTTTATTGATGAAACACTGCTATTAGCAAAAGAGAAAGAGGGGCAGAGAGGGAGAGTGAGAGACAAAATATATGTATGTTTACATATTTATACATCAGTTACCTGCTCTATTGTAATACGTATAGGCAAAATGTTAGTGAGGCAGATATCAGAGTGCTTAAGATCATGGACTTTGGGTTCAGATTGCCTAAATGCCTCCATCTACTCAGTATGTCACCTTGGCAAATTCTATTTTAGTGCCTTGGTTTACATATTGATTCAATTGAGATATTAATAATATGTACTTTATAGGTTGTTAGGAGGATTAAATGAGTTAATATATGTAAAATACTTAGAACCAGAACTAGCATATATATGGGTTTAATTAATAAATATTGTAGTTATAATAAAACGTACACTAAAGATATCAGAAAAGGACAAATTAAGCATCAATCATTAGTTAATTATATTTTATTTGTTAATGTGCAAAAACATTATGGTGGACTGAGAGTATTAAATTTTAGAAAAAGTGACATGAAATATATTAGGAATATCACTGTTTACTTCTTCATAATGTGACTGATAAAGAGCTAGTATTTGTAATAGAAGTGTGAGTTTTTCCATTTTCTTTTTGTGCTTGCTACTTGTTTATTTTCCTAGGGCTAGTTTGGTTCAAAGAAAATAATTTCTCTATACATATACCAAATTGGGCACCAGTAAACTGCAATGTTTTATAGAACTCTGAAAGCAGAGCTACCCCTGAGGGTCCTGTTATCAAACCCTCTGTAACAGAGCTTTCATTATTTCCTCATAGACCCAGGGTGAGCACCACAGTCATCTGTATCTATTAAATGTTAGTAAACTTTTGTTTCTTGGATTATAGATAAAAGTATATGTAAATTCATGCTCAACTGTTTCCTTCTTACCATCCATGGGTTGTATGGTAAGATCACCTTACTTTTGAGATCACCGATCAAACGAACTATTTTTTTCCTGTTCTTTTATTTTCTATTTTATTTTTCAATTATAGTTTACATTCAGTATAATTTTGTATTAGTTTGAGGTGTGCAGCATAGTGGTGGACAATCATATACTTTATAAAGTGATCCCCTTATTATTTTTTTAATCCCCACCCAAGGATATTTTTCCATTTATCTTCAGACAGAGTGGGAAGGAGGGGGGTGGGGGGGAGAGAGAGAGAGAGGGAGAGAGAGAGAGAGAGACAAGGACAGAAACATCGACCAGCTGCCTCCCACATGACCCTGACCAGGGCCAGGGACTGAACCACAACCAAGATATGTGCACTTGACTGGAATCAAACCTGTGACTCTTTGGTCCTTGGGCCTATGCTCTAACCGCTGAGCCAAACCGGCCAAGGCAGATCCCTTGATATTTTAAGTACCCACCTGGTACCATACATAAGTATTACAATATTACTGACTATATTTCCTATGCTGTACTTCACATGCCTTTGACTATTTTGTAAATACTATTAGTACATCTTAATCCCTTCACCTTTTTCACCCAACTCCCTCCTTTCTTCCCAAATAACATTTGATAATGATCAAATATTTTATTAAGCACCTCTCTGTGCTCAAGGACATACTCATTTGATAACTAGTATCTCACAACATAAATGCAGAAACTAAATACTTATTAAAGGAGTTATATGTGATCATATACAGTGAAAAACAACTTAAGTAATTTTCCTTTGCTTAGATTGTTAACAGTAAACTTAGTTGCCCTTTGGATGGTTACAGAGATATTATGGGTAATTCTACTTTATTGAATATATATTATATGCAAAGCACACATTAAATGCCTAAGTGCTACTTCATTTAATTCTTTTGATAGTTTTGGTAGCTGTATTAATAACTGTTTGGGTGGTGGTTTGTAGCTGTGTTGACGATAAGGAAACTGATGAGAAGAAACGTGTGAAGCTCACAGATCCAGGAAGTGGCAGAGGTGAGATTCAGAGCCACATTTTTCTGGCCTCAGATTCTTTCTTCTTAAGCACTACATTATTTCAGATGTTTTCCATAGCTTTGGCAGCAAGTGGAAATTGTAGCACTATGTGATGATTATCTTTATATCTCTATAGCCTGGTGATTGTCTCATAATATTTTAAAAACAAAACCAGAGGTGAAGGAAGGAATGAAGGAAGGAAGGAAGGGAGGGAGGGAGGGAGGGAGGAGAAAGTAAAGGAAAAAGAAAGGAAAGGAAAAAGAAAAGAAAAGAAAAGAAAAGAAAAAGAGGAAAACAAGTTGATTAAACATCGAGATGGTGCCGGAATGGAAGGTACCAGAGATCTAGAAAGGGCATAAAAATTAATGATTTGGATAATCAGATGATAGTAATATTGGTAGTAATCAGCCTCTAACTGAAATGCTTAAGGTTGCTAACTGTGTCATTAAAACTTGATGCCATTTTTTCCTTCATGATAATTTGGCTTCTCAGTTCTTCCCCAAACTTTCTCAGATCATCTGTGTGAATAATATATACAGGTTGGTACAATAGTTTTTTCATTTGTAAAAGGCTTCCTGTGTTTCAAAGAACTTTCACCTTTATTTTTAAAAATATTACTTATATATTCTAGACGATCTCAAGGAGTAGCTGATACAAGGGATGGGGACAAAAATAAACATTTCCACTTCAGAAACTGGTGGTGGGAAGCGGGGCGGGGGGGGGGGGACGGAGATTCAGAGGTCTACAGATTATTTACTCTGAAAACATTTATTAAATAACTACTGCTAACCTATAATTAAAGACCTTTCAAAGTGAGAGGTAACAAGCATTTATTTGACATTTTTTTAAAAATAGCTAATCGGGAAGCATTGATTCAAGCAAAAGCCCAACTAATGTTGAGATTGAGACAAAGGCAATGAGAATTAATGAGAAAGGGGAGGGGAACAATCCATCAGTAGAAGGAAGGCATTTCTATTGGTGCATGTGACATAACATAGTGTTTTAATTTTCAGTTAGGCACATCTTTCCTGTAGTCATAATATCTGCTTTCTTGCTATCTTTGCACACAAGTCTTTGGGACACAATGTTGCTTTAGGCCGGGTCCAAAGGTTATTTTGTCCTGTTTCAACATTCCCACTGTTCCAGGCATAAGACATGAAGGCAGTTCCTCTGGCATGGCAGCTCCAACTCCATTTTAAAGTGGCTGCATTATTGTCTGTCTACACTGCTATGTGTCGGGCATCTTATTAGTCAGGAAAATTATAACAGAGCCCCTGCTTTTAGGAAGCACATAATCTCCAGGGAACACAGCTATTGAACAAGCAAGTGTTGTGGAAACACAGGTTTACCAGGAGGGTCAGAAAGAACTACTATAAAGATGGGGTAGAACATGCCAGGTAAGCGATAAAAGCACATAACAATGATGAGAAAGACCATTGAATAATCCAGAAGCTCAAAGAAGACCACACGTAAAGAGCAAAGTGGAAAATGGCAAGAGATGATGCTGGTGTGGTAACTGGGAGGCCAACCACATAGGGCCTTATCGGGTCTGTGAAGGGATTTGAATTTTATCCCAGGGGAAATGGAAAAGCATTGAAGAATTGATTTGAAGTTGAAGGTTGACCTGATCAGATGTATATATTTTGGGCTGGAAAGGAGAGGATGGGAGCTCAGTTTGGGATTTATCAGCATACAGCCATAACTGAAAAAATGGGAATAGACTGAAGATAGTATGGATTGAGAAAGGAGAAGAGAGGAAGAACTGATTAGGTGGAGGATGTTGAGTCAGGAAATAGAAACACGAAAAACTAAAACAGTGTATTCCAAGAAGGTACAAAATGTTGATTATATCAGATATTTCCAAGAAGTCAAAAATGATGAAAATTAAAAAGTTTCTACTGGGTTCAATAACATGGAAGTCATGGGTGGTCTTAATAGGAGAAATGTGGTTGATACAATAGTTTTGGAGTTGTGGCAGCTGAAATCATACTGGAGTGGGCTCACAGGTGAGTGGAACATGAGGAAATAGAGAGAATTAAAGTAGAAATTTCACTATGGGAAAGAGCAGGGAGAGCAGCTGCTATATGAGACTGAGGGTTTAGAGGAGACTTTAAATTATGTTTTATTTTATTTTTTATAAATTACAAGAGGCTTAAGTATATGTAAGTTCCGATAAGGAGAAATAAGTAGAAAGGAAGATATTGTTACCTCGGTCTTCTTTATGATTACACAGCTATAGATAGTGGTGGGGTTACAGTTTTAGTCTGCTATTCTGGTTACTTTCCTGTTTTAGAGTTAAATTATGAACTTGGATTAAACAGAGGAAAATGTCGTTTTAGAGCGTTAGTCTTTTTACACATATTAAATTATGGAAGAGAGAGAAGCTACAGCAAGAGTTGCCAGATGAATTTTGCAGTTATGAAGTTACTATGAAGTTATAGGTGTATTTGTATGTCAAGTTTTTCCAAAGGGTAGAACCATGTGCAAATTATTGGGTTATTGCTTTGTGAGGAGGGATGAATGAAGTCGATGATTTGCACAGAGTACCTGCCTTAGTCTAGCTGAGATTTTGGCAGGAGACCTAGCTTCAAACTATTTTTGGTATTATTGTTTTTTATTGTTGCCTTCAAATTTTTTTTTTAATTCCTCACCTGAGGATATTTTTCTACTTATGATCAGATAGAGTGGGATGGAGGGAGAGAAAGAGACAGAGAGAAACATTGATGTGATAGAGCCACATCGACTGGTTGCCTCCTGCATGACCCAACCAGGGCCGCGGACAAACCGCAACTGAGGTACATGCCCTTGACCAGAATCAAACCCATAACTCATTGGTCTATGGGCCAACGCTCTAACCGCTAAGCCAAACCGGCCAAGGCACCATCAATTTTTATTTATTGATTTTAGAGAGAAAGAAGAGAGACAGAAGGAGGAAGAGAGAGAGAAACATTGATCTGTTGTTCCATTTACGTATGCATTCATTGGTTGATTCTTGTATATGCCAGGAGATCAGGCCCACAACCGTGGTATATGGGGATAATGCTCTAACCGACTGAGCTACCCTTCCAGGGCTGTTGCCATCCATTTTTGCACAGTTTTGGGATTTGAAGTGGTGGAGACAGGCCAGACCCCCTTCCTAGCTACTGATGTCCTAAAAGAAGAGCAGTTGCTGATTTTAATGCTCAGAGTTCAAGAATACTCTTTGAATCAGTTTTCCATGTGAGTGAAGGTTTCTGTATTGAAGACCTGTAGCCAATTTCTTCTCCAAAGCTTTTTCTCCATGAAACTTAATGCTTGAGATGTGAGCGGGCCATACTTAGTAGCTCTTACCAGTGTCCTTCCTCCATGCAGCTGACATTGATTATCAGGTTTGGTAGCAGTTATCTGTGAAATAATAATTGAATTCCATTTGGCTATTGGTTCTTTGAGTGATCATTATCTGAAATCCCATGGCAAGGGACAAAAGGGGTTAGAGAGGATTTATAGTGTAGGATTTGGACTTTCACCAGTCTCTGGCAGTGCCACAAATGTAGTTCCTCAACAAGTCTTAGTTAAAATAAAGGTGGTAGATTATTTTAATAAGTATATCCAACATATCACTTTTAATAAATTATCATTTGTGGGAGATTGTTTGCAAAAATGGCTACAAATCTCTACCCTTACTTTTATCTGTGCCCTTTGTCATATGACATTGCAGCTCCTTCCATCATTGGGTAAGTCTGTTTCCCCTCCCTTAAATCAAGACTTGCTTATCCAATAGCATTCAGTGGAAGGGATGGTATGGCAGCTGCACACCCAGGCCTAATGAGGCCTTGAATGCTTCTAGTCACTTTCTTAGGGTCTCTGCCATGACCATGTGAACAAGCCCAGGCTAGTTCTGGAGGACAGGAGACCAATCACCAGCGCTGTGTAAGCCCAGCTGCCCCAGGTGAGGTTCCAGAGATGGAATCTATAAACCTAACTTGTGTCTGACCACAAGAATAGCTCAACTGAGCATGGCCTAAATTGCCAGCTCTCAGGATTATGAGCTAAATAAATAGTTTTGTTTTGTTTTTTAAGTGACTCTGCTTTGGTATGGTTTGTTACAAAGTATTAGTTAGCTGATATACCATTCTGTTCTATCCCTTTATGCTAATCATGTCTGTCATCCCTCAGATGTCATTGCTGGGGACTGTGGGTAGTTGTTAAGTGGTATACTCTCATTAGGCTGTGCTGGGCATTGACAATACAATTTACCCACAGACATTTCTAGTAGCTCAAATTTTGTTGATATCGCGGAGATTCTGATTCAAATAAGCAACTTCACTCATTTGACATTATATTATTGATCATGCCAATTGTTTATATACAGTATGTTTCTGGGCACAGTATAGATTGCCTTTATTATAAACCACCGGGTGTGGCCTGCAGGAAACAGCACATTTATTCCTTATCTTATTTTATACTATAATCAGTATATTTAAATCACAGAGTGAATTCAAAATATCAATCTGTTCAGCATGCCTCTGTTTAATTCACTAACAACATGAAATATATATGCATTTGGCAGTTGAAATGAAAAATAATGAGGCACTTAGAGAAATTAGATTACCACATTACAATATAATAAGAACTTAACGATACAAATAACATATACTCCTCATACATTTTGGTATATAGGAAGCTACACAATTATCAACAGTGTGAATGTTTTCCTTTTGGTTGCCAGAAAGTATTCATGTGATGTACAATCAGATGTAATAATATTGTTCTATTGGATAAACTATAGTATGACATTATATATTACTTTTATTAATTCTATTATATTGGATAATTGGATACCTCCTATTTTTTTTAAATGACAGAGTAGAGACCTCAGCTCATTTTACACTTTTTAATTTCATGCTTGTCTTCCGCTAAATCTTTTCCATAAATATCAATTCAACTAAATATAGATGTGGCACCAAGTTAAAGCTTAATGAATTGGTTAGAATTCATCCAGAAGTCAAAGAAAGTATATTTTTAAACTCAGTATTTCCACTCAATTGATAGGAAGTATAGTTGAAGCGAATCATGCCTGAATCACTCATATCACTAATAACATCGAGCAAGTATAGTATCTTTAATGTTAACATGTCAGGGTAAATAGAGATAGCTTAGGAGTAAGAGACAATGTTAAAGCCTGATGATCTGAAGATTTCAGGATTTTTTTTGGCATGCAATCTCCAGCATAGACATGGTAGAGTGGTGGAATTTCATGCATGAGTGCCTTTTGGTTTATGGTATATAACACTCTTTTTCCAGACAGTGACACACACTCATTTCAGTAAATTGACTTTGCTAATCTGTATGACTCAATTTGTTTGTGAAGTTCAAGCGCAGCAATAGAAATAAAAAGACACGGTGCCCTGGCTGGTTTGGCTCAGCGGTTAGAGCGTCAGCCCCTGGACCAAAGAGTCACGGGTTTGATTCCGGTCAAGGGCATGTACCTGGGTTGCAGTTAGTCCCCGGCCCTGGTCAGGTCGTGCGGGAGGTAACCAGTCAATGTGGCTCTATTACATCGATGTTTCTCTCTGTCTCTCTCTCTCTCCCTCTCTCCCACTCTATCTAATGATAAATAGAAAAATATCCTCAGGTGAGAAATTAAAAAAAAAAGAAAGAAAGAAAAAGACACAGTAACATCAATATGGGAGGAATTGGCATGGCATTTATACTTTATCAAAAGATTAACAGTACCTTATTTTTCTCCATTAAAAGCAATTCAATATGAAACCTAGCTTGGTATCACTGAGTGACACTACATACTCAAACACATGGCCACCAAAGACTAACATTTAGCTTTGCTGCGGTCTAATGGTTTCATTGCTCTTTTGGGACATTATTTTGTTTAGTTGAGTTTACCATTTTAGAATGACATTATTTTAAAGCCTTTTATTTATTTATTTTCAATTACAGTTGACATACAATAGTATATCAGTTTCATGTGTATAACATAGTGATCAGACATTTATATATTAATACCTTATGAAGTGATCACCCCAATAAGTCTAGTACCCATCTGACATCATACACAGTTATTACAGTATTACTGACTCTATTCCTTATGCTGTAATTTATATCCCTGTGGTTATTTTAATAACTAGCAATTTGTACTTCTTAATCCCTTTCACCATTTCTACCCATCCCCCCAACTCCCTCTCATCTAGCAATCACCAATTTGTTCTCGGTATGTACAAGGTGTTTCTGTTTTATTTGTTCATTTATTTTGTTTTTTTAGATTCTACAAATAAGTGAAATCACATGGTATTTGTCTTTCTCTGTCTGACTTATTTCACTTAGACTAATATCCTCTAGGTCTATCCATGTTTTTTGCAAATGGCAAGATTTCATTTTCTATGGCTAAGTAATATTCCATTGTATATATGTACCACTTCTTCTTTATCCAATCATCTATTGATCAACACTTAAGATGCTTCCATATATTGGCTAGTATTTTGGATTTCTTCAGATAAATAACCAGTAGAATTGCTGGGACATATGATAGTTCTATTTTTAATTTTTTCAGGAAACTTCATCTATTTTCCGTAGTGGCTGCACCAGTTTGCAATCCCCCCAACAATGAATGAGGGTTCTGTTTTCTACACATCTTTGCCAACACTTGTTTGTCGATTTATTAATGATAGTCACTCTGACAGGTATTAGGTGATATCTCTTGGTTCTGAGTTGCATTTTCCTGATGATTAGTGATGGTGAGTATCTTTTCATATGTCTATTGGCCATCTGTATATCCTCTTTTGAGAAATGTCTGTTCAAGTGCTCGCTAACTTTTTAAATTGGATTGTTTGTTTGGTGTTAAGTTGTATGAGTTCCTTATACATATTGAATATTAACTCCTTATCAGCTATATCATTGGCAAATATCTTCTCCCATTCTGTAGGTCATATTTTAACTCTGTCAATAATTTCCTTTGCTGTGCAAAAACTTTTAGTTTGATATAGTTCCCTTTTTTTTTTTTTTTCCTTGCCCAAGGAGACATATCCAAAAATATAAGGCAAGAGCAATGTCAAAGAATTTACTGCCTATGTTTTTTTTCTAGGAGTTTTATGGTTTCAGGTCTTACATTTAAGTCTCAAATATATTTTGAGTTTATTTTTATATATGGTATAAGAATGTGGTCTAGTTTAATTTTTTTCATGTATCTGTTCAACTCTCCCAACATCATTTATTAAAGAGACTGACTGTACCCCATTGTATGTGCTCGCCTACTTTGTCATAGATTCATTAACCGTATAAGCATGGGTTTATTTCTGGGCTCTCTATTCTGTTCCATTGATGTGTGTGTCTTTTTACGCCAGTACTATGCTGGTGTGGTTACTATAGCCTTGTAGCATAGTTTAATAGCAGGTAGCATGTTACCTCCAACTTTGTTCTTTCTCATTACTGCTTTGGCTATTAAAGGTCTTCTGTGGTTCCATATAAATTTTAGGATAATTTTTTTCATGTCTGTGAAAAATGCCTTCAGTATATTGATAGAGATTACATTGAATCAAGATTGCTTTGGGTAGTATGCACATTTTAACAACATTAAGTATGTACCATGAGTATGGTATATCCTTCCATTTATTTGTATCTTCAGTTTTTTCTTCAGTGTCTTAATGTTTCCCAATTGTAGGTCTTTTACCTCTTTGGTCAAACTTATACCTAGGTATTTTATTATTTTTAATACAATTGTAAATGGGATTGTTTTCCTAATGTCTCTTTCTGATAGTTCATTATTTCTGAATATTTTTATCTTGCTAATTCATTTATTGATTCTAATAGATTTTTGTGGAATATTTAGGGTTCTCTATATATGATATAATGACAGTTTTAATTCTTTATTTCCAATTAAATGCCTTTTAGCTTTTTATTTCTTATTTTTTTATTTTTGTTAATTACTCACCTGAGGATATTTTTTGCATTGATTTTTGGAGAGAGTGGAAGAGAGGGAGGGAGGGGGAAAGAGAGAGAGAAAGAAAGACATCAATGTGAGAGAGACAATGTGACTGATTGCCTCCCACTTGTGCCCCAACTGGGGCTGGGAATCAAACCTGCAACCCAGGTATGTGCCCTTGATCGGGGATTAAACCCATGACCCTTCCGTGCATGGGCTGACACTCTAACCACTGAGAAACACTGGCCAGGGCCCTTTTAGTTCTTTTTCTTGTCTGATTTTTCTGGCTAGGACTGCCAATACAATATTGAATAAAATTGGAAAAGTGGACATCCTTGTCTTATTCATGATCTTAAAGACAAGCTTTCAGCTTTTCAGCACTGAGTATGATGTTAGCTGTGGGTTATATATGACCTTTATTATGTTGAGGTATGTTCCCTCTATCCTTAGTTTGCTGAGGGTTTTTATCATAAATGAATGCTGGATATTCTCAAATGCTTTTTCTGCATCTATTGATATGATCATATAATTTTTATACTTAATTTTGTTTATGTAGTAAACCACATTAATTGTTTTGTGGATATTGAACCAACCTTGCATCACAGAAATAAATCTCACTTGATCATAGTGAATGATCTTTTTAAATTATTGCTGAATTCAGTTTGCTAAAATATTGTTGAAAATTATCACATCTATATTTATCAGAGATATTGGCCTAAAGTTCTCTTTTTTTGTAATGTCTTTGTCTGGTTTTGGTATCAAGATAATGTTGGCATCATAAAATGAGTTTGGGAGCCTTTCCTCCTTTTCCATTTTTGGGAATAGTTTGAGAAGAAGAGGTATTAATTCTTCTCTCAATGTTTGGTAAAATTTGCCTGTGAAACCATTTGATCCACAACTTGTGTTTATTGGGAGGTTTTTGATTACTGATTTGATTTTGTTAATAAGTCTGTTCAGATCTTCTCTTTCTTTCTGATTCAGTCTTGGAAGACTATGTTTCTATGAATTGACCCATTTAGTCCAGGTTATCCAATTTGTTATCATATAACTTTTTGTAGTATTTTCTTATAATCCTTTGTATTTCTGTAGTTTGCATTCCTACTTATCCTCTGTCATTTCTTTTGTTTTATTTTTTCACTTTAAATAGTCAGTGTGTATTTGTTAAGAACAAATAGACCCTCTTACATAACCATAGTTCAGTACACAATTCAGGATATTTAACATTGATACAATACTATTATCTAATATTTAGTCCATATTCATAATTAGTATGGTCAGGATTCAATCATTTATAGAAATAATTTTTTCTAATCCTTAAACATAATGGCATTTATTTATTATATATATATTTTTTTGTCATGCATCTTTATTCTCCTTTTTTCTTTTCTTTTTTTCAACTTTACTAAGATATCATTTCTGATTTTATGTATTTGGGCCCTCTCTGTTTTGTTCTTTTTTTTTTATCCTCACCCCAGGACATTTTTGCATTTATCTTCAGATAGAGCAGGAGGGAGAGAGGGAGGAAGAGAGAGAGAAACATCACATGAGAGAGACACATCGAGTGGTTGCCACCCACACGATCCCAACTGGGGCCGGGGACAAACTGCAACTGAGGTACGTGCCCTTAGCGGGAACCAAACCTGGGACTCTCTGGTCCGCAGGCTGACGCTCTAACCACTCAGCAAAACTGGCCAGGCTGTTTTGTTCTTGATGAGTCTGGATAAAGGTTTATCAATTTTGTTTATCTTTTCAAAGAACAAACTTTTGATTGTATTGATTTTTTTTTAAGACTCTATTTTGTTTATTTACACTCCGGTTTTGATTATTTCTTTTCTTCTACTCAATTTAGGCTTTATTTGTTCTTCTTTTCCTAGTTCCTTTAGGTGTAAGGTTTGATACTTTATATGAGCTTTTTCTTATTTCTTGAGGTAGGTCTGTATTGCTATGAATTTCCCTCTTAGAAGTGCTTTGGCTGTGTCCCATAGGTTTGGAGTCATTGTGTTTTCATTTTCATTTGTCTCAAGGTATCTTTGATGTATTCCTGGATATCATTATGAACCCATTCACTGTTTAGTAGTATGTTATTTAGTGTCCATGTGTTTGTGTGTTTTTAAGTTTTCTTCTTATAATTGATTTCTGGTTTAATACCAATGTGATCAGAGAAGTTACTTGATATGATGTCAATCTTCTTAAATTTACTGAGACTTCTTTTGTGTCCTAACATGTGGTCTATCCTTGAAACTTCCATGTGCACTTGGAAGGAATGTATATTTGGCCACTTTTGGGTGATATGCTCTGAAAATACCAATTAAATCCATCTGATCTAATGTGTCATTAAGGGCACTGTTTCCTTGTATTTCTGTCTAGATGATCTATGAATTGATGTCAATGTGGTGTTCAAGTCCCCTACTATTATTGTCTCTTTGTTGATCTTTCCCTTTATTTCTGTCAATATTTGTTTTATATATATTAAGGCATTTCTACCTTGTGTGCATAAATATTTACAAGAGTTATGTCCTCCTGTAGAATTGATCCCTTTACCATTATTAAATGCCCTTCATTTTCTCATTACAGCCTTTGTTTTAAAGTCTATCTTGTGCCCTGGCTGGTTTGGCTCAGCAGTTAGAGCATCGGCCTGAGGTCCAGAGATACCCGGGTTCGGTTCCTGCTAGGGGCACGTACCTCGGTTGCAATTTGTCCCTGGCCCTGGTTGGTCGTGCAGGAGGCAGCCACTCGATGTGTCCCTTTCATGTCGATGTTTCTCTCTTTCTCTCTCTTCCTTTCTCTCCCTCCCACTCTATCTGAACAAAAAATGGAAAAATGTCCTTGGGTGAGGATAAAAATAAATAAATAAATAAAATCTATCTTGTCTGATATAAGTATTGCTACCCCAGCTATTTCTAAATTCCATTTGCATAAAATATATTTTTTCATCCCTTTACTTTGTGTGTCTTTCAATCTGAAGTGAGTGTCTCATAGGCAGCATATGTATGGATCTTGTTTTTTTGATCCATTCAGCCACTCTATATCTTTTGGAGCATTTAGTACATTGGAGTTTAAAGTAATTATCAATAGGTATGTAGTTATTGTCATTTTAGTAATTGTTTTCTGAATTTTATAGTTCTCTATTCCTTTATAATTCTGATCATTCTCTTGCTTTCTTTTTTAAAAATTTTATTTTTTCCATCACCATTTATCCCCTCTATGCCCTCTTCCACCTCCACCCACCCCCTTCTCCCACCACGTTTTCCACTTCCATGAGTTCTCTCTCTCTCTCTCTCTCTTTTTTTTTTTTTTTTTTTGCTCAATCCCTTCAGCCCCTAACCCCTACCCCACCCCAGACCTGTCGGCCTACTCTCTGTCTATGAGTATGTCTCTATATTGCTTGGTAGTTCAGTTTGTTCATTAAATTCCACATATGAATTAAGTCATATGGTACTTGTCTTTCTCTGACTTATTTCACTTAGCATATGTTCTCCAGGTTTATCCATACTGTCACAAAGGGTAAATTTTTCTTCCTTTTTACAGCAGAGTAGTATTCCATTATGTAAATGTACCACAGTTTTTTTTTTATCTACTCATCTACTGGTGGACACTTGGGCTGTTTCCAGATCTTGGCTATTGTAAATAATGCTGCAATGAACATAGGGGTATATATGTTATTTCGAATTGGTATTTTGAGTTTCTTCAGATAAATTCCCAGAAGAAAAATCACTGGGCCATAAGGCAGTTCCATTTTTAATTTTTTGAGGTAACTCCATACTGCTTTCCAAGTGGCTGGAGCAATATGCATTCCCACCAACAGTGCATGAAGGTACCTTTTCTCCACATCCTCACCAACACTTGTTGTTTGTTGACTTATTAATAATAGCCATTCTGACAGGTGTGAGGTGATATATCATTGTGGTTTTCTTTTTCAGATGCAAATTAAAACGACTATGAGGTATCATTGTGGTTTTAATTTGAATTTCTCTCATAATTAGTGACATTGATCATCCTTTCATATGTCTATTGGCCATCTCTATGTCCTTTTTGGAGAAATGTCTATTCAGGTCTTTTGATAGGTATGTAGCTACTGCCATTTTATTAATTATTTTCTGATTTTTTTTAATAGTTCTCTATTCCTTTATTATTCTCTTGCTTTCTTGAATGTTGATGACTTTCTATAGTGTTATGTTTGAATTTATTTTTATTTCTTGTATATCTCTTACAGGATTTTGATTTTTGGTTACCATGTGCTTCATATATTTATAGCAGTCTATTTTAAGTTGATGATTGCATAAGTTTAAATACATTCTAAAATTCCTACAATTTTTACTCATCCCCTCCATGTTTTTTGTCATTAATTTTTACTTTTTTTGTGCATGTGTATTTGTATGTATCCCTTAATATATTGGTGTGATTACATATAATCTTTTTACTTTTTGCCTTCTAACCTTTTTTTTCCCTATGTTAATCCTCACCCGAGTCTACTTTGTTATGGTAGCCCTAGCAAATTAATAAGGACATGAAGTAAACATCTTTGGATTTGTGGGCCACCATGGTCTTGTCACGACTTCTCAACTCTGCTGTTATAGCACAATAGCAGCCGTAAATAATATATAAACGCCAAAGGAGGGATGTGTTCCGAAAAAACTTTTTTTTTTACCAGTTCATTTGACAATCAGTAGTTTTCATTCATATTAACTGTAGATTTTTTAAAGTAATGACTAGTATGTAGGTAACTAATGAATAGAGTCGTTTGCTGAATCTTCAACCTCATTATGTATTCTGGACCACCGCACCCAGATGCAGTATGAGACATTCCTTATTCTTTTGGCCCAGATAGCGTTATTGAGCCTGGTGTCAATGTGCACATCTGGAATTCCCATCTCCTTTGTGGCAAATTTCCAGATCTCTTTGAGTGCCTGAGAGTTATGCTTCTTGAAACCCACTCCATGGATGTGCTTGTGAATGTTGGTGGTGTATTCTACGGTCACTACCATGTTGATGGCACAAAGGCCTTTCTTCATCTCACGGCCCTTCTTTGAAGGATCCATTCTGCTGGGACTCCAAACTTTATTTACAAAGTCAGTTGACATGGGTTGTAGTTTGCCACTGCTGTTCTATACTTAGTTGCTCCCATAAATGGTTGCTAAAGAGGTTGTGGATGGCCAGATTTAAGCTTGGCCAGCAGTCTGAAAATAAATAAATAAATAAACCAACAGTTGTCTTCAGGTCATTCTCAATCCTCCTTTCTGAACTACTTTCTATCAGGTTTGAGTGACTGTCGAATTTTACATACAGGGTCATTAGTGTGCATTAAAGATGACCACTAGGGTTTTTTTTTGTTGTTGTTGTTTTTTGTTTGTTTGTTTTTTGCTGCTCTTCCCATCAGGAGATTGTGTCTATTTATCCTCCCTTTGAATCTGGGCTAGTCTATGAGCTGTTTTGTCCTAAGGGAATGCAATAGAAATGACACTGTACCAGTGCCAGGCCTAAGCCGTAAGAGGTCTGGAACTTCTGCTTTCACTCTCATGGAACTCTGAGCCATCATGTAAAAAGTTCCAGCTACCCTGCTGGAGGGACCATACGGACAGAGATGCCCGGAGGGCCACTGTATATTCCATCTATCCAGCAGAATCATCAGACATGAGTATGATACCATCTTGGATATTTTAGCATTCAGTTCAGCTTCCACTGAATATAATCTTTAGAGCAACCCCAGCTGACACTACACGGAAACAAGAGATTCTGCCCAGCCTATACAAATGGCAGATATGTGAGCCAGTAAGTAAGAGTGGTTGTAAGGCACTAAATTTGGAATGGATTTTATCCAGCGATATCTGATGTATACAACATACTGCCCTTCAGATGCCCAGTATTTCCACTCTTGGACCATGATAGACTTCCCTGGTCTGATAACATTCAGTTTTCCTAATGCCTTCTTGCCCATATCAAGACTCAACTGCCCCCAGAAAATTTCAGACATTGTAGTAGGCGGCTGATGTTGAAACCAGGCATACTATGGGTTAAAGACCTATAAAATTATTACTTAAGTCTTTTACTAAGTGTCTTGTCAAATTACAAGACTTTTTTGATTGAAGATGATGTGGTAAGGAGAAATATTTTTATCCTAAAGCACAGTATCAAATTATCCTTAATTATCATTATCTTACTGTGAAGAGCTACAAAGATACACCATGATCATGAAGTTATTTAGTCCATTCTCAATCCAGTGAAAGTTTTGTCTCTTTGACCTTCTTGTAGGGCACACTATCCTATACCATTTTATATAGACTGTCCATTTTTTAGCAATCTAAAACATGTTCTAATGCAAGTTTTATAACTGAACATCTCTCATGCTTCTTAAAATGCAGACTTAGGTCATGTGCCATTTATTAGGAAGAAAATGGGTGACCTTTTTTCCCCAGATAGGATAAACTACAGACTTGAATCATTTTCTGCAACTTACATTTTTGAATCATCAAACTAGAAGCTGTGGTCAGAGTGGCCACTTGGGTAAGGTTACCATTTACATACCTTAGCACTTATAGATGACCTGTTCTAATGTGCTAATGATGTCTATTTTGAAGCTCTGTTAAGGTTTATCCTGTGACTAGCTCTAAGGAAGAAAAGCTTTACTTGTCATCCTTCTCCTGTCCTCTCTGCATGGTTGGGTCTGATCTCAGGACGTAGATCTTAGGCCCCATTTTAGCTATAGTAATATTTGAATCAGTTGTGTGTGATGTTTTAGCACCATGATCACTATGCATACAATTGTTTGTAGGGGAAAGAGCAGTCAGTTTGAACAACTGCTTTATAGATTTTTGGAATAAAGCCCTGCTTTAAAACAGAGGTCCCTACTACTTTTTCAGAGTTGGTTTGTGGTTACATCTCTAAAGAGTGTGGAGCACATCGTAAACTTATCTTGTCGATTGACCTTAGAAGGAGCATGTTGTGTCAATCTGTTCCAGAAAGTGGGAATAGACTGAGGTACTTTCCATCTTAACCTCCTGAAGCACTTATTTTAAAAAGTCCTTGTGGCAAATAAGTCTGAGTAAATCCCTCCCATTGATGTGCCAACAGCAATCAAGACTCATTTACAACAGAAGGATGTACAGTCCACACTAGAGGTACACCTCAAGGGCCCAGCTGGGTGATCAGGGAGGCTGTGCCACTGGATCCTACAGGACACCTACAATAATAGGCCACCCTAAGAAGCCTAGGAGACATAGAAACTCTACCTAATACATAGAAACAATCACAGGGGAGCAGCCAAACGAGGAGACAAAGAAACATGTCCCAAATGAAAGAAAAGAACAAAACTCCAGGAAAAGAATTAAAAAAAATAAAAAAGGAGATAAGCAATCAATCAGATGCAGAGTTCAAAACACTGGTTATAAGGTTGCTCAAGGAACTTGGTGAGACATTCAAGGAACTTAGTGAGATCTTCAAGGAACTTAAGGAGACCTCCAAAGAACTTAGTGAGAACATCAACAACATAAAAAAGGACAAGTCAGAAATAAAGGATGCATTAACTGAAATAAAGAATAATTTACAGGGAATCAATAGTAGAGTAGGTAAAGCCAAGATGCAAACCATTGATTTGGAACATAAGGAAGCAAAAAACACCCAATCAGAACAGCAAAAAGAAAAAAGAATCAAAAAAAAAAAAAATGAGGATAGTGTAAGGAGCCTCTGGGACAACTTCAAGCATACCAACATTTGCATCATAGGGATGCCAGAAGGAGAAGAGAGAGAACAAGAAATTGAAAACCAATTTGAAACAATAATGACAGGAAACTTCCCTAACTTGGTGAAGGAAACAGACATACAAGTCCAGGAAGCACAGAGAGTCCCAAACAAGATGAACCCAAAGAGGTCCACACCAAGACACATCATTATCAAAATGCCAAAGGTTAAATACAGAGAGAGAATCTTAAAAGTAGCAGGAGAAAGGCAGTTCGTTACCTACAAAGGAGCTCTCATAAGACTGTCAGCTGATTTATCAAAAGAAACTTTGCAGGCCAGAAAGGAGTGGCAAGAGATATTTAAGGTGATGAAAAGCAACGACCTATAACCAAGATTACTCTATCCTACAAAACTATCATTTAGAATCAATGGACATATCAAGAGTTTCCCAGACAAGAAAAAGCTAAAGGAGTTCATCACCACCAAACCAGTATTATATGAAATGTTGAAGGGTTTTCTTGAAGGAGAAGAACAAAAATATGAACAATAAAATAGCAATTAATACATATCTATCAACAATTGAATCTACAAACAAATGAGCAAGCAGAACAGAAACAGGCTCATAGATATAGAGAACTTTTTGTTGCTTGCCAGATGGGTGGGGGCTGGGGGAATGGGTGAAAAAGATGAAGGGCTGGGAGGATGGGTGAAAAAGATGAAGGAATTAAGTACAAATTGGTTGTTAGACTGATGAACCTCAAAGAGGGGGGAGGGCAGGATGAGATAACCAAAGAACTATGCATATATGCATAACCAATGGACACCGACAATAGTGTGGGGAAGGCAGGAGAGGGGTGGGATTGGAGAGGAGGAGGTCAATGGGGAAAAAGGGGGACATCTGTAATACATACAACAATAAAGATGAGTTAAAAATAAATAAATAAATAAATAGATAGATAAATAGATAGATAGATAGATAGATAAATAAATAAATAAATAAATAAATAAATAAATAAATAAATAGAATAAAAAGGCATCTCCTCTGACAGGTGACTTTGCAATTCATCAGTTTTCTAACTCAGCTTTCTGAATGTAAACAACCCCCCTGTACGTGCTCATAAGCATCTGTGGAAATAACTAGTATAACATATTCCCAGTGAATGGGGGAAAGACAGTTAATTAACACTCACTGAATAATTGTAATGGAACTTAAATATAGGAGTTCACAAGATAAATACATCTTAGAGACCCTTTAATTCAAAGAGCTAAAAGGCCATCACCTTAGTACTCAGAATGGTATATATGCCGTTAATACTTTTTTCCTCCTCCTAGATTCAATTGGGAATAACGTTTAGCCACATGACTTTTCTTTTTATATGCCTAGTTTAATCATTTATGCAACTTTTATGCTACTTGCACAAGCGATTCTTGATCTTGATTATTAATGTTTAAATGTTCTTTGGGGAGTGTTTTTAAAACATGCTTTGCAATGTGGGCATTGGTGTTACTTCTTTGCCATTTTCTGATTGAAGCTGCAGATTTCCTTAGATGAAAAGATTTTCCAAATTCTAATCTCTGATAAGATGCAAATCAGAGTTTTCTGAAGGCGTGTACTGTCTTCTTTTATAGTTGAACTGGTTAGAAAGATGGTTAGTAATGGGGAAAACTGTAAACTAGCTTTCATCCTGTTTGCACATTTAAATGAATTGAGAAATCCAAGTGAAATGACATATTGCATGGAATCATAGGAAGGGGTTTAAGCATGTGGACCACAGTGAGACAGAAAGCATACAGGCTTTGTGTTAAGACCAACATGAGTTCATTTCTTAGCTCTGCTAAATAGGGCCCAAGATTCTTGAATCCTCTGAGCTCCAGCATAGAAAATCTGGTCCTAAACCAATCATCTAGTTACATTCTGTAGGACATTTGACATAGATCATCAGCTGCTTCCTATAAAAATGATATATGTCCAGGCGAGTTTGGCTCAGCGGTTAGCGTGTCCAAATTTAGTATTCATTTGTATAAAGTTTCTTGATTAAATTAAAATGTGTACTATTCCAGCACATCAAATCTACCTTAGCAATGCTTGATAAATCATGTTTTTAGTATTTTCCTACTTCTGCTTAACAATTCTTAATATCTTGATTGTTCCACACCTGCATGTGGCCCCTGGGTGGAGGTACATTAAGGCATGGGCAGCATCCCATAATCTGGACCTTTTTCCCCCTCCATCAAACAACAAACCATCAAAACAAGTGTTCTTTGTGACAGTTTTTGTTATTTCATGTCTGCTTTTTGACAGGAGAAATAATGGTTTTAATGATAGATACTCACCATCCCAGTAAGAACACATGGAAATGCAATGTTTTCCTTTATAAGAGTGTACTGTTATTAACATTATTTTACCTATTCCTATCATCAGTCATCTTTGATGACCAGACTTTGATGACCAGGCAACACATCTTCCATTCCCACTGAGAAATCCCCTCTGGGAGGTATTCGTTCAGCTGCTAAGGGGCTTTCTCTCTCCTTGCACAGACAGTGACTTTGCAGAGCCTGCATGAAGCCTATTGTGCACATTAGCTCTTAATGTAAGTAATAATGATAATGAATTGTCCACTTGACAATAATGTGCATATTTTTTAAAGGTTTGCCTTTTTGAATAGATAATGACTACAAGGCAAAAAGTTCAGCCAGGACAGGACTACAGGCGTGTGTGATCTCAGAATGAAGGCATCTTCTCTTTCATTAACAGTCACAGGTGGTCTGAGTTCGTGCCTTCTGGGCCAGTGACCCTGACTGTACAGGCCCCTTTACACACTGTCATTTCATGACTTCTGCCTTTCCCATGATGGAGTAAAACAACAAAGGAATCTGTTGGGGGGGAAAAAAAAAAAAAAAACACTAAAAAAAAGTAGAGGAAGGGAGGGGTGAAGCTGGTGGGAGGCAAACTCAATGAGACATTACAGTGCCTTTCCTGTAGGCTGTGGCTCCAGAAGTGAACAGCATCCTGGTGGCCTCCCATCGAGCGAGGGCTGACTGGAGAAGCCCTCTCTCTGCTTGAATGGCTCACAAAGAGCCAGGATGTGCCACGCTGCTGATCTAGGTCATCTGTTTCATATGCCTCCTGTGAGCTGGGAAAAAAAAGATGTGAAGTTCAGTAGAGGAGCATGAAATGACTGATGATATTGTCATGTGGTATCGCTTGGGCTTGCATATTAAAAGTCATGTTTCTCTCTGCTTTGTCTCCTACTCATCCTGGAAAAGAATGTCAAGTCAAACAAGGCAGCTATTAGGTAAAAATTAGATTTCTGTAGATTACAATTAAACTCTGATGTTCTCTCTGGGAGAGAGAAAATGAAACCACAAAATGGGAGCTCACCATCCAGACTATCCCTAACAGGGCTGATTTTGAGGTATTTGCAGAGTTGGAAAATGGATGTCTATTATTTGGGATCTGTACTATGTTTTCAATATTACCATACTACTTAATGTATTATGGCTATGTGTTGTTCTAATGTTACATGAATTGATTATTCAGACATAATGTAATATATGGATCGTGTATCATAGAAATGTACACTTGAAACCTGTATAATATTATTAACCAATGTCACCGCAATAAATTTAATTGAAAAATAAAAATAAGCCCTGGCTAGTTCGGCTCAGCAGTTAGAACGTCGGCCCACGAACCAAAGAGTGGTGGGTTCGATTCTGATTAAGGGCACACAGCTCAGTTGTGGTTTGGTCCTGGCCTTGTTTGGGGTCATGTGGGAAGCAGCCAATCGATGTGTGTGTGTCTCTCTCTCTCCTTCCCTACGCCTCTCTCCCTCCCTCACTTCCTCCCACTGTATCTGAAGATAAATGGAAAAAATATCCTCAAGTGAGGATTTAAAAAATAAATAAATAAATAAATAAATAAATAAATAAAAATAAATCATAGGACACAATTAAAAAAGAGACCAAGTTTATTGGATATATTTTTTTTTTTTTGAGGAGTAAAATGAGTATCAGAGATTTAGGGGAAATTGTTCAAAGTTATACAATTAATAACTGAAAGAGCAGAGATTTGAACTCATGTTCTCTGACATTGTGACCTAAAATTATTCTGTAATTAAATAAGACTATTTAATGAGAGTTTTAATTCCTATTTTGTTCATGAATTTTTTTCTAATTAAATCTACCTTTTCTCTTGGAAAAAAAAAATCAATTATCTTTACCTAGTTTAAAAGTAAAATGCATTTTTAGGAAAAAGAGTAGAGCAACAAATTTACATGAAAATAAAAAGTTGGGATGATGTCAGACTCGGAACAAGTCTGACTGTGCTCTGAGCACTGGGCATTTTCTGAGGATTGATGACCAGCTAAGCGGAGTTGATGGTCCTTGGCTGAAACTCGGGCCATTAACTCCAACCAGTCATTAATTGCCTGGAAATGTCCTGGGCTGAGGTCATTATTGCTATTATAAACTGAATTAATGCCCCTGTGCCTTAGCCAATAAGATTATTTGAATTATTTTTATTCTCCATTCAATTTTTAATTATAAAAATGTACCACAGGCAATCAGACCAGATGATAGATTAATCACATGCAAAATTACATTTTAAATGAATTGTTTTTGATTCACAAAGCTACCCAAAGCATTCAGAGAGGTGGATGTCTCAGTGTTGGCATTTATTGCAACTGATTTGTTATGCTGCCCCTCTGATCCCTAACCCTACTTCCTGCCACTGGTTTAAAGTCAAGTAAATAAACTGAATGGAATCTACAGTTCACACTATGTAGATTCAGTTTTTCTAGATGCTGCAATATTTTGATTTTTTTACTGTGAAAAATTAGGATGAATGGACATGGGGATAGCACAGTGCGTAAGTGTGGTGATAGCGTAAATTCATGAAACGAACTATATAAAACCCAAAGCATATGCACAGTCACAATGACTTAACTTTGTGTGGTAGCTTGTCATTTTACAATTCTTTTCACATTCATTATGTAATTTTGCTCTTTGAGTAACACCTGCAGTTAAACATGACAGACATCATTATTCCATTTTATAAGAGAAGACGGAGGTGTAAAAGTTAAGTGACTTGCCTTGAGTAGTGTCATTGTTATGGATTGTCAGCTTTGTTTTCAATCCAATGTTGTTTCTCCAGTGCTTATTGCTACCAAATGTCATTATGTTATTCTGGGGTGTTCTTTTACATTTTCATGCTAACAATAACTCTGTACTAATAATTACTCGCGTAGTTTAAAATGCCATTTTCAAGGTATTTCCAAGGTTCTTGAGTTCTCTAGAGGAAGAGTGCTGCAGAGTTACCAAATAATACAGCACTTTGATGATTTTCAATGGAAAGTCAATTTGCTTGTTATAGGTTCTTAGGGTCTGCTTGCTCATTTGCTGTTTGAAGCCATGTATATTTGTATAAATCTATAACCTAATTGGATATATTTTGTATCAACATTATGTTAATATATTTTATGTGTAAAAAATCTCTTATTCAAAGAAACCTGCTATGATATAAGTAACTGGAGTCTCATTGACATATTATAGCAAGACAGAACAAAACAAGGAAAATTCTGAAAAGGCATCTTAATTAACAAAGAAAGCGTGCATTTTTACTGCTAATGGATTGACTCAGAAGTTCTTAGGGTATGATATCAGAAGCAAAGTGAGCCTCTGGATTGATTGACTTTTTTTTTAAGGTAGTGATCAGTGCAAACAAGATGATATTCTGAGCTAAGATGCATTGTGTGCTGATAATTTTATATATCTGATAAAAGTGGTTGTTCTCAGTCTTGCGTATCCAATAGGGGTGATTATTCCTAATACTAGTCTTTCCTGAACCCCCCTCCTCTGACCAACCCCTAGCCAGGTCAGAGAGGCAGGTAGAAAAGTCTTTCATTCCATATCTACATTACTGCCATACTCTTTAGATAGAACATATTCAGAAACAACAAACATCTGGAGTTGGGGCAGGGTCTGTTCTTTTTCTCCTTTCATCAGATGAATTGTTGGGTCATGTGATGTGACAGTGGCAGTGCGGAAGACTCTGGAAAGGCCATGGTTGGCAATTACAACTCTCACAAGGATTGAGGGCAGAATGATGATTAAAGTGCAGAGCAAGGAAACTCATCCCAGAGTCCATTTGGGCCTACTTTTAAGAGCCAGGTGGACATGTTCTTAGAGATGAATTGTTCTGTTTGCCCAGCAGTGTTTTTCCAAGTGCAACTGAAGTGTTAGCAATGACACAGATACTGCACTGAGAAGCTAATAAAAAATCTAAAGCTATTACTTTGATCATTAGTACTTGGACCAAAAAGTTTAGATTTATCTTCTGAGCTTCAAAAGCTATGGAAGTATTATTTATAATATTAGCCAAGATTGAACTTCTTACCACCCTTTCCAATTATACAAATTTCTTACCACTTTTTCCATTTGTATACACACCTTTATAGAAACTATTGCTTGGATGGTGTACATACAAAAGTAAAACAATGATTCTTCTGAATTAGCCATTTTCATCTCATGGCACACATAAACTAATTACTAAAATACTGTGGCACACCAAAAAATATATTTTTGCCAATCTGACAAAAAAAAAAAATAGGCATAATTTTGATTCATTTACACCGGACAGCTATTGTTGTGTGGGCTGTTGTCATTTTTTTATTTGACAATCTAAGGGAAAAGAGGTCAGTGCCCCTAACTAAATAGTCAGGTATTGAATGTTTTACAAATTCTTGCAGCACACCAGTTGAAAATCGCTGTTCTGAATAATTCTCTAGAGTACCCTATGAAGCTTCATTTCTAAGTTCCTAGGCACATGCTGCAGAGACCTGTTTCACAAGGGGATCTTGGTTTGTGGCAAAGCAAATGATTGGTTTTATATAATAAAATGGTGTCCTAGAGGGCATAAGCTATGTAATATTGTGGGAATCATTTAATATGACAGGTGTGCCAATTACCTGTTTGGGGAAGGGAAGATTCCCTGGAGTTGAGTAATTCCTATAAAGCAGTCGAAGAGTCTCTGAAGAGAAAAAGTTAACTAAACAGAAAAAAAAAAAAATCCCAAGATTTATTGTTCACCCTATTACATTCCTGGTCTTAATGGCCATTGCAGTAGTGATCTTTGCAGAAGCACTTTGATCTTCCAGGGTCAGAGTTTTTTGTTTTTGTTTTTTCTTCTCATGACTGGAAGTTAAGGTTAATAATATGGGGATCTGGTAGGTACAAGAAGGGGTCAATGGAAGGAAAATGACTCTCTTAACTAGCATAGGGTGATGACTATAAGAATTTTATCCAGAGAATCAAGTAATTCTGGAAAGTGAGGTGTAATCATTCTATTAATAGCCTTAAGATTTTGAACTCTTATCTAGGGCAGATTAGGAGTAATTCAAGGGATAGGGCAAGGCATATTCCATTCTATTTTTATTGGTGTTTATTCTGTGGGCTTTAATCCTTCCCTTGGTTCTAGTTTCAAAGAATATTGTACAAGATTGGGTAAAGGGTTGGTTAGGGCAGTCTGAATTTTGATGGGTTCTGTCCCCCAAATCTTGCTAATATTGATAACATTTTTGGACCATGAGGAGTCTGATGCCTTGTGGAGGTCTTTAAAGTATGTCTGCTTTAAACATATGCTTCTCTTTAAGACTGTCCAAATTATCTATAATCTGATTATAGGGAGGAAAATCCTCTGGAATTTCAAGTAATAAGCCTTTAAAGGGCATATAAATTGGCAATTCCATATACAGAATAAATCTCTTACCCGGCAAAAAGATTCTCCAAAAATAGAGACATACTGAAAACATTTTGTTAATAGCTAATTTATTTTAAATATGTTTTTATTGATTTTAGACAGAGAGGAAGGGAGAGGGAGATAGAAACATGGATGAGAAAGAAACATTGATTGGCCACCTCCTGCACGTCCTCACTGGGGATTGAGCCCCCAACCTGGGCATGTGCCCCAACCAGTAATCGAACTGGTGACCTCTCAGTGCACAGGACGATGCTCAACCAACTGAGCTACACTGGTCAGGCTAGCTAATTTATTTTAAAGTAAGTACTAAAGGGTGTTTTTAAGTATAAGAAAATGGTTCCAAAAGGAAACTCAGAGATTCAGGAGAAATGTAAAGCAACATAAAGAATAAATGTGGGTAAATGTAAATGATTACTGAGTCAATAAAACAATGATAACACTGCATTCTGTATACTGTGATACTATATATACATCTTCAAAAGTTTATCACCAAACACCTCATTAGTTTGATGGAATGTTTTGAATTTTATTTACCATCACAAGAAGATCCTGCATACGAAATTCATTCCTTTTATAATAAATTTATAACTTTATAGGATAAATGTCAGAACTGGGCCATGAAGGTATGAATTTTGAAAATACAGTGCAATTTGCTTGATTTTAGATAAAAGTTAAAATATAATAACTTGAGTTGTTGAAATTTAAAAAAAAAAATCTCTTCTTCCATTCGCATCAACATATTTTTGACTCTGGTTACTCTATTGTGGTTCTCTTTAAAATTTTTTTTTTCAATATTTAAATTTTTTTCAATTACAGTTTATACTCATTATTTTGTATTAGTTTCAGGTATACAGCATAGTGGTTAGACAATCACATACTTTGCAAAGTGTTCCTCCTGATATTTCCAATCTGTGTTTTTATATTCATAAAAAACAGGAATGGTTTAGACATATATTATCTTTTGCAGGTAGAATTGCTGTCAATTTAACCTAGATTCGAGAAATTAATAATCAAGAAGCAAGCTCAATTGTCACATTAAAATTTTTAAATATTGATGTAGTGCTGTTCATTGAAAGTACGCATGTAGATGTTTAATATGGGAAACCACATTTAAATCATAATTTTTTATTATAATTGCAGAATGATGTATGGTTAGGTATTTAGTAGCATTTCTACATATTAGTTGCCTTTATGCATAATTTCTCTGTTATGATTTCTCTAATTATATTTATTAGAATGTAATTTTATGTACACATAAGCTAATGATAAAAAATGTGGGTTTTAATTTTGTCCATATCTCTTTTGTCCATTTCATTTTTCTGTTAGTTGTTTTTTTGTCTGTTTATTTTTTGTCAATCATTACCTGAGGATATTTTTCCATTGATTTTTTTCAGATAGAGTGGAAGGGAGGGAGGGAGGGAAGGAGAGAGAGAGAAACATCAATGTGAGAGAGACACATTGGTTGGTTGCTTCCTGCAGGTCCCCAACCAGGGCCGGGGATCAAACCCAAGACCCTTCAGTCTGAGGACCAGCACTCCAACCACTGAGCCAAACCAGCCAGGGCATTTTTCTATTAACTTTTATTAAACTTGACACTAGTATTATTTTGTGAAGAATTGATTAAAACAAAAATTGGTTCTTTATCACAGATAGTTTGGCAAGTATCATTCTATAGCATAATTATAGAATTTCAAATTTCAATATTGTACATCATTTATGCTCTTATTCAATCTGTTCAATCATGCTATTAAGCAAAAATTGTAATGTCTTACTGTTTGTAAACTTTGTTTCCAATAATAGCAATTCAATAAAAGCTGCAAAAGCTGGTGTTCGGACACTTCTTTCATCAAAGACTTCGATGCGAGGTTTTAAAATGATTTTGGACAAAATGCTGCTGAAATTTAGATAATTCACTTGCAAATGTTCAATACCATATAATGACAATTAATTTAAAAAGTAGTTCTCCAGATTCTCAAATATACTAAAATCCAGTTGACATTGATCAGAAAAATACCCCCACAAAACACATAATACCATGATGAAGTATATATTTTATATTCAAGATGAGCCTCCTAACAAACGTTGTGTAGTGTGATTATTCTTTGTATATATAAAAATATTTATAAATGCGGATAACTGTGACTTCTATTTCAATTGGCAGAATATCAAAAATTAACCTGATCATCTATTTTGAAGCCTTTAATGAGAGCAACATAAAACTGGCCTCATTTAGCTAATTTCAGAGTTCTATTTCAGTTAATGGAACCAATATATTAACAGCTACTGCTTTGTTTATATATGTATAAGAAACTTTGCAACTAATAATAAGTTAAATTAATATGAAAAATAGTTATTTGATCTGATTAAAAAGTTATGTTTCACAAAGTAATACCCAAGTTCCGCTGCAGGTATGTCTTAAGTGATTGTCTTTAAATGGACGTGTTAAATAGTCAATGTAGATGCTGGTAGTTCTTTTTTTCTAATTGTCACACAGCCAGCTGTGTAGTCTCCCTGTAGAGCTTGAGAAGTCAGTAACCTCAATAACTGCATCACCAATGCCCACCCACTCACCAGGCAGAACAGACAAGACCATTTGGTACTGTGTGGGACAGAAGTAAGGTGCAGATGTCAACCAGCTTTTTTTTTTTTTTTTAAAGTTAACGCATGGTCAGCATATAATATTATATTAGTTTCAGGAGTACAACACCATAATTCAACATTCATATATCTTAGAATGTGATCGCTACACTAATTCTAGTAACCATCTGCCACCATCCAAAATTATCACACTATTATATATATTCCTTCATCTTTTTAACCCATCTCTCCACACCTCTCCCCTCTGGCAGCCATCCCCTTTGGTCTCTGTTTCTATGTGCCTTTTGTTTTGTTTGTTTGTGTGTTTTTTTTTTAAATATTGTACATATAAGTGAAATTATATAGTATTTGTCTTTCTCTACCTGACTTATTTCACTTAGCATAATATACTCTAGGTCCATCCATGTTATCACAAATGGCAAGATTTTGGTCTTATTATTCACTGTATGTACATACTACTTCTTTATCCATTTATGTATTAATGGACACCTAGGTTGTTTCTATATCTTGGCTATTGTAAATATGCTGCAATGAACACAGTGGTGCATATATATTTTCTGATTAGTGTTTTCATTTCCTTTGAATTGTCCAGAAGTGGAATTGCTGGATTGTATGTTAGATCCTAATAGTTTTTTGAGGAATCTGTTTTCCATAGTTACTGCACCAATTTGCAGCCCCAGCAACAGTGCACAAGGATTCCCTTTTATCCACATCCTCGGCAACACGTTATTAGTTGACTGTTTGATAATAGCTGTGCTGATGATGTGAGGTATTATCTCATTGTGGTTTTAATTTGCGTTTCCCTGATAATTAGTAACATTGAGCATCTTTAAGTGTCTGTTGGCTATCTGCTTGTCTTCTTTAGAGAAATCTCTCTTCATGTCCTCTGCCCATTTTTTGATTCGATAGTTTATTTTTTTGTTCTTGAGTTGTATGACTTCTTTAAATATATTGGATATCGACTCCTTGTAGGATATATCATTTGCAAATATATTCTCTCATTCAGTAAGTTGTCTTTTTGTTTTACGGATGGTTTCCTTTGACGTGCAGAAATTTTTTAGTTTGATGAAGTCCCATTTGTTTATTTTTGCTTTTATTTCCCTAGTTTGAGGGAAAATATAAAACAATATTGCTCAGACTAAGATCAAATATTTTACTACCTATGGCATCTTCTAGGAGTTTTCTGGTTTCAGGCCTTACGTTTAAATCTTTAATTCATTTTAAGTTTATTTTTGTATATGGTGTAAGAGAGTGATCTAGTTTCAATTTTTTGCATGTATCTTTCTAGTTTTCTCAACTCTGCTTGCTGAAGAGACTGTCATTTATCCATTGTGTATTCTTGCCTCCTTTGTCTTAGATTAATTGATCATATAAGTGAGGGTTTAAACTGGGCTTTTAATTGTTCCAATGATCTGTGTGTCTATTTTGTGCCAGTACCATACTGCTTTGATTATTATAGCTTTGTCATACACTTTGATATCAGGGAGCATGACACCTCCAACTCTGTTCTTCTTTCTCAAGATTGCTTTGGAAATTTGTGGTCTTTTGTGATTTCATATAAATTTTAGGATTATTTGTTCTAGTTCTGAGAAGAATGACATTGGTATTTTGATAGGGACACTGCATTGAATATATAGATTGCTTTGGATAGTGTAGTCATTTATAACAATATTAATTCTTCCAATCCATAAGCACAGTATCTCTTTTCATTTATTTATGTCCTCCTCAATTTCTTTCTTCAGTGTCTTATAGTTTTCAGAGTAGAGATGTTTCACCTCCTTGGTTAAGTTTATTCCTAAGTATTTTGTTATTGTTGATGCAGTTGTAAATGGGATTGTTTTCTTTTTAATGTTTTTTCTTTATTGATTTCAGAGAGAGAGGAAGGGAGAGGGGGAGAGAGATGGAAACATCTATGAGAGAGAGAGAGAGAGAGAGAGAGAGAAACATCGATGAGAGAGAATATCGATCGGCTGCCTCCTACATGCCCCTCACTGGGATCAGGCCCACAACGTGGGCATGTGCCCTGACCAGGAATTGAACCTGTGACCTCTTGGTGCATGGGTCGACACTCAACCACTGAGCCACACTGGTCTGGCAGAAGGAGACTCTTTTTTTTTATCCTCACCCGATGACATTTTTCCATTTTTTGTTCAGATGCGGGGGGGGGAGAGGAAGAGAGAAAGAGAGAGAGAAACATCGATGTGAAAGGGACACATCGAGTGGATGCCTCCCGCGCAACCCCAACTTGGACAGGGGACGAACCGCAACTGAGGTACGTGCCCTAGGCCGGAATCGAACCCAGGACTCTCTGGTCCGTGGGCCGACACTCTAACCCCTGAGCCAAACTGGCCAGGGCGGGGTTGTTTTCTTAATTTCTCCTTCTAATAGTTCATTATTAGTTTATAGAAATGCAATGGATTTCTATATATTTTTTATCCTGCTACTTTACTGAATTCATTTGTTAATTTTCAGTGGATTCTTTACGGTTTTCTATATACAATATCATGTCATCTGAAAATAGTGACCATTTTACTTCTTTCCAATTTGGATGCTTTTTATTACTTTTCTGATTGCTGTGGCTATGACTTCCAATATTATATTGAAAAATAGCAGTGAGAGTGACCATCCTTGTCTTGTTCCTGACCTCAGAAAAAAAGCTTTCAGCTTTCACCATTGAATGTGATGTTAGCTGTGGGCTTATGATATATGGCCTTCATAATGTTGAGGTAAGTTCCTTCTATACCCACTTTGTTGAGACTTTTTATAATGGGTGTGAATTTTGTCAAATTCATTTTCTGTATTTATTGAGATGATTATATGATTTTTATCCTGGTTTTGTTGATGTGATGAATCATATTGTTTTGTGGATATTAACCTACTTGATCATAGCCTATAATCCTTTTAATACATTGTTGAATTTGTTTTGCTAGTATTTGGTTGTACATTTTTTAAATCTATGTTATCACATATATAGGCCTGTAGTTATCTTTTATTTTTTGTAGTGTCTTTGTCTGGTTTTGGTATCAGATAAATGCTAGCCTCATAGAATGAGTTTGGAAGCATTCCTTCTTCTTCAAGCTTTTAGAATAGTTTGAGAAGGATAGGTGTTACTTCTTTAAATGTTTGGTAGAATTCACCTGTGCAGCCATCTGGCCCTGGGCTTTTCTTTCTTGGGAGTTTTTATTATTATTATTATTATTACTGCTTGATATTAATTACTAGTAATTAATCTGTTCTAATTCTTTTTTTCTTCCTGGTTTAATCTTGGAAGGTAGTATTATTTCTAGAAATGTATCCATTATTTATAGATTGTCCAATTGTTGGCATTAATTGTTCATACTATTCTTTAACGATCTTTGTATTTCTGTGGTGTTGATTGTAATTTCTCCTCTTTCGTTTCTGATTTTATTTATTTGGACTCCCCCCACCCTTTTTTTTTCTTGATGAGTCTTGTTAGAGGTTTGTCAGTTTTATTATATCCTATCAAAAAACCAACTCAGTTTCATAGTTCCTTTCTGTTTTATTATTCTCAATTTTGTTTATTTTCACTCTGATTTTTATTATTTCCTTCTTTCTATTTACTTTTGAGTTTTGTTTGTTATTCTCCTTCTAGTTCCTTTAGGTGTAAAGTTAAATTGTTTATTTGGCTCTTTTCTTGCTTCTTGAGGTAGGCCAGTATAGCTATGAACATTCTCTTGGAACTGCTTTGCAGTATCCCGTAAATTTTATAAGTTGTGTTTTCATTTTCATTTACATCAAAGTAGTTTTTGATTTACTGTTTTATTTTCTCTTTGACCCATTGGTTTATTTGTAACATCATTTAATTTCCATGTATTTGTGGTCTTTCTAGTTTTCTTTCTGTAGTCAATTTCTAGTTTCAGGCAATTGTGGTAGAAAAGATGCTTGATATAATTTCAGTCTTCTTGAATTTGAGGCTTATTTTGAGGCCTAAAATGTGCTCTATCCTGGAAAATGTTCTGTGTGTACTTGAGAAAAATGTGTAATCTGCAGTTTGTGGATGAACTGTTCTAAAATGTCTATTAAATTGATCTGGTATAACGTAGCATTTAAGACAATTCTTTTCCTATTAATTTTCTATCTTGATGATCTATCCTTTTAGGTAAGTGGAGTATCAACATCCCCAACTACTTTTGAATTACTGTTAATTTCTACCTTTATGTCCATTAATATTTCCTTTATATACTTCAGTACTTCTATGTTGGGTGTATAGCTATTTATAATTATTATATACTCTTCTTAGACTGTCCCCTTTATCATTACGCAATGTCCTTCTTTGTCTTTTTATCCATTCTTTATTGTTGTTGTTTGAAAAATGTTTTATTGATTTTAGAGAGAGGGGAAGGGAGAGAGAGAGGAAAAAACCATCGATGTGAGACAAATATCAATTGGTTGCCACCCCTGACTGGGGATCCAAGCAGCAGCCTAGGTATGTTCCCTGACGGAGAATTGAGCGAGCAACCTTTCAGTGCACAGGACAATGCTCCAACCAACTGAATCACACTAGTCAGAGCTAAATTCTTTGTTTTAAAGTCTATTTCTTTCTGATATGAGTCTTGCTATCCAATTTCTTTTGTTTATATGTGAATGAATTATCTTTTCCCATACCTTCACTTTTCATCTGTGTGTGTCTATCTAAAGCAAGTCTCTCTTAGGCAGCATATGGATGGGTCTTGCTTTTTTATCCATTCTGTCATCCTATATCTTTTGATTGGAGCATTTAATCCATTTACTTTTTTAAAAAATTCCTTATCTGAGGATATTTTTCCATCTATCATTAGATAGGGAGGGAGGGAGAGAGAGAGAGAGAAAGAGAGAGAGAGAGAGAGAAACATCAGTGTGATAGAGCCACATAGACTGGTTGCCTCCCACACAACCTGACCAGGGCCGGGGACTAACTGCAACCGAGGTACCTGCCCTTGACCAGAATCGAACCCATGACTCATTGGTCTCTTTTCTCCACATCCTTGCCAGCACTTGTTGTTTGATGATTTGTTGATGGCAGCCATTCTAGCAGGTATGAGGTGATACGTCATAGTCATTTTAATTTGCATCTCTCTGATGATTAGTGATGTTGAGCATTTCTTCATATGTCTCTTGGCCATTTGTATATCCTGTTTGGAGAATTGCCTATTCAGGTCCTCTGCCCATTTTTTAATTGGATTGTTTGTCTTCCTTTTGTTAAGTTGTATAAGAACTTTATATATTTTGGATATTAACCCCTTATCCAATGTATCATTGGCAAATATGTTCTCCCAAAGAGTAGGTTCCCTTTTCATTTTGATGCTGGTTTCTTTTGCTGTGCAGAAGCTTTTTAGTTTGATGTAGTCCCATGTGTTTTTTTTTTCCTTTGTTTCTCTTGCTCTAGGCAATGTATCAGTGAAAATTCTGCTGTGTGTGATGTCTGAGATTTTGCTGCCTGCATTTTCTTCTAGTATTTTTATGGTTTCGCGACTTATTTTTAAGCCTTTTATCCATTTTGTTTATTCTTGTGTATGATTTTTAAGTTGGTGGTCTAGCTTTCATTTTTTTTGCATGTACCTGTCCAATTTTCCCAGCACCATTTCTTGAAAAGACTGTTTTCACTCCATTGTATGCTCTTGCCTCCTTTGTCATATATTAATTGAGCATAACGTCTTGGGTCGATTTCTGGGTTCTCTCTTTTGTTGCATTGATCTATATGTCTGTTCTTGTGCCAGTACCAGACTGTTTTCATTACAATGGCTTTGTAGTATAACCTGATATCCGGTATTGTGAACCCTCCTACTTTGTTCTTCTTTTTCAAGATTGCTGTGGTTATTCCAGGTCTTTTTTGATTCCATATAAACTTTTGGAGTATTCTAGATCTATGACATACCATTGGTATTTTAATAGAGATTGTATTGAATCTATAGATAGCTTAGGTAGTATGGACATTTTAATGATGTTGATCTTCCAATCCATGTACAAGGTATATGCTTCCACTTTTTTATATCTTCCTCTATTTCTTTTTTTTTTTTTTTAATCCTCACCCGAGGACATTTTTCCATTTTTTGTTCAGATAGAGTGGGAAGGAGAGAGAGGAAGAGACAGAGAGAGAAACATCGATGTGAAAGGGACACATCAAGTGGCTGCCTCCCGCACGACCCAACCAGGGCCGGGGACAAACTGCAACCGAGGTACATGCCTTTAGCGGGAACCGAACCTGGGTCTCTCCGGACCACAGGCCGATGCTCTAACCGCTGAGCAAAACTGGCCAGGGCACTATTTCTTTTTTCAATGTCCTGTAGCTTTCTGAGAACAGGTCTTTTACCTCCTTGGTTAAGTTTATTCCCAGGTATCTTAATTTTTTTTTTTTTTTTTTGCAATGGTAAATGGGATTTTTTTTAGTTTCTCCTTCTGTGTGTTCATTATTGGTGTATAAAAATACTATCAATTTCTGGATGTTGAATATCCTGCTACTCTGCCAAATTCATTTATTAAATCTAGTAGTTTTTTGGTGGAGTTTTTAGGATTTTCTATGTAAAATATCATGTAATCTGCAAATAATGATAGTTTTACTTCCTCCTTTCCAATTTGGATGCCTTTTGTTGTTTCTTCTTGTCTGATCACCGTGGCTAAGACTTCCAGTACTATGTTGAATAAGAGTAGTGAAAGCAGACATTCCTGTCTTTTTCCTATTAAGGGAAATGCTTTTAGTTTTTGCCCATGGGTATGATGTTGGCTGTAGGTTTGTCATATAAGGCTTTATTATGTTGAGGTATAATCTCTACATTCCCACTTTGCTGAGAGTTTTTGTCAGAAATATGTGTTGGATTTTGTCAAATGCTTTTTCAGCATCTATTGATATGATCATATGATTTATCTTTCATTTTGTTTATGTGGTGTATCATATCTATTGATTTGTGAATATTGTAACCAGCCTTGCATCCCTGGGATAAAGCTCACTTGCTCATGGTGAATAATTTTTTTGATATATTGCTGGATCTGATTTGCTAATATTTTGTTGAGAATTTTGACATCTATGTTCATCAGGGATATTAGCCTGTAATTTTCTTTCTTCATAGTGTGTTTATCTGGTTTTGGAATTAGGAATATGTTGGCCTCCTAAAAAGAGCTTAGAAGTCTTCCTTCCTCTTGAACTTTTTGGAATAGTTTGAGGAGAATGAGTGTTAGTTCTTCTTTGAATGTTTGGTAAAACTCTCCGAGGAAGCCATCTGGACCAGGGCTTTTGTTTGTTGGAAGTTTTTTTATTACTGCTTCAATTTCCTTACTTGTTATTGATCTGTTCAGGTTTTCTGACGTTCCCTGGTTGAGACTTGGATGATTGTATGATTCTAGGAATTGTCCATTTCAGCTAGGTTGTTGAATTTGTTGGCATATAATTGTTCGTAGTATCTTCTTACAACCCTTTGTGTTTCTGTGGTGTCAGTTGTTACTTCACCGCTTTTGTTTCTGATTTTATTTATTTGGATCCTCTCTCTTTGTTTCTTGGTGAGTCTGGCTAAAGGTTCATCCATCTTATTTACTTTTCAAAGAACCAGCTCTTGGTTTCATTGATCATTTGTGTTGTATATTTTAGTCTCTATGTTATTTATTTCTGCTCTGATCTTTATTATTCCTTTCCTTCTATTTACTCTGGGTTTTTCTTTTTGTTCTCTTTCTAATTCTTCAAGTTTTAGGGTTAGATAGTTTATTATAAATTTTTCTTATTTCTTGAGGTAGGCCTGTAATGCTATGAACTGCCTTCTCAGGACTGCTTTTGCTGTGTACCATAGATTTTGTGTTGTTATGTGTTCATTTTCATTAGTTTCCAGGAAGTTTTTTTTTTTTTTTTATCCTCACCCGAGGACATTTTTGCCTTTGTCTTCAGATAGAGCAGGAGGGAGAAAGGGAGGAAGAGGGAGAGAGAAACATCGACGTGAGAGAGACACATCGAGTGGTTGACACCCACACGACCCCAAACAGGGCCGGGGACAAACTGCAGCCAAGGTACGTGCCCTTAGCGGGCACCAGGTCTCTCTGGTCCGAGGGCCGACGCTCCAACTGCCGAGCCAAACCGGCCAGGGTTCCAGGAAGTTTTTTATTTCTTTCTTGATCTCATTGGTAACCCAGTCATTATTTAATAACATGCTATTTAGCCTCCCTGTGTTTGAATGTTTTTGAGTGTTTTAACTGTCCCTTTATCCTTTTTTTTAATTAGTTTACTTTTGTTACACATGTTTCTCCTTTTTTCCCCAATTGACACCCTCCTCCCCCTCCCTCCCTGCCCCGTCCCCAGTTTTGTTGTCCATGTCCATTGGTTATGAGTACATGCGTACAAGTTCTGTGGTTCATCGCTCCCCTCCCCCACCCCCTCTTCTGGCAATTGTCAGTCTGTACCCTACTTCCACGTCTCTGGGAATATCCTGTTCCTCAGACTTTTATGTTCATTATATTCCAGAAATAAGTGAGATCATATGATATTTGTCTTTCTCTGCTTGGCTTCTTTCGCTTAGGATAATAGTTTCCAGGTTCTCCCATGTTGTCTCAAAGGATAATAGATCTTTCTTTCTTACAGTTGCATAGTACTCCATTGTGTATATGTACCATAGCTTTTTTATCCATTCGTCTACTGATGGACACTTGGGCTGTTTCCAGATTTAGCTATTGTAAATAGTGCTGCTATGAACATGGGGGTACATATATTCTTTCTGATTGGTGTTTCAGGCTTCTTAGGGTATATTCCTAGGAGTGGGATCACTGGGTCAAATGGCAATTCAATTTTTAATTTTTGGAGGGAACACCATAGTGTTTTCCATAGTGGCTGCACCAGTCTGCATTCCCACCAGCAGTGTACTAGAGTCCCCCTTTCTCCACACCCTCACCAACACTTGTTGTTTGATGATTTGTTGATGGCGACCATTCTGAAAGGTGTGAGGTGATACCTCATTGTTGTTTTAATTTGCATTTCTCTGATGATTAATGACATTGAGCATTTCTTCATATGTCTCTTGGCCATTTGTATGTCCTGTTTGGAGAGGTGTCTATTTAGTTCCTCTGCCCATTTTTTAATTGGGTTCTTTGTCTTCCTTTTGTTGATTTGTATGAGCACTCTATATATTTTGGAAATTAATCCCTTATCTGATATATCATTGGCAATTATGGTCTCCCATACAGTGGGTTGCCTTTCCACTTTGATGGTTGTTTCTTTTGCTGTGCAGAAGCTTTTGAGTTTGATGTAGTCCCACGTGTTCATTTTTTCCTTTGTTTCTGTTGCCTTAGGTGATATATCAGTGAAAATTCTACTACGTATGATGTCTGAAATTTTGTTGCCTACATTTTCTCCTAGGATTTTTATGGATTCATGAGTCATATTTAAGTCTTTTATCCATTTTGAGTTTATTCTTGTGTATGGTATAAGATGATGGTCTAGTTTCATTTTTTTGCATGTAGCTGTCCAATTTTCCCAACACCATTTATTAAAGAGGCTGTCTTTACTCCAGTGTATGCTCTTGCCACCTTTGTCAAATATTAATGGAGCATAATGTTTTGGGTCAATTTCTGGGTTCTCTGTTCTATTCCATTGATCTATGTGCCTGTTCTTGTGCCAGTACCAGGCTGTTTTGATTACAGTAGCTTTGTAGTATAACCTGATGTCCGGTATTGTGATCTCGCCTACTTTGTCCTTCTTTTTCAAGATTGCTGTGGCTATTCGGGGTCTTTTTTGGTTCCATATGAACTTCTGAAGTGTTTGTTCTAGTTCTGTGAAATATGTCATTGGTATTTTGATGGGGATTGCGTTAAATCTGTAGATTGCTTTGGGTAGTATGGACATTTTAATGATGTTAATTCTTCCAATCCATGAACAAGGTATGTGCTTCCACTTTTTTATATCTTCCTCTATTTCTTTTTTCAATGTCCTGTAGTTTTCTGAAAATAGGTCTTTACTTCTTTGGTTAAGTTTATTCCTTGGTATCTTAATTTTTTTGCCGTGATGGTAATGGGATTGTTTTTTTAGTTTCTCTTTCTGTGAGTTCATCATTGGTGTATAAGAATGCCGTCGATTTCTTGACGTTAATTTTGTATCCTGCTACTTTGCCAAATTCATTAATTAAGTCTAGTAGATTTTTGATGGAGTCTTTAGGGTTTTCTATGTATAATATCATGTCATCTGCGAATAATGACAGTTTCACTTCCTCCTTTCCAATTTGGATCCCTTTTATTTTTTCTTCACGTCTGATTGCTGTGGCTAAGACTTCCAGTACTATGTTAAATAAGAGTGGTGAAAGTGGGCATCCTTGTCTTGTTCCTGTTCTTAAGGGAAATGCTTTTAGTTTTTGTCCATTGAGTATGATGTTGGCTGTAGGCCTTTCATATATGGCCTTTATAATGTTGAGATATGATCCCTCTATTCCCAAATTGCTGAGTGTTTTTATCAGAAATGGGTGCTGGATTTTGTCAAATGCTTTTTCAGCGTCTATTGATATAATCATATGGTTTTTATCTTTCATTTTGTTTATGTGATGTATCACATTTATTGATTTGTGAATATTGTACCAGCCTTGCATCCCTGGGATGAATCCCACTTGGTCATGGTGAATAATTTTTTTGATGTATTGCTGGATCCGATTTGCTAGTATTTTGTTCAGGATTTTGGCATCTATGTTCATCAGGGATATTGGCCTGTAGTTTTCTTTCTTTGTAGTGTCTTTTTCTGGTTTTGGAATTAGAATTATGCTGGCTTCATAAAAGGAGTTTGGAAGTCTTCCTTCTTCTTGGATTTTTTGGAATAGTTTGAAGAGAGTGGGTGTTAGTTCTTCTTTGAATGTTCGGTAAAACTCCCCTGTGAAGCCGTCAGGGGTGGGCTTTTGTTTGCTGGGAGGGTCTTGATTACATCTTCAATTTCCTTCATTGTTATTGGCCTGTTCAAGTTTTCTATCTCTTCCCGGTTCAGTTTTGGGAGACTATGTGTTTCTAGAAGTGTGTCCATTTCGCTTAGATTGTCGAATTTGTTGCCATATAAATGTTCATAGTATTTGTTGATCCTTTGTATTTCTGTGGTGTCCGTTGTTACTTCTCCTCTTTCATTTCTGATTTTGTGTATTTGGGTTCTCTCTCTTTGTTTCGTGGTGAGTCTAGCTAAGGGTCCATCAATCTTGTTTATCTTTTCAAAAAACCAGCTCTTTGTTTCATTGATCCTTTGAATTGTTTTTTTGGTCTCCATGTCGTTTACTTCTGCTCTGATCTTTACTATTTCCTTCCTTCTACTTGCTCTGGGGTTTTCTTTTTGTTTGCTTTCTAGTTCTTTAAGTTGTGAGGTTAGGTAGTCAATTAGAAATTTTTCTTCTTTCTTGAGGTGGGCCTGTGGTGCTATGAACTTCCCTCTCAGAACTGCTTTTGCTGCATCCCATAGATTTTGTGTTGTTGTGTGTTCATTTTCATTGGTTTCCAGGAAGTTTTAAATTTCTTCCTTGATCTCCACGGTAACCCATTCATTGTTCAGTAACATGCTATTTAGCCTCCATGTGTTCAAATGTCTTTGCATGTTCTTATTGCAATTGATTTCTAGTTTCATGCCATTGTGGTCTGAAAAAATGCTTGATATGATTTCAATCTTCTTGAACTTGTAGAGACTTAGTTTGTGTCTTAACATATGGTCTATCTTTGAGAATGTCCCATGTGCACTTGAGAATAATGTGAATTCTGCAGTTTTGGGGTGTAATTCTCTGTATATATCTATTAAATCCATTTGATCTAGTGCTTCATTTAGAATTTCTGTTTCCTTGTTAATTTTTGTCTAGATGATCTATCCAGTGATGTCAGTGGGGTGTTGAAGTCTCCTGCTATGATTGTATTGCAGTCGATTTCTCCTTTGAAGTCCTCCAGAAGATTTTTAATATATTTTGGTGCTCCTATATTGGGTGCATATATGTTTACCAAGGCTATATCTTCCTGTTGGATAGACCCTTTCAATATTATGTAGTGGCCTTCTTTGTCTCTAGTTATGGTCTTCAATTTGAAATCTAATTTATCAGATATGAGTATTGCTACCCCAGCTTTTTTTCCTTTCCGTTTGCTTGGAAGATTTTTTCCCATCCCTTTACTTTCAACCTATGTGAGTCTTTTGTTGTGAGGTGGGTTTCTTGTAAACAACATATATGTGAATCATGCTTTCTCATCCAGTCAGCTACTCTGTGTCTTTTTATCAGAGCATTCAGTCCATTTACATTTAAGGTGATTATTGATATGTACTTATTTATTGCCATTTTTGTTTAGTGTGGTTATATTTTTCTTCCTATTTCTTCTACTAATTACAGCAGTCCTTTTAACATTTTTTTCAGTGCTGGTTTGGTGCTAATATATTCCCTTAGCCTTTTTTTTTTTTTTTTTTCTGGGAAGCTCTTTATTTGACCTTCTATTTTGAATGATAGCCTTGCTGGATAGAGTAGTCTTGGATTCAGGTCCTTGTTTTTCATGACCTTGATTACTTCATGCCATTCCCTCTGGCCTATAGTGTTTCTGTTGAGAAGTCAGCTGATAGCCTGATGGGGGTTCCTTTGTAGGTAACCTGTTGCTTATCTCTTGCTGCCTTTAGGATTCTCTCTTTGTCTTTAATTTTTGGCATTTTAATTATTATGTGTCTTGGTGTGGGCCTGTTTGGGTTCTTCTTACTTGGGGCTCTCTGTGCTTCTTGAACTTGAATGCCTTCTTCCTTCACCAGGTTAGGAAAGTTTTCTGTCACTATTTCTTCAAATATATTCTCTAACCCTTGCTCATTTTCTTCTTTGGGGACTCCTATGATGTGAATGTTATTACGTTTCCAGTTGTCCCACAGTTCTCTTAAGCTATCTTCCTGTTTTTTAATTGTTTTTTCCTTTTGGTTTTCTGATTGATTGATTTTTTCTACTCTGTCTTCTAATTCACTGATCCGGTCCTCTGCTTCCTCTACTCTGCTGGTCAGTCCTTCCAATGTGTTCTTTATTTCTGCTATGTCATTCTTTATTTCCACTTGGTTGGTTTTCATGGTGTTGATGTCCTTACTCATGCTGTTTAATTTCCTCAAGATCATGGCTCTGAACTCTACCTCTGATAATTTACTTAACTGTATTTCATTTATCTCATCTTCGGTAGAGTTCTCTTGTTTTCATTTGGGATCTGTTTCTTTGTTTCACCATTTTTTGCTATCTCAGTGGGTTTTGGAGCCTGCCAAATTTTCCCTTTGGGTGTTGGTGTTCTGCTATTTGTGGCTTCCTCTACTGGGTTTGGATGAGCGTGGAGGGCCCTCCTTAAACACCACTGTCAAGTCTCACTTTCCTGGGTAGATTTGCAAGCTAGGAAAGGTTGAGTTATGCTCTAGCTTTTTGCCTGGAGGCTATTAGCCTCAGTTACTTGAAAAGCCTTAGGATCTCAGTTGAATGAGAGACTCCCTCAGGTGTTTATAGTGTAAGAGGATTTCCCGAGGGTGGGGCCGATGCTGGTTGTTAATGAGCCTCAATTTGCATTTCTTTACCTCTTTGCTTCACCTGGGAATCTCCGAGGGAGAGGCTGCCACAGCTCAGGGAAGGAGCAAACTTGGCTGCCGTTCTGTGTAACTGGGAAGGACGGGGCTGGCCACCACCGTCCTTTGTGGCCGCAGCCCAGCACAAACTCTGAGCACTCTCCAAATCCCAGGTGTCCCCACAGAGTTCCAGTCCAGTCTGCCCTCCCTCTGCCGGAGCCCTAGGTGAGTGGCTGTAGCTATTTAGCACTCTGTCCTGGCCCTCTGAGCTGTGGAGCAGCTGGGGCTCTTAACCCCGAAGGCAGGCACCACAGCTGCTCACAGCTAAGGCTGCTGCTGTCCATGGGCTCCCAGCCCGCCTCCCTCATGCACCTCCGCAGATCCTACCAGGCTCATTCAGTGTCCCTGGTTGTATAGTCCTCTCCAGCTGCGTTTCTGTTGCTTTTTCCCGACAATTTGTCTTTATTTTAGTTGTAATTCCCATTTGGTCCTGGGAGCTTCCATTCACTCCACCGCCATTTTCTCCTCCTCCCCCTTTATCCTTAATGTGTGCCATTTTTAATTAAAGAATGTTTTGGTGTATACCTCTTTGTGTTCATCTTGTTTGGAACTCTCTTGTGTTTCTGGATCTGGATGTCCGATTCCTTCCTAAGATTAGAAAAAATTTCAGTCATTATTTCTTCAAATGTACTTGCTGCCTCTTTCTCTTTCTCTTCTCCTTTTTGAATATCTATAATGCAAATGTTAGTGCTCTCAATGTTATCCCAGAAGTCCCATATACTATCTTCATTTTTAAAATTCTTTTCTTATTTTTGCTGTACTGATAGGGTGCTTTCCACTATTCCATCTTCCAGGTTGCTAATCCATTATTTTATATTAACTAATCTTCTGGTTGATTCTTTCTAATGTATTCTTTGTTTCAGTTATTTCATCCTTCATCTCTGATTGGTTTTTAATTACATTTTCGAACTCTTTGTTGAAATGCTGGGTTCCTCTACTCTACTCTCAAGTTTATTGAGCCTCATTATGACCATTTCTTTTCATTCTTTTAAAAAAAATTTTTTTTTCTTTATTGATTCTTAGAGAGAGGAAGGGAGAGGGAGAGAGAGATAGAAAAATCAATGAGAGAGAATATCGATTGGCCACCTCCAGCATGCCCCCCACTGGGGATTTGGCCCACAACCCAGGCATGTGCCCTGACTAGGAATCAAACTGGCAACCACTTGGTGCATGGGTCGATGTTCAACCACTGAGCCACACTGGCCAGGCTCTTTTAATTCTTTATAAGGCAAATTATTTATCTCCATTTCATTAGAGTTGTTCTGTCAGGGTTTTTCTTGTTCCTTCATTTGTGGCATATTCTTCTGTCTCCCCGTTTGACATTCTGTGTTTGTTCCTATGAGTTAGGTGAAGTATCTATCGCTCCCACTCTTGATAAAGTGGCCTCCCTGTAGACTGTGTGCTGGATAGTTTGGCAGGCCAGTTTTAGTCAGGATGGCACATGCAGTGCCTAGTGTGTTGCCTGGTCAGAAATGGGTTCCAGGCAGGGCAGCCTGGTGTATGTGAGTTCCCTTTTCCTTTTGATCCATGCGTAACTGCCTGGTGTGTATGGGACTACCAAGTGCATGCATGGCATGCCCTGTTGCTTTAATTTTATGTTGCCCAAGCTGGGTCTGAGTGGGTCTGCTCTGATTGTCTTTGTCTCAATGCCCTTCTAGCTCTGTACTTTCTCCAGGTGGGACAGTCCTGTTTATAGCAGCACTCGACTACCTCCACACAAGGCAGCCACATGCAGGTACCTACCACAATGCTTCATTAGTTCCACACTTTCCCTGAATTGGGCAGCCCTGTGTGCACTTTGCTAGTTCTGTACCCTCTTTGGGTGAGGCAGCCCCACATATCTGTGCAACAGTACCCTACTCATTCCTCATGGGGAAGTTCTACATGAGGTTACCACAATGCTTTGCTCATTTGACACTTTCTCCAGGTTGGGGCAGCCCCACATGTGTGTGTATCAGCATCCAACTATCTCCACACTTTCTCTGAATGGGGCAACCCTGCATGTGGGTAGCTCAGCATTTTGCTAGCTGTGTACTGTCTCCAGGCCAGGAGCCCCATGTGCATGTGCCGCGCATTGGGTGCACACAGAAGCACCCTGCCATACCTGCTGGATCAGTCTCTGGGTGGATGGGTCCTTGTATGCAGGCACAATGCCCTCCTGTTCCTGCTGCATCTAGCTCAAGGAGAGGGTGGCTGGGACATGCTACAGACACCCTGCAGGTTGGCCAGAGAACCTGGATGGAACTCCTGCCCACTTTCCAAGTGCAGGGGAAACATAAGCATTGGTGCTCCCTTGTTCCACTGACCTGGATAGTTCCCTCAGCTCCCAGAGAGCTCTTGTGGTTCCCCAACATTATCTATGTGGTTTCTTGTTTGTTGTTCAAAAACTATTCAATTGGCTCTCAGTTGTCTCTCAGGAGGAAGTGTTCTAAATATGAGTGTACATGCCATGTGTTCTTGGGTGGGGTCATGCTCAACATCCTCCTATGCAGCCATCTTGGACCTGCCCCTCAGTTTTAGTCTTAATGAAGAAGCTTAGCATTCAAGCACCAGCAGCCCTTTACCAGGGGGATCTACTGTTTTTTTTTATTGTTGTTTTTAAATGTTTTTTATTGATTTTAGTCAGAGAGGAAGGGAGAGGGACAGAGAGAGAAACATCAATGAGAGAAACATCTATCGACTGCCTCCTGCACGCCCCCTACTGGGGATCGAGCCCACAACCTGGGCATATGCTCTGACCAGGAATTGAACTGGTGAGCTCTTGGTGCATGGGATGATGCTTAACCAACTCAGCCACACCAGCCAGGGCAAATCTAGTGTTTAATGTTAATGTTCACCTAAAATGAAGCAATGCCCTGCTACCTTCACATTCATTCATTGAGAAATTCTAATCCTTAAAGAGTGGTAGGTAAGGGAGATGCTGCTGGGCTCATTTAGTGCTTAGAGCGCAGGAGACTGAAACAGGAAGCTGCCAGATGGAGGAGGGCAATTTGATCCTGCTGCCCAAGTCAGTGTCAGCTGCAAAACTCTAATCATCCAAGCGGGCAGGAAGTCACCTAGGCAATTCAGCTGGTGGGCGCCCATGTGAAAAGGAGAGATAATCATTAATGTCACTCCCGTGATAGGAAGGTCTTTACGAACAGAAATAGATTCCACCAGCACATTGCATGGAGCCTATTGAAGTGCAGACAGTGATTTGTAAGATGTTATGGGAGCAGTAGAGCAGGCTTAAATCAAGTTCAGCAGCATGTGATTAGCTGATAAAATAACTCTTTTGTTGTCCTTTGGACTCTATGAAGTAACCTGACTTTAAATTCTGAATTACAAGTCGTTTCTGCATATTAAAGTGAAAGGCTTTTCCTGGGCAGCATTTACTCTGTGAAATTCTTTATATAAACGTTACTAATAAAGAGAGAAAAAGAATAAGGTCTGCCTACCAGCTTACCTACCTGACAAAATGCCCTGGAAAATAAAAGTGTTCTCTCCCTAAAATGTCTCTTTGGAGGATCAACTTCAGCTTCAAAGAAAGTAAAAAAATTGGAGGATATGAAATAAAGTCTACTAGGACTAAAGCCTGTCTTGGTGTCCCTATGTGTTCTTCAGTGACAGTACTTATATTTACTTTTTTTTTCATTGAAGATAGAATTGTGGCTAACTAGGGCAGTTTGCATTATCTGAAATATCCTCAAAGCTCTAAGTATTGCTATATTATGCCTCTGGTAAATCTACATACATGAAAGATATAAGCCGTATTTTACCTTGATACCCAGATGTGTTGAGGCAGAGGAAGAATGTGTAATTTTTTTTTCATATCTTAATAAAACTTCAATACTGAGATCTTAATACAACTTCAACTACTTCTCTTACACTTCAACTTTGAGCACGCACGTATGATACAAAATGCCAAGATCTCAGGAAATGGAGACATTATAGAAATAGTGCATGAAGGATTACGTACTGCTTCTCAGTGTTTTGTCAGATCAGTGCATGACAGACACTGGAATTTTCAGAGGAGGGCAGCATGTGATTTATAGGTCAGCCTGTGTACCAGCTTATGTACTACTTGTTCCTCCTCAGTGAGTCAGATGAGATGGCAAAAATACCTTGTTAATATGGATGGGTGGGACCAGCTTGGCATCACATAAGAACAGCTCTCCATATTGCACCAGCACTGCCAAAACTCTTTATACAAAGCACTTTCCTTTTTATTTAAATATCAAATTCTTGCAACAGCTCATGAGTAGGCAATGAGTGAACTGAAGGTAACTGAAGTTCAAAAGGATCAAGAGGGTAACCCCAGATCCCCCAGTTAGTGGCTAAGCCAGGACCCCAAGCTTGGGTGTTTTGGTTCTACATTTAGTTTTCTTTCTATTGTTATCATTCTGATAAAAAGGAAAAAAAAAAATCAGCCCCTCTTTACCCACTCCCAGCTCTCCGAAAAGTGATTGAAAAATTTTAAATTGTGTTACAATTAAATGGATTGTCTTAAATGGAATTGTCCAGGATGAAAAAGCAAAGCTTCATTATCACAGAAACGGTTGTCTAATTAGTTTTATTTTTTAAAATATGTTTTTATTGTTTGACTCTTTAAAGAGAGAGAGTAAGGGAGAGAGAGACAGAAACATCAGTGTGAGAGAGATACATCGATCGCTGCCTCCTACACGCTCCCTACTGGGGATTGAGCCCGTAACCCAGGCATGTGCCCTGACCGGGAATTGAACTGGGACCTCTCAGTCAATGGGGCAATGCTCAATCCACTGAACAACACTGGCCAGGCTTGTCTAATTAGTTTTAACGGTCACTACCAACCTTTGAAGTAGATGGAGTAAGGAGTGTCTCCCACATGGCAGGTGAAGAAACAGCCCAGTTAATGGAGCATTGTAACTGTTTCCTGACCCTGATGTCACTCTGCTCTTCTTGCCAGTTCAGAACAAGGACAACACCCTATCCTGCCTTTTACCATAGAGCAAATCCCAGACAGTGCTAGGATGGATCGCTCTGGAAATTGAATAGTAGGACTGTGTTGTGTAGGTGGTAACTCTGAAAGTGATATGTGCTGCTTAATAATAAGCCAACTTTCAACTTGCGTCTCTAAAAACACTTCCCCAGTGGAGAAATCCCTTTAACTGTAGCCCAAGAGTTCCATTCCACAATTAGAGCTGAAAATCTGAAGCTAATACCTCTCTGGAGTTCATTTATCCATTGAGTTTGAGTTCTGACCTTTTCTAGAGACCTTTGGGTATTGGCAGGCTTCCAACACCACCACAGATTTGGGTGAAGATGAAATGAAATCGTATATAAAGTGCCTGAGTGGATATGATAATGATTAGGTGCTCCCTAATGCTTACAACCTTTTATTTCCATTTCACTTAAATCTCCCTTGCTACTCCTCCCTTGAAAATGTTCTCCAACATGTGGCCTGCTCGCTGTTACCTAAAGTCTGTACTAACACACCTCACAACTTCGTTCACGCTGGTCCATGCCCTGAAATAGCCTTTTCTCTGCTCCTGCTTGGGAAATCCAAGTCCTGTTCGGCTTCTCCTGTTACAAAGCCCCACGTCTTAGCCCCTGACCTTCCTCTGTGGATGACATCACGAGAGCAACACCCTGTGAGACAGTCCCATACATACATGCCTATAAAGACATTCTGAGGTCGGTAAATGCTGCTGGATTAACTGTATGGGAAGGTGTCAAGCCAAATGCGTCACCCGAAGAGAAAACCAGAAAACATATTTGACCTACTTACACAACTGCCTTTGGCCATGTCTGGAGGCATTTTGGACCTATTTTCACAAATTTCTCTAAAATCCTTGTTTTTGTAACAGAGTAAAACTGGTTGCAGCACAATAAGAAACATGCCCCTTAATGATTATTTGCAGGTCAGTGGGTTGACTAGGATCCTTTATATTTTCTGTGTTGCTCAAGAAATAAATTTTCATTTTATTTTAAGAAAAAATATTTAAAAAAATTTTTTTCTTTATTGATTTTAGAGATAGAGGAAGGGAGAGGGAGAGAGAGAGAGAAACATCAGTGAGAGAGAACATCAATTGGCTGCCTCCTGTATGCCCCCCACTGGGGATCAGGCCCACAACCTGGGCATGTGCCCTGACTGGGAATCAAACCGGCGACCTCTTGGTGCATGGGTCAATGCTCAACCACTGAGCCACACTGGCCGGGCAAGAAAAAATATTTTTAGGAGGATCAGTTTGTTTTGTTTTGCCTTATTAAGTCTATCAGGTGTTTGTTTTTTTAAAATCAAATAGAAAAACCAAAGAGTGATAAACACGAATACTTCTTAGATGAAATAATTTTGGTTACATTAACTCTGTTGTTCTCTATATATTGTTGTAACTACTGGATATGAGGGATGCAGAAGGGAGCAAAATGGCCTAGTAACAGCCAACAGGGTCTGAGGCAATTTAGGGTAGTATGTAAGTGCATGGACTTTGGAACCATACCATCTGGTTTGAAAGTTGGCAAAAATTTTACAAATTGTGTGGCCTTGGGCCTCTTTATGCCTGAATTTTATCATTTGTAAAATGAGGTAATGATAGTACCTAATTTATGGACCCCTTGTGAGAATTAAAAGAATATAAAGCACTTAGAAAAATGCCTGTCATATTACAAGTACTATATAATTATTTGTTGTTATTTGACAAATGGGAAGAAATAATTTAAATCAGAACTGTCCTAGGGCCCTGGCTGAGGTGACTCAGTTGGTTGGAGCACCATCCTGTACACCAAAATGTTGCGGGTTCAACCCCTGGTCAGGGCATGTACAGAAGGCAACTGATCAATGTTTATTACATTGATATCTCTCTTTCTCTCTCTCTCCCCTTCCCTCTCTCTCTCTCTCCCTTTTCTAAAATTAAACATATCCTTGGGCGAGGATAAAAAAGTAAAAAATGAACTGTCCTAGGTAATCCAATACATATGGTCACTCTATCATTTATCCATTGCTATGTAGCAAACTACCTAAATCCTAGGGATAACCAACCACCACCATTTATTTTGTTTTTCTAGGTTCTGAGGTCGACTGGGCTTAGCCAGGTGTTCTTGCTCAGGGTCCCTTGTGTAGCTGATGTCAGACAGTGGCTGGGCTGGAGCCATCTCTGGGGCTTCCTCACTCACAGGTCGGGCAGGAAATGCTGAGAGTCCGCTAGAACTGCAGCTGGGGCTGAATATCTTACACATGGCCTTTCCATGTGGTCAATTCTCAAGAACAGGGAACATTGGGAACTGGTAAGTTATCCCAACAAGTGTAGGGGAACTAAGACAGAGGGGCTCATAGCTCTGCTACTTACTAGTTGGGTGAGTTTAGACAACTCAAAAGTCTGGGCCTAGGCTTTCTTCCCTATCAAGTAATGGTAATGATATCTGCTACATTTACTTGCTGTGTGATTGGTAAAATGAAAGGCAAGTAAAATTAAAACACATTGGAAACCTTAAAATCCGTAGATGAGGTCTTCGATGTGCTTTAAAATCTTTAACTCATAACAAGAGAGAGAGGAAGCAAATATGAAAAATCTTGATTATCCAGATGATAGGTATATAGAGATGTTTATTGTAGTTTTCTGTACTTTTATGCATGCTAGACATTTTGCATAATAAAAATATGAACTACTTCATACAGGTAGGGAATACATGCTACACTTACACATGGAATCTAGATACCTACAGTCCAATCATTTGGCCTTTCATTTGGTATTGTTTGGGGATGACATCACAGTTGTCCTCTTTTAATGTGTTTCTAAAATAACCCAAATTTGAAAATTACTTTTAACACTACACGTACCATCATTATCATGACAAGAATGATGTTTTTAAAAGGAAATTCTGTGGGCGTTTTTAGAGATTTCAGATTACTCAAAATCTTAACATGACATTCTACAAATATCTTTAAACGAAATCTACAGGAATAGGGACAAAACTTAGGGGCCTTTCAATAGTGAAGGTCCCAGCCACTTCTTAGGCCCAGTTCCTTCTCTATGTCACATTCCTTTTGGTGATGTCACATCACTCACTCTATTAGCAAGAGTGGCTCTGAGTAAAAAGTATGCAACTCCGTACATCACTGCTGCCAAATACTAACATATTCAGAGCTTACATTTCAGTGATTTTACTGCTGATCATTACTACTGATATATATTTGATTTGAGAATCAAATTCACAAAACATGTTCTTTCTTCTTCCTGCCAGTTTCCAGGCCACGGATTCTATATATCCCATGCTCCTGGGAGATCAGAAAGAACCTGAGGCCCTTGCGCTCAGTGTTTCTTTGCATCTCTTAAGACCTCCAAAGCTAGTTAGAGCAATTTCCCTGGGCCTTTGCCCTTCAAAGCAGCGTCTTCAAGGAATTTTTCAGAACAGGTATAATCGTTATAAAATCCTTGAAGCATAGCTGGATATTTAATGTATCTTCTACACAAACCCCTTGATTCTGTCCAATTTTATTTGTTCAATTGATTAAAAGTTGAAGTGTCTAAATGTTAAATATTCAGGTGTCTAAGATTTATGTTGTTTTTAGTTTTAAACCAGGAGGTGCTATCCAAAATTGAGAACTCAGAATCACATCAAATACAAATGTAAAATAAGCTTGCACTTGAGTGATTTTCAGCAAACACCCAGAGCAGATCTGAGGAGGCTTATGCTGTTGGGTTTCCACAGCTGGCGAGTAACACATCATCTCAAATCACTGGCCATAAACAGCATGCCAGGTCCCTGGTCATTATAAAGTATTTACTGCACTTCAGAAAACTGAAAATGTAGGATTAATTCCGTGACAATTTCTCAAAGGATAACATCGTTAAAAACCAGGATGTGGTCCCAGTTCAGGTTTTACACACACACACACACCCCCCTCAAGTATTCATCAACCCACTCACCCATTAAATCTTGGGAGTCAATAGGCCACTTGGAACTAGTTTAGTTATATAGCAACAGATTGTAAAAGCAAGGGTTCTACTCCCAGCACTTTCCCATTTCTTCTAAATGAATTCCCAAGGGGAGGAAAACAAAGATCTGTAAGTGGAATGGAAGTGGGGCATTGTTTACGTAGCCCGAGAAGAGACCAGTTCCAAGAACCCCTTGGAGTACTAGCTGTAGTAAGCATTTCTTGGAAAGCAAAGGGCAGAATTCTGTGTCTTCTCACCTGATCAAATATGCCCGTCTAGAATACATGGAGTCATTAATGTAGCTCCTCTGATAATAAGAAGAATATGTATTTGGCTCAATTCTTCTTTTTCTGTTTTGCTTCTACCAAAGTGGATGTCTTTTGCCTATGATTTCGAGACATTGAGTACTGGGTACCTCAGGTAAAAGTAACATCAGTGGCTGCACTAGAAATTGGTAGTGTTGAATTTTTAAAATAGCATAAATTAATAATGAACTTTCACTTCTTAATCTAATTAGAAAACTCTCAAATCCGAAATGATATTTTTCCCAGTTGTTCCTCAAATCTGTTCTTGGGTGTTTGCCTAAGATCATGATGTCCCATTACTCAAGAGAGCTAGCCGGCACTGCCACCTGGCTGCTCCTGGGCTGGTCACTGTCGCAAAACAGGTCACAGTTTCACTTTCCTTATAACTAGAAATGTCATTAACATTTTAACAGAACACATGTAGAAGTGAAAGTGTATGTTTAGCTTGTAAGTTATCCACCAAAACTCCAATAAAACTTCTTACTGAGACAGAGATCTGGGAAATAATTAACTGGTTTCTATTGAGCACACTTAAACTGTTTCTCTTTAAAAATATGTACATTTGATATTTTTGGAAATCTGCATATTTCCAATGTATTTGTTTTTCTATGAAATCTAATACGTTTCACCTCCATAAGGCAAGGGAAAAACCCATTTTCTAAGCTTCTTCTAAAGAAACAATAAAGGAAGATGGCTGTTTCGGCCTTTTTTATTCCTTGGGTTTACAGAAGGGGTAAGGGAGACATGTAAGGTGTTCCTCAGGCAGGTTCTGCAATAATACTGAACTTTTAACTGAGGATATTTAAAAGCACATAGCCAATATCAGATACCGGAGATGAAATTAAATAAAGTATATTTTATTGCTGTTATCCAATAAAATGTTTTAAGCAGCTAATATGTGCCAGACACTCTACTAGGCCCTGTCACTTAAAATGGCTCCTTAAACCTTCACGACACAGTGTGAGTGGTATTATTAGTTCCAAGTTACAAGAAGTGCAGAGAGATTCTTCATGGTTAAGTAAGAGACTTGTCCCCAATCACACAGTAATGGTTCAAGCTTTCAACTCAAGTCTCCTATTATGAAAGCCAGTGTTGTTTTCTCTGTCTCGGAATCGACTGACCGTGAAACATTCCAATAGCTCTAGGATTGATATAGAAAGGACTGCATATACAAAAAGTAGAAGAAAATATGTGCAATAAATATGTCTAATAAAGGGGTCATATAGATCACAAATTTATAAAGAATTTCTACAAATCAATAAGACAAAGCATAAACAATCCAGTCAAAGACTGGATGAAAGATTTGGACAGGCACTTTACAAAACGTAATTCCCAGTGACTAATAAGCATACGTAGAAGCATTCATTCATTAGTCATCATGAAAATGCACATTAAAACTACAATGAAATATCATCCTATATGCAACAGAGTAGCCAATATAGGAAAGACTACATGTGTGAGGGTACACAGCAGTGTACAGCATTGCTGGTGGGAGTCCAAATTGTACAACCCCTGTGGAAAACTGTTGGGTAGTAACTACTAAAAATAAACATGTATGCCCAACCACCCAGCAATTCCACCTCTAGGTACAGAACCAACAGAAATGTGTATGTATGTGTACCAAAAGATAATTTCAAGTATATTCATAGCAGTGTTATTTGCAATAGCCAAAATTTGAAATTTTTTTAAATGCCTAGAAAGTTTGGTCCATAGTAATAAGCAATGAGAGTTACTGATAATTATCTATACACATATTAACTAGAGCATTTCTTTGGTTGGTTTATTCTGAATTATTGACCCCACTTTAAACTCAAATCATATAAAATTCACTTCTCTAAAATGGAGATATATTCTGTCTAAGCTTTAGTATTCATGTGTGTGTGTGTGTATAATACATATATATGTGTGTGTGTATATACATATGTGTGTGTATATACATATGTGTGTCTATAATATATACATATGTGTGTGTATATAACTGAACATGTATGTATACACACAGCTACTTCATTAGAAGAAAAATGTATTTTAGTTTTGGGAAAAATAATTCACAAAACAACATTTTATATAATAAAGTTATTTTAAAAAATAAGCACAGTATTTTTTAAACCAAGGAGGCTACTGACTTAATACTTTTAAAATAAAAAAGCAGTTGTTTCAGATGGGAATTTTTATAGTTAACATATAGGCTGAAAAAAAATCTTTAGAAATTCCTTTCCTTGTCAGTTCCACTAAGTGATGGAATAAAATGTTTCCTGTAATTTCTTTAAAAAAAAAAAAAAAAAGAACAGTTTGATTATTTACTTTGTAATCTCTTGAGATGGTACATAGAACCGGCATTCATTATACTATAATAATGTGGCCCAAACTAAAATACTTGATATTTAATGGTAAGACCTTTTTTCATAATTACATAGTGGACTAGTTTACCTAAATCCTCATTATCTCAGAGTTAGTTCATTTTATCTTGATTAGGGTGTCAGGAAAGGGGGTTCACAGTTCTGAATACTAAAATACCATAACACATTACCTTCCCATCCCAATCAGCATCAGACATAAATATTTTAACGCTACTGTCAAAGAACCAAACGTCGGCAATTTGTGCATAAATTATAATTCCTAATTGATACCTCTGGCCTGGGCCTGTGGTGTGGTGTGGTGTAGCAGTGAGTACTGACCTCATAGTCAGAAACCTGACTTCCAACCACGGCTATCACGAAGACAAACCTCTCTCAGCTGCAGTTTCTTGATGTGTAAGTTCAGGGCCTGTAAGATGCCAGATCTCCAGAAGCAGTATAATTCTGCTTTGCCAATTCAGCATTAGTCAGACCAGGATCAAGTCCTGCTTCCCTTGAGTCTTCCAGCTGGGTGGCCCAGAATCTCTGACACTTCTGCTCCCCTAACTCAGTAGATGAGCCTTTTGCTGTCAAATGCAGTGCTGCTGTGACCGACTGTGGCTGACCAGGCAACCACACGCTGGTGACCTCTACTCCGAGGGGAGTTTATCCCTAGTTTTCCTTGTTCCCAAGCTTATTTATGCCAGTTTTATATATAACTATAATTATGTAATTGAATTATATACTATATAAACAGATAACAAGAGGGTACAAAGAAATTATTATTTCTATGACTAAGTAGAATGATTTGGGGAGAATTGGTGAGTCTCAACAAAAATTTATTTTTTTATTGATTTGAGAGAGGGACAAAAGTTTTGTTCTACTTTTTTTTTTTTTAATCCTCACCCAAGGACACTTGTCCATTGATTTTCGGATAGAGTGGGAAGGAGGGAGAGAGAGAAACATTGATGTGAGAGAGAGATACTGACTGGTTGCCTCCCTCACAACCCAACAGGGCCAAGGATCGAACCCCAACTGAGGTACATGCCCTTGACTGGAATTGAACCCACAACACTTTGGTCTACAGGCTGATACTCTAACTGCTGAGCCAAACCAGCCAGCGCTGTTGTTCTACTTTTTTATGACTTCGTTAGTTGCTTCTTGTATGTGTCCTGACTGGGGAGCAAACCCGCAACCTTTGTGTATCGGAATGATGGTCTAACCAACTGAGCTACCTGGCCAGGGCCCAAAATTGCTTTCGAATTAGGTGTGGCAACACAGCTGTAAAATAATCTTTAAAATCTAAAAACATTCTGCGCTCAGCCTTGCATCTGTCTTTAGCTTTTTACTACATTTAAAGAGACTGAAACTTGAACTTGTAGATGATGCATGAAGATATGGTCAATGCATAAAAATGGTAGAATGCTGCTAAGCAGAACTGTAATCAAAGAAAAAGGCATTTTTCTAACATCAAAAGACAGGGGGGAACAATGGTATTGTTAGTATTAAGTTAAAATAAAGGTTCAAGGTGTGTGTTGTAAGTCAGGTTCTCTGAAATAGACAATGAGACAGGTTTTGATGCCAGAAGTTTATTTGAAATTGCTCCAGGGAGCAATACCTGTAAAGCAACGAGGGAAGAAGACGACGGTGCAGAGGGAGAGGCTGAAATGCCTGCGATGTGTTTGTAACAGAAGTCTGAGAGGTCCCAGTTGGGAGGGCAGGAGGCCGGCCTGCACACTCCCCTCTCCTCCACACCCCGCAGCTCCTGGATGAGGGCTGTCCCTGGGGAAGAGGTGCAGCCTAGGCCAGGCAGCTTCAGCTTCCCGGTGGTCAGGGCAGATGCCGGGGAGGAACTCGGCTGTGAGCCAGCAGCGGCCAGCACTTCCTGAAGTGGAGGAAAATGAGTACTTTCAACCCAAAGTGGGGACTTATTTATATACAATTGAAAGGCTATCTGAAAATAGCTTAGATATGATTAAAATGGACTCAATGAAATGTACTATAAAAAACTTAAATTGCATATGCAAAAACATTCCTGAGCATTCCTTAATTGGGCAGTGACTCTAACTTCTTTTAATTGCTTCTGACATCATTCTGTGTGTATCAGTGGATTTTAATCTAGGGCAATTTTGCCCTCACCAGGAAACATTTGATAATGTGTAGGGATGCTTACAGTTGTCACAACTGGAGAGGATGTGCTACTGTCATCTAGTAGGTCGGGGCCAGGGTACAGCTAAATATCCTACAGTGCACATGACAGCACCCACAACAAAACGTCAACAGCATCCTGGTTGAGAAGCTCTAGTCTAACCAATGCTTTCATTGTTAGTTGCAGGTAGCAAATGTTTGCCTTTGTTATTTCAACCTGTGAGTCGCAAAGTCATGTTTTTTCTCTCCTATTCTGACCATTTGATACGATTGTGTTAAAAAAGATTCAGTGCCAAGGGTTAAGAATGTAGCAGAAGACTGTTCTTTGTTCACCAAACCTTTCCCTCTTTTCTCTTGGGCGTGGAGCGAGACCACATCTCTGTGGTTTGGGGTGGCTGAGTGACAGTTCCAATCAGTAGAAGAGAATCAAGTGGTGTGTGCCACTTCCACACGTAGACTGTGGAAACCTCCCATGGGCAATCCTCTGCTCTCCTTTTTCATTCTTCAGCTAGAAGACAATGATCCCAAGACTCGTGAGCTGGTTTCTAAACATTATATGGGACACCTTAGGGAACCACAACAAAATCACAGGGTTTTCCTGGGACATTATAAATTTTCCAGGGAAAACAGCAATATCTATCAAATGCAACACAAACTACTTGCTCAAGGTAATTGACATTTCACCATTAGAGCACCCTACATTTCTTTCCGGAATTTATCTTTGTGGTTACTGTAATAAAAAGCAAGTGCTGTATTGAAATCAATATGGACCAGGACATGAAAGTGGGTGGTCTTGAATCTCATCCCAGGGTTTACGCTGGGCAGTGCCCAATGAGCACACATATTGCAATTCGTACATCACTGTGGTATTAAGAATATATTTTTTTTAATTTCAATTTATGTGCACAGTTTTTCAAGCAGCTACTTGGCTGTAGGACATACATATATATTAAGTTGTTGGGGCTAACTACTTAACAGAACTGCTAGGTGTTCTCTTTTGGGTTAGGAGCACTGTGAAAAAATTACTAGGATAATGATGGTGCCATGAACTAAGAAAGTTTGGAATCCTCTGCCCTGCAGGATGGCAGAGGCACAAGACTGAAGGAACCTGTCTAAAACCTAAATTGTTTCTGAATTGGGGAAATTGATCTGTTATGGCAGTTAATGCTATCTTAACTAAAACAATGAATTAAATTTATACATTGAAGTTCTATTCAAATGCCATCCTTGGGTTGAGGGCTGTGATTGACTCTTTGATGCCAGTTATCAATGCTAGGTACTTAGATTAGGATCTTTGACTTCATCAGTGGAAGCCCAAGGGCCTTTTAATCTCTTCTTTCCCCATCCTCTGAATCTGCACTGTATCTCACGGGAACCCTCTTCCATGGAGGTTCCTTTCTCCAGTAAAATGTTTTCCCAGCTTCCCTCATGATAGAAAGTCATCCACTGTGCTTGTCAAGACAAAGGCTTTCTCAACCTGTCATTGAGAGTATCCACTTCAGTGGGCTGAGGATGGGGCCCAGGTATTTTTAACAAATTCCCCAAGTGACTCATCACCAGGGCAGTTTGATGAAACCTTGTTCTGCTGTCTAATCCATAGATTTCAATCTGCCCCTACAGTCACCTGCATGTCAGTAAAACGGCATTCCCATTTATTCTGTTGTACAAGCCAAAGTCTTAGTTCTCAACTCTGTACTTTCTCTCAGTCCCTACATACAATTTTATTACCCATAATGAATTTGGTGCTAGTATCAAATTATTTCTGAAATTAAATCTACTCCTCTCCATCTTCTCTGCTAATACCACTATCATCCTCCAGCCAAAACATCTACAACTCTTGAAAATGTTTCTGCCTCTACTCTTCCTTATTTTCATTATATTCTATTCTCAGTGGCCAGGGTCATCATCTTAAAACATAAATCAGATTTTGTCAGGATTATGTCATGCTTCTGATTAGATCTGTTAAGGGATTATACTTGGGATAAAATTTGAATTTATTTCTCATGGCTCACAGATCCTTTATGTTTTGGCTTTAACTATCTCACCAGCATCACCTAAGCCCTTTTCTTACCCACTCATTATCCCATCCATGTTGGTTGTCTTTGAGGTTTGCAAACACAACAGGCACTTGTCTGCTTCATGGCTTTGTTCTACATCCACTGTTCAGATGATGCGCTCCTGCTGATCTTCCAGCCCTCAACTTAACTTTCACTTCCTTGAAGACTTCCTTGACCACTCTATAAAAGGTAGATATTCCCTTCTTATCTCAATCTCAGGCCATTATTCTTGCTTTTTATATCACTTATCACATTATATTTTGTTAGTTGATTTAGTCTTGCATGCATTCATCTATTTGTTTTTTAGCTTTTCAACTAAAATGGTAGCTTCATGAATGTAAGGTGTATAACATAGCACACGGCACTCAGTACATATCTGCTGACTGAACAAATAAATAAATAAAAGTTAGAATTATTAGACCTTCAAACTGCCCCTAATTTTGTGCAAGATGGAATACCTTCTCAGAGTTCCCTTAGGAAAACTCAACTTTTGTAATTTCCTCATAGACACGGCAGAAAAAAAAGTATAAACATATCAAAGCTCCAAAGTAATTTGGAGAAATCAGATTAAGGGGGAAGGTGGGCAGAAAGAAAAGGACTCTAGATACCTTTCTAGAAGAACAAAACTCTGGTTCGTTACACCAACTTGCAACATAATGCATATTCTACTCTTAAATTCTAATTACCACCCTGAATGAAGAGTCTACTCCATAGAATCAGGTCTATAGGCTTATTTAGTAACAGCTGAGTTAAAACAGAAGAACAATAAATTAGCATGTAGACTGCTTAGTCAGTATCAGAAAATTGTCAGACTTTTTCTAAGATTGCTATCCTTCTTCTCTGTTCTTGGGAGAAACACCATAAAAAGAAAAAATGTTTGTTTGTACTAGTTAGATTACCCAGAGAAACAAAACCAATAGGCTATAGAGAGATAAATGTGAGGGTATTTATAACAGGATCTGGTTTACACCATTATAGAGACTGAGAAGTCCCACAACCTGCCCTATTCAAGCTGGTTGTGTAATTCAGTCCAAGTCTGAAGGACTGAGAAATTGAGGGCGGGTGGGGGTGAGGGAGCGGTCAATGGTGTAATTCCCAGTCTGAGTCTGAAGGCCTGAGAACCAGGAATACCAACGTCTGAAGGCAGCAGCAGATGAATGTTTTAGCTTAAGCAGAATGAATCCATTTGCACTTATTGTTCAGGCCCTCAACAGACTGAATGATGCTGGCTGGCACTGGGCAAGGTGATCTTCTTGACTTAGTCTCCTGATTCAGAGAGAGAACCTCACAGACACACCCAGAAATAATAGAAATAATGTTTTACCAGCAATTTGACCCACATTAAGTTGACCCACAAAACTAACCATCACAACATTCATATCCACATATCAATAATTGTATAGTAAGTTGCTAATTTTACAGTACATTTCTTCATCAGGCATTTTGAAAGATCATCTCTCCTTTTCCTCTTAGCTACATTCTTATAATTGGACATCACTGTCAGGAATTTGTGAACATGATTTCTATTCTCAGACTTTGTTCTTGTTTCTGTGCATATATCATTGTTGGCCTTCTCAGTTCTGTAAGATGATGATGATGATTATGGCTACTGTTTAAATTCACTAAATTCAATTTTTATTAAGTTTTTGTGGTTTTGTCTACTTTATGCTTCTTAAAATTAAATTGTTTAGTACTATTTTATATCCAACTTGACAGCTCAAGTGAATTACTTTTAAGGAGTTCCTGGACTTTTTGAAATGCTCAAACTATATAAGGAACACTCTTATTTCACATTTAAAGGGTCATATTCAAGATGATGAATTACATCCTCTGTGTCAGAAGAAAATTAGAAAATCTCTTCATTTCCATTTCTTGATGATGTTTTCTCTTTCTCTGTTAGTGAAAAATTTTGAAATGTTACGATCACCACAATTGCTGGTTGATGGCTATTTTATTTCCAAATTCCTTCTTTGACACAAATAAATGTGCAGTAACTCTTTACAATAAACTACAAATAAACAGAATCATTTTGAAGTGTTAAATCCTTTCTAACCTGACACTTCTGGGACCAGGATTATTGCCCCAGCTATATTTACTTTCTAAAATGAGATTTAGCATGAGTTAGTGATCTGCAGTGTCCAATGAAATACCTTCATCTACAGAAATTTCATTCACCCTGACTGACAAAGGAGTTGGGCTTTCACTGACTGGAAAGTGGTCTTTAAAAGATACTTGATACAGTTTACTATTGACTTTCAAAAAGGGCTCATTCTAATAGCTTTTATAATTTCCAAATATTGGTGATTTAATTCATTTCATAGAATGTATACCTAAGAAAAAATAAAGAAATAGATGCTGGTCAATTAATTAGGCTTACTCACTAGCTAGATTTCCCCCCATACTTGTCCTCTAAGATCTGCAAGTCACAAAAGTATGAGAAATGATCACTCTTACTTTATACATGCCTGAATAAAATATTTTTAACATATGGTGATTTTTTTGATAATAGATATCAAAAAAAATTTTTGGCTTTTTGTACAACAATTTCAAAGTGGTCCAAATGGATTTCTAAAAATTGTTTTGCTACAATAATGTTTATTCCCACTTATAATAATGAAAAATTAGTAACATCAAAGGAATTTGGCGAAATAAATTATAATACATCCATGGAATAGAATACTATGCAGTCAGTTAAGAAATGCTAGAGCCAGGCCAGTGTGGCTCAGTGGATTGAGCATTGCTCTGTGCACCAAGAGGTCACTGGTTACATTCTCAATCAGAGCACATGCCTGGGTTGTGGGCTCGATCCCCACTGGGGGTGCAGGAGGCAGCCAATTGATGTTTCTCTCTCACATCAATGTTTCTATCTCTGTCTACCTCTCCCTTTTTCTCTAAAAAAAAAAAATCAGTACAAACATTTTTAAAAAGTGAAATGCTGGAGAATAATATGTAATGAAATGAAAAAAAAAATATTAACATATTTATTTCTTTAACAAATGTTTTTTGAGCTCTTGGTTTATCCCAAACACTATGCTGGGTGTTTGAACCTCTATAGTGAGAAAGACAAATGCAGTCCCTGACCTTTGATAAGGAAAAAATACAATGCAAAAACAAAAACCAGACATTTGTTGAACAAAATCCAGTTTTCTTTCTTATTTTAGATATACACCCATAAAAATACTAGTGAACATATTGCTTATTCTCTGATGTTAGAGCTGCAAAACTTTTTCTTCCTTTTGCTACATTTGCTAAAATAGTGATGCTTTATTTTTACTAAAAAGAAACCATTTTTAAAGACAATTTTTAGCAAGCAAAATGTTACAAGTCTGCATATCCTTGCCACCAGTATCATTGAGAATATTGAACTGTAAATGTTAAATAAGTAGATGCCAAGATAACCACAAGATCTGAGGTATAATGTGATGAAAAACAAGAAAAGTTGTCATCTCCCTTCAGCCAGTCAACTGCTTTCATTGAATACTTGCACGAAAAGCATCATGGTAAATACTATAGTCTATGGGCTACTTTCCTTTCTATAAAATGCTTTGAATATGAACAAAAAAATTGTGAGATATTACATGATCACAACTTAAGCTGAAGGGCATATACAAACAATACTATTATTATTTTCTATTTATGAATACACTTGCTCGCACCCCATAAAATATTTGGCCACTAACTGTTGTGACTTCAGGGTGAATTGATTTTCACCTTCACCCCACCTGGTTTTTATTAAGATCCATTAAAGTATCTTGTTAACTATGCCTTTTCATTTATTGTGAGGACTCTGAGGGTTTTTTGTTTCCTTTCATAAATCCAAGGTGAATTCAAATGAATAAAATAATGTAAATTAAAGAGCTTAATGTTTAGTCAAACCTAAGGGAGATTATATTCATTGTGTTGCATAACACTTGGTATAATGAAGACAAGACTTTCTCCCCAGTGCTCCCTTTGTGTGTTAAATGCTTTAATCATGGTGAGCATAAGGCCTTTCCTTCATTATTATTGTAGTGCTAGGAAGGTCTAAAGTTGTGTTTCTTAGACAATCAATGATAAGAGAAGCCTGTGTTTAGAAAGTGATTTGTATTCAGATGTTTCCAAAACTCTGTGTGTGCAATTTTTGATTGCTCTCTTGTCTGTTTATTAGAAGCTTCTTCTATCTGACAATTTAAATAAGGTCAAAACTTTATGAACTCCATTGACTGACTGTATTCGATTTTTAAATATCAGTATTTGATGGTATATTGAGATATGGCAGGGATGTTAGAGAAAATACGCTTAGGTTGTAGTTTAATGTTTGCATTTTTATATTATTATTTTGTGTGTGGTCCTAGAAGTATTTATGAAGTTTTCCCTTCAGTAGAGATTATTGTTGGAAGCTTTTTTGGTTCTTTTTGATTAAAAAAATCCCACACTGATTTGAGGGCACAGAAACTGAAAGTCATATTGGGTTTGGTTTTAATCCTAGCTATATGATGGGCAAATTATTTAATTTGGGGCTAGGTTTTCATGGCTAAAGGGGAAACTAGTACCTACTTCACAGGGTTACCATTTGGGATAAATTAGATAATACAGGGAAAGTGCCTGATGCTTAATAAATGGTGACTATTGGCAGCGTCCCCTGCTGCTTACTGAGGAATCACACTAGAAATAAGTAAGGACAGTGGCAGACAAGCCCTTTTTCCAAGCAAAGAATCAAATACTAACAAAAAATAAATTATAACAGCCATAATAACTGCCAACCAAATAGAACTCTTACTGCATGTCAGGCTTGTCTGCTGCGCTCTGTTCCTCACCTAGATTATCTTAGTTGACTTTTGCTGTAGCTGTTAGTGGTTATTAAAATTATACTACTAATATTATTAACATTACTATAGGTGGAAAACCATTTGAGAGGTTAACCGGGCAGTCTTGTTGCAGAGCCCTGTCTCCTCCACGAGGTCCCTCTGGACCAAACCAACACATTAGGGAAGAAGTGTCTGAATTGAGACACTTCCCAGATCCAGAGCTGCTCAATGAACCCATACTCTTCCTTCCCATTCTGTTCATAGGGATGAGGATCCTAATGGAAAGTCCTGTTGAGGACCGTCCCAGGGCCTGCAATCAGCAGCACCTGAAAATTAAGGAACTCAGTACTTATTACTTACTCTGGATTCTGTGCTTCTTACTTGTCTTCTGTCCTTCATTCCTCACAACAGCTGAGATAGAAAGTAGTAGTATCCCCCTATTGGGGGAAACAAAGGTTTAGAGATTAAGAAACTTGTTATGTAATGAATGAGTGATGGGATGGAGCTAGCTCTCCAATCCAGACCACTCACCCAGGAGCCTGTGCCTCAGAACAGCACATCCTGCAAATGCAAAGCATCTACATATATTAGAGCTACTTAAAAGCAGGGCTGGTGTTTTCCATATTTGTATCCATAGCTCCTAGAATAGATTCTGACATAGAGTTGCATCAACAATAATTCAACACTCAAAAAAAAAACCAAAAAACTTTTACTTTGAGCCAGGCCTCAAAGGGCTTTAAATGTATCAACTTGTTTAATCCTTGTAACTACCCTGTAAGGAAGTTACTATTATTATATCCATTTTTAAGATGAGGAAACTGAAATGGAAGAAGAGGAGGAGGGAGAAGGAAGACAATATCTCAGAAGACAGAAGGTGGCCTTTCTGAATAGATTCCTTCTGTGACCTTGCTCATGTGTGAAGTCCAAACAAGCACCAGACAGTTCCCACTGCTTTAGCTTTATCTGGTGCAGAAACAATTCATGGTTTGGTATGATTCAGAGGGTACATCCCGACCCATCATTAGTCACCGTTCAGATTTAAAATGTCACCAAAACTCAACAGCTTCTCTGGGAGTATAGGCACAGCTGTGCCAATGTCTTGGTGAGTTTTGAGGTTGTTTATATGATGTGCCACACAATGCAGTGAAGTTTCAACAAAGCTGTCTGAATGTCATTTCAAAAAAAATACCCAAGTTGGCATTCATGAAGACACAAAGAGCAGCATTCTAGAGGCAACCAGAAAACGAGGACTGGAGGCAAGAGCTGGGACAACCAAGGGATAGAATCTAGCCAGGCGGTCACTTGGGATCCTAGCAGGTCAGGGGAACAGAGATCTAGGCAGGCGGGCTGGACCAAAGAGTTTGCAGAGCAGGCCATGGCTCCCTCGTCATTGAGCCGCTGCTCAGAGTCAGCTCTGCATCCCTGGGAGTCTTGGAGAAACTGGAAGGCAAAGTGGGATGTTGGGCACAAGTACAGGCAGGAACTCAACTACTGCATTTGGGGTACAAGATCAGGCCATTTGACCTTAGTCATTAAAACAAATGAACTACGTGGGGCTTCTTACAAGATTAGTCCCAGAAGCCACTATAGGGCTGAATTTTCAACATGTGTGCTTGCATTGGGTTCAGTCATTTTACTTACGTCTAATTGCTTTTCCATTGATTCCCACGGGTTTTTCAGTTATTGTATGACATCATTTGGAAATGGTGATCGTGCTGTCTCTCAAGATTTGTCCATGCTGTTGCAAATGGCAGTATTTCATCCTTTCTTATGGCTGAGTAGTATTCCGTTGTATACATGTACCACATCTTCTATATTTAGTCATCCACTGAAGGACACTAAAGTTGTTTCCATGTCTTGACTACCATGAATAAGCTGCAGTGAACATAGGGGTACATATATCTTTACAAATAAATGTTTGTTTTTTTTTTGTTTGTTTGTTTTTTTATAGATACTGAGCAGAAGGATTGCTGGGTCACATGGTAGCTCTATTCTTAATTTTTTTGAAGATCCTCCATACTGTTTTCCATAGTGGCTTCATCAATTTACATTCCCACTAGCAGTGTAGGAGGGTTCCTTTTCCTCCATATCCTCTCCAACACTTGTTATTTCTTATCTTCTTGATAATAGCCATTCTAACTGCTGTGAGGTGTTATCTCATTGCAGTTTTGATTTTCATTTCCCATACAGTTAGTGAAGTTGAACATCTTTTTCATATATCTGTTGCCCACTTGTATGTCTTCTTGGGAAAATTATCTGTTCAGGTTCTCTGGCCATTTAAAAACATTTTTAATTTATTGTTGATAGTGTTACAGATGTCTCCCATTTTGCCCCCTTCCACCCAACGCCCCTCCCCCCAGGCCTTCCCCATGCTATTGTCTGTGTCCATGTGTTATGCATATATGCATGTGTGTTCTTTGGTTAATCTCTTCCTGTCCCCTCACCTTCAACCCACACCCTCCAACACTGAGATCTCTCAATCTGTTCCATGCATCCATATGTCTGGACCTATTTTGTTCTTCAGTTTATTTTCTTCTTTATATTCCACTTATAAGTGAGATCATGTGATATTTGTCCTTCTCTAAATGGCTTACGTTACTTAGCATAAGTCTCCAAGTCCATCCATGTTTCCTCAAAGTGTAAGAGATCTTTACAGCTGCATAGTATTCCATCGTGTAAATGTACTACAGCTTTTGTTAATTGTATTTTTTTATTGTTGAGTTGTATGAGTTCTTCATATATTAAGGATATTAGCCATTTAGCAGAAGTATTGTTTGTAAATATCTTCTTTCATTTGGTTGCTTGCCTTTTTGTTTTGTAGATGGTTTCTTTTGCTGTGCAGAAGCTTTTTAGTTTGACACAGTACCATTAACTTATTTTTGCTTTTACTTCCTTTGCCTTTGGGGTCAAATTCACAAAAGACTCTGAGACAAATGTCCATATGTTTAGTACCTATAATTTCTTCTATGCATTTCATTGTTTCAGGTCTTATATTTAAGTACTTTTTTTCTTTTTAAACTTATCTTTATTGTTGAATGTATTACAGATATCCCCTCTTTTTTCCCCCTCCTGCCTTCCCCACTCTATTGTCTGTGTCCATTGGTTATGCATATATGCATGTAAGTTCTTTGTTTTATCTTTCCCCAACCCTTCCCTTTGATGTTCAGCAGTCTAACAACCAATTTGTACTTCTTAATTCCTTCACCTTTTTCACCCATCCTCCCAGCCCCCTCCCATTTGGAAACCAACAAAAAGTTCTCTGTATCTGAGTCTGTTTCTGTTCTGCTTGCTCATTTTGTTTGTAGATTCAATTGTTGATAGATATGTATTTATTGCCATTTTATTGTTCATATTTTTGTTCTTCTTCTTCAAGAAGACCCTTCAACATTTCATATAATATTGGTTTGATGGTGATGAACTCCTTTAGCTTTTTCTTGTCTAAGAAACCCTTTATATGTCCATTGATTCTAAATGATAGCTTTGCAAGATAGTGTAATCTTGGTTGTAGGTCATTGCTTTTCATCACTGTGAATATCTTTTGCCACTCCTCTCTGGCTTTCATTGTTTCTATTGATAAATCAGCTGACAGTCTTATGGGAGCAACTTTATAGGTAACTAACTGCTTTTCTCTTGCTACTTTTAAGAATCTCTCTTTGCCTTTAACCTTTTGCATTTTGATGATGATGTGTCTTGGTGTGGACCTCTTTGGGTTCATCTTTTTTGAGACTCTCTGTACTTCCTGGACTTGTATGTCTGTTTTCTGTCATTATTGTTTCAAATAGGTTTTCAATTTCTTGCTTTCTCTCTTCTCCTTCTGGTACCCACACAATACGAATGAATGTTGATACACTTGAAGTTGTCCCAGAGGCTCCTTACACTGTCCTCATTTTTTTTGGATTATTTGTTCTGATTGGGTGTTTTTTGCTTCCTTATATTCCAAATAGATGGTTTGCTTCTTGGCCTCACCTATACTACTATTGATTCCCTGTAAATTATTCTTTATTTCAGCTAGTGCATCCTTCATTTCTGACTGGTCTTTTTTATGCTCTTGAGGCCCTCATTAAATTCCTTGATGTTCTCACTAAGTTCCTTGAGCATCCTTATAACCAGTGTTTTGAACTCTGCATCTGTTAGATTGCTTATCTCCATTTCATTTAGTTCTTTTCCTGGAGTTTTGTTCTGTTTCTTTCATTCATGTTTCTTTGTCTTCTCATTTTGGCTGTCTCCCTGTGTTTGTTTCTATGTATTAGAAACAAATTAGAGTTGCTATATCTCCTAGGCTTCCTAGTGTGGCTTATTGAAGTAGGTGTCCTATAGGGTCCAGTGGCACAGCCTACCTGATCACCCCAGCTGGACCCTCAATGTGCACCCCTTGTGAGCTCTGACTACCTTGAAGGATCAGCATTTCAGGGCCCACCACACAGAGCAAGACTAACTGCAGCAGGGCTCTGGTACCCACTGAGTCCACTCCTTGAGTGTTTCTCTTGTAGAAGTGGTTGGGTGGTGGTGCTTTGACATAGTCTGAAGATGTCCACTGGGTGAGCTGGCTCTGGAGCAAGGTCAGCTACTGCCTTTGTTCTACCTGGGGCCACCAGGCATAAGCTACAAAGCAATCTACAGATGGCTGTTTTTTGTGCTGGTCTTGGAGGTGCTCAGGCAAAGCCAAGCTGTGAAAAGAGGCTGACTGTTTCTAGTGCCAGGCCTGGGCCAGTTAGCTAGAGATATGGGGCTCATTGGGGCCAGATGCTGTTTGTTTGAGAGAATTTAGGAAAATCTGAAGCAGGAGCCAAGACAGGCCAATCCTATGCTAAAGCCACTGGAAACAACTTTGGTGGGCCTGAAATTTGGGTGGGGCAGGGCCTCAGGGAATCACCATGGCGGGGGTGAGCCAGGTTGCTGGAGTCCCAGATATGGCTGCCATCCCTGTGGGGGAAGGGCTCACCAAAGGAACAACAGCCTTCACCAGCATGTCTGTCTGGGAGAAGGCTGCCTCTCCAGTTCTCACCCCAATGCCAAACAACTCAGTTCTTCCCCGTATGTCTCTGATGCCTTTCAAGCTGCTTCCGTAATGCTGGAGCCTGGAAGAAGCAGGTCTGAGTAAGTCTGGGCCCTTTAACAGGATCTGCCTGGGACTCCAGAAGCTTCAGCCTCCCTCAGCCTCAGTTTCCACTGGTTTTTACAGCCAGAAGTAATGGAGACTTTTCTTCCTGGTACTAGAACCCTGAACTGGGCAACCTGGTGTGGGATGGGGACCCCTTACTCCTCAGGGAGGACCTCCACAGCTGAGGTATCTCTCCTGATTTTTATCCACCACACAGGGTGTGGGACCAGCCTGTCCGTGCCTCTGCCCCTCCTATCAGTCTCGATGTGGCTTCTTTAATTTTGTAGTTGTAGGACTTCAATTCAGCTTGATTTCAGGTGGTTCTGAATGATGATTGATCTGTACTTTAGTTGTAATTTTGATGTGGTTGTGGGAGGAGGTGAGTACCATGTTTACCTATACTGTCATCTTGACCGGAAGTCCTTATGTTTAAGTATTTAATCCATTTTCAGTTAATTTTTGCGTGTGGTTTCAAATAGCAGTCTAGTTTCATATTTTTGCATATGGCTTTCCAGTTTTCCCAGTATCATTTATTGAAGAGGCTTTTCTTTCTCTATTGTATGTTTTTGCTACTTAGTCAAAAATTATTCTCCTATATATATATATGTGGGTTTATTCCTAGGCTCTCAATTCTGTTTCATTGATCTGGGTGTCTATTTTTCTGCTAATACAATACTATTTTGATTATTGTTGCTTTGTAGTATAATTTGAACTCAGGGAGTGTGATACTTCTGACTTTGTTCTTTTTTTTCAGGATTGTTTTGGCTATTCATGGTCTTCTGTGGTTCCATACAAATTTGATATTTTTTGTTGTTCTAGGTAATGATGGCCATTTTAACTACATTGATTCTTCAGTCCATAAACACAGAATTTCTTTCCATTTCTTTGTGGCTTTTTCCATTTCTTTCAACAATGTGTTGTAGTTTTCAGTGTGTAGAACATTTATTTCCTTTGTTAAGTTTATTCCTAGGTATTTTATTATTTTTTGTTATAATTGCAAATGGAATAGTTTTCTTCATTTCTTTTTCTGATATTTCATTGTTAGTATATAGGAATGCAACTGATTTTTGTACATTGATTTTGTGTTCTGCAACTTTACTGTATTTTTTATTGTTTCCAATAGTCTTTTGTTGTTGTTAATACTCACCCGAGGATATTTTTCCATTGATTTTTAGATAGACTGGAAGGGAGGGATGGAGGGAGAGTGACACATCGATTGGTTGCCTCCTTAACAACCCTGACTGGGGCTGGGGATCAAACTTGAAACCCAGGTACATGTCCTTGACCAGGAATCGAACCTGAAACCCTTTGGTCCATGGGCCAATGCTCTAACCACTGAACAAAACTGGTCAGGGCTCTAATAGTCTTTTAATGAAGTCTTTAGGATTACATGTATAAAATCATGTCATCTGCAAAAAGAGACCATTTTACTTCTTCCTTCCCAATTTCAATGTCTTTTCTTTCTTTCTCTTGCCTCATTGGTCTGGGTAGGACTTCTAGTACTATGTTGAATGACAATGGTGAGAGTGGGTACCCTTGTCATGTTCCTGATCTTAGAGGAAAAATTTTCAGTTTTCACCACTGAGTATATTTGCTGAGGGTTTGTCATATATGACCTTTACTATATTGAGTAAATTTCTACTGTATACATTTTATTCAGTATTTTAATCATAAAGGATGTCATATCTTGTCAAATGCTTTTTCTGCATCTATTAATATGAGCATATGATTTTTATCCTTTATTTTGCTAATGTGGTGTATCATATTGTTTGATTTGTATATGTTAAACCATCCTTGTATCCTTAGAATGAACCCCACTTGATCATGATGTATTTTCTTTTTAATGTATTGTATTCAATTTGCTAGTATTTTTTCATCTATATTCATCAGAGAAATTGGCCTATAATTTTATTTTTTTGTGTGTTTTTCTTGGTGGATATTGCTATCAGGATAATGTTGGCCTCATAAAATGAGTTAGAAAGTATTCCCTCTTCTTAAATTTTTGGTAGAGTTTGAGAAGATAGGTATTACATTTTTTTTTTTTTAATGTTTGGTAGAATTCACCAGTGAAGCCATCTGGATCTAGACTTCTAATTTTTGAAAGATTTTTAATGACTATTTCAATTTCCTTACTGTTGATAGGTCTATTTACATTTTCTAATTCTTTGTGACTCAGTGTAGGAAGGTTATATTTCTAAAAATTTGTTCATTTCTTCTTGTCAAATTTGGTGGCATATAGCCTTTGATAGTATTCTTGTATAAACCTTTGTATTTCTGTGGTGTCCATTGTACCATCTCTTCCATTTCTGATTTTGTTTGAGTCTTTTTTCCTTAGTGAATCTAGCCAGAGGTTTGTCAATTTTATTTATCTTTTCAAAGAAACTCTCTTTGTAACATTAATTTTTTTCTAATGTTTTTGTTTTCTATTTTGTTTAATTCTTCCCTAATTTTTATTATTTATTTCCTTCTACTGACTTTGGGCCTTATTTGTTTTCCTTCTTCTTATTTTTTAAGGTAAAATGTTAGACTATTTGGAATTTTGTTTGTTTCTTGAGATAGGCCTGTAATGCTATATACTTCCCTCTGTAGTGCTTTTGCTGCATCCCCCAAATTTTGAAATGTAGTATCATTTTTATTTGTCTGTATATATCATTTTATCTCTTATTCTATTTTTCCTTTGACCTAGTTGTTCAGTAGCATGTTGTTTAATCTCCACATATATGTGGTTTTCTCAGCTTTCTTTTTGCAACTGATTTCCAGTTTCAAACTGTTCTGGTCAGAGAATATGCTTGGTATGCTTTCAATCTTCTTAAATTTGTTGAAACTAGTTTTGTGGCCCAATATATGGTCTGTTTTTAAGAATGTTCCATGTACACTAAAAAAGAATGTGTGTTCTGGGTAAAAAGCTCTGTAAATATACATCATGTCCATTTGGGCTAATGTGTCATTTAAAGCTGCTATTTTTAATTGATTTTCTGTTTGGATGATCTATCTATTGCTGTCAATGGGTATCTAAGACCCCCTACTATAAATGTATTTTTGTCTGTTTCTCCCTTTAGTTCTGTTAGTAGTTGCTTTATATATTTTGGTACTCCCAGGTTGGGTGCATATATATTGATAAGTGATATGTCTTCTTGATATACTGTCCCTTTTATCATTATAAAATATTCATTTTTGTCTCTTGTAATATTTTTTATCTTGAAATATATTTTTTTGCTGAAAAAACAAAAGTGGGCTACACCCACTTTTCTCTGGATGCTATTTGCTTGGAATATCATCTTCTACTCCTTTACTTTGAGTCTGTGTGTGTCCTTGCAGCTGAGATGTGTCTCCTGAAGGCAGCATACGGTTGGGTTTTGTTTTTTTATCCAATCCACTACTCTATGCCTTTATATTGGTGAGTTCAGACTGTTTACATTTACGGTGATTATTGATGTCTGAGGACTTCCTATAGCCATTTTATCTTTTGATTTTTGATTGCTCTGTATCTCCATTGCGTTTCTATCTACTATTGTAGTTTGGTGATATCTATGATTTTCCCCCTCCATTTCCTCTTTTTTTTATGTTATATTTCTCAGTTCTAGATTTTTCCTTTGTGATTACCATTAGGTTTATGAAAAAAAAAAAAAGTTTCATACACAATAGGCCTTTTTCTTCAAATCGCATCTTATCTCTATTTACCTATGCAAATTCAGACATTTACCTTCTCCCCTTTTATGTTTTTGTTGTCAAAGATTTTTTCCTTTTTATGCTGTGCATTCATTTCCAAATTGCAGTAGCTATTGTTCTTCTTAAAAAATACTTTTACCTTCTTTAACTTTTATGTTATATTTGTTTGATACTCTATTCTGAATAAGAGTTGCCAATTTCCTGCTTCTGCTTGTCTTTTTGTCATACTCACAGTTTTGTATCCTTTTGTCCTTTTGTTCCAGGCAGAAGACCTCCTCCTTTCAGCATTTCTTGTAATGCAGGCTTTTGGTGGTAAATTCCCTCAGTTTCTGTTTGTGTGGAGAAGGCATTATTTCTCCTTCATATCTAAAGGATAACTTTGCTGGATATATTATTCTTGGCTGATTATTTCTCTTTCAATATTTTAAACATTTTATTTCACTTTCTACTTTTTATGGTTTCTGCTTAAAAATCCAATGACAATCTAATGGGATTTTCTTTTCCCTGGCTGCCCTGAGAATTCTTTCTTTTGTCATTAACTTTTTATAGCTTTATTATAATGTGCCTTGGAGACCAATGGTCTTCTGCACTGAGTTAATTAGGTGTTCTGTTAGCGACTTGTAGTCAAGGGTCCAGTCTTTTCCTTAGGTTTGGGAAGTTCTTAATGATTATTTGTTTCATAGGCTATTTGTTCCTTTCTGCCTCTCTTGTCCTCTAATATACTCATTATTTATATATTGACCTTTCTAATGGAGTCAGATAATTCTCATGGATTTTCATTTTTTTTAAACTCTCAGTTCTTTCTCTTCTTCCACCTGAGTTATTTTTAGATTTCTGTCTTCAAGATCACTAATTCATTCTTCCATCTGGTCTGCTCTATTTCCTGAGCTCTAATTAATTCTTCATCTCATTTACTGAGTTCTTTAGCTCCAGAATTTCTGCTTGGTTATTTTTTATAGCTTCAATCCATTTGGTAAAGTACTTCTTTATGTTCATTGATTTTATTTCTAAGCTCATTGAACTGACTTTTTTAGTTTTCTTTTTGAATTTCTTCAGAACTGTTATCTTGAATTCTCTATCATTTAAATCAGATTCTTCGATATTTTTATGTTTATTTTCTGGAGATTTTTCATTTTCTTTCTGAACTACCTTGTTACCTTGGTTATCTATGATTCTTGATGGATTACTTCTTTGCCTGGGTAGTTAAGGAAATGAAAAAAAAATTAAGTACTTTCTTTTGACTGGTTAGCTGGTTGTTAAATAGAGTGTTTGTTGTTGTTTTTTCTTTTGTTTTCCAGTAGGTGGTGATATAGTGCAAGTTTTTGTTTTCTCTTACCTGCACTACTGGGACTTCCAGCATCTCTATGGAGCAGTGTCATCTCAGCTTGGAAAATAACCCCCTATTCCCCAAGGAAGTAGGTGCCTTCTTAACAACCCAGTCACCTAGGTTTCAGGGTACCACCTCCACAGCGGGATGTAGCACACAATGAGGTTCTTGGTCTGTGTGTTTCCAGTGCCTTTCCTGAAACCAGAAGCCACTAACCACACTGTGCTGTCTGGGGTTTCACAGCTGCCTCTATCAGGCTCTGCCTTCGCAGGCATGGGGGAGAGGAGAGAAGCAGGTTGATGCATCTGCGGTTCTGTTTTTTCCAGTGGGTACAATCACAATGAGTAGAGATCACTTAGACTAGGACGTTGCATCTGCCCCTTCATGATCCAAGCAACAGTTGTAATGCCAGGTGGGCTACAAGAGGGAGGGATACAGATTCCCATGTCTGCAGGTTTGTTTTTCTTGTGATGGAAGCTGGTCAACTGCTGCCAACATATGCCTTGATTCTCTGCCCCTGACCCTGGGCTCAGCCTCAAATGGCCACTTAGGCTTGATTGCTGCCTCTGGCCCTCCTCTCTGCCCAGTGGGGATTGTGCCCCAATACTTTGCTCCTATCATGTCCACTGGGGCTGCAGTGAGTGCTGGGCTGTGTCTTCAGCTCCCATCTATGTCATTCCTCCCCTTCCTGCCTCCCCTGATTACTCAGATACTTCCACCTACAGATGTCTCAATGTGAAGATCTCTCAGATGTATTTGTGTGTTGAGCAGGGAATCCTTTGTTGAATTATAGCTATACAACTTATTGTAACTTCAAGGGCAGAGACCTGGAGGTCTTTTCACATTGCCAGCCTGGTGACATCTTTTTTGAGAAGAGAAAAAATGGACAAAACTTGGCACACTTGATATGTAGAGGAGGGAAGTGTTGTAAGAGAAAGAAGTTGAATGGATGAGAGAGAAGTGAGGACTGAGACACTGTTCCCCAAATAAGCAGAAAAATATGAATCTAGAGTTCATGCATTTTGGACATGTGGAGAGTCCTATCTTTAGAGGTACCCCTGGGCCTTTAATTCTTAGAACCAGAGCACCCTGAGATATATCCTACTAGAGTACTTATCACAGTTACCTGATTTCCATCCTGAACATACGCTGACTGAGAGCTAGAGCTTTATCATGTTTGTAACCCTGAAAACACCTAGCCTATGACCTCTATTTTCAGCTATTTAATAAATCAAATTTTGTGTAATTAATTAATTTGGGTATGCAAAGATATTGAGTAGAAAAAATATGTATATATTTTAGAAGGCCATAATCTTAACCTTGCCAGAGATAACATGGATTGACAGTTTCCATGACAACATTACTAAAGGAGATTTCTAAAGAGTCATGGCAGACTTTGAAGGGTCTGGAAAAGATGGAGCATGATTTAGTTATTCAGCCTAACTGCAGAGTGTGAACAAACACTTGAGCTCACTGATTCAGGAGGTCACTGCAAAGGTGGAAGTGCTCCTTGAGCAACTGGATTTTCTCAAAAAATAACTAGGTCCTCTGAGTTCCATCTTTAAACACCATTGTAAAAATCCCTTCTGTGGAAGCCTTTCAGCAGAAAGCCCTTAACAACGGTCATGCGTTATTCTCCTTCATGCCTCTCTTCAGTTCAATAGTATACTCATGATCACCCCCTTCTCATTCTCCCTTCATCTTGTTAATCTTCAATCCTGCCCAGCTTCCACTTACCAGAATCCTTATATTTTTACATGCAACTTCTCTCCTAAGCAACTGCCTAATGGATATACACATCTAAGTGTCTTATTAATCCTCAAGTTAGACATGTCCAAAATCAAACTCATCGCACTATCACAATCCCACTCCTTGTCCTGACTTTCAGGTTTTTATAAACTACATCACCACTTTCCAGTGACATACTTAAAAATAATTGTACCTCCAAAGAAAATCGGAATCTAAATTCTTCATTTTCACTTACGCTCTCCCAGTCTTCCACCCAGACTATTTCAATAGTTTCTACATGGATCTCCTTCCCTCCAATTCATTCATCATACTAATAGCAATCTTAACCAGTTAGGAATTGAATTCAGTGATGAGTAATAGACCTCTGAAGAATAGTGGCTTAAATAATATTGGGGTATATTTTTCTCTCTTTGAGTCAGGTTTCTTCTAGGTTTGTGCCCCACCATCTTCAGGGAGTGCCTCTTCTCCTGAAACTATGTGTCTGCTGAAACTCAAACCATCTTCTTCATTCCCAAGAAAGCTCTAAGGAAAAAAAGGACATGCCATTTGAGTCAGCCTCCTTCATAAGAAGTTTCCCTATAACCCCAAATAACTTCCACTTAAAACAGAGTCTCATGGCCCCAACTACAAGGGAGAGTAGAAAATGCACTTTTTTAGTTGTCCTTGTCATTCACCCTGAAATTGAGATAGAAGTAGAAAAAAGGTGAGGATGTTAAGTAGGCATAATCAGACTGCCAGTCTATTTTATTTCTAAAATAAATCTGTGATAAAAAGAAAACATTCAATATAGCCTCATTGCCCACCAAGTTAAATATAAAATTATAGCAAAATGTGTAAGCCTTTCCATGATCACCCATGATTACGTCCAACCAATCTCACCATTTAATGCTTCTATTTATTGGAGTAGTAGTTCTCAGATTTTAATGTGCATGTGAATCACCCAGGGAGCTTGTTAAAATGTAGAGTGTCTTTCAGTAGGTCTGAGGCTCTGCATTTCTAGCAAGTTCCCAGGTGATGCTGATGCTACTGATCCTTGGAATGGCAAGTTCCTAGAGCAGTGATTCTCTACTAGAGGCCATATTGCCCCCTCAGAGACATTTGGCAATGTATAGAGAAGTTTTTGTTAGTTATAACACGGGCTGGGTACTACTGGCATCTGGTGAGTAGAGGCCAGGGATGCTGCTAAATACTCAGCAATGCACAGGACAGCCCCCTGCATCAAAGACTTATATAATCCAAACTCAATGCTACTGAGGTTGAGAAACCCTGTTCAAGAGGTAGCCTATGCTCCAGAATGATAGAATTCTATTTTATTCCAATATGCCCTACATTTTCCTGTCATTATCACTGTTTCTTCTAACTAGTTCTTATCTTCCCAATAGTCAGCTCAGTCAATTGATTTCTCAATGTAGCAAGGCCTTGTTGATACACCACCTGCTTCATGAATGTATCCTGGCTCCTCTTACCATAGGTTCTCTCCCTCCTCTGAATTGCCTTCTATGCACTTGCTATAGACCAAATGTTTGTATCCCTCTGAATTCATACTGAAACCTAATCTCCAATGCAATGGTATGTGGAGTTGAGGCGTCTGAGAGGTGATTAGGTCACTAGGGCAGAGCCCTACTGAATGGGATTAGTGCCCTTAGAAAAGAGACCTGAGAGTTTCCTCACCCCTTTCCCATGTGAAGACATATCCAAAAAAACAGCTATCTATGAACAGGAAGTGAGCTCTCAGTGGACACCAAATCTGCTCGTGCCTTGATCTTGGACTTCCAGCCTCCAGAACTATGAGAAATGTCTGTCATTTATAAGCTACCCAGTGCCCTATAGGACCAAGGTAGCACTTCTGTCACGTTCATCCTGCCTACATTTACGTTACTTAATCTTCTCACTAGAAATTATAAATTGTTTAGATGGATGCCATGGTAGCCAGCACAGCGTCCCACTCACAGTGGAATGGGCTCCATTTTTTATTTTTGTAGCATACATAGATATTTAAAATAATCATTAAAACATGCACATGTATATAATATACATAATATTTTACTTATGTAATACACATTAGGCGTTGAAGAAGGCGCAGTTGTGCAGTTAACCCACCACGGCTCTATCTTTCCTAGTCTCTCCTTTCTACCAACCAACAATGCAAATTGTAGCACCGTCTGGTGCTCATAAAACCCAAATGCGATTTTCACAGACAGGCTTTAAAATGAAGAAGAAAATAAACTTTAAAAACCCTCATTTAGGGCCACTATCTGGCTTTCAATAAGCTTTCCTTCAGGCCAGGGTTCATGGACCAGTGCCTGTTTATCTGGTTGGCTGAGATTAAAATGAGTTATAGACCCTCCATGGCATCAGTACCACTCCTAATGCATTTTTCATTAAGTTGAACTCCCACTTGGGTCCTCTTTCTGAGGTTCAGACAGAGGTAAAAGAGGGATGTGCTTGCTTGTTTACTAGCATTTAAACAAAGTTGCTCTTTTCTCACAAATGACAACAATTTTGTGCTTAAGATTTCTGGGAAGGTAGAAACATTGTGTTTATTTGGCCATCTGTTAAGAGAGCACTGATTCATTAGAACAGACTTCCAACTGATTCATATTTCAGAACTTGAATAAAATATTTTAAGCAAAGGTTAGCTGGATAGCCTGCTTTCTATAAAAAAACGAAAAATGGCCAGTTTGGCTCAGTGGTTAGAGTGTCAGCCCATGGACTGAAGGGTCATGGGTCCAATTTGGGTCAAGGGCACGTACCTGTGTTGCAGGTTCAATCCCCTCCCCCATGCAAGAGGCAACCAATTGATGTGTCTCTCTCACATCTGTTTCTCTCCCTCCCTCCCTTCTACTCTATCTTAAAAGAAAAAAAAAATCAATGGAAAAATATCAGGTGAGGATTAACAACAACAAAATACCCAAACACATACACATACCACACATATGCATATCTATATCCATGTATATCATGTGTATACACATACATGTATACCACAAAAATATACTCATATGTCCACACATACATCTACACACATCCACACTCACATATATACACAGTCATATACCCCCCACACATATACCTAATCACACATATGTGTACACATTCCCATATGTCCCCATCCATATGCACATACACACCAGTAGTGGGCTGAAAAGTAGACCCCCAAAGGTATCAGGACCTAATTTCTGGCACTTATTATCTTGTTTGGGAAAAGGGTCATGACTAATGATACTAAGGATCTTGTGATGGGGACATTACTCTGGGTTATCCAGATGGCCCCTAAATGCCATCACTAGTGTGTTTATAAGAGAGGGGCAGGGAGAGATTTAACACACACAGAAGACATTCTACGTGAAGACAGGGGCAGAGATTGGAGTGACGTGACCACAGTCAAGGATCGCCAGCCGTCACCAGAGGCTGGAAGAGGCGAGAATCAGATTCTCCCCCAGAACCTCCAGAGGGAGTGGAGCACTGCCTACACCTTGATTTCAGCCCAGTAATGCGGCTTTTAAGATCCTATCTTTGTCTTTAACCTTTGCCATTTTAATTATGATGTGTCTTGGTGTGGGCCTCTGAGTTTATCTTGTTCGGGACTCTCTGTGCTTGTATTTCTGTTTCCTTCACCAGGTTAGGGAATTTTTCCATCATTATTTTTTAAATAGGTTTTTAATCCCTAGTTCTCCCCTCCCCTCCCACCCCCCCCCCCCCCACGGAGTGAATGTTGGAACACTTGAAGTTGTCCCAGATGTTCCTCACGCTATCCTCATCTTCTGATTTGATCTCCTGCTTCATCTACTCCATGTGCATTCCCTGTAATGTATTCTTCATTTCAGTTAGTGAATTCTTAAGTTCTGACTGGTTCTTTATGTTTTCTATCTCTTTGTTGAAGTTCTCACTAAGTTCATCTACTCTTCCCCTAAGTTCACTGCGACATGTTTGTCTCCTTATTTTGGCCAACCCGTGTGTGTGTTTCTATGTATTAGGTAGAGCTGCTACGTAGCCTAATGTTATAGGTGTCCTATGCGGCCCAGTTGCACAGCCTCCCCCATCACATGACCTGGGTGCTCCAAGTGCACCCCCTCTGTGGGCCATGTGCGCTGTCCTGTTGTAGTTGAGCCTTCATTGCTGTTGGCACATCCATGGGAGGGATTAGCCACAAGGACTAGGCCTGACCACTGTGAAGGATCTGCAATGCAGGGGCGGACCCCTTGGAGCAGGACTTGCCTCAGTAGGTTCCAGTTCCCCCCGAGTTCACCTCTTGAGTGTGTTGCTAATGGAAGTGTTTTGGCATGATCTGAAGTTGTCTACCAGGTGTGCTGGCTCTAAGGCCTGTTGGGATGTGCAGGCCAAGGTCAGCTGCTGCCAGCTCCTGCCTGGAGCCACTCAGCATGAGCTACAGAGTGATCTGCAAATGGTTGCTACTTGTGCTGGACTTGGAGGTATTGGGAGAGTCCAGGCTGTGGACCAAAGCTGGCTTCCACTAGTGCCAGGCCACATAGCAAGAGGTATGGGCACACCATGACAGGTACTGCTGGCTGGAGAGATTTCAGAAAAATTCAAAGCATGAACCAAGGAAAGGCAGGTATATGGAAAAGCCACTGAAAATATGAAAATGGCTTGTGTGGGCCTGCAAGTTGGGTGGGGTCTCAGGAAATTACTAGGTCAGGTTGAATAATGTTAGCCAGGGCGATGGAGACTCAGATGTGGCTCCTGTCTGCCAGCTCTGCTGGGAGGGCTTAGGAGAGGAACGACAGCCTCTGCCAACACTTCTGTCTGGGAGGAAAGCTGACCGTCCAACTCTTGCCCACATGCTGAACAATTTAGTTCCTCCATGTATGTCCCTGGTGCCTTTTGAGCTGCTGTCCCAGTGCTGGAGCTCAGAGTGTTTCCAGTAATTCTGTGCATGGGCCTTTTAAGGACTCCTGCAGCCATCCGCCTCACTCAGCCATAATCCCCACTGATTTTCACAGCCAGAAGTCATGGGGACTTCTTTTTTCAGCACTGGAACCCTGGGCTGGGACCCCTCACTCTTCAGGGAGCATCTCCACAACCAAGATATCCCCCCTCCTGAATTTTAACCACCATACATTGGAGGGGTCAAAATTCCAGATATCAGGTTATACTACAAAGCCACTGTAATCAAAACAGCCTCGTACTGGCACAAGAACAGGCACATAGATCAATGGAATAGAACAGAGAACCCAGAAATCTACCCAAGACATTATGTTCAATTAATATTCAACAAAGGAGGCAAGAGCACACAATAGTACAGACAGTCTCTTCAATAAATGGTGTTCTAGTTTCATTTTTTTGCATGTACCTGTCCAATTTTCCCAACACCAACTTACACCATACACAAGAATAAACAAAATGGATAAAAGACTTAAATGTAACCCATGAAACCATAAAAATCCTAGAAAAAAATGTAGGCAGCAGAATTTTCACAATGCCTAGGGCAAGACAAACAAAGGAAAGATTAAACACATGGGACTACATCAAACTAAAAAGCTGCTGCACAGCCAAAGAAATGAGCATCAAAATAGAAAGGGAACCACTCTTTGGGAGAACATATTTGCCAATGATACATTGGATAAGGGGTTAATATCTAAAATATATATAAAGTACTCATACAACTCAACAAAAGGAAGACAAACAATTCAATTTAAAAAATGGGCAGAGGACCTGAATAGACACTTCTCCAAACAGGACATACAAATGGCCAGGAGACATATGAGAAAAATGCTCAGCATCTCTAATCATCAGAGAAATGCATATTAAAATGGCTATGAGGTATCACCTCACACCTGCCAGAATGGTGGCCATCAAAAAAATCCTCAACAATTGCTGGCGAGGTGTGGAGAAAAGGGGACTCTAGAGTATACTGCTGGTGGGAATGCAGACTGGTGCAGCCACTATGGAAAACAATATGGTGTTTCCTCAAAAAATTAAAAATGAAACTGCCATTTGATCCAGTGATCCCACTTATAGGAATATATCCCAAGAAGCCTGAAACACCAATCAGAAAGAATATATACACCCTATGTTCACAGCAGCACTGTTTACAATAGCTAAGATATGGGAACAACACAAGTGTCTGTCAATAGCTGAGCGGATAAAAAAGCTGTGGTACTTTACACAGTGGAGTACTATGCATCTGTAAGAAAGGAAGATCTCTTATCCTTTGAGACGACATGGAGAGACCGGGAGAGTATTATGCTAAGCGAAATAAGCCAGTCAGAGAAAGACAAGTATCACATGATCTCACACATTTGTGGAATATAATGAACAGAATAGATCCATAGACAAGGAAGTAGGGAACAGACTGACAAACCTCAGAGGGAAAGGGGGTGAGGGGGCATGAAGAGGTAAACCAAAGAACTTACATGCACATATGCATAACCCATGGACACAGACAGCAGTGTGGTGAAAGTGGTGGGAGGGAGCGAGGAGGAGGATGTCAACGGGAGAAAAAAGGAGGGACATCAGTAACACATTCAACAATAAAGAAAAACAAATTTTTTTTTTAAAGAATGTTATTCCTCTGCTTCAGCCTTTTCTCTGTAAAAACCTCTTCTGGAGCACAGGTCGGTGGAGTGTACCTGACCACTTCCGATTTGGTGCTGCCTCCTTAGCATGGACTTTTGCTCACATGAACTCTTAAAATGTTTACTATGACTCAGTTTATCTTTCAGCAGCATACACAGACCAGCCAAGATATGCCATACTCAAAGGCAGCCCTGGCCGTGGCGTATATCAGCAGAGATAATAGAGGCTTTATTTCTTGGATTGGTTTTAATTTTTTTAAACTATAAATACATGAGGAATCTGGCCCTGCCTTCAGATACCTTTCTGGTCTCCCTCCCTTATCTCTTTTCATTTGTTCTGGGAAGGACACTCAAGTGAAGGTGACAACCCTAATCAGGGACAGGTGCGGATCGCTCAAGCAAATGGAAATGTCACATTCAGCCAGGCCTTAGAGAAAAGAAATGTAATTGCCACTTCTCACAGGAGGACATCAGTCAGGAAATGGCAGTTTTCTGAGAAAGAAGCCACACGCTGCCCCCACCTTAGGATCCCAGTGAATTCTCCTGGTGTGTCCTGCAGCGTGGTAGAATGTTAAAGGAAGAAAAAATGGAGAAAGGAGGCAGTGGTGTCCTGTGTGGGGAGGAGATGTGGTATTATCTACCTGGGATCACATAAATATCAAAGTGTCACTCACTTCCATACATGGACAATGGAAACATCGTGACAGTCTACTGTGGCCACAGTCCTTGCACAGGCTTCTATACAGTTTTCCTTTTTTCTAAATAGGATGATTTATACCACCCGGATGGAACCTTCCCCTGTACATACAGTTGACAGCTGTGATGTTGGCTACTCTATCCTAGGATTTAAAACCAATGTCTCTGCTTCCCATAATTGTTGCTGCTTTTGGTTTAAAATAGTTACAGTGCTAGGCTGCCGGTGTTTGCTCTGAGAATATTTTGAGATCTATATATGTTTCTTGAATTTGAAGAGAAAATATTTTCCATACAATGTTTATCTAATCAGTAAAACGAGAATGGAAGAAAAATTAGTTTGAGGGGGGAGCCCAGTGAAGAGGGACTTCCTTTATTTTATTTCTATCATTCTTTCCTTCCTTCTAACTTCCCTTCCTCCTTCCTTATTTATATATTACTAGCTGAAGAACAACTATTTTTGGATTACAGTTATTCATTCTGTTTTGGGAAAGTCATCACGGTGAACCCTTTGGGAACACAAAAGAAAGGGAAATGCTCACTCTTCGTATTCAGAGAAAACTGAGCATGCTGCAGACTAAGATATAATTTTGTCTTTTGCCAGATTGTTCCCTGGGAGAAGGTTTTTCCCTAAATGTTGAGTAGACTCTAATGCTGCTGGGGGTTAGCTAGACCTGAATTACTGACACTATAGGACATGGACTACTGACTATTGGAGTGCACCTTACCTGTGCTTTGAGAGGACTGACAGATGGCAGACTTGTTCAGCTGGGAGCTTATGAAAGCATTGGGTTTAAAGAAGCAAGTTATAGAACACTCCAAAGGCGACATGGAGGGCCCTCGTATTCCTCTCCATCAAACAATAGGCAGGCATATGTAACCAAGCAGCAGGCAGACAGGTTAAAAACATATAATCATTCATCACAGATCTCCCAAAATTACTTGGTGAGAAAACATCAAGAATAAAACTCGCTTCTTTGCAGAAAGATATTTGCATATGGGGAAATTATTGTTTCATCATTTTATTTTAATGACCTTAATTTACACCCATAAGCATTGGAGTGGAACATAATGATTTCTACTCATTCTTAACTAAGCAAGTTTCTTCATTGATATTTCATATTGAAAAGTACACAAATTTTAAAGGCAAAGTTTATCAAATATTTACGCATCCATATAACCATAAGCTAGATCAAGATACAGAATATTTCTGGCCAGTACTCCCCCTATCCCAAAGGTACCCACTATACCAGCTTCTATTACTAGACAGTACATTTGCCTGAAATTGAACTTCCTATAAATTGAATGATATAATATGTATTATTTTTGTGTCTGGATCTTTCTACTCCATAGTATGTCTGTGAGATTCATCAGGTTATTGTGTGCTTATTGTTGTTGTGAGACATTCCATTATATGAATATATCAAAATTTATTTACCCACTCTAACATTGATGAACATTTGAGTTATATTTGGGGGCTAAGAGAAATAACAGCATTATTCTTGTACACATTGTTTGATGGGTATGAACACTCTACTTCTATTGGGTATATGTGCAGGACTGGTGCTAAGGGTTAGTGGGAACGGATCTATTTAATTTCAGTAAGACAAAGTTTTATCAAGTGGTTTTAACAGTTTACACTTCCTTCATCCCTGTAGGGTTGCCAATTCCTCTCATTTTAGCCATTCAGCTTGGTGTACAGTAGTTTTACAATGTGGGTATAACTTAAATTTTTTGAACTTACGATGCTGAACATCCTCTTTTGTGATGTCACTGCTTAAGTCTTTTAGTCATTTTCTCTTATTGATTTGTGTGAGAGGATAGAATGGGTAGAAAGATAGCTAACTGGGAAAAGGCATTTAACAATACATACAGGGTGGGGCAAAAGTAGTTTTCCAGTTTGTATGGAAATTGATACCATGATTAATAATTATACAAGAATAAAGTCTATGTTTTGTGTACTCACACTGTAAATTCACTTTTGCCCCGCCCTGTACATCTACCATTATGTGCTGATAATGTCTTCCAGGATGTTACTTGCCTTGTTACTCTCTTGTTGTTGTGTTTTGATTAACCAAAGTATTTAATTTTAATGAAGTTCAATTTATCGATATTTTCCTTGTGACTAGGATATTTTGGTGTATAGTTTAAGAAATTATTCCTATCCTAAGTTCAAGAAGATAGTCTTCTACAGCTTAATGCTAGAAGTTTTACTGTTTTATCTTACACATTTGGGTCTATAATACATCTCATATGAACTTTTGCATCTGACGTGAAATAGTAGTCAATGTCCATTTTTCCCCCCACATGATTATCCAGTTGACCCCGCACCATTTATTGAAAGAAATCCTCTCACACTGCTTTTCCCCCATAAATTATAGTGGCTCCTCTGTTATAAATCAGGTGAACATATATGTGTGCGTCTGTTTCTGGGCTAATACTGTCTTCATTTCTATGGCTTTATAATAAACAGATTCATATGTTAGGGTACGTTCTTTATCTTTATTCTTCAAGCTTTCCTTGGCTATTCTGAGTCTTTGAATGTCCATATGTAGTTTAGAATTAGACTGTCAATATCATACGCACACAGACACAAAGTGCTGAGATTTTTAATGGGATGTTATTGAACTTACAGGTCAATTTAAGGAGTCTTCATATCTTAATAACATTGAGACTTCATGATCATGAAACAGAGAAAGTTCTCTCTTTTAGTCAAATCATCTTTAATTCCTCTTAGCAATGTAATTTGTAGTACAGAGGTCTTATATCTCTTTCCTTAGACTTATTCCTAAGAACTACAAATTCTTGGTATTTTTATTAGAGTTATTACTAGATACTAAAGATTTTTTCTTTTTTAAATTGTAACTTCTAATTGTTTGATGCTAGCTTATAGAAATAAAATTGATTTTTGTATATTGATGTTATACCCAGCAATCTTGCTAAATTCACTTAATAGTTCTAGTAATTTGTTTGTATATTAATTGAATTTATAAATTATTTTCTATTTTATTTTTTTCTAGTAAATGGCATTAGATTTTAATATATCACAGAAAATATTAGCATTCTACATGCTAGGTTCACCTTTGTATTATTTCAAAAATGGAAACATGGTCCCAACAGGTATTTCATGTATTAGTCTATGATGTAATGAATCGTTTTGTAAACGCTACTAACAAACTCAGTCTTGTTTTAATGTTTCAAAAAGTTATGCCTTTTGCAAAACCTGTAGTGAAGTGTTTCAACACTCTTAGAATTAATGTTGGAACGTTCATTACATAGTTAGTAGGAGTTTCACTTAGTAATTATAGTTTGGGCTGAAAAAAAACCTTTGCTAGAATCCCGCTTGGTACGAATTAATTCTAAGAGTGTTCTAACACTTTACTATAGGTTTTACACAATGCACAGCTCTACGAGACAGCGAAACTATACTGTTCTAGACAGAGTTAGCTAGTAGTGTTTACAAATGTATTATAAGTTATGTCATAGAGTAATACATGCATTACCTGTTTGGAACATGTTTCATCCTTTTTGAAATTATACACAGGTGAACCTAGTGTGTGGAATGCTGTTATCTTTTTTGAAATATTATAATATAATGCCATTTACTGAGGGAGCATGTTGGAACATTTATTAAATAGTTAGTGGCAGTTTCATTTAATCTTTTAAAACTGTGTGCCAAAATCCCACTGGGTACAAATTATTTTCGATTTTATATGTAATAATGTCATCTGCCAATCATGATTAATTGAATTTATATATTCTTTTCTATTTTATGTGTAATGATGTCATCTGTCAGTCTTTCCAATCTTTATAACTGTATTATTCTCCCCCCCCACCCCCTTTTATTGAATCTTTAGGATGACACTGGTTAACAGAATTGTACAGGTTTCAGGTGTACAATTCTACAACACATCGTCTGTATGTACACTGTACTGTGTTTTCACCACCCCAAGTCTCCATCCATTACAAATTTAGTATTCTTTAATAGCCTGTTGTGCTGGCTAAGATCACCAGTACCTTGTTTAACGGAACTAGTGACAATGGCTATCCTTGTGTTGTTCCTGAGCTCAGGTGAAGTAGTCAATATTTTACTATTAACATTGATTTATGTAGATACACTATGTCTAAGTTGGGATGTTCCTTTCCATTCCTAGATTGATAAGCATTTTTTAAAATTATAAATATTAAAATTTAGCAGAAGTTTTTTTCTGTGTATTTTTAGCGCATCATGGGTTTTTTAAAATTTTTGTGTGCTAATGTGGAAAATTACATTGATTGATATGTAATAGTTAAATCAACTTCAGATTTTTTGGTATAATTTGCTATTACCATATCACTGGAATTGATTTGTTAACGTGTTTTTAGGATTATTTGTGTGTATGTCTATGCTTGTGAAAGAAATTTTTCAGTAGTTTTTCATTCTTATATTGTCTTTATCTGCTCTTTATTCCAGTGTTACACTGGACACACAAAATTATTACAAAGGATTTCATTTTCCATTTTTTAAAAGATATTTTCCTTTAGCCAATATTGTTTCTTCTTTAATATTTAAAAGAATTCACCACTGAAAATATCTGGACCTGGAGTTTGTTGTTCTTATTGTTGTTTCTTTTACGAAAATGCTTTTAAAAATAGATTTGTTATTATAAAAATAAATATAGAAAGATTCCATTTTTTATAATTATCAACTAAGTTCTTGCCAAACTGATACTATCACTGATATCCATTTTAAACTCTGCACAAAATAAAATAAAAATAAGTACAACTAATTAAAAATATGAGAGAGAGAGAACAAAAGCAGCAGATTTTAGAAGTTGGCATTCAGAAGAAGGAAATAGCATGTGGGATTTCACTTTTTTTTTTTTTTTAAATAGCTGAGAGCCAGAGGGCAGACCAAAATTGGCACCATATGTGATGGTCAAAATTCCAATTAAAAACCTAGCCTATACTCTTCCCTGGCCTACAGCCTCAGAAAACAGAATTCCATAGTTACTGGAAAATACAGAAAAATGCCCACAAAGGTAGATTCAGAGAAAGAGAGTTCCAAATTCTGGCTATGTCAAAAAAACTGGCCAAACCACGTATGTATAGGGAAGACTGAAAGAAGCCCAACTAAAGACAAAGAATTTAACCAATACTTGAGTGGTTGTCCAAGACCCAGTATTTCAGTTTGAGTCCAACCAAGTTTAATGTTACATTAAAAAAACAATAGCAAATCAACACTCTTTGGAGGTTGCAACAGAATCCAGAGTGTCTACTATAAAACATTCACAATGTCCAGTGTACAACCCAAAATTACTCAACATACAACCAACCAAGAAAATATGACCCATTCTCAAGAGAAAAGATAGTCAACAGAAACAAACCATAAGATGATCTAGAATTTGGAAGATAATTTTAAAGCAGCTATTGTAAGTATGCTAAAGTAAAGTACGCTCAAGAGAGAAATAAGAACTATAAAAAATAATCAAATGAAAGTTCTACAACTTAAAGCATAATATATAAACTTTTAAAAATTCACTGGATTGGCTTAACAATAGATTTGAAAAAATGAATGATATTGAAGAATAATATAAAATAATCTTTGCATAGAGTCCCAGAAGGAGATGAAAAAAGAGATGGAAAAACCATAAAAATAAATGGGAGTAAGATGTATCATGCAGTCTATTAGTTTGATTTTTAAAACAGACTACCACAATTTTAACAGCTTAACAAAAAATACATTTACTATCTCACAGTCTCTTTATGTCAGAAGTCTAGACAGGCTCAACTGGATTATTTTCTCTGTCTCTCAAGACCAAAATCAAGGTGTCAGCCAGGCTAGGCTCTTATCTGGAGGCTCTAGGGGGCATCTACTACTTAGCTCATTCAGGTAGTTTGGCCTAATTCAGTTTCTTGCAATTATAGGACTGAGGTCCCATGTTCTTCTTGGCTGTCAGCGGGAGGTCACTTTCAGCAATGTGAGGCCTCTCAGATTCTTCCATCTCAACCATGGAGAACCTTTTATTATGTCAAGTTCCCCTATGCTTCAAATCTCTCTAACTTCTGTGACCAGCCAGAGAAAGCTATCTGCATTAATCAGCTAATGATTAGATCAGGCCAATAATCTCCCTTCTCCAATATAATGTAGCATATTCATGAGAATGATATCTCATCACTTTCACAGTCCTGGGAACTATGCAATAAATCTTTGGGGACCATCTTGGGATTCTTCCTGCCACAAGTAGTAAGTATAAGAAAGTTGAGATGATTATCAGGTACAATAGAGTTTAGACATTAAAAAAATTAATTTAAAAAAGGATCAATTTAAAAATAGAAATAACCATAAATAAATAAATACCTAATAACGGAGCTTTAAAATATATAAAGAAAACACTGACAGAATTAAAGGGAGAAATAGACTAGAGCAAAATCATAGCTTGTGATTTTGATGCCTCTCTCAAAAATTAATAAAATAACCAGATAAATTTAATAAGATATATAAAACTTGAACACTATCATTAACACCTTCACCTAAATGATATTTATAGAGCAGTACTTCTAATAACTTTAGATGACAAATACTTTTAAAGAGTACATAGTACTTGAATCAAGCTAGACCATTTTTGAGGCCATAAAGCAATTTTAAATTTAAGATTGAAATACTATGTTCTCATCACAAGATAATTAAGTTAAAACAAATAGGAAATATACATGGCTTCACATGTTTATATTAGAAAATAAGAAAGGTAAAAAAATCTATGACTTAAAATTCTACCTGAAAAAGAAGAGCATAGTAAACCCAAAGTAAAAAGAAATGAAATAAGAGCAGAAATCAATGACAGAGAAAGTTAACAAATCCCAAAGCTGGTTCTATGAAAAGATCAACAAAACTAATTTTTAAAAATCCCTACTTAAACTGGTCACACAAACAAAAAAAGACTGAATAGAAATCATCAATATCAGGAATAAAAGAAGAGTTATTACAGATTTATAACCATTAAAAAAAACAGGCTACTATGAAAAACTTTATGCTAAAAATTCAACAATTTAGATGAAATAACCAAATTCTTTGAAAAAAAATCACCTTAAGTAAATTGACACAGATGAAACAAAATTTTAATCGCCCCCATATCAATTATTTTAAATGAAATTTTCCTGTGAAGAAAGATTCAAGCCTATAGGATTTCACTGGTATAATATAACATTTCAAGAAGAAATAGCACTGACTTGATGCAAACATTTTTAAGAATTAGAGGAGGAGGAAATTGCTTAATTTGTTTCATGAGGTCAGGATAACCCTAATGGCAAAATCTTTAAAAAAAGACAAATAATATTACAGACCATTGTCCCTCATTAACATAGACACAAATCCTTAAAAATACTGCCAAATTAAATCCAGCAATATGTAAAATTGATCATCCATAATGACCAACTAGCATTTATCCCAGTATTACAATGTTGATTGAACAATAAATTCATTTAGTCATATTAACAGAATAGAAGAGAATACCCACATGATCATTCTCCTAAATGTAGAGAAATATTTGACAAGATTAAGCATCCATTCATGGTTTTTTTTAACAAAGGAAACTCTCAAAAAAACTAGGAATATAAAAAGATCTTTTACAATTTTATTTAAGGAATGTACCAAAAAAAAATCAGCCAATGTCTAATTTAATCACTAAATATTGAACATGTTCCATTTAAAATAGGAAACAAAAGAATGTCACCAGGGGTTCCTGTCCAGAAGAGCGACACAGGAGGCCCCTAAAGTTGCCTCTTCAAAGGACACACAGAATCCACAGCTACACACAGAACAATTCCCACTGAAAGAAATCCAGAAACTGAGCAGAGACTCCTACATGACAAATGAATGAAAAAAACACAAAACACACACACTGAAACACATAGATGAGACACACTCTTGCCATAAACCTCACCTGGCACAGCAACCTATAATTAGGAGGGAACTCATAACTCCCACCTTCTCTCTGAGGAACAAAGGATTTGGACTCAACATTTAGTACCCCAACTTTTAGGAATCCCACCTGAGGGAGTTTTGATATACATATTGTATTTTCATGATCAGACATTACTTTCTAATTTCCATTCAGTTTTCTTCTTTTACTGATCATTTTTTTAAGTACACTATAGTTAGAGAACACGCTCTGTATCATTTCAGCCCTTTGGAAAGTGTTGTGTCTTAACTGTGGTCCTGCATAAGGTCTGTTCTTATAAATGTTCCATTGACATTTGAAACAAACGTGAATTCTGAATTTGTTGATTCTAGAGTCTTACATACATTCTATATAATCCAATTTGGTCAAATTTCTTAGTTGTAATATGCAAATCTTCTGTATCATTAATTATATTTTTCTGTCTGGCTCATTTGTCCATAACTGAGAGGGGTATATTAAATCTCCATCTCTAATTCCAAAAGTGCTTATTTAGCCTTCCAATTTTGTCAACTTTTGCTTTATATATTTTGAATTTTGCTACTAGGTACTTTATCTTCTGGTGGAATTGACATTAAGGATTATGAAATCTTACCTCAAAGTGTATTCTATCTTATATAATATAGATATATTAGCTTTATGAGTTAGTGCTTGAATTATAGTTTTTTTCATCCTTTACTTGCAACCTATTTTTGTTAACTCATTTCAGTGTATTTTTTACATTTGTTAACATTTCAATGTATTTCTTACAAAGAACATACATTTGGGTTTTGAGTTTTTAAAATTATTATTCAAGTTGAATAATTAGATTAATCTTATCTTTTTTATTGTTTGATTTAGACAGAGGGAGAAAGATCGATTCGTTGTTCCACTTATTTATGCACTCATTGATTCCTCTGACCGGGGATCCAGCCCACAACCTTGGCGTATCAGGATGATGCTCTAACCAACTGAGCTACTCTGCCCAGGCCTAGTCTTATCTTTCAGTTGAGTTACTTAGCCCGTTTTTTTTTCAGTGTATTTATTAAAATACAGTCGTCCCTCACCGCTTCACTCTTTCACGGTTTTTTCAAATCTATTCATTAAAAAGTTGATCAAGACAGTGAAAATGATACAGCGCATGCTTGGTTGTCTGAGTCAATTATACACCCCTGTATTACAATTAAAATTACTGTACGTATGGACTGTAGGCATATGTATTCGAGCACCCCGCAAATCCTTCAACACCAGGTGCAACCGCTCGACCACTCCTTGTGTGTGGTGAAACCAAGCCAATCAGAGTGCGCTGTTCACTGATTGGCTATCCTATCCTCTTCCTATCCTGGCCACTGATTGGCTCAGCCTCATGCAAGTTCGTTTTAAAAATGTTAAAAAAAATGTATTTAGAAGGTCATAAACAGGTTTTCTATGCTCTAACTGTGAAAATATTCGATTTATAAATAAAGATCCTACTTCGTGGAAATTCATTTATCATGGTAGAATCTGAAACTGATTAACCACGATAAACAAGGGCCGACTGTAGTGAAATTTATATCTAGCACCTTACTATTTATCTTCTTCTTTTTCCATATTTCTTTGTTGCTTTATTCTTCCTTTCTTTTCTTCTTTTTTTATTTTTTATCCTCACCCAAGGACATTTTTTTTTTTTTTGCATTTATCTTCAGATAGAGCGGAAGGGAGAGAGGGAGGAAGAGAGAGAGAAAACATCAATGTGAGAGAGACACATCGAGTGGCTGCCACCCACACAACCCTAACTGGGGCCAGGGACAAACTGCAACTGAGGTACGTGCCCTTAGCGGGAACTGAACCCAGGACTCTCTGGTCCGGGCCGACGCTCTAACCGCTGAGCCAAACTGGCCAGGGCTACTACTCTTGTTTATACATTCTTGTATTATTATTTAGTGATTACCCTACATCTTACAATACACATCCTTCACATATTATATTTTCCTTTAAGTATTTTTACTACTTCTCAAACAATGTAAATAACTCACAACTTTTAATTCCATTTATATTCTTATTTTCCTATATCTTCTAACACAACTATTGTTCTTGTTTTAAAGAGTCAATACTGGATTATCTTTACCCACACATACACCTTTCCGTTGTATTTTATTGCTTTATCCCTTCCTGCAATTTCTGTCAAGAATTACTTTTCTTCAGTCTGAACTTCTGATACTTTTGTTCTGCAGGTGTACTGGTGTCAACTAATCTAATATTTTCCTTGTCTTACAGTCTCTAGCCTTCAATTTTGAAGGATATTCCACAATGTACAGGTTTGGGGGTTAGCAGTCCTGCCCTTTCAGCTCTTTAAAGATGACACTCCACTCTCTTCTTTTCTTCACGCAGTCTGTTGCAAAGCCGGTCGCTACGTTTATTATTGCTACCTTTTTGGGTAACATGTCTTTTTCTCCTTGCTGACTTTTCAGATGTGTGTTTGGTCTCTAGCAGTTTGACAACTTTTTCTTTTGCAACAGCTTTTACATGATGATGTTCAAAACTATTTTATAAAGGTTTACCTAACTGTAATATCTGTAATCCTCAGTGTTCTCAAAAGATAGATGCCAAACCCAGTTAATCCCATTAACCTTCCTCAGCAAGAGAGTTCTTAATCTTTAAAATAATCTGAAATCTCATTTTTAAAAGATGATTTGGAGAAATAATACCCTTAAGAAAAATACTAGAGATTCTTGAATCCTTTCAGTTATCATTGTCATCTTAAAGTCCATCCTCAGTTCATACCTTCACAAAATTGCATTTCTTGGGTTTTAATCAAATAGAAAGGCAAATATATACAGTTGAACCTCATTTTTGCAGATTCTGTATTTTTTAATTTGCCTACTCACTAAAATGTATTTATAACTCAAAACCTGTGTTTTCATTGTCATTTGTAGACATGTGCAGAGTAGAGAAAAATTTGAGTCACCTAGTATGTATATTCCCAATTGAACCTTTGCCTTGCTTCAGCTCTCATATTTTAAAAAGTGTTCTTTTTTCTCAGTCTATGTAGTGCTAGGTTTTTTGCATTTTTGTTCTTTTTGTTTATGACTGTGCTGTTGAAAATGATCCTCAAATGTAATACTTAAGTACTGTCTAGTGGTTCCTAAAAGCAAGAAGGCTGTGATGTGTCACATGAAGAAAATACATGTATTAGACAAGCTTCATTCTGGCATGAATTTAGTGCTATTGGCTGTGTGTTCAATGTTAATGACTCAACACGACACATTTTTTAAAAGTTGTCTTTAAACAGAAGCACACATAAAATCAAGGTTATGTGCTAACTGGTTGAGAAAAACAATATGCCCAGAAGCTCACAGGAACCTGATTCTGTGTTTCCCCTAGGAGCAGTGGTTCAAAATCCACCAGTTCACTGTTATGGTGAATTTATACTACCAGAAATAACAAGAATCAACTACAAATGAAAAAAAAAATAGATCCAGAGACAGAAGTAGGGAACAGAGTGACAAACCTCAGAGAGAAGGGGGCTGGGGAGAGATAAACTTACATGTATAACCAATGGGCACAGACAATAGTGTAGGGAATGGGGAGGAGGGGGTCAATGGGGGAAAAAGAGGGACACATCGGTAATATTTTCAAAAATAAAATGTTTTGAGACAAGTAGTAAAACTGAACATGGATATTTTAAAATTTAAAACACTCTCCAGTTATGAATTAGTGATTATGTCAAATCCAATGTAAATTAGATTTTTTTTAAAATAGTTTATTAATAATATATTTTATATAAACAAACAACTGGGTAGTTTGCTAAAAAGTGAAAATTAATTTAAACCCCATTTGTAACTTAATTTTGGTGGAAGAGGACTTTACCTATTTAATATATTTCTCAACTGAAACATATTTACTCTCACAATAACAGAGCAACCACCTAGACTTGCTGTTTCTGTCTTTCAGTCCTTATTCCCATAGACTGAGGTTGCTTGCAAGTGATATAAACATATATGAAACAGCTCATGATGTAGAGATTACTTTCTGTATGTCACATTAGGTGGCCTTTATTCTACATTGTTCTGGCTCTTTGAGATAGAGGAGAGGTTCAGAGCATGTACTCTGAAGCCAGACCACTGAGGCCACTCGTCAGCTGTAGGATGTTGAACCATACTACTTAAATTATGTGCCCTTGAGTTTTCTTTCTTATTTTTTATAAATGATAATGAAGTTAACATTTATAAAGCACTTAGAAGAGTGTCTGTACATCATAAATGATAAAAAAAAGATTCAATCATCATTATTATTAGCAGCCCTGTGTACAAGATACAGATTCAATGGATAGAGATATGAGTGGCTAAATGATCATACTGAAGAAGGTGTAAGTGACTTGGAAGGAAGAGCACGTTTGACTCGACGAGACTGTGTCTTCTTCCCTTTCCTTCTCAGAATATGTATTATATGTCTTAGATGTAGACATTGATTGCCTAATGATGAACTCTACTCCTGATATAGAAATAGAATGAATTCAGTCAGATATTATTTTCCTTTATAAAACATACACTTTACTTCTACCAAATTCACGTTTATAAAACTTGAAACTAACTTTACAATTTCCTCCTTAAAACATCTCATAATCCCCAATGCATACAGAAAATGTGAAATGCTTTATTGCAACTTGTCTTTAACCAAAGATTTCCTGATTCAACCTTTTCTATATCAAGAGAAACAACTTCCATATATGAGAATAAAGAGTTCTACCATATTCCACACAAGGAGCACACCTAGAGTATTGGTTTCAGTTCTAGATAATATACTACCAAAACATCAACAAAATTAAGTTTAAACAACAAAAAGGATCCAGTACTATGTCCCTATGAACAATTCAAGGATCAGCCTAAAAACAGATAATTTAATGGGAAAGGTGGGGCTGGGAGGGTGATGTGTCTGTTGTCCAGAAGTGTTCTGACCTGCCCTTGTGTGAAGATGGAGGAGAGTGAAAACTACATGAGGGTGAATTTCCATTCAATAAAAGACAACTTTATTTGTTTAGACCTATCTAAAAATATAGTAGCCTACCTCAAAAAAAAGTATATGATATTTAAAAAGAGGTAAAGAAGTTATCTGGCTTCTTAGAACTGTATTTATCTCTGAGTAGTTCTGATGAATAAAGTGGGAGCTGAGAGAATATGTTAACTAGGAGCAATAATTTAAAACCAAATTTTGAATCATATCCTTTATGGATAGTCATGAATATGCAATGTTCATGGGCACAGTCTATGCTTTCTAGATAGTAAAGAGGAAATTGAAATACATAAAGAATTTTATGCATCTTCCTTTTGCAAACTGAAAAGGTTTCCAAATTCCAAATAACAAGTATGTTGTTACTTCTAAATTTAACTCATGCAAACAGAGCAATAGTCTATCATCAAAGGCCAGTTTTAATCCAATTCTTTATAAGATTCAAATTAATGGAATATTTTCTCCATCACAATTCCATTTCTTCATGTAACCTTCCTGATTGATTTTAATTCAGTGCTTTTTATAGGCCAATTGCAAACGGTTAATTTTCAAAGTAAATCAGGAATTTGCAATAAAGACCCATAGCTATGATCATATAGCCCCTACTTGTAGGTATCTATGGCTAACATTTTGCCATACAATCAGGGAAAAGACCCAGTCTGGAACCCAAAGGATATTTATATATGTCTATTAGAAATAGCATATTCTTCAACATATAAAGGTGATTGATTCAAACACTATGTTCCTTCCCTGTGATTTTGGATATAGCTCCCTGCCAACCAATGATTCATTGTTTTACTAAGAGATGCCTTTTGGTTGAGATTCTATTTGTAACTGTCAGAGTCCTACTTATAATCTCACAGCACTCAGATTTTGCAGTCACAGGTTCTGCTAGCAATGAAAGTACCTGACTGTGTTCCTCAACTGTGAGAACATGTTCGGCCGATGTACACAGTGGACTAGAGTTGCCAGGAAGTTTACACCATGGCAAGCAGCCTCTGACTAATGGGGAAAGTGACGGATAAATATCTTGGCTTCCTTGTCCCTTTGTTGTGACAATGCTCAGTGATTTCTACACCATCTGCCAGAGGTCTCCAATAGAAGTGAGCCCCAGTTGCCAAAAGCAGTGACAAGCTCATTCATTAGTTACCCGGTATTGACTTCCTTCCCCTCTTCATCTGTTCTCCATACTCTCTTGTTGGTGTTTCCTGGGATCATCCCCCAAACAAACTACCAGTTCTCACACCCTAATCTTAGTGGTCAACTTTGAGGAAATTACCCTGAAGTGATGCTTATCAAAATGATTATTATACCTGTATTTGAATATAAATAAGGAGTTGTTTTCTTACATTTATTTTCCCAATTTGTAATAATGTGGTCAGTTTTCTTTTAAGCTACACAGCCATGAACTACCACTACACTTAACATGGATGAATCTCACCAACATAACAATGAGTCCAAAAAAAAGGTAGATAAAAAGAATATGCTGTGTATGATGGAGGTGTGTATGTTGTTATTTTTTTCAATTTTTATTAATTTATTTTTGTTGCAGATGTTTCTCCTTCCCCCCCACCCCCCCAAATAGGCATGTACATTTTTTAAAAGCAGGCAAGACTAGTCTATGATGTTAGATTTCATGTCAGATACTACCCTTGGGGAGGAGCATGAGGACAGCAAGGATGACTTCTGGGTGCTGTTTCTACTCTACTTCTTGTTCTGGGGTTGCACAGGTATTTTTGTGCTAATTCATCAAGCTCTATGCTTTGTTTTTGTGTTCATTTCAGTTTCTACATTATCTTTCAACAAATTTTAAAAATTGGGTTAAAATTAGGTACTTACCAGCCCCCAAGGTATTAGTTACTTCTCAAATTAGATTTTATCTTAGCCCAAACAAGTATATGAACATATTTTTTAACCCATTACAATATGCTCTAATTGATTCTCTCCCTTCAGATTCTTAAATATGTCAGCCACAATTATTTCTGAAAATATTGGTTTTATGGGTCGAGAACTAATGATTGATAAACATTTTAGAAAAGGCACATCTCAACTGATGTTCAATCAATTATAACTCCAGATACAAGTGCTTCTCATTTTCATATATGGCCTTTGCGAATGATTAACACCAACCATCATTATCCTTTTAAATTAAATGTATTAGGGTGACATTGGTTAATAAGATTATATAGGTTTCAAGTGTATATTTCTATGACACATGACCTGTATATTGCATTGTGTGCCCACCACTCAAAGTCAAATAATCTTCCATCACCATATATTTGACCCACTTTACTAGTCTCTGCTCCTCTTCCCTCTGGTAACCACCATACTGTTATCAGTGTCTATGAGTTTGTTCTATATCCCATATATGAGTGAAATCATATGGTTCTTAGCTTTTTCTAACTGACTTATGTCACTTATCATGATATCCTCAAGGCCCATCCATGTTGTCGCAAATGGCGGTATTTCATCATTTCTTATGGCTGAGTAGTATTACATAATATATATGTACCACATCTTTATCCAGTCATCTATCAAAGGATACTGGTTGTTTTCATGTCTTGGCCACCATGAATAATGCTGCAATGAACATAGGGGTGCATATATCTTTGCAAATCAATGTTTTTAAATTTTTCAGGTAGAAATCCAGAAAAGGAATGAACTATTCTTAATTTTTTGAGAAAAATTGTGGCTGTACCAGTTTACACTCCCACCAGCAGTGAATGAGGGTTCTTTCTTCGCTCCAACCTCTCCAACACTTGTTATTACTTGTCTTGCTGATAGTAGCCATTCTATCAGATGTAAGGTAGTATCTCATTATGGTTTTGATTTGAATTTTCCTAATAGCTGCTGAAGTTGAGCATCTTTTCAAATATCCGTTGGTCATTTGTATGACTTCTTGGGAGAAGAATCTGTGCAGGTCCTCTGCCCATTTTTCAATTGGATTGTTTGCTTGCTTGGTGTTGAGTTGTATGAGGTTTTTTAAAAATATATTTTGGATATTAACCCCGTGTCAGAGTTGTTGTTTGCAAATATCTTCTCCCATTCGGTTGGTTGCTTTTTTGTTTGATTGGAAGTTTCTTTTGCTGTGCAGAAGTTTGTACTTAAAACCATTGTTATCTTTTAATCTTAGGAAAGCCTTAAGGAGGCAACAGCTACAAAATAAATATAAACCCCATGGTTTATATAACTTAATGTTTTCCTCACTCTTAAGGCTGAAAGAAGGCATTTTCATTGTGGAACATTCTCTCACATTCCTTTTCACAAAATTTTCTCCTAATCACCTTTCATGAACTCATTCTCTTTACAGAGTTGCTGACATTAATATCCTGGAAACTCTGTCCGTACTAACTTTCATAGTGATGTGTTGCAACAGGAGTGAGCACACACGATCTCCTAAATCAATATTTCTCAAACTTGCCATCACCCACAATCACCTGGAGGCCTGGTTAAAACACAGATTGCTGGTCCTCACCAGCAGAGTTCCTGATTTGTCAGGTCTGGGTGGGGCCAGACAACCTATATGTCAAACAAGTCCCCTGGTGGATTTTAGGCTGCCAGTCCAAGGACCACACTTTGAGAACCACGGTACTGACTTCCATTTTTTCTCTCATTTAATAAGTATTCATTGACCACTTAGTATTTGCCAGTCATTGTTCTAAATGCTAAACAAATAGCAGTGAACAAAAACAACAACAAAAATCAATCAAACAAACACAAAAAACACCAACAAGAGAAAGTTTTACTGATATATTAAAAAATGAAGGAAAACACTATGGTGTTACCTCAAAAAGTTAAAAATTGAACTTCCTTTTGACCCAGTGATCCCACTGCTAGGAATATACCCTAAGAAACCTGAAACACCAACCAGAAAGAATATATGTACCCCTATGTTCATAGCAGCACTATTTATAATAGCTAAGATCTGGAAACAACCCAAGTGTCCATCAGTAGATGAGTGGATAAAAAAGCTGTGGTACATGTACACAATGGAATACTATGCAGCTGTAAGGAAGAAAGATCTCTTATCCTTTGAGATGGCATGGAAGGACCTGGAGAGTATTATGCTAAGCAAAACAAGCCAAGAAGGGAAAGACAAATATCACATGATCTCACTTATTTGTGGAATATAATGAACTAAACAAACTGATGAACAGAATTGACCCAGAGACATAGAGATGGGGCACAGACTGATGGGCTTCAGAGGAGGAGGCTGGGGGGGGAGGAGATAAACCACAGAACTTATATGCATGTATGCATGACCAATGGACATGGACAACGGTGCTGGGGATGGGGTAGGGGGGAGGGTGTCAATGGGGGAAAAAGGAGAAACATCTGTAACAAAAACAAATTAATAAAATAAATAAATAAATAAAAATTTTAAAAAACCTATAAAAAAACAAAAAAAAATGATATGTTTCTATGGAGATAAAAAAAAATCTGAAAAGATTGGAATGCCTCCTGAATTATTTTGTAATGCTAATATTTATGACTTCCATTTCTGTATGATTCATTAAGGGCTCTGGAGCCCTTTCTCTCTTTGTCTTCAAACCTGTCAGACAAACATTTATTTGGGGGCTCTTTTGCTAACTCTCCTAAGAAGGACCAAGACTTGTTGCTGTTGTATTATTCAAGATGCTTGTTTTTGCCCTTCCATTCTTATTCTCTTAAATAACTCAGTGCCCACTCTGTTTGATATTACTTTTAAAAAATGGTTCCCCTAAATCAAATCATTCAATTACTCTATCTCCCTTTTCCTCTCTCTTTCTGTCCTATAGGATGGTATCTTTGGCTCTGTAAAGAACACCACTATTTTGAAAGTCCTACCTATCCTTTTTGTTTTCAGATACAATGGTTTGGCAGGACTCAGCCCAATGTCTCCATGAGCACGATGGCCATATACCTACATTTCCTCCTTTGCCTTTTCAGTCTCATATCCATAATTGTATGCCAAGACTAAAAATTCTTTTGTTAAATAGAAACAGCTTCCTGCCTCACAGGGTTTACTCATTCTCAGCACCCTTTTGTCAGCTGAGAAAAGATTCAGGACTGCCTCTTACATCTGTTAATTCGCAGCATCAAAACTGTCTACCACTTTGTTCACTTTCATTGTTGACCCTTCAAACATGCCACTCTCTCTACCCTGAATCCTTTATCCTCCTCTTCAAAGTGAGCCCTCTTGCCCTGGCCAGTTTGGCTTAGTAGTTAGAGCATCGGCCCGTGGACCAGAGAGTCCCGGGTTTGATTCCCACTAAGGGCACGTACCTCGGTTGCAGTTCATCTCCAGCCCTGGTCCGGGTGGCAGCCAGTTGATGTGTCTCTCTCACATCGATGTTTCTCTCTCTCTTCCTCCCTCTCTATCTGAAGATAAATGCAAAAATGTCCTTGGGTGAAGATAAAAAAATAAAATAAAATAAAAAGTGAGCCCTCTTTCTCTTGACTGAAGATAACTCTTAATATGACCTAAAATTCACCTTTCCCACAATCTTTCCAGATAAACTGCATCTCACCCCAGATCCATAATAACTTTAGCAATTCTCTGAAAGTGGACACAACCCATACTTATGTGTTTCTGATGATGTGTTAATATATGTTGCTTATTTCAATTAGAAAAATGTGTCCACATAGGGGATTCCTTGCATACTTCCTTTGGTATTGGTACCATGTACAGTGAGTGTTTTGACCATACAATTGTGTCAAATAATTAGCAGCATCCTCTTTTGAGAGATGAAATAGTGTGACAAACCCTTTATGCACATGGTTCCAATATTCCAGCTTACTCCCTGAACCACCTTGGGCTCTGTGATCCTGGTCCCAAGTTCTGTTCTTGCAGTCATGGAACATCATCGTAATGAAAATATGCTGTTTGCCTGCATCTATAATACAAATTATATTGGACTGAGAACCATCAGAATATAAAATTATTGAGCCAATTTATATCAACTTGATAAAGATTCAGGATTTAAACAAAGATAGATAGATATGGGATAGACAATTAAGGAAATTGGTACAGGCAGGCAGACAGATAATCCTAGTGAATAGTAAGAAAAAGGAGATCCAATATAGTAGACTAGCTCCTAGAAAAAGGTATGTTGGATTTGCGTTACTCTTAAAACCAAAGACACACAAACTCATTTTATGTAAGCTTAAGTGAAAACTGGGTGAGACTGCATCAGGCAATGTTTGTTGAAGAATTCATTTTCTTCAGTACACATTTTGTGCCACATGCTATGGGTGCCAAGACAGTCCTTCCTGCCTCTAGGGTGCACAGTCTAGCAGAGGATAAAATAAACTATACTATAATGGGTCAAGTGTGCTAAATCCTAGCATCAGACACTTGATTGCAGGAGATTAATAGGTAATTGGAAGGCGAGAAAGGGACTCTGGACTTCATTTTTCAAGGTGTGTGGTGAGGACTAAAGGGTGTAAAATGGAGTAGTAGAATAAAGAGAAAGGAGGATTTAAAGTGAGGTAAAGGATGAGGCTTGTAGACTGCAGGGGAAGAGCGAATGAAAGGAGTGATGGAGAAGGAACAAAAAGGGAGGAATGATGGAGAGTGACACAGACACTCTTTCATTTATCAAGTCCTGCTCACAGTATAGTAGTATTTTTTAATCATTAGAAGAATAATTTCTAATAAAAATGCTCACGCACTTTTATTGTGATCACCTTACTGAAATCTTTAGATAAAATGATAAACTATTCTACTATTCTGAGAATTCGTATGAAAAGGTACATTTAAAAATTTTAAATTATTGAGGAAATAACTCAAAATGCAGAAAAACCTCAATGTAAAGGTATTTATCACAGCAAATTATATATTTTTAGTTTATTTACTTTGTGTGTGTTCACCAAGTCAAGTCTCCTTCCACCACCATTTATCCCCCTTTATCCTCTTCCACCTCCCCCAGCACATTTCACCCTTTATCACAGCATATTATATGACAGTGCATTTGAACAAAGGTCCAAAAGAGGAAGGGTTGATTATAACAAATCCAGATGATATTACGCAACTGTTGCCACTTTTATGCAGGTATTTTAAATGCAATAACAAGAATTTTTACTGTATTTAGTGGGGGCAAAGTATATACAGTATGTTTATAGTTACATAAGGTAGAGGGAGGAGGAAGCAGCATGAAGAAAAGAGTACTATAATAAATATAAAATATATGAAAAATCTTAAGCAGTAATCTTTCATTATTTTTGTAGTGGAACTATAGACAAGTCCCTACAGGCAATCTGAAATGATTCCATTTTAGATCAATTATTTAATATCTGATCCTCACTCAGCTGTGAGATGATAAATAGGGGTTAGTCGTTGTGTGTTCTTTGTAACAATCATTCTAGAAGAATGTTAATAGCTGTTGCACACACTACAATTAGTTTTGTGGTAAGAGAAGTTTGGGAAATACAGGGTCAATCTGGTTTCTTAACTGCAGCAGGAATTCTCAGAACCTTTATGTGAATGGTTATTATGAATTTCCAGTAGGGTATAAATTAGACAGCATTTCACCAATGGGTTTGACCACCAAATATTTCAATGTGTGTGAATATTGCATGTAACTGATTTTCTGCCAAACATATGTGGAGGGATTTTTTACTTGTCATTATGGTACTTACTTTAAAAGTAACAAAGCAAAATCACTTGCAGCATTAACAAGCAGCATGCATCTCTGTGATAGCCAAGGTGACATTAGGTTAAGGAAGAATTTGCAACCCTTTCTCTGGTATCTTCTCTTCAGCTCTGACTCTGCAGTCTGATATATCATTCCTGCCAACAAGTCCCTTCCTGTCCTTTCCTCCCGGGGATTGGGTGAATACACTTGTTAATACCTTCATTCCCTTGCCCCCAACAAGACCAACCCACACCATTATTTCAACTCAGAATCTTTCCATAAACTTCATACTCCAACTCCATTTCTCATGATACTCACAGGTGCCACAATATGACAAACTCAACTCAACCAACCTTCTGTCTTTCTGACCTGAATGATAAAACAACTACCTAGCCAGCAACTTGAGTCAGAAATCTAGTGTTCTTTCTCTTCCATAGGCAGCATGCTCTTACTTCCATGGTACGGGCCTTAGTGACCCACTGCATAGCTCTGCTTACTTTCAGTTTATGCTCCCTCATCCCTTAGTCTGTGAGACACCATGTCAAAACCGATCTGGCCCTGATTCTTCCTCAGGAACTCTCAACCACCAATTGCAAGACTACCTGGATTCTTTACTTAGATTTTCTTAGGTCAAACTTGGAAAAAAATAAATAAATGTTCTCGATTCATTTTCTTAATGCCACCACATAGATTGCTACTCAATCAATGAATCTGTGAGTCAGATTCAGACACCTCTGGCCAAAATAATTATGGCAACGGGGCCAAGGTCACAACTAGGTAGCTAGAAAAAAGAATGTGGCAGATATTCAGATGGCCACCTAGACAGCAGAAGCTATGGATTCCTAAGCAAAACAAGCCAAGCAGAGAAAGACAAATATCACATGATCTCACTTATTTGTGGAATATAATGAACATAACAGTCTGAGGAACGGGTAGACCCAGAGACGTGGAAGTAGGTTACAGACTGACAATCCTCAGAAGAGGGGGTGGGAAGGGAGAGATAAACCACAGAACTTATACGCATGCACACATAACCGAAGGACATGGACAAAAAAGCTGGGGATGGGGAGGAGGGTGTCAATGGGGGAAAAAGGAGAAACATCTGTAACAAAAATAAATTAATTTAAAAAAAAAGGAAAATAAAAAAAAGAAGACCCTTTAACACTTCATATAATACTGGTCTGGTGGTGATGAATTCCTTTAGCTTTTTTTTTTTTTTTTTTTTTGTCTGAGAAGCTTCTTATATGTCCTTTGATCTAAATGATATATTTTCTTGGTAGAGTAATCTTGATTGCAGGGCCTTGCTTTTCATCACTTTGAGTATTTCTTGCCACTCCCTTCTGGCCTGCAAAGTTTGTGTTGAGAAATCAGCTGACAGTCTCATGGGAGCTCCTTTGTAGGTAACTAACTGCTTTTCTCTTGCTGCTTTTAAGAATCTCACTTTGTCTTTAACCTTTAATCTTAATTATGATGTGTCTTGGGCCTTGGGATGTAAAGTACAGCATTGGGAATATAATCAATAATATTCTAATAACTATGTATGGTGTCATTAGGGTACGAGATTTATCAGGATAATCACTCAGTAAGTTATATAATGTCTGATCCCTGGGGTATACACCTGAAACTAATATAATATTGTATGTCAACTGTAATTGAAAAATAAAAAATTATTTAAAGTCAACAAAAAGGTTTTTACTTCAGTAGAATAAGGGAGGGAAAAATTAAAAGATAAATAAAAATAAAGAAAGAAACCAAGAACTAACATTTTGCTACCTAAACTGAGATAGTCGTGAATTGACACAGAAAGTAAGTTAAAAAAGAGCTCCTGGTAGAAAAGCTCATTAATTTCCCATAATTTGAGAGAATAGAAAGGATGAGAACAACTGTATTTCTGCTGTTATCACTCACTGAAAATCTGTTGTGCCAACTGAGTAAATTAAATTAAATTAAATACAAAATTCAGTTCCTCATTTGTATGAGCCATATTTCAAGTGCTCAGTTGTCACATGTGGGTAGTGACTATCATATTGAACAATGTGATATAGAATATTTTCCCCCTAGAGCATTAATTGGTAATAATATACAAGTAGTAAACATCAAATTATTTTTATGAATTTCAAATTATTTTCATGAATTAAAAACATAAAAAGAGGGAATAAAGATGGAGAGAAACTTGCCCTCAAGTAGTATTAAAATACATGCAAAGCTGCATTAAAATGGCATTGGAGATGTCAAGAGGAATAGAAAAATGGATCAATGCACAATTTGACAGTACAGAAATATATCTACATATACATGGGAATTCTAAAATCAAAGTGTGTCACTCCAATCACTGGTATTGGAAAAACTAGATACAAAAATTGTGGAAGCAAATAAAATAATTATTGGCTACTTATTCTGCATCAATAATATATTTCAGATAAGATTAAAAATCTAACTGCATTTAAAACAGCTTAATAATCTTGAGATAAAAAATATGGAAAAGGCATACAAGAAAAAGACATGAAACCAGGGATAATAGGAATAACTGTAAGTCTAACATAGGAAAAAATTCTGAGGTTTAAAAACCTGAACCTGCCAATGAGAATGGTCTGCTTTGTAACATGCCTAGTAATGAAAAGAGGCTGTCATCTTGAAATGGCTTTAATGTTTTCTGAATTTCAAGGACAAGGAGAGAATTCTATAAAGAATCCAAGCAGAAAAAGTTTTCCAAAGAAAAGAAAACATTCTATTCAAGATCCCTTTGAACAGTAACAAAAATTGTCTGTATAACTAAGTGGTAGAAATAGTATAAGGCCACTTTGACCGCGATGCAATAAAAGAAGAAAAAGTTTTTAAAACATAAATTAAAAAAAAAAAAAAAAAACCAAATAGGAAACAAACCACACTGTTCCAAATAATTCCTAGGGCAATGAAGAAATCAAAGCTCTAATTACAGACTATTTAGAAAATAAGGATAATAGAAAGCTTCCGGTTCCTGATAAAAGAACTAGCTTGAGCCTACTGGGTTCCTCTGAAAAAAGAATTAAGAAGCAAAGAGGAATGAAAGAGGAGAGCTCAGATCCAAAGAACTAATCTGCGAGAACCGATTTTATTGAAGTAGTGATCTTCTGGAATCTTCTAGATGGGACAAGAAGGAGAAGCCCATCTCTGTTTTTTACTTAAACTCACGAAAAGGTGCCCTGGCCGGTTTGGCTCAGTGGTTATAGCGTCGGCCCGCGGACCAGAGAGTCCTGGGTTCGGTTCCCGCTCGGGGCCTGTACCTCGGTTGCAGTTTGTCCCCGGCCCCAGTTGGGGTTGTGTGGGTGGCAACCACTTGATGTGTCTCTCTCACATCGATGTTTCTCTCTCTCTTCCTCCCTCTTTCCCTCCTGCTCTATCTAAAGATAAATGCAAAAGTATCCTCGGGTGAGGATAAAATAAATAAATAAATAAACTCACCGAAAGGTGTATAAGCTAGTGTTCATGTTCACCACACACCCTTGCATATTACAGAAAAAAATAGTTAGAGCCCGGGGAAAACAGTTCACAGGCAAAAAAAGAGAGAGAAAAAAAAAAGCTAGACAAGAAGGAGTATATGACAACTTGTATTTTACATTCATTTCCATATGCTCTTCTTACCGTGTAATTGACGTTTCTCTCACCAACATGTGTAGTGTAGGTTCTTTCCTCTTGAACTTGTGCCGGGACTCCTGCCGGCCTCAGGCAGTGGACTAGGGCAGAAGCGAAGCTATGTGACTTCTAAGACTCGGCCAAGAGAAGAAACAACTCTGCCTGATATTCTCATTCTCTCTCTCTCAACCCAACCACCACGTTTTGAGGAACCTCAAGCCAGAGAGAGAGGCCACATGTGGGTGTTCCTGTAGTCAGCCCCAGCTAGGCCTCCAGTCAACACCTGCATCAGAAATCATACCAGGAAAATGGGGAAGATTGCAACTCACAGAATTCCAGTCCCCAGCCTTCAAATGTCCAGCCGCGGTCCCAGACACCATGGAGACTACGCTCTGTGCGCTCTCTAAATTTCTGATCTACAGAAAACATGAAACACAACACAATGATTACTGTTATTTAAAATCACTACGTTTTAGGGTAATTTTTCATGATTTTGTTCTGTGGCAACACGTCATTACAAAGTGCATTTACTAAAAAGAAGAGCTTTATTTCATAAAGTAAAATTGAGAACAGGAATAAAATTCTCAAAGACATTGGGCAGCTTAAAGGCAATATGAAACAAGAACCAAAAGTCAAATAAAAAAAAGAAAAGAACCAAGAGAAAATATTGGATATTGAAAATATAACAGGTGGAAACAGAATACAATAAATGAAATAAATTAAGAATCAATAAAGACTAAGAAGGGATAAAGAGATGAAAATTAATAGATATGGAAAACAGAATAATATACCAACACATAGATAATGCAAATCCCATAAAATGACACACACACACACACACAAACAAAGAAGGGAGAAATATTCAGAGGTAATTATATTCCCTGAATTATAGAATTATTAAATTCAAAAATCTATACAATGCATAATTCACTAGTTAAGAGAAAAACGCCTACTCTGTACATTTATAGCAAACTTTAAGAACATCAAATTCATATACAAGAGATAATGGTTTTCTTTTTGTGTGTTCTTCATTGGCTTCCTGCATTAAGTTTGTGATTTAAAAAATAATAATAAAGCATTTGGAAAGGTTGGGTGTCACTTTCTCCAGAAGCACTTCCCTATCCAGATCCCTCCGAGAATGGATTAAGTGTCCCTATTTTGGGATTCCATAATATTCTGTTCATAGCTCACAAACTGTTCTTCCCGTGCTGTGCCTGTACCCACCTATTAGCATGTTCAGCAGTGTTTATTAACCACAATGACATAACAAACCCCAGGGAAGTTGTTTTGTTACTGATGATAGTGCTTCTCAATCTACTTGTCCAGGTCCCAGGGCTTCTGAACCTGAATCTTTAGGAGTGGAGTACAGGTTTTAAAAATACTGTAAGATTTATCTGGAGTAAATCCATCCATACAGAGGGAAGGAACTCTATGTTTATTTCTCCATATCACGACTTACTGCCTGGTATATAGGACACGATCTGAAAAATGTTAGTTGAGTGAGCACATGGAATACAGGTGCTCATTATTTCTAACATGTACAAGCTAATGGCATTTGTCTCTCCAAACCCACAGCAATTTGTTTTTCTGTGTAAGTCCATGTCGTTTATTAATCCTAACATTGTCACCTGTGTGGTCTAGCACTCTTACTCATTATTTTGTCAGAGATCAATCTTTATTTCATTTTGACATACTGTCCAGGACCTTGGTTTCAGGCGAACATTTTTCTTCTCATGGTAGGGTAAACGGAACCCTTTCATGTACCTTACACTCCAGATACAGCTATGAAGACAAAGTTGTTTTAGTCAATGGGCTAGATCCTCACCTCCCCCAGAATAATATGGCATAGGTTTCTGGGTAAAAAAGGCACTGAATTTAGGATGTCATAAATGGAAAGGGGATTTAAATTGCTGAATTATCAAGAAACTAGTCACTTGCCCTTCCTTGGCATTTTCATTCTGAGTAGTGTATAGTCACTAAATGTGGAAGATTTTATAAAACAACTGCTTACTTTTGCTATTTCTTTTGGGAAGAATCCACATATGGGTTTCCACCCACAGTGACTCTTTCAGTTTTTATCTTTATTTTTTTTATCCTCACTGGAGGACATTTTTGCATTTATTTTCAGATACAGCGGAAGGGAGAGAGAGAGACACATGGAGTGGTCGCCACCCACACGACCCCAACCGGGCCCAGGGACAAACCGCAACCGAGATACGTGCCCTTAGCGGGAACCAAACCCGCAACTCTCTGGTCCACGGGCCAACGCTCTAACCGCTGAGCCAAACCGGCCAGGGAGTGACTCTTTCAGTTTTCAAATGGTCAGGAAAATCTGGGCAGTTACACATTTCATTGTCCTGTACTCTCATGTTCAGCACTTGCTTTTTTTATAGTTGAAATTTTGAGAAGCCGCCTATCCTCGATTATGTGAAATGGTGAAAGAGACACAATATAACATCAAGGAAAGAGGATCTTCACATTCTGTCCTGATGTGATGTTTATGTGTTAGTTACATTCATGTGAAGAGGTATCTTCTTTCCACAACTTAAAAAATGTTTACAATTTTAAAAGCCAGTGAACATGTCAGAAGCACAGCCAGCTCCGGAAAGTTTGTATCAGAGGTTTTGATCAGAATTTATAGGAAATGCTTTCTGTGTGGCAGGAACTTCACTATTTTCTATAAAGTCCGTTTCATCTTCACTCCAGTCTTGTGAGTACGGCGTTTACATTGTCCCAGCTTTCATAAGAGTAAGTGCACAGTGTTATGTTCCGTGCCAGCAATAATCATGAAAATATGTTAAACATGACCCCATGCCAAAACTTGGTTTCGTAAGAAGTAAACTCCATAATTCAGTTGAGGGGTGGGGTGCACAGCGGACTGATCTTTAAACTTCTAGGAAGTTAATGCCCAGAGGAAGCATAGAAGGCAGATGTGGAAATTCATAGAGGAGTTCATTATAGGACTCTGTGTTGTAGACATGGGAAAATATCTTTTCCATTTACTTAATTCACAGAGATGTTGCAAGAATGAGTGTCAATGAAACATGGAACCACTTACATGAGAACAATTCACCCCCCCAAAAAAAGATAAAATATAATTTAAAGATTCATCTAAACTCCAAATTTCTTTGTAAAATCTATGTAACTGACAAGATACGCAGGAGGGATGGATTAACAACTCTTGAAGAGTTTTCCTATTTCTTGACTTAAGAGTTTTCAGCTTTTATAAATACAGGCTTAATTTTAATTCTTAAAATAAATTCCAGTTGAGGAGGAATGAGTGGCTGATTCATTCTGGTTCAGTGGGCTGCTTTTCCATTAGATTATGTATTTTTCAAGCAGCCGTTGGCAGCATTCCAGGACAGTGATGACAGGTGTCACCCAGCTCCTGAACCACGTCGGAGGGCCAGTTCATCCTGCCCTCGTCCCCATACAGAAGAGCCCCAAATGGAGCTCCTGTCAGCCTCAAAGCCTCCCATTAACCCATTTGTGGATGCTTCTCTCTGAGACAACAGAGCAGAACAAGAAATGACGAGAGTTCAGAAATCTGCACAGTCATTTCAGACCATCTCAGACACCTGGGTCTCCATAGACTCTGGGCCTGTACACACAAGAGAATCAGCAGGATTCCCACATTAAGTAGTTTTCCTCTTACATCCAAGATGAATCCCACAGCAATATCTACGATTTCTACCTTAGCCAACTCTTTCAGCTGCACTTAGAGCTCTTTGGCAGTGATTTGTGGAGATGCAGATTGAAAATGCCTTCTTCCGCACCTTCAATCTCATGGGCTATGGGTTTCGGCGGAACTTACATGGTATTTCAATATTGGAAATGGAATTAAAGTAACAAGGACATAGTCATTCCATGTTCATTTTTTGAGTACATACCATGAGCCAGGCACTTTGCTCATATTAAGTATTTTATAGATTTACATCAATAAATTGCTTCCACCGCCTCATATAAGTTAAATCATGCACATGCAGTTGAGGTACAGTAAGAAGACATCCCGCTTAGAAACGAACTGCCATTCAGAAAATGACCATCTAACTGCAGACGGTAGAGCTCTTACAGACTGTGCTGTAGGGAAAGGAGCAGAAAGGGCCTGCTCTGCGCTGCTAGCACTCATTCATATTCTTCCTCATCAAAAGGTTAATCCGTTACAATGTGATGTTCCAAATAAGTTAAAACGTTATAAAGAAGCAGATAATCTCTAAATGCTAAGACTTTAAAGTCCTCGTTCCAAGATTTACACAAGACCTTTTTTTTACAGCTAGCTATAATTTTACAGAAGCCGTGTCTCCTAACCATGGAAGTGTTAAGATAATATATTTTTATTATAACAAGACTGACTGAAAAGAAGATAGGCCTTCCACAGTTAGACCAAATAGAGATAAGCTTGAAAAGATAGTGAGGAATAAATATATCGATTAATAAGAAACGAGCAAGTCTGAGATCTCGATCTATCATACATCTTCCTCCAGCATGAATGATTTCATTTGCTTTCTAAATAAATACAAAACCAGCATTTTCCCTTGGCAAGAAAGTAACTGTTTTGTATTATTTACCTAGACTGCATCTGTGTTTCTAAAAAGAACAGTAAATACATTTCTGGAGCAAGACATGTTTCTGTGATAATGTGAGTAATGCCTCTTAAACACTTTGGAGATGATTAGAATGCTTTCCAGAAGCTGCTAGTGAACTCAGTCAGTTTAACGAGAACACAAGATAAAGATGAGAAAACACACTCAGCATTTTCCACTAAACTATTAGTGGAGTGCTGCAGTTGGAAATCCTCCAGGAAGGTAACTGCCAGAATGTGAGGGCCAGGACTCTGCCCAGGCATTTAGCATGCAATCTGGTTCCAAGCCAGTCTGAAAGAGCTATAGGCTAAGAATGCCTTCTTCAGGAGGGCCCTCTGAATAAACAACCCCAAGTGGGTGACGCTCTCACCCAACCCCCACACCACCCCAGTGACTGGACTAATTTTCATTCTGCCCTGAGAACTTAGATTCATAGTATGGCTATTGCAGTCTTCTAATTGGTATTAAAACTTAATTGGACAAGCATTTCACAAGAGTGTCAAAAAGAAATAAAATAGCTGGGTAGATTATATCTTGAATATGCTGCCTCCCAAGCCAGGCCTGGGAGAATCATGGCTTAAAGCAACACTCTTCTAGGGGCTCTCAGACACCCTAGAACTGTGTGGTGGTGATAGCAAACACGTCCTCATCCTTCTAGTCATAGAGTAATTCACACATTGAACAACTACTTATTGAGCTGCTATTATATGCCCTCATGGAGCTTATGTTCTCTCATGTGGGGAGAGGAAGAGACAGACAAACTGATACATATTCAAATACGATAATTTGGTTGATTTCACATAAATGTCGTGTCATCAAGAGAACAAGAGAGGGATGCTATTGAATGCAGGTGGTCAGAGACCTTGCTGGGAATAAGCCTTGAAGAGGGGAATTATATGAAGAGTTGGAAGCAACATTAGTGAGTTCTAGTTACTCTGATCTTCAAGAACTGTCTATGCGTCATTGCATATATGTGAGATCTATTTTCCCAGAGCTGTGACATCAGAATATTGAGACTTTCAAGTTTAGCTTACCCTCAAAATCAACATTCCTAAAACTAAATATATCACTCTCTCTCTCCACCTTCCCTCCAAATCAAATATTCCTGGCTTTATTTCACGCTTTTTGTTAAGGGTATCATTGTCATCTCTTTTATTGAGATTTAGAAGTTTTATATCATCTTTGACAATGAATGGCATTTGTGTTGTTTCATTTTTGAAGTTATTCCATAGGAACACATTTAGTATTTACTTTTACTTATATAGACATACCTTTAAAGGGATGTAACCTTAAAATTTTTTTCAGATCTCATATATCAGTTGGTTAACTACAACTAGATCAGTAAAATTATATTCATCATGTCAGTTTCAAAAGGTGGTTGAATAGATTCAACCTCCTCTAAGACAACCAACACAAATCTATAGAATAAACATTCTAACACATGTAGTTTTTTGTTTGTTTTCTTAAACAATCAATCTCAACTTTGCAAACAGCAGTCCTTGGATCTAGTGAAACAAAACTTTGACTATATAGGAAAACTCTATGCCCTTTTCAGTAAACAAATTGACAGAAATTCAACTTTAGAATGACAAGATACAGATGTATAGTTAGCTTAAATTTTTGGTAATGTATTTAGCTTCTGATTCCACATGGATACATGTGACAATTACCTATTTAGTTACTGGCAAAAAAAAAAAAGAGTTTTTTACTACTTGTTCTAATGACTTAGTGGAAACTTGATCAGGTTATGACATTGACCATGGGTCTTTATCTCATAGATTTGCTAATTAATGGAAAAGCTCTGTTCACACTATCTAAACTCAATATACAAACATAGATGCTTAAAAATGTCTTTATTTCTTAATGCACACAGGTGTTTGCCACCCACCCAGCTCTGGTAAAGATTATGTCACCTCCCAAAAGTTAAAGCAAGATTTAAGATATTTTGTGTTTTGTTTTTCTTTCAACTTATTTTTTAAGTCTTTTTCACACACAAACACACAGTCTCCAAGAGAATTAAACTTCAGAGAAGTTGCTTGTTAAATCTCCCTCCTGGAAGAATATGATGCTCATTCTCATATTGGGAAGTCTGAAGGATGCCATCTGTTGAACATCACTTAAACTCCTTGAATGATAGAATTATTTTTTCAAGTAACACGTTTAAGACATCAAAGAATAAGATGCCTATAGAAAACCCTTTGGGAAGCCTTTTCACAAAAGGCTGAATTGTTCTACTTTCTCATTTTTTCTTCCCAGAACTTTCCACCACTACCCTCTGACCATGGCCAAGCACCTTCCCTCATCCCAGAAATGCACCTCTTATCTAGTTCCCTTATTTCAAGATGTTTTGCTACTATCCAGAACAGCTAATGTTTCATGTAAAGCTAAGAAAAGGGAATGGAAAAAAAGCATATTGTGCCCTAATATCAGAGGCATGACATTCCTAAGGACATTAGGACATTATGGTAACCCTCATAAAACATATCTCATAGAGTATGGTACTTCTATCATTCTTGAGGGCAGGATTATATTCACCTTACAAATTTAATTGCTTAATAGTTTTAGGCTCTAAAATATTTATTCAATAAGTGATGAGTATAATGTTAAATGCTGCTTTATACCTGTTGAGGAGCCATGCAAAATAAGTTACGAATATTGCTCTTGCCTTTAAAAAGCTTACAATATGTGAAACAGAAAAAACAAAATAGACTGCACAAAAATATAAGCATCCAATTATCAATTGAATTTAACCCACATATACTTTGCACCAAACAGTGCAGGCATAATAAAGCATAAATAGGCTATTGCTGAATCCATGGGGCCAAATAAAAACTAGTAAAAAGAAAGTCAGACTTTTAAAAGAAGAGAGGCATAAAATATACTGCAAGAGAAGCAGAAAGTATAACACAGAGCGTGGTAGGCAGATTCTTCTAAGGAGGCTTTCATAATTCTTAAAGTGTTCATGCCTTTGTGTAATTCCCTCCCCTTCAGAGTGGGCAACACCTGTGGCTTGCTTCTAACCACTAGAAAGTGGCAAAGATGATTGGATGTGCATGATTACATGGACATTATTACATGAGGGCATAGAGCTCATCTTACTGGAGTCCCTGTTTCCATTGCTGGCTTTTAAAAAGCAAGCTGCCATGAATCCTGCAGCTGCAAGGAAATGAGTTCTGCCAACAACCTGAGAGAGCTTGGAAGCAGATCCATTCTCAGTTAATCCTCTAGATGAGAACCCAACCTGATTACAGCTTGATGAGACCCTAACCAGAGGACCAGCGAAGCTGTGACAGGACTTCTGACCTTCAGAAACTGTAAGATAATATATGTATATTGTTTTAAGCCACTGTGTGGTAATTTGTTATGGAAAAGTTAACCAATACATAGAGATTCAAAGGAAAGTATATCAATCTGATCGTAAGCAATAGGAACATTTTCATTGAAGAGGTAGCATTGTTATAGATGTTATGAATGTTAAAGAATGGTTGCGATTGGAAGTTTAGGGGTTAAGGCAACAAATGTCTCTTAATTGCAGGGAGCTATTAAATTTAATTTGAAAATTAAAAATTACTAAATAAAAGCATGGCATGTCAATAAGAAACAATTCAAACTTAATGGTGAGAAACTTGAATCTTTCCCACTAACATCAAATATAAGGCAACGATGTCCCTTCTCACTACTTCTCTCAACATTGGACTGCAAGTCCTTGCTAATGCAGTACAGCAAGGAAAGGAAATTAAAGGTATACAAATTGGGAAAGAACACATAAAAATGTTATTGTTTGCAGATCACATGATCATCTACGTAGAACATCCAAAAGAATCAACAAAAAACCTCCTGGAACTAATAAGCAATTATAGCAAGGTTGTAGGATATAAGGTTAATATACAAAATCAACAATGAACAAGTGAAATTTGAAATTAATAAGACAACATTTTCATTGCCACCTAAAAATTAAAATACTGGGTATAAATCTAGCAAAATATATACAAGATTTATATGAGGAAAACCATAAAACTCTGATGAACAAAATAAAAATAAAAGAACTAAATAGAGACATTCTATGTTCAGATATAGGAAGACTCAAGGTGTCAGTTCTTCCCAACTTGGTCTATAGATTCAATGCAATCAAAACCCCGTCAACTTATTTTATGAATATTTATAAACTAATTTTAATGATTATACAGAGAAGCAAAAGACCCAGAATAGCCCACACAGTATTGAAGGAGAACAAAATTAGAGAAATAATACTACCAAACTTCAAAACTTACTATAAAGCTGTAGTAATCAAGACAGTGTGGTATGGGCCAAGACATGGAGGAAATTTAAATGCATATTACTAAGTGAAAGAAGCCTACATATTGTATTATTCCAACTACATGACATTCTGGGAAAGACAAAACTAGGGAGACAATAAAAAGGATCAGTGGTTTTGGGGAGCGGGGTGTAGATGAATCAGCATAGAAAAATTTTAGAGCAGTAAAAATACTCTGTATTATATTATAATGATGGATATATATCATTATACATTTGTCCAAAACCACAACTATACAGCACCAAGGGTGAACCCTAAGGTAAACTACAGACTTTGAGTGATTATGATGTGTCACTGTAGATTCATTCTTGGTTTAAAAAAAAAAAAATACCATTCTGGTGAGTGATGTTGGCAATGGGGAGGCTGTCCGTGTTGTGGGGCAGGGAGTGTGTGGAACATCTCCATGCATTACTCTCTCTGTAATACTTTCAACAATTAAAAAAAAAAAAAAAAAAGAACAACTATAGCCCAGACTGCCTAGAGTGTAAGGGATACACCTGGAAAGAGTAGCCAATATTCTCTGCAGGATGGCCCTAATCATTCCCCTGAGGAGTTTGTAATTTGGGGAGCGAATTGGCAGTGACGTGACCACAGGTGTGTTCAGAGAAGACACTTCTGGAAATACAAAGCCTGAGCATCATGTTAAAGAAAGCTCACGAGGAATCTAGAGCAGCTGAGGTTAGGAACTGAGCAGGGCGGGGGTTGTAATGAGAGAAGTTTTCAGAAACATGCACAAATGAAAGAGCCTAACTGCTCGGCATGCAAGGGCAGAGTTGACTCAAAAGGCTTCAGACCTAACCTTCCTTCCTCTCATGAACCGAAAAGAGAGACCTAAGAATGGCCAAGAATGAAGGGAAGAGGAACTATGTAACTATCAGGTGGTGCTGCCACCAAGCCTTTTTATCAATGTGTTTTGATGTAACAGTCTTACATAAATTTCCAAGTACCTCACTGAAAATGTCTCAACAGTGTTTTATATGACTCTATTGAAAATAAGAGTGAACCAAATCTAGCTCTCAGTTGTGTTCATGCAATGTCCTCTAATCTTTTATATGCATGACTTTGGATAAAATATGAGCTGGAGTTAATAATTTTGTTATCATTATACTACATTTCTCAGATGTATATGCAATATGATTTTTTATATAATGAGATACCAGACACCCATCTGCAATGATGGGTGGGGAAAAAATTGAGGGTTTAATATCCTCAGCAAGCTAATTATAGGTCATCATATTACAGGCAATTCAGAGAAGCTCCAAAATCCAACATCTCTATTTCCACCATCACATACATTGAAACCACCGTGACAATGCTGTCATTTTCCTTTGTGAGACCGAAGCAAGACAGCAGGCTCTAAAGAATACATATGCTACCAACATTCCTGCTCAAATCCCTTTCAAAAAATGGTGAAGTGTCTCTTTTATAGTCTACAAAGAATTGAAATCATATGGTGAATACAATAATTGCTTTTCGGAGGAGCTCTTGACATGAGCTGCAGGTTCTTCAGTTCACCCACGTCAGGACACGGACTGCCACTGCATATAGATGAGTACAGCATCCAGAGAGCCTCCCAGCTGCATCTTCCCAGGGCTGAAAGCTTAACATCCTGCCTCTACCTCTTACTCACCAATTAGCATGTCCCTCACCCACTTCATTCCTTTCCTATGAAGTCGGGTTAAAATTTTACACAAGTGAACAGTGCTCTCAGAGAAATGTGCAACTCCTTCCTTTACCTCTAAATATAGACCCCAATCTAACTAGACTGTAAACAGAACTAGAAACCTAACCAAATATAACCAATGTGTAAATTAGCAATAGCCCTGGATTACTGGGCCACACGGATGCACACTGACATGTCCATGTTTCCCTAAGAGTAGGACCAGGGAAGAACTAGGAAGGGAGAGGTGTGGTGGGGTGAAATGGGCACTGCCCAGGCATAAGGTGTCCTCCCCTTTCCTTCTTCTCTTTGTCTCTGGACCTTCCCTAGGCTTTCAACTTTCAAGATGAATTCTTCCAAGATCACCTTAACCCAAACATCTCACACTGCTCCTTGAATTCCTAGCCACTCTGAGAGCAAAATCGTCCTCCATGAGATTTCTTATAGTGTTGCTTGGTTTTAGCCTTTGTTGTATATATATGACTTACTTTCACTACCATGAGGTAGAGAATGTGTAAGATCTCCCAGTTAATATCTACATTCCTTCCAGTGCCCAGTACTGGGAACATAACAGGTTTTCAATAAATATTACTGAGATGGATAAGAACTAATCTTAGAAGAGCCAGTTTCCTTGGAAGAGTGGGATTCGTGACATGCACAAGGTTTACCAGAGAGTAACCATGCTATTGTATTCTTCTGTGAAGGGAGGTAAATATAATTCCTAGAAAGAAGAAAGGAAGCTGGGAATTAGGGACTGAAAATTCGCACTCTCCCTGGTGTGTTCAGTGCTAGGGCCCATGGTTTTATTTAGCCTAACACCATGTAAAGTTCTTAATACTTCAGTAGAGATGTACATGTTAGAGAAGATAAATGAATGTATCAAAGCATATTATTTTATTATCTGTATGCATTTCTTTTGGAAACGTATTTTCTAGTCATTTATCTTTCTAGTCACCTAGCATATCTTAAGTGTTTTGTCTCATAGCCCCGGGTGCTGGCATATTGGTTGGCTGATCTCACATACACACACAGTAGTAAATGTTCCTTACTCTACTTTATGTATAAAGATACAGGCAAACAGGGGCCAAAGATTTTGTCCATGGCCTCATAATATAACTGCAGAAGTCACAAACGGAGCCTTGTTCTTCTGTGACAGGCTTACATTTAGTATTCAGTCAACACACACTACAGTGTAAGTGTGGTGAGGAGTGAAGTATGTTGCAGGCCTGGTTTTGAGATGCTAGACCTACCCAACTTTGGGCAAGTTACTTTTTCTCTAAACTCCAGTTTGGACATAAAAAAAAAAAAGAACAATTCCTAATAGGTGGTGTATTGTGATGGAAGAAGTGTCTAAAACAGTGGTTCTCAAAATTCAGAGTCCATCAAAATCACATGCAGGGCTTGTTAAAAGACAAGCTGGGGCCCATGCCTCCACATTCTGATTTTGTAGTTCAGGAATGGAGGCCAAGAGTTCGCATTTCTCAGGTGATGCTGATGTTGAGGGCCTAGGGACTGCACTGAGAACCTCTGGTCTAAAGCAACTCACATATTTTGTTTTAGAATTCTTGCAGATATATATCTATATTTCTATCAGTGTGTAATTGCTCTAAGTCTCTATTTACTCTTCTATTAAATGGAAAGGAAAATGCCTAGTTTTATAACTCTATTTAATCCTTTGAGGATCAATTGAGACCTCTCTTCCGAAATTGTTTATAAATAATAAAGCACTAATTTTTTTTATTTGTTACATTTGAATATTCAATAATTAGTGGTCATTATTATTTCCAAAGCATAGAAAGCAGTTTAATGAAATGCTACATGATGGAGAAGGCACTGAACATCCACAGAAGATATAACCAAGAGCACAAGTCCTGCTGACCTGGGGTAAGATGGAAGGTCATCTCAGCCAAAGTAAATCTGAGACCCTTAAGACAGAACTATTGCTCTTCAGTTTTATGCTAGAAAAAAAAATCCCTTCATTTCACTTTTTAAATAAATTTATGTAATGGCTCATACAGGACACTGCATGGAAATGATTTACTTGCCTCTCTTCTTCATGTGTGACCTCTTCCTCTGAATATGGAGAAACTTTAATGTCCAAAGTGTTGGATGATTAACATTAATGGGAGTTGCCTGTGTTAATCCCTTGTGCATAACTGGAAGAATGGGTTTTTATCTGTTAAACTTTTCCAGATTTAGCCCTTACACATGTAATATAATGTAGTGTCAGAAAAATTCTGTAAATGTGTTTCATGTAAAAGTGAACACGTGGAAGTTAGAATGTTGGCTCATAAATATGGGACATGAAAATACTACTGAATATCCAAGAAGTATAATTTTAAACAATGAATGCACACGTCGGGGCAATTTGAGAAAAAAAAAAAAAACTTCCTAGTAACACAAAAATCTCTTTTGGAACTATACAATAAAACAGGAAATATTGAACGAGATATAAGTTTAAGATTTGGGGCCATACCTGTGTTTCCTGTTTGTATTCATTCTCCCAGTCATCAAAACTTGGAAGCAGCAAAGATAACACAAATACTCCTATTCATCCACCCTTCATTACTGAGACTGATTCTGTCCTCAACTTCTCTCCCTGAAATATCCCTCATGTTCATCTCCGTGTCTCTAGTACAGAGCCTCATTACCTCTCATCTAGATTATTTCAATAATCACTTAATTCATCACTGTTCCACTCAAGGACCTTTTACACCTAATGCTATATAATCTTTCTGATCACGTCAACCTTCTATTCATAAGGCAATCATTTGCATTATCTAATGAATAAAAGTACAAACGTGGCCTGGAAATCAAAGCCTCCGTGATTTGACCCCAAACCTATTTTCCACTGTTCCACTAATTTTATTTTACACCCATTTCAGCCATATTGAACAATAGCGACTTCTGGCAAATAGGAGCTTTCATTCTTCCATGTTGCTGCCCCACTATTTCTGTCTCTTTAAATAATGAATAAAATATTTTAGTGCTAATTATTTATAAAACAATTTCAAAAGAGTGGTCTCAATGGATCCCAAAGGATTAGAGTTGTAAAACTAGGCATTTTCCTTTCCATTTAACAGAAGAATAAATAGAGGCTTAGATTACACATTGATAGAAATAGCCCAACAGAGACATAGCTGCAATAATTCTAAAACAAAATCAAGCCACACACACACAATCGTGAATCATTCCAGCCTTACACAATCTCATCTTATAGATCATAAGGAAAGAAGTTGCAAGATCTATACATTAAAATAATTCATCTGAGAATGTGTCTTGATAGAACCTGAATCAATTCAATGATAATTACGTTTAAGGCAGGCTGATGTAGAATGAATTGCAATATCCTGAATATGGATCCTCTATGAAGCTACCAAGTAGTCCTAATGAAAAGTTCATGACTACTGGGTTATTTATTAATTCAAAACCTAGGGAGTTTGTGCCTCCAACAAATAAAATCTCCCCTTATTTATTTATTTTTTCTGTTTCTATTCTTTGGCTCTTATGTTCTCTTAACCCTCAAAAAGGAATCCAAAAGTTTGTGATGATGCTAGCTGTCTTCTCACTGTTCAATGTTGTTGTCAATAGAAGACTATTTTATCACAAAGGAATGGGTAGATAGTAGATTTTGACCTATAGAATCTAACAGATGTAAAATTTGACTGCAGGACCAACTGTGTCAAGATTATCTGGCACTTTGTTTAAAAAATGCAGATGTAAATCAAAAATCTTCGTATATGGGCCTGAGAACTACACTCTTCAAGCACTTCAAATAAAAAATCAGAGGGCATGAGAATTAAGAAACAATAGAGATCTTACACTATATCAATGATGGACTAGCTTGTATAAAGCCTACCTTTGTGCCATGGACAACCATAAAAGATGTATAAAATACAAAAGACTATTATTTTCTTAGAGGAACATTTCAAAGTACAATAATTTCTCTTTTAAAAGGCCTCTTCTCTCCACTCTCTGCCTACTGAAAAAAGCCCAGCACCTGGTGCAGGCTGTCCTTGAGGCTAGGGCAGGACAAGGTCATGGGGAAGGGCATAGCCCTTATGTGTTGTCAGGTAATATACCATGAAGAGAACACATGCAGGCAGGCCAGCTAGTGTTTAACTAGGCCCAGTTCAAGTTCAAATCACAATCTGTCTTCTAAACAAACATAACCTTCCTACTCTAGCCTGGTCTCTCAATTTCCTATAAACAAAGTCATACTTACATCAGAACACACACATATACCTCCTAGGAAAAAAATACGTTTTCAAGCAGAGATAGGGCAGTCAAACTACAGATTTAGGTTTGGGTTGGGAGGAAATTATCTAATTCTCTAATCGTCACATTCTTCTAATATATCCAAGTATCAATTCCTAAACTGTACTCTTAAAAATCTGTCTAAAATGTCTTTATTTAAGTTAATTTGTTAATTCAGTACTTCCTAAACTAAAATCAGGTCGTATGCGACTAAAGATGGTTATCAAAATGTTTCCTCCTGGAACAATGATATACCCCCTATTCCTGTACCCCCCCCCCAAAAAAGCAGAAATTATTTGCAACTCCCAAAAATGACTTCTTCAATAATTTAAAGAAATTAAATCTCTTCTTCACTGAATACACATTTATAAAATAATTACAACAGTTCTAGGAATAAATGGGTATCTCCAAACCAATGGGTAGGTATCCTCATTCAAATGGTAAAATAGTTTATAAGACTTGATACTTAAAACTAAATATGCCACTCCAGTGGGCTCTGATCCACACCAAACCCTGTTGGATCACAACTTTCCTTGGACACTGTACTTTGTTAATTTGGCCTAAGGTGTCCTCAGCATTCTTGGTAACCACCTCACATCACTGGCTGACTGTAAACATTTTGGTCGGTTACACAGATTTTTTTTTTTCCTACATAAATTACTGTCAGGCAAAGTCTCCCCCTGTACTTCGAGAGTTCCTTTTCGACTTTAGTGCAACTTGAAATGTAGCCCTAAATTTCATCTTTCTCATTGTTGCTCATTACTCATCCATCAAATAACCATTTGAATCGTGATTGTCTTCCAAATGTGAGCTATTTCCCATCAGTTTTATTACTTATGAACACGATTAACTTGCCTGCGACCTCATCAACACTGCTGAGAACATTTTTGAACAAAGTCAAGTCCCAGTGGACTGCCACTAGAAACCTCAGTCCAGGTTGATCTCAACCCATTATTCAACACCATAAACCAGGAATCAGCAAATTGCAGCCTGTGGACCAAATTCAACCTGCCATCTGTTTTTGTAAGGAAAGTCTGTTAGAACCCCTGCCACACTCATTCATTTATATGTGTCTGTCTCTGCCTTCACGTTACTAAGGCAGAGCTGAGTAGTTCCAACAGTGACCTTAGCCACAAAGCCTAAAACACTTGCTCTCTGGCTCTTTCTGCCAAAAGTTGGCTGGCATTTTCTGTAAGTGACAGATGGGTCACCCAGATACAAATATGACTTAATGGTACTTTCATCCCCTTTGTAGTCATACACACATTTTCAAATGTCATCTTGCTAAAATGAAAATAACTATCAGCATTCTCTTGGTCTACAGAATCTCATAGCATCATCCAAAAAGAAAATCAAATTATTCAGTTTGGATTTTCTCAGTGTACTCCCCTGGCAACTAGGGATCATTGCTTCCTTTCCTCAACTAGCAATTTCCCCTCCTAATAACTCATTCTAAAACGTGGCTAGGAATCTTCAAGCTGGAGTTTTCAAATTTCCTTTGCCTGTTTTTTGGAAGTTAAGTCTGCCCTATTTTTCTGGACTCTCTACCATTTTCCATGATAATGAATAGGGTTCCACAATCAAAGAGGGAACATATTTCATTTAGCCATTGTAATAGCAGAGCAAAATAATTATTGTGGTACTTCTGCATTTAATTCCAAGGTACCTCTAGGTCCATCAGTGTTTTACATTTCAAGATGATTTCCTTATTGTATTTTATTTTGCACAATCAACAAACCTAAATAGTGCATTTTTTTTGAGAGAGAGAGAGAGAGGAAGGAGAGAGAGATAGAAACATCGATGTGAGAGAGAAACATCACTCGGTTGCCTCTTGCACACCCACAAGTAAAATTCCCTCAGTGTTATCACCTTTCCTCATGGACCCAACACTCCAACCACAATGCATTGCATATCCTTGAGCATGGGATGTTTTTGTGTATTTGTACATAGTTCTTCTTTCTAGAATGATCCTCACTTTTCCTTCAGACTAACTGCTATTGATCTTCCAAGAAAATGATCCTTTTAATTTGTTAGTTAAGTAGTTCCTAAACTGCTCTTCAAGGCTACATTGTGTTCCTATTCTGTACTCCAATAATACTCTATACAAGACTCTTTAATGGGGCTTTTCATGCCATACTATAGTTACTCACTTATACATGTTTTCCTACCAGAATCTGATCTCTTTGAGGAAAGGGCCATTCTTCTTCAGCTTTGTATTGCTAACTGCTTCACCTCTCACATGGCCAGAGCTGAGTAGCACTTACTGAATGAGTAAATGGATGGGTAAACTCATTCAAAATAGCCTGGTCCTTCCTTACAACTATATCCATCTTAAACTCCAGTGATGTTTTAACAATATTTATTTGATCCTTTCTGTATTTGGCTGAATCAGAGGATCTGCAATTTCTATACCTACAATGTGCAGCTTCTTTAATTTCATAATTTGAAATCCATTTTAAATAGAACTTTCCTCCTAGTTTCCCTCAAGTCAAATAAATGGTAAATTAAGCCAAAAGATGGCTCAGCTTGCTTTCACATCCATCAACGCCTCTCTTCCCACTGGGGCTATTTCTACTTGACAGCCATTCGGCTGCACATATGACTGACTCCTCCCCGAGGGTCCCTTCCTGATAAGCCATGCGCCCATCATTATATTTGTGACTGTCACTGCTGACTCGCCCGACTTTCTGTCCTATTCTCTCTTCCTCCTCTTCATGTTCCTTTGTCTGCCCCACAAGGCCCTTCTCTCAGCATCACAGGGCAACCAGGGGGGGAGCCAGAAATCAGAAAGCCTAGAGCATAGGTCCAGCTTCGACAGTAACCAACTGAGTAACTTGGAGTGACAAATAGCACCCATCACTTTCTGTTGAAGCAACTAAAGATATTGTATTAGATGTTTCCCTTGTGTTCTGATGTAATTGTCAAACACCCTGCAAAGTATGCTGTTACAAATGTATCCATTTAAAAAATAGGGAAGCTGAAACTGAAGTGAATGTTCCATGGTCATGTGGCATGTAAACTGTGAAGTCCAGTGAGGAAGTATGGAGGAAACAAGGCCAAATAGGGTAGGGTTCAAATCCTGGCTCTGTCAGTTATTAGCTGGCCCATCACTAGCCAAATATTCATTTTAAGTAACAGTTTTGTATTTATTGAAATGTGGATAATAGTACCGATCTTGCAGTCCTGTGTATAATCGATAAGTGAGATCACCTGTGGAGCAAAGAGCATGGTAATTGGCATACATTAGGTGCTCAGTAAGTAGTAACAATGTGACACAGTAACACCAAGCTTCTAGCCTGGTTATAAAGCCTGTGTTCCTAGAACCACGATGTCCTGCCTCTTAAACAATTAATTTCTCCGTTAAGTAAGGAGTTTCTTGAGATGGTTCTAATAACTGCAAACACCTGGCTTCTTCCAGCTTAGCCACTTCTTCTATATATATGTTTCATTGGTTTTTAGAGAGAGAAGAAGGGAGAGGGAGGGAGAGATAGAAACATTGATGACAGCAAAACATCGAATGGCTGCCTCCTGCACACCCCTTACAGGGGATCGAGCCCACAACAGAAATCGAACCCGTGACCTCCTGGTCCATGGGTTGATGCTCAACCACTGAGCCACACCAGCTCGGCCTACTTTAGCCACTTCTAAAATAGACTTATCACTTAAATCTGAACCTCAATTTCTTCACCTATAAAGTGAGAGGAGGGGGGGAAATCTTCCTTTTCTAACTCCTTGGAGTATTTAAGGGTCTTATTATTTCAAACACCCTGGAGTATTTAAGGCTGTAATATTTTGAGAAATACCATATATAAAGGAATCCCTCCATAGAATTTAATTGATTGGGACCCCTTCACCACCACCTCACAAATGTTTAGAGTTTAATAGGGGAAATAAGAAATATTAGGGGGACCGGAAAGTAATGTCGTTTTTTTACATTAAATTCAAACAGATAAATTTTTAATACATTTTTATTTTTAATCAGTGATGCAATCACCCTCATTATCAACAACCTTTTGCCATCTAGTGTGCAAATTTTCAATGCTGGATTGATAAAGATCAATTGGTTTTTGAGCAAAATATCTGGAGATGGCATTTTGGACATCATCCAAATTGTCAAATTTTTTGCCACTTAGAAAACGTTGTAGTGATCAGAATAAATGGAAATCTGATGGCGCAATATCGGGCGAGTATGGTGGGTGAGGCAATACCTCCCACTCCATTTCATTAATTTTTTCCAGGGTTTGTCTTGCGCTGTGCAGTCTTGCATTATCGTGTTGCAGAATAACACCTTTTCTGGTGGCAATCGCTGGGCACTTTTCAATTAAAGATTGATTTACTCGATCTAATTGTTCACAGTAAAGGTCTGCATTCAGTTTGTCCAGGTTTCAGCACTTCAAAATGAACGACCCCACAAATACTCCACCAAACACACAAAAGTGTCTTTTGGGAGTATAAACCTGGCTTAGCTGTACTTCGTGGCGATTCATTCGGGGAGAGCCACTGCCTTTTGCGTTTTGGATTATCATAGAAGACCCATTTTTCATGTCCAGTGATCACGCCATCAAAAAACATTTCTGTATTGTGCCGCTGAAGCAATAAGTTGCATGTGGTGGACCAGTTAGCTTTGTTTTCTTCGGACAGATTATGCAGGACCCAAACACCTGCTCTGCTTACTTTACCAATCTGCTGCAAATGTTCTTGGATGGTCGACCAAGGTTGGTTAAGAGTGTTTGACAGTTCCTTGATTGTCTTACACGGATTTGCTTCCACTTCCGCCCTTAACATGTCATTACTTTAACGACATTACTTTCTGGTCCCCCTAATATAAGCTATAAAGAAAATAATTATAAATTTCTGACATTTGAGGCCTTAGACATCGATGGGTAAGTAAGTATAAGAAGACAGTCTACTGACTGGCATGGCACTCAAATAATACCATGCGATTATATTTGTTTTCCAATTCACAAATTCAGACCTAACATAGCATCTGTTCCTATGTTCTGAAAACGAGTGGGTTCTATTTCTTGCCTAAAGAGTAGACTTCAATTAGGTAAGAAAAAAACTGTTCTCTACAAAACAGGAAAATTAACAGCAGCATGCTGAAAATGGGGTGCATAAATTGTGTGTCTCACATTGACGGCCGTGTGACCATGCTGGGATGGAATGCTGTGCTCCTGAGCAGCCTCACACCCCAGAAACATTATGGGGTAGTTGGATGGTCAAACATTTTATTGGATGTGATTGGTGTGATAATTATGGGATCACCTGAGAATGGGTGAGAGCTAAGGCACACACAGGGCCCTATATAACCTGTGTTTCATTCTATGCCCTGGCTTGTTCTTCCTGGGCCTAGATACAAAGCTGACGCAGGTCACATCTCTACATTACTCTGAAAATGTCCTATGTTCAGAAAAGTCATAGCTATTTTATAAAGAAGCCCTGGAACTATTGATTCTGATCAACACTGGGAACACCCTCAGGGTCCAATAGTGCCCTGGCTGCATTGGAATTGTCACTGTGATCTAATTATCAGGTTTGGCTTATTACCCCTAGACATAGGGAGTGGTGGTACCAAACAGTAAGTAAACATTCAGTACAGAGTCAGATCAACAGTTAAGCCCTCCCTCTAGCTCTGCCTTCCTGTGGTTTCCTACTCTTCCAAGCCCAACTCTTCCAACTGTCTGTTGGAGCCCATCCCCTCCCATCAGATGCCTGCATCAGTGGCATTTTATCTCTCATAGATCAATCCTGCTGTTTTCATTGTTCCTTCCTCTTCCTCTGTAAGAGTGTTCTCAGGTCTTGTTGACACCTGGAATCAATCTCCCATTTCCTTCAAGGTCCATTGAACCTCAAGAGAGCTGGTTCTATGCTGCTTCTACCTCCTCATTATACATTCATTGAAGCTTCCTCAACTATCAAGTCGATTCCCAACATTCTACTGAAAATGCTCTTCCAGAATGCCAACAATAGTCTCCTAAATATTAGTGTCTACTCTATTCTCAGTTCTCAAACTACTGAAATTGTGTCTTGTAGCCCAAATTTTACCCATGTTCTTGGATCATTTCTCCTCTGCTTTAGGACACTGATTCTCTATTACTCCCATTCATATTTTACTCTTCTATTTCTCTGTCTTGTGTTTAGTTTCAGTATTCACCAGAATTCTATCCATAGTCCTCTTCTAATTATTTACCCTTCTAATTATTTATCCTTGACTATAATGATGTATGTAGTCACAACTTGGTTGCAACAATGAAGATAACTACAATACCTGGCATTTACAAGCATTCAATAACAGTAGTTATAATAAATATTCTCAACTTCATTTCCTGGCACACTCAGTCATAAAATCTATGTTCCAATACACAGATTTTATACTTTCAAACAACAAGTTGGTATTGCTCAGACATTATCTTCATCGTGAAATGTCCTTCCCACTCACCCACGGACTTCTTACAACCTTCAAAAACCTGCTTAAATATTACCTTGTCCTTTCTCGATATCCCATCAGAATTTTACTCAGGCCCTCAACAGCAAATTTTTACCCCCATTAAAACTCATTGCTTTATGTATTCAATAATAATATAGCCTTTCAAAAGGCCGGGGTCCAATGTAACTCAGTCTCCACAGGGAGTACATTCAAAGGGGGAGTCTGGCAATCAAAATATTTAAATACCAATTTGTATTTTCATCTCTCCATTTGTACTTGCTATCTAATATGTAAACCACAGTAAAACTTCTCAAAAAGTTACTTTGCCATTTCTCAGTCCTTTATTATCTTCAACTGCTCTAGAACAATATACCTTCCAACATTCTCCCATTCACCCAGTATCCATGGCATTTCTTGCTTCACTTTCTAGATTGAGTTAGCTTCTTGTTTGTCTGGATTTTTTTTTTCACCAATCTTCAGATACTCTTGATTCTGCATCTTCTAAAGATTAAAACTTTCATGAAGAAAGTAGAACTTTTCTAAATGTCATAGGATGTGGAGGATACAAATGTAGGACAAGGAGAATGCTGATAACACTCATCTCTAAGAAATTACAACATCACATTTTTAATTATATATGTTTTCTTCCTCTTAGTTTAAAATGGTACTTAGAGGGAGATTCTATATCATTTGCACCCTTGTATCTCCAAAGCACCCCTAATTTATAATTTAATTGTGGAACACACAGTATACATCATACAGTGATGGAAATTGAGATGAGGGGGGAGAGAAGGAGGGATAGAAGGGACAGGATCAAGAATAATATTGCTCTTGGAGAGTTTATGATAAGTGATCAGGATCAGTATGCCTAGCACATTAGAGATGCTCAAAAGTTATTTGCTGAATTGATTGCACTCTTCCAGCTACACATTTACAGATAGAAACTATTCTCTATTGTGCTGCAAACTGGCATACAAAATTTCCTAAGTACCTTATCCTAGCTGTCCTCAACCTGGGTGCTAAAATTGGTTGTGAGAGTAATTTATAATAAAAAAGAAAATCAAAACTTTAGAACATTTAACTGTTATTAAGATAAATAGTTATTCCCGTAACAAGATCACTTTCACCTATTAGCTGAAAGAGATAGGAATGGAATTAAAATTAGTGTGCTGTATGTGTTCACAGTGAAAAAATGGTAATAAGAAATGTTGGTCTAAGGGTCCCGTATTTACTACTCCTTCTAAAAAACCAGCAAAAAAAAAAAAAGCAACCTCAAAATGGCTAAGAAACTCTCTGCCATTATCATCCTGTATATTCGTTTTTTCTCACCTTTTCCTCTTCCTCTAATATTATTTTTATTCCTTTCATAAACCGCGTTTCTTTCCAAATCCCTCACTCCCATTTTGAACTCTTTTTTTATTTGAAATTGTCATCTTCTATCCCTTTATATTTTCCTTTTTATGGCCATGCTTTTCTCTGCTTCCTGCCCCACCCCACTCTCCAGCTCCCACTTGGAAGTGAAGGGAGCTAAGAGCAGCAGCTGTAGCTGAGAAAGCTGAGTGGGAAGGGGAAGAGTGAAATGCAGCTGATTAGCTGTATGAATATGTCATTCATGAGGGCTTGCTAGCTTTAGCTTACAACTACTTTACAGACTTTATTGGGGGAAGTGACATGAAAGAGATTTAATCCAAGGGGAGATTAAGCATACACTGACTAACTGGCCAAGGTCCATCTGGGTCTCATTTTCCTTGGAAACACACTCCTGGATGTCAAGATTTAAAGCCCATGGTTCTCTTCATCCAAGCTCACTTTCTCCTGCACAATAACTGGAATGTCTTCCTCACCCTACTTTTTCAGAAGTTCTTCCTTTGCCATCCTTCAAAGTCCCCTGAAACTATATTTCCTTAAGAAATTCTCCCTCAACTTTGAAGGAGTAGAGGCTATTTGTTCTCATATTTAATCTTCAACATATCATTTCCCATTCTAATTATGCTTATGCCTTGTCTTTACAGATAAAATATAATTGTTTAAGTAAACACTAAATATCCTTACAACAAACATCAAGGGACTGGGCAAGGCAAGTTATTTGTTTGAATAAAATTTATATCTCTACTTGTGTGTGTGTGTGTGTGTGTGTGTGTGTGTGTGTGAGAGAGAGAGAGAGAGAGAGAGAGACAGACAGAGAGAGAGAGAGAGTTTTTAAAAATCCCTCTGACCTCTCCAAAATTTTCTTTAACCTCATGGATTCTCTTACTCTCTTGAACACTCTTATTTCCCAACATCATCTCCTTCCCTCTCCAAGCGTAGCCATTTGGGCTAGTCTTTTCTTAACACTTTCAACAGGGTCCTTTCACCCAAATGTCAACTCTAAACTCCTCAACCCTGATCCTAATAAATAACCCATTTTTTCCCACTCTCCCACCCAGACCATGGAGTGCTACTGTTATTTTCAAAAACCACCTGACAGAGATTTCAGAAATGGTGGCCATAATCATAATTCATAGTGGCTTAAATATTAGTTGACTCTCCAGCACCATTTGTTAATTTCATACATGTTGGCACCAATTTCCAATCCCCCAAGCAGCAATTTCAGATCTCCATCTTTCTCCTCAATAACTAATCAACTCATTTTACAATAGATTACCCTTTTCCATTCTTAGCCTAAAAATTTTCCAGATAAAAATATCCTCAGCTCCTTCTCTCTCTTCATATAAATTTATTTACATTCACTCCCATCCTTATCACCCTCCTTCCAGTCTCAGAGAAAGAAGCATCTTTTCAGAGCACTCAGGCCTCATTCTCTCACATTTTCTTACCATCTATTTTCCCCTCAGCCTATACACATTCTAAATATTTTTAAAATAAATAGAGTAACTGAATTTATATAATCATTAATCTAATATTTCCCCTCACCCTCTCTACTTTTTCCCCTTCCTTTCCAGTCAACTTTCTTGAACATCTAGCTTACTATTTTCTTGAAAACCAGGCCACATTGACTTACTGTCCTTCAATTTCCAGCCCCTCATCATAAGGCTTTATACTAAAATCATTTCACTATAGCTAATGATCAATATTTACTTTCATGTAGTAATATACAGATATAGTTGGAAACTCAAAGTGTTATAGGACATTTTGCACACATGTCTTCTGTCCCCTTGTCTTCAACAAGACAACAATCCTCAAATTTTACTTTTGGAATTTAGTTCAAAATGTCTAAATAATACGCATATGCTGCTATCAGTTCATCAACATCAGACAGTATTTGTTAAATTGCTATTATGAGAATTCATACTCTCCTCTCTATATCCCATCTTGTTATACAGTTATCACAAATGTTGGTTATTTTTATTTCAGTGTTTATATTTTTATAATTGTGCAAGCTGTTACTTAATATTGAGCCAAGTAACAAATTAAAACTAGATCTCCTTGTGGTAGAAGTTCCAGGAACAAAACCTTACACTTATGTTCAATATATTTTCACAAAGTGTAACCTTTTCAACAAATGGCGCTGGGACCGCTGAATATCCACATAAAAAAGCATGAAGTTGGACCACAGTTTTTCACTATACACAAAAATATAACTCAAATGGAATCAAATACCTAAATATAAAAGCTAAACTATAAAATCTTAGAAGAAAGCATAGGCTCAAATCTTTGTGACCTTGATTAGCCAGTGGTTTCTTAGATATGACAATGATCAACAAAAGAAAAAAACAGATAAGTTAAACTATTAAAATTGTTTTGCTTCAAAGGACACTACCAAGAACGTCAAAAGACCACCCCACAAAATGGAAGAAAATATTTTCAAATTATATATCTGGTAAGGTACTGGTATCCAGAATATATAAAGAACTCTTACCACTCAACAGTAAAAACACAAATAATCCAATTAAACAATGGGCAAAGGGATTGAATAAACATTTCTTCAAAGAAGGTATACAGTGGCCAATAAGATTATGAAAATATGTTCAACATCTTTAGTTATTAAGAAAATGCAAATCAAAGCTATAATGAAATTTCACTTCACATTCATTAAGGTGATTATAATCAAGAGGAACAATAACAGCTATGAGGAGGTGAAGACCTTGTTGGCAGAAATGTGAAATGGTACAGTCACTTTCAAAACAGCTTGGCAGTTCCTCAAAAATTAAACATAGAGTTACTATATGAGCCAGCATTTCTACTCTTAGGTAAGTACTAAAGAGATGTTTTAAAAAGATGTCCACATTAAAGACTGTACATGAACGCTCATGGAAGCATTTTTCACAATAGCCAGAAAGTGGAAAGAATTCAAATGTCCATCAATTGCTGAATGGGTAAACAAACAAACAAAATGTAGTGTATCCATATGAAAAAAATATTTGGCCATAAAACAGAACTAAATTCTGGTACATGCATCTATAAACCTTGAAACCATGTTAAGTGAAAGAAGCCAGAAAACAAGCTACCTATTGTATGGTTTAATTGATTTAAAATATCCAGAATAAGCAAATCTATAGAGATAGAAAGTTGATCAATAGTAGTTGTTAGAAGTGAGAGGAAAAGGAGAATTGAGGCTGACTACCAATGTGTACAGAGTTTCTTTTGGGATTGATAAAAACAAACCAATTAAAAAATGGGCAAAGGACCTCAACAGACACTTCTCCAAAGAGGACATACAAATGGCCAATATACATATGAACAAATGCTCAGCATCACTAACCATCAAACAGATGCAAATTAAAACCACAATGAGATATCTCACACTTGCCAGAATGGTACCACCAATAAATCAACAGAGAACAAGTGCTAGCGAGGGTGTGGAGAAAAGTGAACCCAAGTGCACTGTAGGTGGGAATGCAGACTGGTGCAGCCACTGTGGAAAGCAGTATGGAGATTCCTCAAAAATTAAAAATGGAACAGCCTTTGACCCAGCAATCCCACTTCTAGGAATACTTCCTAAGAATCCCAAAACAACAATCAGGAAGAATATATGCACCCCTATGTTCATAACAGCACTATTTACAACCAAGATCTGAAAACAGCACAAATGCCCATCAGTAGATGAGTGGATTAAAAAAAAAAACTGTGGTGCATTTACACAATGGAATACTATACGACTGTAAAAAAAAAAAAAAATGAAGGAAGGAAATCTTACCTTTTGCAACAGCATGGACGGACCTGGAGATTATTATGCTAAATGAAATAAGCCAGCCACAGAAATTCAAATATCATATGATCTCACTTATATGTGGAATCTAATGAACAAAATACACTGACAAACAAAACAGAAGCAGAGGCATGGATGCATGGAACAGACTGACAGCTGTCAGAGGGGAGGGAGGAGGGAGGACTGGATAAAGAAGGTAAATGGATTAGCCAAAGAACATATATGCATAACCCATTGACACAGACAACAGTGCGGTGATGACGGGGGGGGGGGGGGGGTGAGTTGAGAGGGGTTGAGAGGGGGTGGAGACATCTGTAATAGTGTCAACAATAAAAATAAAGGGAAAAAAAACTTTCTGAATTAGATAACTCTGAATATCCTAAAAGCCCCTGAATTGTACCCTTTAAAAAGGTGGATTTTATTGTATATGTTGATATATCAACTTGTTATTTTCCTTTTTCATCATCATATAAATTTTCACAATTCTGTGATACAATGGGAGTATTTTTTCATCCATATTTATCAAAAGAAGAGTTTTTACCTACCACTCATAATTCTTTCCATGTGCAGAGAGTTCCACTAGTATAACTCGCAGATTCTCTTGTACATTTATTCACTCTACCTAAGAGGAGGTGAAATTATGGTCATAGTTCATAGTCTTTTTTTTTCCCCTGTAAATAACATGCTTTTACTGCTTCTCGGGCTCCCTTCCTTCCCTAACCTTAGAACTTAGGTTTCTCCGTCCTGTAATGGTTTATAACATTGCCTCAGCATGTTCCACTTACTTGGTAGTGCTCTGCTCTGGTGTCTGAAATATTCGGGCAAGGACATCCTTTCCTGTTGTCTTCCCATAACTGTATTCAATCCCCCTGGTAAATGGTAGTTCAGAGTTACAGAGGCCTTCTAGGTTCTTTGTCAATAACAGAGTTTAAGTTGTTTTCGGTCTGTTGTTTTCAGTGAATCTGGACCATCATCTTAACTCCATTTAAATGCCAGTGTCCCTATTTAACTGACCTTCCTGATTTAACTCCCAGCTCTCCAGTGCGTTCTCCCTATCACTGCTGGAATGACACAACCCATCATTCCTGCCTCTGCTCAGAATTTTTTAAGAGGCTACACAGTGTGGCACATGAAGGTCTTGAAGATGTGGTCTCTGTCTACCTGAGCCCTCCTCTCCGTTAGCCCCAATCCCTTCTTGTTTATACTCAAACCAGATTAACACACAGGAAGTCAGATATTTTCACAACTCCCGTACCTATGTACGTGGTTTTCTCTGTTAAATATCCTTCCTTCTTATGCCCTCCTGGAAAACAACTATGTTACACCTAAACATCCAGGTCAGATGTCCTGTCTGATGTGAAGGGAAATAATTACTCTGTCTTCTCTGCTCTCTGTCCTTCGTACCTGATTCCACACTGATTATTTCCTTATGTGAAATTCTCACTCCTTTAAAATTATATGTCATTTGTTTGTTAGATGGTCTGTCAACTCATCCACTCTTTAAAACATTTGCTAAGCAATAGCTGTGTTCCAGACATGAAACACAAAGACAAATGAAAGTATCCCATGCTTCTAAGGACAACAAGGCCACGACTGTGGTGCAGTTTCGTATGGTTTTATGCCAGACATCTGTAAGTATACTCTAAGCACCTTGGAGGCAAGAACCATGTCATATACATCACTCCACACTTTTCAGTGCTTGACAGAGAACCTTGCATGTTGTTGAATCTGATATTGCCATAGCCTGTAAATCGGTCTTCCGGGTTGTTTTGCTCTGATCCCTACCTGCAAAACTGTTCTTCAAAAGAAACTCAGGAAGTATTTCTAAAATACAAGGCTATAGGAATCATTACCTACTATAAAACATTTAATAACTCCCCTTTAGGACAATATCTGTCTTTCCCATTAGACTATAAGCTCCTTAATAAGAGTTTCACCTTCTTGTTATCCCAGTGGCCAGCAAAGACCTGGCACCCAAATATTTGATGAAGGATACAGTGGTTGAATTTGATTAAATATTGGTTGAAATTACTGGATGGATCTTGGGATTTGATTATGTTTTATTCAAAGACAGTTCAGCCCTGGCCAGTGTGCTCAGTGGTTGGAGTGTTGGCCTGTGCACCAAAGCGTCGTGGGTTTGATTCTGGTCAAGGGCATATACCTGGGTTGCAGGCTCAATTCCCAGCCCTAGCTGGGGTGCATGCAGGAGGCAACAAATCTTTGTGTCTCTCTCACATTGATGTTTCTCTCTTTCTCTCCCCCTTCCTTCCTCCCTCCCTTCCACTCTCTCTAAAAATCAATGGAAAAAAATATCCTCGGGTGACGATTAATAACAACAACAAAAAGAGATTTCAATTTCCCTTAATTTGGAGCAATTAGGACAGGACTTCTATTTTATCTAGCTTATTTATTTACATGACACCAATATCCTAGGCCCATCATTCTCACTTGTCCCAGTAGAAAGAAACCATGAATTATTTATAGCAGACAGGCTGTAGCACAGTAACAGGTTTAAATACACAACAACTATTCACAATGGTGTGCACTTGGGTTAACTGCCTAGTTTTTAAAAAGTAGACCATAACAAAAAATAGGTTTTTTCCAATGCCATATTCTACAGTTCCCAGGACTCTGACAAATATTTCACAAATAACTAAGAACATACATCTTTCTCTAAAGAGCTTAAAAGTAACTGTCATTCTTCTTTATCCAAGGAGGGTACTGAGACAGAGCAGATGACTTGTGATGTGATCAAGGTCACAAATATAATCATGAGGTGCAGATGATAGTGACATAAACAGAATCAGATACTGAGTCGTAGGATACAGCGAGGGAGGCCAGGAATACTAAGCAGGGAATGACGATGGGGACATTAGACAGAAAATGACAAACTAACATGCCTCATCCTAAATAATGAAATCCTGACCGCAAAGGAAGAGACACAATCAGGAATAAGAGAGGCAAACTCTGAAACCACATGTAAAATAAATGTCCTCCCACTAAGATTTTAATAAAAAGAACCCTACAGACAAAAACCAAAGATCACGCTACCAACAGAGGTTTTCCTAACGTTCAGACAATGCTCATCAGGAACTGGCATCTCTATTTTCTCAAGACAATTGATATTACATGGGTCCAAAATAGTCCTGTTAGCCCTGCCTAGTACCCAGACTCTTCCTCATTTTTGCTTTTGAATGCTGACCTAATTTTCCTGCTGACCTTATGGCCTGGTAGTTGATCTTGGAGACCACTAACAGAGAGTTTTGGATTTAAAATGCTCTTTTAAAATTTTTTATTGAATTTACTGGGGCAACATTGATTAATAAAATTATATAGGTTTCAGGTGTACAATTCTACAATACACCATCTGTATATTGTATGGTGTGTTCACCACCCAAAGTCAAGTCTCCTTCTGTCACCATTTAAAATACTTTCTAAAAAGGCATGATCTCACACTGTGTTTGGGACTATTTACATTCCTTTCTTTCCCTATTTTACTACAGTCATGTTCATAAGGAACACTTCTGTCTTTACCATGGATTTAGGTTTTCAAAGTCTCTTTATCCTCTGCTCTCTAAGGACCTAATCAGCTGCATGACCCTAGTGGCTGAAGTCACAGCCTTGACTGGCTTGGGAAGGAGCTGGTCCTTCTAGTCAACTCTGAAAGTTCAAGGAATTCGACACTGTGAAGGGGTGTATGCTGAATTATCAAAAAGGCCAAGCTGTACTAGAGATCACTTAAAAAGTAGTTATTTCTGGCCTGGCAACTAAGAAAATTATGCTTTAAATGATTTCTTATAGAACCACAGGGAACATAAATAAAGAAGCAAGCCCTACAGAGTCCAAGTCAGACAAGAAGGGGAGAGGGAGTTTCTGGTTCAACTCAACTAGTTCTTCTTGAAGGATGATGTGTGGGAAGAAGCTGATAGATTCTCTTTCCCTCTACCGTCACCTTTAGCTCTGTCAGTGATCAATATACAAGCCACTGGAAATATATATATCTGTGAATGGTACTTGAGAGTTGAGTTGTCAAGAAGAAAGAATATCATATATTTCATATTAAGACCAACTGTGAGATTCTAGTAACAACCCCCAGCTACTGTAAGCTACCACACCGTGTGTAAATTCTATCACTTGAGCTAAGTGAACCCACCTCTTAAAAACTCTTACTTTTATCTTCAGAAAGCAATCCTTTCCCTACCTATCTTCTTTCAAAATGATTTCTCTATTCATTAACCATTTAGCTCTCTTTCATTACCTCTACACATCTCAACCAGAAGAGCATTTGATTATAATTGTTGAGTCACCTGTGCATTCTAACAAACAAAAAAGTCTTCCAAGTATGCCTCTAAGGTGGGCTTAGTAACCTTCCTATGAGGCCAGTTACGCTTTACCCTCTTGTTCTGCTTTGGAACAGAAAGTGTTCAGGCTTTCAGGAGGGCCCAAGCGTAATGTGGGGGGCAGATGTGGAGGAGTCCAGCCCTCTCTCTGAAAGAACAGGCCATGGTTAATGTTCTTTGCTTTGAGAAGGTTTGCCAAAAATGTCTCTCCTACCCTGCTTAAAATCCCTTTCATATTGTCACACAGCTTGACAGTCTGCCAACTAGATTTATTTGGGTTAGTAACATTTGCTTTTAAAATGCCATGACTCCCAGGAGGCTCATTTGATTGCTTTTATTCCTAAACTCAAACTCAGATCAACTTTCACAAACAAAACATGAATATGGATGTGGGAAGAAAAGAATGGATTTTGCAGCAGACAAGACTTCATGACAGAGTGCCAACAAAATAAGGACTTGAGACAGCCACTTGTCAGCAACAGGTCAGTGGGGACAGCAGATGGAGGGGAACAAGAAAGACCACAAGAATTAGCTCATTTAATCACAAACAACAAAATAAGGTGTTTTTATTATATGTTTTTCTTTCATCGATAAAAAAAAAAAAAAAAAAAAAAATGGAGCTCAGAGAGGCTGTCACTTCTTCCTGATAAATAGTCTGGCTGAGATTAGGATTCAGGTGGCCAGCTCCAGAATCAGTGCCCTTGACTGAAGTGAGCACTGCCTGGAACTGTCCAGTGGGAAGGGCAGGCACAACTCCTGATCCATGCCAGGAGCAGGGACCACCGAGGTTGGGCTCTCCCTTGCATTTTCCCCGGTTGCCAAGGGTAATTAAATCCTAATTTCAGCTATATTCTCTTCAGTTGGTTTCCAGGACTCCACAGTACAGTGAACTTGGAAAAATGTCACATTTCTTGTTAAGGTCTTACTGTGATCAAGTGTAATCAATTTAGCATGAGTAAAGTAACAAAAGTTTGAAGATCCCAGGTCCCACTTTCCTCTGGGTCCTTCACTCACCTGCTGCTGCACAAAGGTGAAGAACATGGGCCATAGAATCAGAGTGCTGAGTTCAAGTCACTACTCCATCTTTTTTTTTTATCCTCACCCAAGGATATTTTCCCATTTATCTTCAGATAGAGTGGGAAGGAGGGAGAGAGAGAGAGAGAGAGAGAGAAACATCACGTGAGAGAGACACATCAACCAGTTGCCTTCCACAAGACCCTGACCAAGGCCAGGGACAAACTGCAACCGAGGAACGTGCCCTTGACCAGAATCAAACCAGCGACTCATTGGTCCACAGCTGATGCTCTAACTGCTGAGCCAAACCGCCCAGGACACTGCTCCATCTTTTATCAGCTGTGTGGCTGGGGTAAGCTCTTCAGCCTCTCCAGGCCTTAGTTTCTTCATCTGGAAAATGACGAGGATGAAAATTCCTATAATGAATGTAAGGTACATCTGGCATAGAGTGAGCACTTGATAAAGGTCAGCTGGAGATTGCTTTACTTGAAAACTGTTTTTAGTTCTTGGGGTATTTGAGAATTGTATGTCTTCATATATGAATATAGAACATATTTTTGTCAATTTTACAAAACTAGTTTATCTGTTCATTTAATATAATAAAAAATATACCAGAATTTTAGCCCCAGCTGGATGGCTCAGTTGGTTGGAGCATCATCCCCTACACCAAACAGGTTGTGGTTCAATATCCAGTCAGGGCATATACCTAGGTGTGGGTTCAATCCCTGGTTGGGGTGCATATAGGAGGCAACAAATTCATGTTCTTTCCCTCCCTCCCTCTCTAAAAAAAAAATCAATAAACATATTCTCAGGTGAGGATTAAAAAAAACAACACAGAACTATAGAGACAAAGGGAAGTTATGTCTTTTAGCAGAGACTTTATTTCTTGTGGGGTTGAGAATTAAATAGTATAAGCTGCACTATTTTTGTAGCTATTTTCTCAAATTTAGAAATCTTCCTAAGATCATAGGGACCTGTGGTCTAAGAGACTAAGTATTGTAGTTTGGCTTAAATTGTCCAAGTTCAGGAGATCTAGACATTCAAGAGTGCTATATAAATTAGTCTTGATTGATCTACATAGGTCTTTCTGCAACTTCTGTCTTAACACCAGTTCCCTTCTTTAACACCATTCCATTAAGCCTTAGTTTGTAGTTTAATGCTTTTTCTTCCAACCGTAAAATAAAGCTAAGAAACAGCATGCTTAAAGCATCATTTTTGATCTGGTAGTCTTCAATTTTGTAGGCAAGAATGTGTTCAACAAGCCGGAGGTGTACAATTCCCCAAGCAGGTGAAAAAAAAAACGTGACTGTAAGGGCTGAGATGACAGTTTTCATACCATTTTCAATGCATCTCTTCTATATCCAAGAACATGTTTGTACATACTTTTCTAGAGAAAATTAAGTTTCTATGTTTACTTTTCCAGTTATCATAAAATATGTAAAAGAGAATATAAAAATGAAAGGCCATGGTTATACTTATCTAAGTGGAAAGCACTAAGATTTCAAGGCTGGTTGTAACCCTAGACAACCTTTGTCATCCCCAGTAGTGTCTCTTCAAATAGTGATGAAATCACTGCCCATAATGGGCACTGAATAGAACCTGTGTCTCTATTTAAAAGGGAGTAAGTTTATTCATGGATAGCTGGTAGAAAAAATTTTCAGGACTCTGAAGTCTTTCAAATAAAGGCAGTGGAAATTTTTAAAAATCATTTCGTTGTCACTGTAAGTTTTACCATGAATTTAACTGAATTCCAGTTAAAACTCAACTCAGCTTAAAGATATGTTACCCATTATAGTGTCTCACTTTTAAACACTTTAGCAACACTATTAAAAACATAAGAAAACAGAACTATAGATTGTTGGATTATAACATGAGGCTTTTAACAGATAGTTTCCACAGTTATACTGACTACCCAGGTATATGTTTATTATAATATAATAGTAGCTCATTTGTGATTCTTTGGAATTATTGTTAGTAAGAGCAACTAAGTACAAATGCTCCTTCTAAAGTATTATAGTAAAATGCTTCAGAAGGACAAAATTTAGCTAGAAAGCAGATGATATTCTTAATGATTGCTATGAACTAAATGTTTGTGTTCCCCAAAATTCCTATATGGAAGCCTCAATCCCCAGTGTGATTGTATTTGGAGGTGGGCCCTTGGGGAGGTATTTGGGTTATGAGCTTGGAATCCTTATGAAGAGGATTAATGCCCTTATAAGTATACGGAGACCAGAACTCTGCTCTCCATCAAATATCAAGAAGATGTTAAAATACAGCAAGAAGTTGGCAGGATACGAGTTCTCACCAGAACCCTGGATCTGCTGGAGTCTTGACCTTGGACTTGCCAGCCTCCAGTACCGTGAGAAGTAAATGTTTGTGGTTTAAGATGCCCAGTCTATGAAAATGTGTTACAGTAGCCCAAACTGACTAAGACAGTGATATTATTTCAAAAGTATTCATTATCTTCTTCCTCAGCTTCCTCTTCTCATTCTTTTCCCCTCCATTCCCTTCCTTTGCCTTCCTGAGCAATTCAATCCTAAAGGCATTAGATGGGGCAGGGCGAGATAGGCATCCATGCAGAGAAGGTGTGGGTGACAGGGAGTGACAGGCCCCAAGGAGGCGATGAGTATTTTTCTTGAGGGGTAGAAATGGAGAGCCAATCAGGATGAGGAGAGCATTAATGCTTGATAACAGCCAAGTAAAGAGTGTCAGAGCACAAACAGGCCAAGCAGAGGGGGACCTTGAGGAGGGAACAGCCAGTGTGGTGAATTAGACACTGAGCTGGGTGTCTGCTGGGGTGAGGGGCTGCCCGGTACAGAGGGACAGAGCTTAGGCCATGTGAAGAAGGCAGCTACAAGGACCGGGGGCTGGCCCGGCATGGGGAGCCAGAGCCTAAAAAGGGTGGGGAGGTCACCCACATAGAGAACAGCCTGACACAAAGCGTTGGAGCTCAGGTGGAATGAGAAGAGTATTTGGGCAGGAGAGTGGTGACATAGCCATTGGAAATGTGTTATGTACAGGGAAAGTGATCCAATAAATACCTCAAAGATAATGGGGTCAAGTTTTTCAGAGTTACAAAGAGAGTTACAAATACAGAATGTGAGAAAACCAGAAAAAATAATCTGCAGGATTGAATTAAAATTGGCAGTATCATTGTGAGCTGATGGTCTTTAATAGCCAACTAACTAACAGGATAGGGAGAGACATAGTAAAAACATATATAAATGTGCTCATGTGTGTGTGTCCACTGAGAGAGCCTGAGATCAGTGATACCCCAATAGCAATGAGCACACTTAATGCCCAGATCTTGGCTTCTAAATACTATTCTTCAGTGAAAGAACCAGGGATCTGTGGGAAAATAACTGATAACAGGCTGGGGCAAGGAAGGTAAAGATGAATGTGGAACATCTTACCCAGGAAATAAGGAAGTGCTCATAGAACAACGGGGACATCAAAGTGACACAAAAGCCCCAGGAAAATCTGGGAATATTTTAGCATCAAAATAAATAATGCTGGTAATGGAGTAAAATCCATTACATAAAATAGAAAACCATGAGTTCACGTAGATAGAAATAAATAAATGAAAAAAAAATTTTGGACGTTTAATGACATGAGTGGGATATTTACGTAGTTTTCAAAGTACTTCTCCACATAATACTTATTAATTACAAAAGTGGGGGAAAGTGACTTCAATGTAGAGAAACTTGACAGATGCCACCTTAATAAAGCGATAAAAATGAACAAACTGTCCACCACCTCATAAGTGTGTAGAATATTCTTGCCAAAGATGCATCACCAGAATTTGATTATAATTAAACACCTGAGAATCCCAAAGTGAGTGGCATTCTACAAAATAACTGGTCTATAATCTTCAAAGTAGATTTGTGAATATCAAGGTAACGGAAGTAAGAAAAATTAATTCAAAATAAAAAGAGGGGAAAACCGCCTGGCAGGTGTGGCTTAGTGGATTGAGCATCGTCCCATGGACTAAGAGGTCCCAGTTTGATTCCCAGTCAGGGCACATGCCTGGGCTCCCCAGTAGGGGGTGTGCAGGAGGCCACCCATCAATGTAATTCTCTCACATCAATGTTTCTACCTCTCTCTCCCTTCTTCTCTTCTAAAAAAATCAATAAAAACATATTTTTTTAAAACAAGAAGAGGGAAAAACTGTTCCAGACTAAAGAAGATCAAAGAGACATGACAACCAAATATAATATATAATTCTTACCTGGAACCTCTCTCTATAAAGAACATTATTAGCAATTTTGGCAAAACATAATTGGTATTACTGTCTAAAGCTCAGACCCCAAAACAATTTTGGGGTCTGAGCTTTAGACAGTAATACCAATCTTCACTTCTTGATTTTGATAATTATATTGTAGTTATGTAGAATGATGTCTTGTTCATGGGAAATACACACTAAAGTATTTGGGGTACATTTTTGTATGCTGGCAATGAGAAGAATGTAGCTTCATTCCCTCCGTCATTAATCTTAAACTCCACTCTCCACTGCATTCCTCTTTTATATTAAATTTTCTTTATGTTCACAGAAGATTCATTCTGGAAAAAATTATTTCTGGGCAAAACATTTTTCAGTATTTCTTTCTCATCACGTTAATAGTATTCTTCCTTTATGGTCTCTTTCTTAAGAAAAGTTTATTCCTTATGGGAAAAAATTAATATAAGTTTATTTTTTTTAATTTAGACAAAGCTCTCTTTTAGCTAGTATCCCATGCCCATGATCTGCTTTCTTCAAAATTACTGTCACATTGACCACACAGAACGGCTCTGTTGTAGAGTTCTATTAAGCCAAGTTACACCACTTCTGTTCTCAGCTATACATCCAGCTAAAAGTGACTGGAGGCTTCAGCTGAGCTGAGTTAGGCACATCTAGATTTGAACTCTAGCTTTGCTGTCTATCATTGGGCAAAATACCTAATGACCCTTAACCTCCATTACCTCCTTTGGAAAAAATGCCAAAGTGACATCGAGCTCAAAGGGTTGTGATAAGAACTACATAAAATAATGTGGTTTTTTTTTAAGTACATAAAAGGTTCTCATTTAAAATAGTTGCTATTACTATTATTTATCTCTCTAGGTACACAGAAAGTTCTCATTTAAATAATTGTATTAATTATTATTCTTTGCCCATTTTTCCTAATGTACCTGCTTGCTCTGAATAATATTTAACTCTCTCTCCCGCTACATATTTATGAATAGTTGATTAATGAAAAGTCTCATTTCTCAGCTGCCTTTAATTCTTCATGCTCATACTATTGCTCATTATAATGACATATCCATGACAGATGGCCTCCTGCTCTCCTAGAGAAAATGAGATGGGGGAAATGAGGGGCTTTGCTGGGGTATTTGGGAGAAGAGTCATGGCCAAGCCTTAGCTTCTGGACTATTTACTCGCACATCTGTTAAAATTTAATACTGTGCCCACATTATGTTACTGGAAGAGATACTCTTCGTTAATGGACATATTCATGTACTGTACATAGAAAATCAGTAACTTTAATAAGGTCTTGAGAAAGAATGAGGAGTAAGTGTTGATGGTGGATACTTGAAAAAAGTTCCACATAGATGGAATTTAGGTTCCTTTTAACTTCTTTGGCCAGGATTCCTTGTCACATGTCACAATAGATTCGGTTAATGCCTCAATACAGAAAACAAGAAAACAAGCAATTTTGCCATTAAGAAGCAAATTTAGCATAGGAGCTAAAAATATAGGCTTTGTTTTCGATAGGTCCAGATTCTATTCTCGTCTCTATCTCTTACTGTCTATGCAATGGAGAAAGTCACCTGAGTCTTGATTTCTTCATCAATAAAATGGAGAAAATTATGACTACCTCATGGAGTGGATGTAAGGATAAATAAGAGAACATATTACCAATGTTCTTAGCACACTGTTTATTAGGCACATAGTCATCATTAAATACACTATAGAAGTTACTTCAGTTGGTCTTGTAATTGTTCACAGAAGGCAATGTGATGGGTAGGAAATCAGCTATCTAAGTTTGAAACCCAGAATTCCATTTTATAGTAAATTTTTTCTTTCTTTTTATTTATTGTTGACACTATTACAGATGTCCTCCCCCCGCCTTTACCCACCTCCACACCTTTCTGGCCATCACCACAGCAGTCTGTGTCCATAGGCTATCATATAAATTCTTTGGCTGATCTCTTCACCGTCTTTCATCCAGTACCCCCTTTCTCCCTCCCCTCTGACAGCTGTCAGTCTGTTCCAAGCATCCATGCCTCTGGGTCTGTTTTGTTCATCAGTTTACTTTGTTCATTAGATTTCACATATAAGTGAGATTATATAGTATTTGTCATTCTCTCCCTGGCTTATTTCACTTAGCATAATAATCTCCGGGTCCATCCTTGCTGTCACAGGATACTGAAATGTCAGGTAGACCATAAAGGTGAAATAGAATTTAATTCATATGGTATCAACACATCCATAAAACATAGAGGAGTACCAAGTCCCTAGATCACACTTAACTGTTATTCTAAGGATTCAGTATCATGAAGTAAAGAGCAATTATTGTCTTGGCTCTTAAAATAACTGTCTAAAGAATGTAAATGTCCACAGCTATTTTTTAAATAGATTGGACATCCTATTGGTATTTTGAATGCATAGATCTGGTGCAGTTTCCTTTGAATTGAGGCCTCAGTTTGAGCTTGCAGACATCTTGTCTGGAAACTTTAAAAATTGGTTGGCTTGGTAATCAGGAAACTACAATTATTTTGGAAGCCATAAGTCAGGCTTTCAGCCAATATCCATCTACAACAGTGAATGGTTAGCACACCAATCTCTACAGCCTGAATACAAGCCATAGACCCAAATGCCAGGCAATAACCTGGGGCTAGCAGTGCTGTGATGTGATCAACAGCCCCGGGCCTGGGTAGGTTTCTAGACTTTAATAGTCTCAGGCTGTTGCAAAAACTGCAGCAAGAAATCTGTCATTGGGGCACTCTAGGTCAGGTTCTGCTGAATGGGTGCAGATTAATGTAAATATATCAGTCCAAGGAGACTAGTGCTTTATTCTGGCACTGCTTCTGAAATAAACGGTTAGTGACTCAGTAGAAATATGGAGAGAAAACATGGAGTCTGAAACAACTTTGAATTTCTTCCCGGAAGTGGGACCAAATTTTGTTGCTCATCACATCTCGAGCCTGAGAAACTTTTAAGTGGATAAAGGCAGCTACCATCTGCCGACCATGGGCCACATCTCAGCCAAACCCCAGACAATGCAACAATAATCCTCTTGACAGAACCTAAGTAGCTAAGGACAAGTGTCCTCCTAAACCCCATAGAAGCCAAAAGCCTGGGGCTTGAAAATAAAAAAATAAAGTATCTTCTGTGTTATCTGTAAGAGGCGGTACTAATATGGAACTTCAGCATCCTCCAGAAAAAACACTGACCTCTCTGCAGTAATAAACCTAATTTTGGAAATAACACAGATCAGGGATAATGAAATAACTTGCCAATGTGTATTTTATTCTATTTTGTTATTCTTTTTTTATATTTTGTTTTATTAACACATATAACATTTCCTTTGCCAGGGACAGTTCTAACCATTTTACAAAGATTAGCTCATTTCTTCCTCCTAATAGCCTTATGAAATGGATAGCATTATTAACCTCATTTTACAGATAAGGATATTGGCAGTGGTGTGCCCCAAGTTTCTAAAATTAGTGAAAGAAAGACACCCAAGGAGACTATAGATTTCTCCAAAAGTGTCATTTTAAAACACAAGTAAGTAAACAGTATTCTTATCAGCATAAAACAGGCCCAAGAATCTGGAGATAAGAGTATAAAATACCCCCCCCCAAAAGCCAAATCCCAATTCTTTTAATAACACATATTGCAGCTAACATATAAGCCAGGTAGATTCAAATGCCTTTGTTTCTTCCTTCTATGTCTTGCTTCTGACTCCCTCAAAGAACTAATTATCAAAGGACTCCTCTCTCTCTCTGATACACTGCAGTGGCGAATAAAGAGACCAGTAAAGAGGGGCACCCAATATGAAAGGATTTACTTCAAAGGTACAGCACATCAAAGTGACTTGCCAGGAAGGTGTGAGATCTTGCTGAGGTGGGCTGGCCTGGCCCTTTCTCCCCTCGCCTCCTTGCTCAATTTGCTACTCGGGGACTACTCAGGGATGGAAAAAATTTCATAGCTCAAGCCTCCCTGTGCACCAGCTGGCGAGAATGATAGATACATAATGGGTGTCACATCTTTTGTTTTGATTAAGTAAATGCTCTCAACAGATACCGCTGAATAATATTATCACCTAATTCTCCTGGAGTTTCTTTCTTCTTGAAATATTTGACAGTATTTTTCAAATTAGGCATCATTAATGCAATAAGGATTTGTGACAGTGCAGCCTAGCGTGTTGGGTGATATAAGACTTAAGGATGCATCATCTGTGATGTCATCAAAAGTGTATTCTTGGAGCTGCAACCACACATGTTACAGGAAAGGAAAAATTGAACTTGAAAGAACCTATTTTGCTACAAAGTCAAATGAAGACTTTATCTTCAAAATTGGGCAGTTTTGACAATACAACAACTATCCAGATGAATACTGAAGAATTTTGATTGTCACACTGATATTTCAAACATATGAGTCTTTGTTGTCACATAAATGAAGCATTTGGTGCCTTTCTTTGTCACTTTTCATCCATACCTTATCTGTACTTTAGCTACAACCTTAGAGTTGTTGTTGAGTCTCTCTTCCTCTTTAATATCAAGGTCCATTGCACTTTTCTTTTTGCATTCTGTCCACTTCCCAGCCCAACCCCTGCCCTGAAGAGGGGTCAGTGAATATTGCCTGAATGACTAGTGATGAGTAACATAGAGAGAGTGTAAACAAAGCCTTTGTGTGCAACTTTTTCATGGCTTGACACTGATATGGAAGGCACTGCCTTAGCATGCATTATCTAATATCAGCAGAAGTGGACCCCCAAAGCCAACTTTATGTCAAGTTCAGGAGAATTCTGGCTAACCATTTGCTTTGCATCTTATCTTTCTAAGAATGTGAATTTGAATTATAAACAATTGATGGCAACAAAAGTCTATTTCTACTCAGTCTATCAACTATGTGATTCCTCAGGACACACGGCAATAGAGAAGAACTTGGGGACTTTAAAACATACGACTGACCTGGTTTAATAGATTATTCTTTTCACACTTTAAGTATGATATTTCAATTTTATATGTTTGCATTATTTTAAATAAAAATGTAATTTTTAAAGAAATATATGATTGACTCATGCCCAATGTCACGTTTAAGGAACTTAGAAAAATTAAACATCAGACTTATAGTGCTATCACCATTGTTACACCTGCTGCCAAAACCCATATTTTTCTAAACCTTCTATAGCTTTGTATATGCAGAGGTATCTACAATAGAGATTTACTTTTTAATGTATTCAGAAATTGTGATAAACCACTGCAATCGCGAGCTGCAAAGTCCAAAACCGAGTGCAAATTGTTTCTTGTCCTTTGTCTAAGAAAGAAACAAAAACTAATCAAATTTCTCAGAAAGTTAAGAATAGAGAGGTGTTCCTCTCAACTTGATAAAGAGCATCTATAAAAAACCTACAGCTAACATCATAGTTAACGATGAAAGACTCAATGTTTTTCCCGTAACATCAACAGCAGGGCAAAAATGTTTGATATCCATGCTCACAACCCTTATTCAATAGACTACTGGAAATTTTAGCCACTGCAATAAGGCAAATAAAAATAAATGGCATACAAATTGGAAAGAATGAAATAAAACTGTCCCCATTTGCATAAGACATGATTATTTATATAGAGTATACCAAGAAATCTACAAAAATAATCCTAGAACTAACAAATGAGCTCAGCAAGATCAAAGATATCAGATCACGACACAAAAGTCAATCATATTTCCACTTAAAGGGTATATAAACATAAAAATAAATAAAATTAAAATCACAATCCCATTTACAATTGCTCTAAAGGAAATGAAATAGGTATATTCAAAACACAGCATGTATAAGATCTGTATGCTGAAAATTATAAGAGACTAGTGAAATAAGTCAATGACCAAAATAAATGGACAGATCTATTGTGTTTACAGACTGAAAAACTCAACATAGTGAAGATGTTAATTCTTTCCAAATTGATCTATAGATTTAATGCAATGTCTATTAAACCCCATTGAAGTGGGGTTTTTTTTTTTACAGACATAGGCAAGTCTATTCACATAGACAAGTTTATTCTAAAATTTACATGGAAAGATACAGACCCTAGAATAGTTAATACCAATTGACAACAAAGAACATAATGGAAGGAGTCACTCTAAGCTATGTTAATGTTTATTATATAGCTAGAGTAATCAAGACAGTGGAGGAATAGACACACAGATCAATGGATAAGAATAGAGAGTCCAGTAACAGACTCACACCAATATGCTCAACTGATTTTTAACAGAGGTACAAAAGTAATTCAGTGGAGGGAGGAGAGCCTTTTCAACAAATGGTGCTGAAAATAATGGTGTATCCATTCATAAAATGTGAATCTCAACTTAAATTTCACATTTTATTTAAAAAATTAACTCAAAATAGTTCACAGACATGATTGTAAAATGTAAAACATTAGAAAAAAATCTTCAAAATCTAAGGCTAGGCAAAGATTTCTTAAACGACACCAAAAGCACAATCCGTAAAAGGGGAAATTAATAAATTGGACTTCATCAAAATAAAAAATGCTAACCATACAATAAGAGCTTAATAAGTTCTACTATATAGAAATAACGAATAATTATACATTACAAAGCAACATAAATAAAGTGAGAAGACAAATCGAATACTGGAAGATATAACACATTAACATCCAAAATATATTAACTCATTCAAATAAACTTTTTTTTACAGTTAAGCAACCCAAAAGAAAATGGTAAAAACTATGAAGAGGTAATTTTATGGAAAATACGAACAGCCTATAAACTAAAAAAGAAGCTCAACTTCATTAATAATTAGTAAAATAAACATGATGCCACAATAAAATAGTGTTTAAATAGAAATAGAATGGGGAAAAGTAATGTGTTACTACCAAATCTTAGGGACAACATGAAGCAAAATGTATTCTTATACATAGCTGGTAAGGGTATGAATTGAAACAACCTCTTAGAAAATAAATTTAGTATTATTTAGTGTAGATGAACATGTATATACTCTCTTTCTCAGCATTTCCACATCTAAGCACATACACTAGAGAAACTGTTGCCCATGTACATCAGAAGATATTGCCAGAATATCAATAACAGCGGTGTGCCTTACAGCTAAAATTTAACAATGTTTTTAAAAAAGACTTTCATATCCGTCTAAAAGAGAATGGATAAAAAGAGTCTGAAAAATGCAGTCAAATATGATAGAGTGATAAAAATGAAAATGACCACAAGCAATCACATGATATTATCTTAGAAACATAAAACCAGGTCAAACACAGAAGACTGAATATGCTATAAAATCATTTTGAAAAAAAAGTCAAAAACAAGCAAAGGTAAGCACTGTTTAGAGATACAAACATACATGCTGAAACAATTTTTTTTTAAATCCTCACTCGAGGATATTTTTCCATTTATCTTCATATAGAGTGGGAGGGAGGGAGAGAGAGAGAGAAACATTGATGTGAGAGAGACACATCAATTGATTGCCTCCCGCACGACCAAACTGCAACTGAGGTTCGTTCCCTTGACTGGAATTGAACCCGACTCTTTGGTCCAAGGGGCCGATGCTCTAACCACTGAACAAAACTGGCCAGGGCTGAAACTACTATTTTAAAGTAAGGAAAAAACAGACAGAAGAGAGAGAAGATCTGGAAGGAACACACAGGAAGGGTCAACAAACTTGGAAATGTCTTTGTTCTTAAGTTGAAAATGGCTTCACAAGTGTTTGTGTTATCTTGCTTTAAAATCTTCACATATGGTGTAAATTACCTCTCCTATATATCAATCAAATATAACAAAATCAATTTTTTTAAATTTAAAGCTCTAAAAAAATTATTGTTGACACTATTACAGATGTCCCCCATATTACCCCCCTTTACCCACCTTCACCCAGTCCCCACTTACCCCCTCCCTCTGGCCATCACCATACTCTTGTCTGTGTCCAAGGGCTGTGCATATATGTTCTTTGGTAAGGTAAAGAACAAAATGTAGGCTTATAATCTAAATTTCCCAGTAATCATCATCTCAATAAAATGATGCAATCACATATTTGAGTAGGAAGAACACTAGTTCTAGAGTTTAATAATACTTGGATGTAAATCTTGGCCCTGGGAACCCCAGGTATGTGCTTAGTGATTTGGGGCAAGAGTTATACGCATTCAGCTTCCTGCTCCATAATGAGGGAATAATGGCACCTGCCTTACAAACATACTGTAAAATTGAATTAAGAAGTAACAGCTCAGGAAGGGTATAGTGTGTTCCATCCACAGTAGCTATAATTTTGTTATTTATCTTTTAAAAATTGGCCTTTGAGTTAACAAGCAACCACCACTATGTGGGAATCATCTTATTTTCATCACCAAGAAAGAAGGTATGGAGAAAGAAAGAGAGAGAGAGAGAAGAGAAGAGAAGAGAAGAGAAGAGAAGAGAAGAGAAGAGAAGAGAAGAGAAGAGAAGAGAAGAGAAGAGAAGAGAAGAGAAGAGAAGAGAGAAGGTATGAGGTGTTAAATAAGGTAGAAACTACCGTTTACTGAACATCTACTTGCTAGGTATTATTCAGTACTAAGAATTTTATAGATATTCAAACACTTAATTCTCAGGCAATACAATGAAAAAGTCAAAACATCAAATGCAGTAGACTAAATATGGTATGAAATCATTTTGAAAAAACTCAAACAAGCGAAGTTATGCATTGGTTAGACATAGCAACTCCATTTACAGATGAGAAGACAATTTAATTATCTGGCTCAAGTTCATTCAGTTGGTCACTAACAGAACCAGGATTAACACCTATGTAAGTGGGCTCCCTTGTCCACCTTCCTTTCACTACTCCAGTTCTCCCATGGCAAGAACAATACCCTCTCTCCCCGTTAACCTAAATCCTCCCCTGCAATCCCCCCCTCCAGCTACTATTTTAGTTTGAGGGAACTATGTAGTTCACAGCCCACTTTCAGAAAACTAAACTTGGTGCCTTTGAATTCTTTGAATTCTTAATGACGTCCTTGATCAAATTCCTTACTTCTTTTATTTTGCAGTTTTAAAATTAGCTTCCGTGAGCATTAGAGGGAGTGACTGAAAACCTAGCAGAGTTTTACAATAAGCAAACATTTATGGTTTGTGTATATGCCATAAGAATAATACACCATGGAATAATTACCATGGAATAAACCTTAAATCTTATCACTAAATTTTAACAAAGACCTCTGAACTCTGGTGAACATCTCACTGAGGAAGGGAATAGAGAAAGCAAGTAGAGTAACAGGTAGGAAAAGACAGGAAAACTGGAGGATTCTAAATTGCAAGTGGGCCTGCTTCACAACACTGACAAAGACAACTCTTCATGATAACATGTTATCATTATCCTCTTGCCACTACCCAGAGCTCTCCTCCATGTTCTCACCTGCTTATACACTAGTCATTGGCTTTCTCAATGTATACACAGTTTAAATTGTCCACATTTCCTTTATGTCTGTCAATTTTCACATTTTCCTCTCTGATGGTTGGTGAGTAGATAACAAATTGATGAGGGTAGGCTCTGGAGTCAGATCTCAGTCCCTATCCCAGTTCTGTTTCTTATTAGATCGATAACCTTGGTCAAGTTATTTAACTTCTCTGAGCCGCAGTTTCCTTGCCTATAAAATGGATTCTAATAATAGCATCTATTTCATTGGATAGTTAAGAGATTTAAATGAGACAATGTAACACCTCTGAAGGGCATAACTGAGAACCCTAGTATACTGTAAGTGCCTAATATTTATCAGCAGCATTGACATCAGCATGAAACTGTGAGCTCAAAAATGCATAATGCTAATATATTTTATACAGACTAGAACCTTATGTGATGTTTGATTATATTAATGATACAAAATGATGATGTTACAAGAACCAACCAAACGGAAAATATGCCTCAAGGCTGCAGGCAAAGCCTGGCCCTTAGGTTTCCAATTTCTATATTGTATCCTTTTCTTTCTCTCTCTCTTTTTTTAAATTGCCTCAACTTATAAAATAATTCATCTTACTATAGCAAGGATTTCAATGCACCACTTAGGACATAGGAATAACCGGAAGAAATAAGAAAAGGTGACAAAACAGCACATTCTTTCATATTTTTACTTTGGTATCTTCTTTCTCCAAAATGTGATATAATTATATATCTGAAAAGATGTGTTCTTGGTGATTCCATGCTCTATAAGAACATGAAGAAAACCCTCACATCAATTTATGGCAATTTATTTATTTGGCTTCAACTTCTATTTCAGGTCCTGATGAGGCTGCTATTGATTTAGTACTCTACTAAAATATAAACCCACAAAACATATAACATGGGCAACACTAATTATGGTAATAAGAATCAAGCATGCCTAATTCCATTAAAAACAGTTAGTCACCACTCTTCATATATCATGACACTTTTTCTTTTTACCACTCTTCTGTTCATTAGGAGAAAATTACCTTCTAGTGTTAAGTGAACTATAAATACACTATTTACATCAAAAGCAGGAAAAAAAAACCACCCTAATGTCATGTTTCGGGTAAAACGATTTATTGCTATTGGTGTTGCCTTCCTGTGCTACTTCAAATGGCAAGATTGGCACATGCTGAGTTCCTGTCTGAGCTTCTGTTGCAGAAGAATATCCCCTTGCTGGACTTGTGGGTAGATATTTAAATCCAGGCTCATGTAAATCATCAGAAGTTACCTTACTGGTTCTTACTTTCTACAAGGGGCATGTGTTTTCTACCTGTACTCAACTATTGAGACAAGTTAATTTTCTTTTTTATTTCTCCAGAAAACAAACAAGGAACCCTATTGAAAATGTTTTTTACAAAAATTCAAAGGGATCCCAGGGTTTCAGAGGTAAAATAGAAAGCTGAATTAATCTATTCCAAACTTCTGGCAACCTAAAGTATCTCCAATGATAGAGGCCTCCAGGAGAAGTCCACTGTCTCAAAAAGCAACCTATTCTTACGAATAATCCTCATTGTTAGAAGGGTTTTTTGCTGGTGTGAACAGCTCTGTCACTCTTATCTGTTGGACTGGGTAGACACAGACCCATGACATGAAAGAGATGGAAAAGTTAAACAAATTGAATAAATACCACAAGGAGGTAGGGAATATTTATGTGCAATAAAAATATAAAAATTGTCTACATTTCTATTATCAAAGATACACAAATTAATATAATAAATTGCTATTCTAATCTACCCAGCTGACAAATATTTTTTGAAAAGTAATAAATGTTGGAGACTAGATGAAGTGTGATGAGTGGGGAATGAGGTCGCCCATACAATGCCAGAGGAGTAGAAACTGTTTCTAAGTTTTCTAATGCGCATTTTTGTAATGAGCATCAAAAGATTCAAACATATGTTTACCTTTTGACCTCAAATTTTCATTTCTATTAATTTGCTCTAAGAAAAACATGTATACAAGAATGTTCATGACAAACTGATGAACAAAATTGACCCAGAGACATAGAGGTGGGGTACAGACTGACAAGCCTCAGAGGAGGGGGGTTGGAGGGGGAGAGATAAACCGCAGAACTTATATTCATGTATGCATGACCAATGGACATAGACAACAATGCTGGGGAGGGGGTGGGAGGGATGGGGAGGAGGGTGTCAATGGGGGGAAAAGGAGAAACATCTGTAACAAAAACAAATTAAAAAATTTTTTTTTAAATTTTAAAAGTTGACATAAAAAAAAGAATATTCATGAAAGCATTATTTCAATATAAAATTAGAAAACATAACTGTTAATATCTTTGTGACCTTGTTTAATTCAAGGAAGTTCAAAGGGTTTTCAGGGTTAAGGTTGGTTACACTGGATGCCTGAAGCTCTCCTGCCAGCTTGTCCAAAAATCACTTTTGTAGAATTAGCTGAAGTAGGTCTAGAAACTCCGAAAAGAAGAAAGCAAGAAATCCTAAGTGTCCCTTCTGGACCATTTTCCTTCGAACTGAATCTTCATTAAATTCTTAATCTTTGTAATGGCAGCAACCCTAAACTAACACCTCATTCTTACTCACAAGAGTCACCATCATTTGAGACACTTCATGAAGATTCTCAAAAGTAGTTTTCAATAAAATAAACAATTAAGAAATCTTGCTAAGTAGTTGAAATTCCCCTTTAACATTTTTAACGTGACCTGCTCTGCAATTTTAAGAGGAGCATACTACCAGAGATAATTATGTTATCATTACTTTCTATGAAAATTCTTAATTGCTTATATTATATATTTTGCTCTTTCTTTATTCATAACTTAACCTTTCCAAACTGGTTTAAGGAAAAATTGTGACATTAACTGTGATTTCTTTGCAATCTGTTAAGCAGGAAGTAGATATCCATTGAAAAAAATGTGGATACAAGATGGGTAGGAACAGAGAGTTGTATATGACTAAATTTAGGTTAACTTAATTGAAAGCCCACAAATGCTCTTTATTTTGGATTGCTCATGGTGAATGACAGTCATCATGGTAGAAGTCATGCAGTAATAAAATTTCAAACAGGAAACACTACTTAAATTACTACACTACTTAATAAAAATAGGGATCTCAAATGAGAAAAAATTGCTTGCTGAGTACAAAAAGCACAGTGTTCCTTCATTGATTCGCCTGTATGAATGAAAATGCCCACATATTACTTTAAAAGCAATGTAAATAAAATAGAGCTAAAAATCAATACAAGCAAACTGAAGGGGCTACAAAATTGTTCTTCTGTAATAGTGACTAGATTTGTAATATCCTGGGGAGGAAAAAAAAATAAGCATTTCTTCATAGGAGGCAGGGAAGGAATATGACATGAAAGCCCAAGGCTATGCTGAGCCAGTGAAATTGTCCATTATTTAAACTGCAGGTGGTGGCATGCACATAAACTGGTGTATCAAGATGCATCGAAAGTGAGGGAGGTGGGTGGATTTAGTGTGAAATCCACGGTGGGATTCTGTACGTCAAGGGAGGATGCAGGTGTGCTCTGCCTTAGGAGAACAGGGTGCTGGAAATGCTAACCTTGAAAGAATATGAAGTAAAGGCTAAGTATATTGCATCTATAATTTCAATACTATTTACAGATTATAACAACTTCACAAAAATTGGGGAAAGTAGATTCTTAAAGTATAAAGAAAGATAAAGATGACAAGAGGATGAAAAGCAAAGCAGATGCGCTAGAAGGGGAGACAAAGAAAGAGGAGGAAATATGAAAAAAAATGAAGACTACGAAGAAGAGAGATCTTTGGGAAATAGGTAAAAGAGGTTAGATCCAGTGTTGCCAACGTGTTGGAACTATATCAATGGAAACCTCCAAACAAGTCTTCCTACTTCCAGTAAAAGACTGAAAGCCATGGTGTTGGTCTCCATCACGCCCACTCTAAGCCTGTATTTCAGAGGTTGTAAATATTTTCTGTAAAGGGCATGATAATCAATGTTCTTGGCTTTAGCAACTACTTAGCTCTGCTGTTGTGACAAGAAAGCAGCCATAAAAAGGTGTAGGCAAGTAGGTATATCTGTGTTCCAATAAAACTTGATGTAAAAAAAACAAGCAGGGGGCCAGATATGGCCAACCTGCCCATAGTGATCCAATTGTACTATATTGTATTGCACTTTCCAACACTCTCACTAACCATTGCCCTATCATCCAATGCTCCATTGGCTTCATCACTCAATGCCCCACTAACTATCCATAATTTTTATAATTATGCTCCCTGTCTTCCAAACTAACCTTCCTGTTTCTTCTCACTTTATAAGTCTTTCTGCATCATCCAAGTAGCAACAAACCACCATAATAAAATGACCCTGCTTAGAGAGCATGAGAGGAAGAGAACTACAGTAGAGAGGGCACAGGAAGATCCTTCTGTCACTACCAGATGCATCCCAAGTGAACTCTACTCTGCTCCTATCCAACATCTACATCATTCTTCATTCAACCATTTAAGAACTGAGCATTTGTTATATACTTCAACCTCTAAACAATGAATTTTTAAAAAGTGATTCAGTCTAGTATGGGTAGAAATTACATGCCCACTACCTTCCTATATCCCCAGCCCCATCAAGTCATTAAAAAGACATTAGTAACATCAATAGTGGGAAAATATATCTGAAATGGGGAGGCCAGAACTAGGAAAGACTAACAGAGAAGACATTTGAGAACCGAAGACTTGATCTAGCAGTTATTTCTCCCCAAAGGAGTTTCATTTCTGGTGGACCACTAGGACTTTTGGGTAATAGGCACCAAAGCAGCTCTGTCCCAACCAAAGAAAAGAGAAGAAGACCAATTTATCAGAAAAAAAGACTATATTTCTCCTTAAGTGTGTCATTTTGCAAAGAACTTTCAGATAGAAGTGGTTCCTGACTTGCCAATCCTTGATACCAAACTGTATTAGAATTTTTATGAAAACAAACAAGATTCAGGAGTCTGCTTATGGCTGTGGAACATTATGGTATATCAGATTAATCTTCCCATTAGGACCAACTAGAAAGCAGGATGAAACATAAGAATATCTGTGTGAAGGTAGCAAATGTCTATTATCACAGCAAAGACAGCCATGGAGGTACACACTCCAACCCCTTTAAGAGAGAACATTCTACAAAGATATCAGTTAGCTAACAGCCACCACGTGCCACACTTAGGGATCTGCTGAAGCATTCATGCTGAGGTCACACTGTCCAACCTGTTGCTGCTCACCATGGAAATCTTCTAATGAGGGCTCTTGACTAGCTGAGCCGATCTCAGAGCTATACTGGTCTGAGACTCTTCCTACCCAAGACTCCTCTTTCCTTCCTCTGCTCTCATACGTATCAGGTCTGCATTGCAGTTTCTCTGCCTACTCCTGCTCTCTCTACCCTATGATTGACAGTTACCAACCTTAAAAATAATGACACTTTCTCAATTGTGTAGCCACATTCCACAGGAGGCTAAGACATAGTATTTTAATCAAATACTTTGCTTTGCAATATAACCAACAGCTTATATAAACATAGCAAAGTGCCTTCTACCATGTGACCTTTTGGAGTGTTTTGCCAAACAAAATGGCTACAGTTTTCTATTAGAGGAAATGTTTTTCCTGAATGGAAATGCACAATTTTGGTTTAATAAGACTTTTCAACATAAGCTGTACATACGAATGTGTATTTGCTCCTTTTCTTAGCATGAGATAAGCTGTAGACCAATTTTATGTAGCTATTTTATATGCAAATAAGAGGTTATTTTCGCATGTTTTCAGTTTTATAGGAGACGGACAAGAGAATTTCAAATAATGCAGTTTTTCCACTCTAGTCATAGAATTGACTGTTCTATTTTCTGCTTTCTGTGGGTACCTTTATCTCTTGACTGCTGGTGAAAAATATTTAAACATTAAAGTTTGAGAAATGAATACAATTTTATAAACATGTCTATTCGAAGTAAAATGAGCTCATTTTGGCTTTTTGAGCATGAGTTGAGATGGTCAGTTGACCTCTTCCTCTATTCAGAAACAAGAAGCATCTCCCATATGGATAATTCCCAGGCTCTTCATATGAACAGATTCATGGTAATGGTAATTCAGGTCAATAATGAGACCTCCCTCTGCCCTCATAGAATTGAGATAAGGAATTCATTCATTGGCTCACATTAGTGACCACGAAAGGAGTTCAGAAGAGGATTCAGACATGAACAGACTACAGATCCCAGAACTGAGCTTTGTTTTTGGCAAGATGGACAGATTTAAAAGGACCCATAGTCCAACAGAGCTAATACAGAGAGCATACTGTTGATCCAATGATTCTCCAGCAGGGACAAAATCTGCATTGGCCAGTGGCACACTGAAAGAGCCAACAGACATTAGGCAGACGCTCAAGTAGGCAGGTGGTTTCTGTCAATAGATGACCTACAAATGGACAAAACCGAGTGTGGGAGAGGAGAAGGCAATAGGTATACACAACAGGTAGAGGTTGGGCAGACAATCTATATGAATGTGGTATGGCAGCAGGAAGCAGAAACCAAATTCAGCAAGGTTATTGTCCTGAGAGGACTGAACAACAGGCAGTATCCAAAATCAAGAGAAAAGGAAGTCCTAAGGAGGATTTGTTCCCCCAAATGGAGCAAAATCTACCTACTAGAACTATGATAAAAGACCACAGGAGACACCAGCAATTCTCATGTGCTACTTAATCAGGACTCTTCAAATCTCCCTTAAAAGTACCAAGTCTGATGAAGGGGAGGTATCAGGAGGATTACTGAAATTCACAGCTGTGAACTCTGGGGGAGGTTGTAATTGGATGCCTGGCAGAATGTGTGGAGGTCATTGAGCACTATGAGGGATAGAACAAAAATAGGTCTTAATGAACCTCAGTATTTTCATCTGGAAAACAGAAAACAATATGAACTCCTAGAGTTATTGAAATTATTGAATTCAAAGGGGCTGGCTGAGAGTTAGAACTCCAAGGACGTGAGTTAACCAGCCCTTTCAGTGATTCATGGACTTGTACAGTAACCAAGGACATTCTCTAAACTTGGGAGCTTTTTGACAGGTCAGAAACACTATGGCAATAAAAATAGCTAACATTCATTGAGTACATAGACCAATCACACAGGGTCTTAGTTCTTACATCTATCTCCTATTTAATCCTCTCAACTCTATGAGGTGGGTAGTAGCATCAACTCCATTTTACAGAGAAGATAAGTGACTTGCCCAAAGTTTCACATTAGCAAGTGGCCATGCCAGGATTTGAACACAGCTTAAAGACCTCCACTAATAGCTTAGTTACACATAATGCAATACTTCTACTGGGGGTGGGTGGTAAAGAGAGAGAAAACTATGTAAGAGCAAGAATTGGTCCATTAATAATTCCTATTTGGAACACCAGTGTACAGACCACCCCAATCAGACACAAAGAGAAAGTAGTCGCATCGTGGCAGGACATTTTTTATGTAATTTCTTCCATTAATCATTTCTCTGGCGATGCTCCTGGCCTGGAGCTGTCGGACAGCCATGGCAGGAACAGGGAGTTTATGGCCAGAGACTTTTATTACCCAGCATGAGCAATGGTGGTGCACGACCAGCATCATTTCCGTGGCCCTCTGTGGCACACAGACACAGGCAGCAGCTGCATCATTTCTCCCTGATCTGTAAATTCCAGGATGGCTGACGTCCACGTATTAGATAGTCATATAACCTATCAACAGAGACTTTAAATATCAACACAGGCCCCTGAGGATCTGAAAGATTTAATGGGGTTTCCAAAGGCATCAACTTGAAAAGACTTTCAAAGGTAATTTGCCAAAAATAAAAGAAATATGGAAGAATTTTTTTTTAAGCAGCAGCCCTCACTTCCAAGATATATCCACAGTGTATCTGAATACACTTTGATGTCATTCTTTTTACTTTTACGTAAGTAATTCATGTTCGTTTTAGATAAATTAGAACATCTAAAAAATCACCTAAAATATTACTGACCAGTGACGATCATTACATTTTATTGTTTAGCCTTCCATAATCCTGTCAGTCATTTAACATTTAGTAAAAATAGAAATATACTTATCATATTATTCAGGTTTCTGTGCAACTGCCTTCTCTCATTTAACTATATTATGAATATCTTCCCATGTCCTACATAAAATTCTGTTTTTGTGATGACGTATAATTTTTTTGTTTTATGGATGACCATAATTTATTTCAGAGGTCCCCCACTGTTGGCCATTTAGGTTCTTTCCAGTTTTTCTCATTTATTTATAAAAACATTCCTAACAATTAACAAATTAACATTTAGCCTGTTATGTAGCCATATTGTTATCCAGTTTCTAGTTTGCCTTTTAGCTTAATTGTGAGTTTGCACTCAGAAGTTTGATGTTGAGTTGTATGTAGTGGAAGTGCGTGGACATTTCACGTGTGGGTTCTGCCTTCAGTGCCATGCTGAGAAAACCTGTCAGAAGCAAAGAATCCCTCCCCCTTCCTGCAATTATAAACATGCATGGATGTTTTCCTACAACATTTTATGCCTTCTTTTTTTTTTCATTTCATATGTTTTTAAAAGAGGAGATATGAATATAATCTTAGAAAATCACATATCAAAAACTTCCAGATAGCTTGCTTTTTAAAGAACACTGAGATGAATCTGCTTCGGAAGAAAACAGGGCCCTGGTATATCACAAACGCTCAGGATGGAAAACATTGGAGTTTCTTCTGTGAAATGAAGGGTTCAGGTTCCATTTCTATAAAAGCTGATGGAACTGTGCTACATAAATATTACCTCTGGTGTCAGTGTCCAGGCTGGACTACCTGTGACTGACAAGCATATCCATTCCCTACTCCAGTTGTGAGGGCTCTTTTCTGAGAATGCTAACCATTTCATTCTAATTCTGAATCGAGTGTCTCCATAGCCTCCTCTATTTCTTCAGAGGATGTGAGGGATATTTTTACATCAAAGAGTACACTGGTCAAAAAGAGAAAATAAATGTCATGGCTGCTATTCTTAATAACTAGTTCTACATTTCCAAACTATGTCATTTGACTACAGAGAATTTTCAAGCAGCAGCTAAGAAATCTGACATGTAATACGCAAATTGCAAAGCCTTGACAGACTCTCTCTGCCTTTTCTTTTGCCGATTTCATTCCGATGCAATTTTGTAAGGTCCTACAATGCCTCCATGATTAAACTATAATAACTTTAAAAATCAATTCATTATCCCATGGCCACCTTTAAGACATCTGTCAGCGGTATCATTACCTTCCCAGTTTAAGATGTTTTTCCCCTTGGAAGAATCTGTACATTACAGTAGTTAACAACTACTCAGTTAGCAAACAGCCCTAAGACAAGGCATGGGACAAGTTAATGGTGTAACAAATCAGTGGTTAAGCTAAATGGTCTGTTTGCGCAGTACAGTATTAGTGCTTTATTGAATCCAACTTAAAGATTTACAGCAGTTACATTTTATTCCAGGTACAAGATGCACAAATGAAATACAGGGAGGTGCAGTTTTGTTTTACGCTGCTTTCATTAAGCACCCAATTGCACGGCAAAATCAGTTAGTATATATCTCGTTCCATGTGACAGCCAATTTTCCGCTGAGATTGGAAATTCTTGGAGCCTTTTTAATCCTTGATGCTACTCTAGGAGTACAAGGGGGGAGGGTGTTACAGCATGTTTTTAAATTGTTTAACGTGAAGCATCAGTTGTAACAAGTGCTTTTCCCTGACTCGCAAGCAACAGAACGTCTCTGAATGGATGGTATATAACCTTGACTCTAGGTCTACTTTGATGATGAATTATGTCTGGGACATACTGGCCCAACGTACTAAGGTGGGTTGTTGTGTTTTGTTTTTTTTTCCCAATGAACTTCTTTTCAGAAAAAGAATCTGTATTGTTACAAACATAGCTCTGTCGCCAAATAACCTGTGATACAATCAACTTGACCACCTACAAGCCCAAAGTTGATCACATCCTGATTCATTTAACAAAATTCTTTCTGCATCCCTACTGTTTGCCACATACTTTCAAAGATCTAGGGATATAGCAGGTCCCAGTCCTCGTGGGGTTTATATTCTTGTGGAGAAGGCAGATTTCAAAAACAAATATATTAAACAAGGCAATTTCACTAGTAAAGTGCCATAAAGAAAAGAAAATATGCTCATGAAGAATGCTGGGGAGAAGTCAACTACTAATATACGGAGTGGAAATTTTATTCTTTCGAGGACTGTGGAAAATCAATCCATCAAGGGCCCCGTAAGTAAAAAGAAAGATAAGTAAGTATTTCACTGAACACTTATAAAACATCCTTTCATATGCTTTCAAGGTCTTGTGTGCTGCTTTTAGTTTCTCTTAGTAAACCTCCTTTCTTTTCGGAACAGAAGAGCGACAGCAAAAGATTAAAGCTTGGAGTTTAGGGATAGCGTGTGCTCAGTGCCCAGCACTATGTAAAAAATGCTTTTATAACAGTAACAACAATGATGAGAAAGGTCAGACTAGCTGGGGTTTGGGAATAATTGCTTGGTTTTGATCTATAAAAAGCTATTAAATCAATCCTCTAGAGAATAACACATTTTGTTATTCTTTAGGGGCATAAGGGTAAGAGTTCTCCAGCTATGGACTAATTCTGGACCTCAGCTTAATATCATTTAATATATTTATGTTCTACAGTTGCAAAACCACAAACTCACTTTAAATGTCTTTAGTGGGACTAAAATAGTACACAGTGAACTATTACACTTTGTATGTGTGTCAAATAACATGTGACAATTCTTACTTTCCAGACTGGGTACTTACGAGGCAGCAATAAATAAGAAAAGATTTCCAGAAACTGTGTTCAGACGTATCCATACTATTTGAAACATTTTAAGAATGAATTCTTTCAGTAGAGTTGTTATTTTCATATTGTGGTTGGCAAAGTAAACCCTTATTTTCACAATATGAAGACTATTTATGTAAGACTCACAAGATCATGTGTAGCTCAGATCCCGTGTAAAATTTGCACAAATATAAATGACATCATTTTAGGATCCTTTTGTTTCTGGCTCCAGGGGGACTTTTCCCAAATACAGACTGACAGTGCTTCTACACTAATTAATCCACTTATAAAACAGGCTCAACAAAGCAAGATTCGTTGTCCCTGCCCTCTTGGAACTCACTGAAAATTAAACGAGATTTTCCTGCCATAGTTCTCCTGGCCTTAGCAGAGGAAGGGGGTGGATCAGTCAGGATCCCTGCAGGAAACAAAAGGCATGCTCTATAGGGTGACTCGACAGAGTGTAATGAATGGGACATCTTACAAAGGTGCAGACAAGTTAAGGAAGACCCACATGGGGTTGTAAAGCAACCTGGACCTAGTGACAGCAGGACTAATTTCCATTAGGTTTGAAAGGGGAGGGGAAAATATTCGTTTCCTACTGCTGCTGGAAAAAATTACCACAAACTTTGTGGCTTAAAAACAACAGAGTTTTATTTTATTTTATAGCATTGGAGGCCAGAAGACCAAAATGAGTCTTACTGGTGTGAGCAGGACCACTTTCCCTCTAGAGGCTCTGGCAGAGAGAAGATCCTTTGTTGTTGCTGTTGTTGTCGTTTGCCTTTTGCAGCATCTAGAGCTGCATTCCTTGCATGCCAAGGCTTGTGGTCCCTTCATTTGCAAAGCCAGCAGTGTGGCATCTACTCTTTCTGAGTTTTCTTCCATCACCTGGCTTTTTTCTCATCTAGCTAGAGTCAAATTCCACTCTAACTCCTTATTTTAAGAATACTTGTAACTGTATTTAGGGTCCACCCAGATAATCCTGGATTCTCTCTCCACGTCAAGATCCTCAACTTAATCACATCTGCAAAGACCTTTTTTTCATAGGAGGTAACAATCATGAGTTCCAGGGAATAGGATACGGGGAACATCATTCAGCCCACCACAGGGAGTGAGTTGGAGCAGTTACTGGACAACCCAGGAAAAACTGTAGCAGTAGGAAAAGGCTCTCTGACAGGAGATGTGGTTTGGAACCACAACCACATGTGTGGTAGAATGCAACCACTGCCTAGAGATGGCCAAAGAAGAAGAGAGTCTGGAAAATAAGTACCCCAACTTCTTTCTTGTCCCACCTTCCAGTTTCTGCCAGTGCCTCTCATAGGCCAAATCCAACTGGAAACCAGAAGGCATGGAAGGCCAGATAATGCAGTCCATTAAGGTCAGCCTGATGAGTTGAGAGGAGGGTAGAGAAGGCCAAAGAGTGGATCTCAAGAATTAAATGGAGAATATCCAGCAGGGATGGGTACTAGGAGGACGCTGACAATAGTTCTGAGTACATGTATAAGAATGAGGACTCCAGAGATATGGGCCAGATTACCATGGCTAAAAAAAAAAAAACTCCAACCAAGCAGCCTGAATTCAGAGAAGTAAGGTTCAATTCAGGACCCATCATAAGGGCTCATCCCAGAGACTGGGAAGTCATTCTAGGGTTAAGGAAATATTCACTGAGCATCTATGGAACCCAACCAGGCTTTAACTTTGTGAGACATATTCCAAAGTTTTGGAACCTTAGCCAGGTTTTTTAATTGGATGTTTACAGTTTACAAAAGAAAATAAAGAATGTATTTTTTTTTTTTACTTTGGTGGGAAGAATTCAATACTCTCACCTTGGTTTGAATTAATGATGTCATAAAAGTCAACATCGTGTTTGGACCCTCATTTTCTCCAGAGATACTTAAGCTGAAATTGAGGCAGATGGACTTAGGGAAAACTAACCTTAGTTCTATTTGGCATCTCACTGACTTTAAGGCCAGGAATCAACTTGCTTATGCCAGGGATTGAATTAGTGTCATCTCTAGGCTAATATCTCCTCAGGGAATTCAATCTGTACTCCTCAAATCTCTGAAACTCAGGATGCTTGGCCTTGATAGTTTGCATTTGACTGGCCACAGTATTAAGTCCCAAAGTAAGAGTGTCATCTCCTTGAGCAAAGTCCACGGAATAAAAATGTCATAAAATGGTACATAATAAATGAATTAAATATTAACATTTTGAAAATAATCATGATTGTAATTTATTTGGATAGTAGGAATTCTAAAGACTAACCTACCTCATTCCCATTTTAGAAGTTAGTAAAGATATTTTTTAATAAGAGAATGAAAAAAAAAAGTATAACTTAAAACTCCCTCAAAACAAAATGCAATATAAATGATTTGGTTTATAGGTACAAAAGACATGTTTAATCACTAGAGTCCCAAATGACCTTGATTCTTATTCTTTCCAAATTGATCATAATGTAACTCTTATACAGAGAATCATAACCACAGTGGGGCCCTCCTGACCCCAGCCTAGATGAAGAATAATGCTGCTACCACTGCCAGAGCCCAAGAGAACCGTGAACAGGGACTGGACACTCAACAGGTCCCAAAATGAGACTCGTCCCACATCTGCTTCTGCCACTCTTGATCATTTTGTCTTCCATGGTCTTGCTTGGAAAGAGGACTGCAAACCAGTTACCGATAGCTCTAGATCTTAGAGTGGATATGGAACACTGGAAGATTTAATAATGAACATGAGGAAACTGAGGTAAAATAATGAAGCCACAGATTTGCTGGAAGAAAGAAGATGTACTTGGAAAACCTGAAGCCTCAACATGGGCAGACACATCTATATCCTATTTATAACAAGAGAAAAAAGAAAAGCATTGTGAAGTTCCTGGTAGACTCAACACACAAGGGTACAGAAATGTGTTTAGGAGACACTTCATTTCATTATTCTCGGGGATCACCAGTTTTGTATCCAGAATATCACAACTCTTCATCTAAACACTGTAGGGCCACTCCAAAGACAGGCAACTGTTGAGTCCCAATTCATTCCTTCTTGAGAACCCATGGGTGGGTGACCCTATGAGCTAGTCATGAATTTAAACTCAAAGATATGAATGGCAATGTATTCCAAGATGTTATCTTCTATCAGTTACAATTAATGAAAGAGAGGATAGGTTAGATGAAGAAATGATCTGTACATATATGTTTCTTCCTGGTTTTGAGCTGGTAGTTGTCACTGTGTTTTATCAACTCCTAGACTATATAAAGTCAAAAGAGATCTATACAGAAATTAGAAATGAATGCATCAAACCAGAATTATACTAATGTGAATTCTTTCTCACGAAAATTTGAATCAGATTCATAAAGCTTCAACCAGAAGCTTTCCCAGAAAACAGGCACAGAAAAGGTCAGTAGGATCTGATGGGTAAATCTCCTTTGAGCAACAATTAAATCTTTACTAAACTGCCCCAGTATTCTTCAGTTTGAGGGGAATTATTATGCAGAAGCAACATCGCCATAGACGGCAACTGCAACAGATGTGGACTGAGAAATCAGAGTCAATGACCATAATAATGCAGAAAACGTGCCACACTCACTATGTCAAGTTACGCGTTTGCTTCCGTAAAACCGCTAGAATTGTGTGTGTGTGTGTGTGTGTGTGTGTGTGTGTGTGAACAGTTAGTCTCATCGGAATCATTATTGTACTACCTGAAGTTTGCCTTTAGGATACTAAATATAGTGCCAGTGTCTCTTCTTACTGACAGTTTCTAATATTTCTCTCCCCAAACACAATATTTATTTGCCCAGTGTGATGGCAGATTTCAAGCCTAGAACTGTGTGAAAGAAAACAATTTGTATGTTCCCCTAAATCAGCGGTTCTCAACCTGTGGGTCGCGACCCCTTTGGGGGTCGAACAACCCTTTCACAGGGGTCACCTAAGACCATCGGAAAACACATATTTCCGATGGTCTTAGGAACCGAGACACGGCTCCTCTATCCGTCTCCAGGCGGGTCCGCCCACATGCAGATACGCCCACATACAACATGAGGAACTGTATTAAAGGGTCATGGCATTAGGAAGATTGAGAACCACTGTGACCTAAATAGTTCCAAATCCACAATGAGACACAGATTGGCCTGTTGTTGTTGTCTTACAAATAGTATTCTAAAGACACAAGAAGGAAAAGCTTTTTAGCAATAAAAAGTGCCATCTTCTTTTCTTGCTATTTAATATGTACACTGAGAAATCTTTCCAAAGGTTCAAGAACTTTGGGGGCCCTTCTGGCAATGAAATTGTGAAGCATGAAAATTTCTGCTCACTTTGCTATATAAACCTCATCTTTATTTTTTAACAAAAAGAAAACAGTAACACACACACACATACACATACTGGGGGGAAACTTTGGGCTAAGTGGAAAATATCGACTGAGATAACAATAATTCATAAAAGATTCACTATTAAATAAGCATTGATTACATTCCAGAAAGTACTTGTTAGTTTTTATAAATTCTTAAATACTTAAGTTGTGTATGATAGCACTTATTATAGAAACTAAACAGATAATCAGGTAATTTCACTGGGAAAAAAAAGTCTCAGGAACATACATCCAAATCAAAAGCTACCCTTTCTTTGCCAAACATCCCGTAAGACATATGGGGCACAGACAGGTAGGTGTCTTCACAGGATGTCATCTTGAAGACCTTTGGTTCAAATGGCAATATTAGCCCATGGCTTTAATTGTACTCCCTCTACAGATTTCTATTCAAATGTCTAAAGAAATATAATCAACAGTCATCACTGGAAATTAAGTAAGAGTGCCACATGCTACAAAGTTTTAAGAATTTTTCATAAATTATAATAGATTAAACTACATTGAGGCAAAGACCTACCAAACTACACCACTAGAGATGATGAAAAAGCCTGTGCAGAAGTAATTGAAAAAAATCTTCCAACATAACTTAATTAACCCCCTTCCTATCCCTCAACTTATACAGAAGAAGAAGAGGGTTATTTGCTCTTAGAAAGCAGTAATAATTTAATTCAGTCACACAAAAGCCTCAGGAAGTGGTGAGATTTAATAACCCACACAGATCCCTGCCAAAGCATCCCTGTCTTCTATCTGGCATGAGCAAAATGGTAAGATGAGCAAGTAAGGGACATTATTGTTCTTAATACAGGTGCATTTGACTATTGGAGAAGGCAATTACCTTTGAGAGGGTGAAGAAGGACCCTCAGCCAATGAGATTAAAGGGAGAGATTTGCTTCTGTGATTCTATCTTCATAGTCAATCTGATTGCTCAACCTAAATACTTATCCTTAAAACCCAAAAATGTCAACAGGTATTATCTAAATATAAGTTAGGTTTCATCATTTTGCTTTATACCTCAATCTTCAACATTGTGGATTGTTTTCAAATTTCTATTTCATTTCCCCTATTCTCTCATATAGGTTTTATTATATGAATATTAGATATACATCTTCTATGTCTCTTTCCTTACATTTTTATGTACTATTTTATGAATTTTGTAGTTTGTAGAAATTTTTGTTTGTCTTCTAATAGAGCAGTTTGGTTTTTATAAGATACAATTCACTGTTGCCCTTTTAGTTAGACAAAACCACTAAGAAATCTTTTCTGCTCTTACATTGCTCTATTTTTATGTCATCAGTTATTGTTTTAGGAGAGCAATGTCCTCTTAAATCTCACAAAGGAAATAATGTATTGTAATTGTATAGTCTAATTTTCTATTTATAAGTGATCATTTATCCAAATTTTGTCAAATAGACTCCGGTGTTTTAAATGATAAAAATCTGAATTTTGCTTGTTGGATCTCCTCTGTTTGATCATCCTTACCAGTGGGAGCCTTTGTAAATGAAAATGGGAAATGAGACCTACTGACTTTTACTTTCCATAATATAGATTCATTAGTCTGCTGTTTTGTTATTAAAGTAAAATGAATATAAATGAATAAGATATTTATCTCAAAGATTGAAAAAAAGGAAAGATAGGATAAACTTAAGAAAACTAGAAGGTTATTATTAATAAAGGTTAAGAATTGAATTAAATTAATTAGAAAGGAGGAATTCAGTAATTTCAATTAACCAAAGAGCTGCTATTTTGAAGCAAACAAACACAATCACAGATGAAACCTTGGTAAAATCAACTGAGTATAAGAGTGAGAAAACAGAAATATAACCAGAATAATATTATATTACTTTATTTTTGAAATAAAATTAATTTTTTTCTCATATCTTTGAAAATAAAGACATTTCTAGGAAAAATGTGAGACACTAAAACTGACCTAATCAAACAGTATTAATTCAGAATAGTCCAACCATCATGGAAGATATTTAAAAAGTTGTCAAAGAAATACTGCCTCCCACCTCTGTCTACCTAACCTATATATTTTAATGATTTCAAAACCAGATCATTCTTACAGTATTTAATTGTTCTACAGCATACAATAACATAACAAAAGAGTCATTCCAGTTTTTTTATTTAACTAGCTAAACATGCTGCCAAAACCAACAGAACAGCCATGAAACAAAACTGCAGAGCAACCTTATTTGTGAATACATATTAAATATTTCCAAATAAAATATTATCCGTTGAGCCTAGCAATAAGTTAGGTACAATGATTGAGTTTTATTGTCAGTATAAAAGTTATACATTCTCCTTATAAAAAACAAACAACTCAGAAAAATCAAAAACCACTTGAATTTCCATTACCAAGATATAATTAATACTAACATTGGAATTAACATTCCTACATTTTCTCTCTAGATATATATATGTACACCTAATTAAATATAAACACCTTTGTGTGAAGGGAATCTTAATATATGTACATAATATATGTAATCGGAGGGTTTTACTTGACAATATGGCATGGACATTCATCCATGTCAATAAAGATAGAGCTACATCATTTGTAATGGTCACCTATTATTCAATTGTACTTATGGACCATAATTTAGTTAACCAGTTTAATGGATGTTTGAGTTGTTTCCAATTTGGTGCTATTATGAATAGCTCTATAATATGCTCCTTGGGCAAAATCTCTTCCCATTTTGTGATTACTTTCTAAAAGTATGGTTGCCGTATACAGTAACCACATTTCATGGATTTCCATTACCAGGTTGCCTCCTAGAAAAGTTACACTGACCTGTAGTTCCATCAGCTGTGCTTGAGAGAGCAATTGTCCCACATCTTCACCAACATATGGTTATTTGGTAACAGATCATTATTTGATAGGGGAATGGCCAGTTGTCTAGTAAGTTTACTCATAACTTTTGACATTTATTCAACAAATAATATACTGAATATTTGCAGGTGCAAGAAGCTGAGCTATGCACTGAGAATTTGATAATCAACAAGGGAGATATAGCCATTGGCCCTGAAAAAAAACAAAATGCATTTTTTGAGAAGAGTGAGGAGACACAAAATTAACAAATAAATAAATGGAGAAGATAATTTCATATTGAGATTAGTGGTCTGTAGGAAATAAAGACATTTTGAGAAGAACAGGGGGAGGACCTACTGTAGACAGACTTAGAAACTGAATCTCTGAAGAAATTATATTCAACCTGAGAAGGAATATGGGGTAAAAATAGGCTCCAGGAAGCAGGAACAGAAGGGGCAAGATTCCAGGGCAGAAGAGACATTACTGTGTCCAGGGAAGGAAGGGTGGTCAGAAGAGCTAAGGTGCCTGAGAGTCAGGCAGGAACTAGACCACAATAGCCTTGAAGACCACAGTAAAGATCATGAATTATCTTGTAAGTTCCACGGGAAGACATTGAAGGACTTTGACTATGATACAGTTAGATTTACCCTGTAAAAAGTCTGTCTGTTCCGTAAAGATCAGTTGAGTAATTCCTAGCTTAGCAAGCAGAGTCGATAGAGATGCCACTTACTGAAATGGGGAAGCCTGGGGGAGAAGAGGTTTGAGACGTACACCAGGAGCTCCATTTGCCCCTGTTGAGGGCGATGTGCTCAGGAGACGCTGAAGTGAGATGCATCATCAGCGCTGGATGTGTAAGTCTGGGCTCAGATAAAGATGGATAAATACCTGGGAGTCTTCAGCATTTGGATGGTATTTAAATTTTGTGATTGGGTAGGTCCATGTAGGGAAAGTGTATACATTGAGAAGAGATTTTAGAAATGTTTTTACATAAATAAGAGAGAGGTCAGAATGTAAAGGCATGGGAAAGATAGAAGACCAGCTGACAGACTGATAATTTTGTTATTAAATAAATGTTTTTAAAGTATATAAGCCGGCATTTCAAGGGATCAGAATTCATTAGCAAACATCCAGTACCATTTTCCAGACACACACATACAAAAAAACCCCACAAACCATGTAGTTAAGTTGTTATTCTTTTGCGTTTACTACTTCACACTTTGGATGAATTGGTACTGAGTCCTTCAAGGTCACCTTGGACCAAGGAGAGAAAAAGGAGGCTGCCCCAGCACTCCTCATAGAGAGGCCAGTGTGGAGAAAGAGCTAGGAATGTGCTTGGAAGTGATGGTAAACTGCCCTCCCATTTTCTTCTACTCCAAGAGAAGCTTGCACACCTGCTGCCTAACCATGACCCCCGGTTCCAGGAGTATAAGAAATCCATGCTTCCCGCTGTGGACCTGGGAACCTTTCTTTCTCTGGAAGAAGGTAAAACACTGGGCATCATGGCACAGCTTCTGGCCTTTTCATTCCTGTAAAATTCCTGTAGAGGGCGCCAGCCACTGCTAAACAATAGTCTTCACTGATACGCCCCCTTCAGTTTGGAGAGCTACCATTATTGGTATTATTTTTCCTCATTGGCCTATAATTGGGAAAGGGGATTTCAGGAGGATTCCTGATAAGAAGCATTAGTCTGTATTATACAAAGATGTAATTAGAGATGATGGTGCCCGTACAAGCAACTCTGGGCACTGTAATGCAGTGAACTACACCATCCCAGCCAAAACAACATTTGATAATGATCAATTCCTATTACAATGGGTCAAATACAAGCCCCAAAGAATGGAAGATAAATTTATCTTTCAGTGGCCTGTGTAAATCCCCTGACTAAGGGAGGGGGAAGGAATGTGAAATATCACTAAAAAAAATCAATATCTTTATTGATTAATCAAGCTACTATGATTTATTGGGCACTCATTCACTTGTTTGTTACAGTCATTCCATGCATTGCTTCTGGCTGTGATAAATAGCCTGGACTCTTCTTTGGGAAAGAGCAGCTTTTTAACAATTCTTGCAGTGTGGATCTCCCAGATGCCAAGCGAAAGCCTACAGATTGCTAGGAAGTGTGTGGCTTTGAAAATATCAAATTCTCCCAACGTCAGGAGCCCAAATAGCAGTGCACACAAACATCAACTCTGGATTCATCCGAAATAGAAACAAAAAGCTAAAGCAGAAGCTTGCTTGCTCTCCAGGACATCTGATACCTACTGACACACTTAGGTGTTGCTGCCTCCAAATGGGCCTGGCATTTTCTGTGTCACTTACTGTGTGTGTTCTCATCAGGATACCAACAGCCTAATTTCTACAGCAGCTTTGTTTTACAGGCATCACATGACTTTACTTTTGCTTCCCAGGTCCTTTTTAACTGCATTCAGTGGACATGACCCTTCTTTGCCTCTAGATAAAAAAGCTTTGGTACAAGGCATTATCACTGATTCTTAGGTAATAGGTAAACCCTGGTTACTTTAAGCGAATGCAGTGATAAATGCAGTAATAAGAATGTCTAGTCCAAGATATCAAAACACCAGACCTGATTTGAGCTTTCTTGGTCCTAAGCCTGGGACTAGTTCTTTGTGTCTCCCAACACAGGCCTGGCTTTCAAAGCTCGACAGAGATCTCTCATTTGGCTGAGAATAGACAATAGCACTTAGCCAAGGTGGTACATCTCACACCACCAAAGAGAGGACACCATGGGCCCAGAGAACTTCGCAATTGATAAGATTACCCTGGGAGGTGAATTGATGGGCTGAAAACATCTCCCTGGGAATTTATTCCTAATTAAATCCAATTAAGTGGAAAGTTTATATCTTCTTAAATTTGTAGGACACAAATTCACTCTTTCAAATTCAGGAAGACACAACACACACCTCTGGGCCTCACTCTTAATCTCTTCCTGAAAAAAAAATCTCCTGCTATCTAAAGTTGTACTTTAGCCCTGGCTGGTCCACTCAGTGGTTAGAGCATCAGCCCATGCACCAGAGGGTTACAGGTTTGATTCCCAGTCAAGGGCACATCCCCAAGCTGCAGGTTCAGTCCCAGGCCCTGGTCAGATATGTGTTGGAGGCAACCAATTAATGTGTTTCTCTCACATAGATGTTTCCCTCTCTCTCTCTCTCTCTCTCTCTCTCTCTCTCTCTCTCTCTCTCTCTCTTTCTCTCCCCCCCCCCTTACTCCCTTCCACTCTCTCTTAAAATCAATGGAAAAAAATATCCTTTGGCAAGGATTAACAAAAAAGAAAAATTAAAAAAATAAATAAAGTTGTACTTTATACTTTCCAGATAGCTATTGGTGGGAAAGAACAAACCTTGATAACTGAGTGTGGATTAGTAAATCTCTATTCAAAGGACCTCCTCACAGAGCTCAAAATGACATGACACACCTATGCAGTTAGTATGGCACCATGCTAACTAGGATGACAGTGGCTAGTGGCTGGACATGGTGCTTAAGACCAAACATGGCCCCAGAACATGACAGGAAAAGGCACTCTCCAGATGAATAACAATTTGGTGCGACTATCCAGAGTTTCATAAATAATTTCTCCTCCACAGACTGAGGATTCTAGGCCCTTCCCACAGCACGTCATTACTCAGCTTAGTTGGAGTTGAAAAAATCGCCTCGTTCATCAATTCCTCCTCCTGCGCTGGTAAAATTGCTGTACTTTAATTGTAGCGACATTTGGGTCTTGGGGAACTAACTGGCACGTTCTCTTAAAATTATACCATTGTCAAAGGCTGAACTATGTCTTCCAGCCATTTTCATTGTAGAGACTTGAGGTCCTTTGCCACCCAGGCCCAGATTCACACTAGAGATTCAACTCGAAACTTCCCCTGTAGCTACTCAAACCCCCCAACGGCAGTCTCCTCCAAACATCCCTCATGAAATTCTTCAGCCTCTCCCATTCTGGGCTCATTGCCAAATTCCCACATCTCATGACTTTGTTCCTTTAACCCTACACATCTGTTCCTGCTTTAGAATTTTTTTCTGATAGGATGATTACACAAATCCTGCAAATCAGAAACAACTCTTCCCAAGCTCTGTTTGTATCAGTGGAGAAAAACCTTCGAGTGATTTTCTAACTACCTACTTCAGCATCATTATCAAGGGCTCCCACCGACCTCTCCGAGATTATCACACCCTCCCTCGGAAAGCCACTACTCCACACATCATATTGAGGCACACTAACACCAAACGGCAGAGTATCAGGAATAAAACACACTTCAATTCTTTGAATCGCAGCCAGAGGAAGATAATGTTGATGTCACATATGAATTTATAAAGGTTGTAATATGCAAAAGAGCTGGTGCCATAATTCATGTGCATAGTGGGCAGTATAATAATTCATTTTCCCCCAACTGTCATTCACATGAGCTAATAGCATAGTGACCCCAGACTCTCCCTCTCCTTGGCAGGACGGAAATCAAGAATCTTAAGGTGTCTATCTGCTAAGTGCCATGCAACCAAATATGTGCAAAGATCAGGAAACTGAGCTCTTGTAAAGGCTCTAAGTTAGAGGACAGGGAGTTATAGAATTTTCATCCCTAGGTTGTACTGTTCACTGACAGCCTCTGAGTAGAAATGACCCCAGTAAGATCAAAGGAGTCAGTGTGGGCTACAGCCCGTTATGCTTTAGTCTCTCATGCTTATTTTCCTAGTAAGGGCTTCCTTGACCATCCACTATCCCAGAACTGTTCCTTACATGTTCTTTTATCTTTCTTCCTGTATAGTCTTAACAACTCGACTTGTCTTATCACTGATCTATTGTGCTTCGTGGTAATCCCCTATTTAATACTTGTCTACCCGACTCCTTTATGGCCTTTGAGCATGCTGACCATGTCTGCCTTGGTTTCTGCTTGGTTGCTGGGGCTCTGCACACTTCCTGGAAGATGGCACAAGCACAGTACTGTTTGGTGAATGAATCAATGAACGAATGAAACTATGAATGAGCTGATCATCATCACAGATAGTCAGAGTGCTTGAACCAAACTTTTGTTTTACTATGATCATTTAATTTTGAGGAGATATAAACAGTATGTCTTTGAACTGACACAATCATCCTTTATATGCTGATATATATATATATATATATATATATATATATATATATTTTTTTTTTTTTTTTTTTTTCAGATAAAGTGGGAGGGAGAGAGGAAGGAAGAGAGGGAGAGAAACATCAATGTGAGAAAGATACATCGAGTGGTTGCCACCCACACGATCCCAACCAGGGCCAGGGACAAACTGCCACCGAGGTACGTGCCCTTAGCGGGAACTGAACCCCGGACTCTCTGGTCCGTGGGCTGACGCTCTAGCCGCTGAGCCAAACCGGCCAGGGCATATGCTGATATTTTTAACTCCCCTATCATGTCAGGTAAAATAAATTTAAGATACTAATCTAACTATTGTGAGGAATAAATTCTAATGCCCATGTATATAGCTGACCCTTGAACAACAGGTGTGAACTGAGCTGTTTGACTTACACGCAGATTTTTTTTTTTTTTCAGTAAATACAGTTGGCTCTCTGTGTCTACAGGTTTCACATCTGAGGATTCACCCAACCACAGATGGCAATCGGTCTCTTCTATTCCTGATTGGGAGTCCATAGATGCAGAGGGCTGACTATATGCATTGATCTACACCATTGCCCATAAGGGACTTGAGCATCTTTGAATTTTGGGATCTATGGGCGGGGAGGTGGACTCAGCCTAGAACCAATTCCCCAAAAATACTGAAGGCAGACAGTAGTTAACTTTTGGGGGAATCAAAATTTATGTGAACTTGCAACTTTGCGGGGAGTACTGGCACCCCAACCCGTGTTGTTCAAGGGCCAGCTGTAGTTTATATTCACTGTGCTCTGCACCAACTTGAAACTCTAGTAATTCGAAGTCAAATTTGGATGGATCTAGTTCACTTTAGACTGAAGTTTCCACTAATTTTTTTAAAATATGCTCCAGAATGAACCATAAGTGAAGAGCAAGTTGCAACTACTCAGTATTTTTTTAATAAGAGTTGCTTCTTGAACATTTTATTACATCTCTGGAAATTGTCACCTAGTAACACTTTGTTTCCAAGTCAGAAAGGTAAAAATTAATACTGGCAGCCCCATGAGAATGGAGAGAGGAGCTCCTTCTCCAAAAGCACGGGATCTTTTCAGACTCACGACATGTCCCAGTCCCTGGCTGTGTGCTCCAGTGAGACAGGCAGCTGGAAACTCAGCCCAGGCTCGCTGCCAATGTTCCTTCCTTTACGGACAGGACAAAATGCTCTCAGAGACATGAACACGTTTCAGAGGGGGTAAAAATACTTCATTCCTCCTTTTTAATGTCTTTTTCTACCTTTTTCTCTCCCCAGTCTTTCGGGAACACTGGGGAGATTTTCTCCTTGAGGCATTTGCATGTTTGTGTGTTTTAGATCCTGTCTTAAAGTGGTAAGAGCAGCCAGCACGAATTTGACCTGGTCTTATAAAGACGCTTCCTTTGGCTTAGAAAGGCACTGCTTTCCCTTAGTGGATGGAGCATATGTTAAATGACCTACAGCAGGTGGTTTAATGATATCAGCTTCACTTGAATTCTGCACACGTTGGAAAAGTCACCCTAAAGGCATGTGTCCAGTGCTTCTTTCCATCTACTCTCACCAGACTTTTCTCAGGACTCTGAAGTCAGTGGCTGCTGACATTTCCCAGCCAACCAGAAAGTCGCCCTTGATTGAAATGAACAACTGAAAAACAAAGAAGTTACCCTCCTTTTAGGAGAAAGTTGTTATCTACATTTGTTCCTGGATTGGATGGATCCCGCCCCCACCCCTACCGACTGAAGAGCATTCTCAAAATGTTCTTCCCATGACTCTTTTCAGTCCCCAAGTATGTAGCTTAAAGAACCATCTAGCCTCCACCTGAAGGTACTTCCAATATGTGGCAAGGAACTGCTAAACGCTTTCCATCAGAGCACGTGTCAGGACGTAAATCAGTGGGGAACTGCCTCTGGCACCCCAAATATGCCCCCATTGGGATAGTGGGACTTATCCTTGTTATTAACTGTAATAATGATCTGTATTAATCTTTTTGGGAAACTAATAAAAGTACATTGTGTTTAGTGGCTATCTCATGATTTAATAGGAAATGTCTTTTTAAAAATTCCATTTAATTCCATTTAATTCCACTTGCATCACTCTTCTGAGAGCCTCAGAACAACCAGCCAGTGCATGTGTTACCAAACCATTAGGTCAGCAGAACACAGTTTCATCTCAATCTTAACATAGTGGGAAATGACAGTGTGTATAAAATGCCGTAAGTCAAGAGGGAGTCTGTGTACTGAATGCAGTCCATCCATCCGACAGTCTCAAGTCTCCATCAACAAAGATCAAGTACACTCAGGACTCTGGAAAACTCTCTTGCCCAGCGCTCATATCCTGGCCACCCTTAACTGCCTGGATACTATTAACTGACCACCAGGATAGTCATATCATACCAGACCCCACAGAAAGATCAGGATACCCAGGCCATCCCTCATCCCCAAGACTAACAAACATATGGCTCTTTCCTACCTGTCTTCTCCTCATCCTCGTTCTCTGCAATGACCTTGCTTCTGACTTCATTGTTAATTGAAACAATATGAAGAGAACTCCACAAGCTCCCAGCATCGCATCCGATCAATCTCCTGCATTTGGGCCAGACCCTCTGCTCTCACATCCATTTCTGTGCTTTTTCCACACTCCTAAACCCTTCCAGCCACCCAACAGCTTATGTGCTGGATCCCATTCTTATTTAACCGAATTACCACTCAAGGAAGTCTTCCCTCTTTCTCTTGCATCATCGATTTATCATTCTCACTGATTTCCCCACTAACATACAAAATACTGTTGTTTCTCCCCCTGTAAAATAAAAACAACCTTCTCATGGTCCCACTTTCCCCTCCAGCTACTTCCCATTTCTTTCCTCCCCATTCCAGCAGAATTCTTCCAATGAGCTGTCAAAATCATTGCCCGAGTTGTTCTGTTTGCTCTTAAGCCTACTGCAATCAGGCCTTTCCTCCCACAACTTCACAAAAATTGTACTTAGTACTGTCACCTATGTGTTCTATCACATTATCCAAAGCTTTGGGAGTCGTCCTTACCGATAAATAAGCCATCTGTGTGGCTCAAGGAACACTACAAAAACCCAAGGCCCATCTTGATAAATTGAGAAGATCCTCTCTGGAACATCCTATCCTCTCTTCCTCTGATGCAAGGTCTTTCTACAACTGTAATTTCCTACACAAACATATTACACAGATTATCAAGTATGTAGGTCAATGAATATCACCCTGAAGAGCAGGAAAATGAATTTACTCTGTACAATGCCCGTTAGAGCAAATACACAATGAAGGGATTGGTGGGGCACATCAGGCAGCCCACATGTTGGCATGGGAACCTCTTCCTGCCTTATGGGGCAGTCATCAAAAAGGCAACATTAATTTATTTGAACAGATTCATGTCATTGTCCCTCCTAGGGAAAGGTCCAAAAAAAAAATATCACTTTAGTTTAAAAATATTCCCCTCCCTAAACCAAGCCTATAAATAACTAAATTGCTAAGCATTTATCTTTAAGGGTTAAAACATTGTTGTCCAAGAAGGTAATCAGTTACCTAGTCAACACATTAACAGAGGTTTCTTAAGTTAAGAAATTAACTAATGCCACCCATTAATACATATCAGAGAGTGGGACCCAGAGGAAGCAAAAGCAGTTTAGGAGAGAGAAAGAACCCTCATGGGGCGATGCCATGTCAGGAAGCAGAGGGGAGACTGGCACTCAGAGGGTGTGGCCAGCCATGCATCTGAGGAGCAGACACCATGAAGGGGCATCAAGGAAAACATTTAAAATATTGGTAGAAGGATACCCAAGTCTCTCAGCTTTCTTCACACTTTTGCCCAAGAGTGAGTCTGCTTTTAAGATGTTTGACATTCTATTTTTGCCCCTCAAGGCTACTGTTACATTTTTAAGCTCTAGGAAGTTTAAGCTCTGATAGACATTGCATCCCTAAGAAACTTTGTAGTGCTTTTTTTGGAGAAAATAGATTGACAGTAAGGCAGGTTATTTTTGTTGACGGAAATCGGCTCCCAATCAATCATCCTTTCGCATTTAAATATTTATTATTTAAATTTTAAATGTCTCCTTCCTCCTCTCTTCTGGTCTTTAAATCTAGCTTCCATTTAGTTTGCTCAGATATTGTCTTTTCCTTCACCTTGTGATGAAAATTCTCTGCCTTCACTGTTTTCTTCTCTAATTTACCAATTTTCCATTCACTTGTATTTCCCTCTCTCTCTCTCTCTCTTTCTCTCTCTCTCTCTCTCTCTCTCTCTCTCTCTCACAAATTACTTATACTATGTAACCAAATGTTTCCATAAAACCAGTGCATTGTTCATTGCTGGTATATTGACTACTCTCATCTCAGCTGGTAATAGAGACAATTCCTAAAAAAAAAAAAAAAAAAAAAAATTAAGTAGAAGAACTGGAGCCAGCCCTGGCACAGAACAGAGATTTATTTTCTCAGGAATACAGTTCCCACCCTGAACGCAGTAGAAGAGCTGGGGTTGGAATCTTAGAATATTAAAGCCAGAGGGAACTTTAGAAATTACTGTTACAGAACACCCACCTCATCATGTAGACGGATTTTTCCTGAATTTTAGAACTAAACTCTCACAAAAGTTATTACTAGGGAATTTTCTTAGGTCAGAGACCCCAGAAGCAGATTCTGAGAAAAGGATTCATGTACAAATGACAGAGTACAGAAACATTCCCAGGAGAAGTTGGTGAGGTCAGTAATTAAGGTCTGGCTGGCGAGGGGCAGGAAGCATGGAGTCCCGAGAGCCTCTGGTTGTGTGTGCGGGGGCCGCAGGCAGTCAGCCGCAGGCGCAGGCTGGGAATCACACACAGGCATCCGGGCAGAGCATCACTGCTGTCTGCTCCGGGCATTCTGTGCAACTCACAGTGTCAGCCATCACAAGAGGATGGGAAGAGGACAGGGTCTTCCTTGGTACCTTCACAGAGCTTTTGCAATTAACTTTATAGCAGTCTACTTTTATTTTATTTTTATTTTTTTTTCTTTATTGATTTTTTAGAGAGAGAGGAAGGGAAAGGGAGAGAGAGAGATAGAAACATCGATGAGAGAGAACATCGATTGGCTGCCTTCTGCATGACCCCCACTGGGGATTTGGCCCACAACCTGGGCATGTGCCCTGACAGGGAATCAAACTGGCGACCTCTTGGAGCATGGGTCACTGCTCAACCACTGAGCCACACCAGCCAGGCTATTTATTTATTTATTTAGAGGAAGGAAGAGAGAGATAGAAACATCAATGTGGGAGAGATACATGACTGGCTGCCTCCTGCACGCCCCCTACAGCTGTCACATGCGCATGTGCCCTGACTGGGAATGAACTGGGATCTTTCAGTCCATGGGCTCAATCCCGCTGGGCGAGGCAGCTTTATTTTTGAGTGTGAAAATGTAGTAAATAGTGCTCAACAGAAGAGGAATAGTTAGTAAGTTATATTACATCTATTCAGTAGGTTGTTATAAGGCTTTGTAATGACATTAGAAAATGCTTGTATTAAGTAAAAACAAGTAGGACACATAAATATTTATAAAACTTCAATTTAACTTTTAAAACTATTCACAAACTTGATGTAACAGAGAAAGAGCTAGGAAAAAAACACATAAAAGGCTAACAGTCTGCCTTTGATGGAGGAGGGGTGGGGGTAATTAAATGTAATCGGCATCTTTCTAGTACTCTGTATTTTTCAAATATTCTACAGTGAAACTACCTTTTTTTTGGAACTGTTAAAAATAAACCAATCATTATCATTAAAAATGAAAGCAATCTTTTAGGAAATTACACTTATCTTTTCCCTTTTTAATTTGAAAATGTATAAATATTTTTAATGGATTAAGGATTTCATCTCAATTTGCAATTGGGACTTAATATGCCCTTGATTTCTGGAAGCTGTATTTTAATGCCCTGGAGGGGGCAGCAGGAAGGGACTGAAACTTGGCAACAATGTTGCATCAAGTTCACAGCTGTGATACTTCTCGGCCACTTCCATGTGTAGTTTTCCTCATATAAGACTATAGTCAGCAAATCCATTTGACACATTTGTTTCTACATTTATTTCACCAGATTAAATTCTGTTATAAATTGAGAATTTCTGAAGGAAAAAAAAAGAAACAGTGAGATGTCTCCACTTGTTAGAAAAGATATTCCGCTCTTAGCAAAACTCTCATGAAAATATGAATCTACCAGTTGTCCCATTTTGTTAAATGATCTTAAGAAAAATAGTTTTAGGAGACAGTGAATATCAATCCTGCCAACTTCAAGACAATTTCACAAGAACTGGGTCAAGCCAGGGTGGCCAAGTGAGAACCAGGAACAAAAGTGGACAAAGGAAGAGCTTTAGGCAAGTATGTGAGCGCCAGAACCCACGCAGCGCCCCCACCTGGGCGTATTCAGAGCCCCTTCTCCACAGGCTTTTCCACTCGGGTTCGCAGTGCCCTCCGCTGTTCAGTGTCTCCCCTGCACCACCCCAGCCAGTAACCCACGTACCCACCTCCTCAGTTCCTGCCTCCTCACATCTGACCAGGCAAAGAGTCTCCAGCTGACTTCCTTCAGCCTTACAAAGTGCCTGCTGGAGTATGGGCTCTCTACCTAGGAAACTGCAAAAACAATAACAACAAAACAAAAAAAAACCTTTGTCTTCAACCATATCTTCATCTATATCCACGATTGAGCCTGTTCCAGACTGTGTCTAGGTACTTTGGCCACCTTTTGTTATTTGCATGCCAGTTAATTTACATTAACTAAAAGGAAGACAAGAACTACAAATGAAATGTCACCTATTAGTTTCACTTTATTTCATTTTGTGAAGTTCCTTTTAAGAACTGCCCATGTTATATATTCCAGAGACTCCTGGCTGTAGCTGAGGCAAAGTTCCAATAAACATGCGGACTCTGTCACCAGCCTGGGAACAAAATGGATACATTTGCTCTCAATATTAGCCCTGGCATCGTCCTGCTCGTGGGGAGCTTGTGTAGTTTGGCTGACAGCTTTGCCTTTCATAAAAAGCTGAGATGATTGTTTCCATGTATAGTATTACAACTGTAAAAACAAAAAATGCAGTTTCCAACACTCCATTTTTCTTATTTTCTAACACACTCTTGAATTAAACCATCATAGTTTATCGATCAGAATTGCTCTGCCTACTTATGTACAATTGTAACTATATATTGCTACAATAATGGAACCTAAAACTGTGGTGTAGTCTCATTGGAACAAAAGAAGCTTTCCTCGTTATGAGAATTTTACCTCAATAACAAGCCTCTGTGCACCAAATTGATTAGATTTCTTGTAAAAAAACTAGCTGCCGTTGCAAATCCAAAATAATAGATGGTTGACATGTGACACTAATAGTAGCCAATAAAACAGCTACAGGAAAATTTTCCCAAATGCTTTGTAAATTGATTATCTATAATACCCTATGATAAATTGACCCGTAATGTCATCTGATGGCTATTTATTTAGGCAGAAATTCCATCTGGGGAATTTCAGAAGCAAAATCTCAGCACTGCAATGATGATGGTAATACATTTCACAGTCTTCTGGAGTAGCAGATATTAGTGGGGTTTACTAAGCTTTGTCTTTGTGCATTTGCCGGAAAACAAGACTTTTACTGATATTAGTTTGGTCAAGACACAAACCTATTCTGAGTAGAAACTTGATAGGGTCTCTAGCAGGACCTCAAACTGCAACTGCTTCCTGCTCCCCCCACCCCCCAAAAAATCAACTTCCTGATGTCCCTTTTTCATTAACAGGACTAACATTAGCCCAGGCTTCCAGGGTCAAAGCGAGTCATCTTCAAGTTGACCTTTTCGGTTAACTCCCAAGTCAGTTATCACCAAGTCCAGTTCTTTCTCCCCGTCTCCCGCACACATCCTTTTCTTTGCACTGCCACGACCCAAAGACAATTCAGTCATCATTCCCCATTCTCAATACGGCCGTCCTCTTTTCCTCGGCCTCTGTACCTCCAGACGTCCCCTCCATTCTACCTTATGAATCCCACAGATCTCATGTGAGGGCTCACTCCCCTGTTCATAACGCTTCGGCGGATCTCTCTTGCCAGGAGCAGCGATTTTCCCGTTGTCTTCCCACTGTGACACATGAGTGTGCCGTACAAGCTGGAGCGTAAATAGACATGCAGGCTGACTCTGGGACCCAGCTCTGCACACATTTTCTTTCCTCTGTGCCTCTAGCCAGAATTGGTTCCTTCCCTTATGCATTCCTACTTTATTTTACTCACTTGGAATGCATCACCCATTGCTGTATATGGAAACTATTTATATATGTATTGTAGTAGGCAGATTTAGACAATGGCCCCCAATGACTCCTGCCTCCTGACACTCATGACCGTGCCTAATCCTTTCCTGTTGAGTGTGGGCTAGACATAGTGACTTGCTTCAAGTAATAGAATACAGCAAAAGCAATTAGATGCCATTTCTTGATTTGGTTATAAAAGATTATAACTTTGTCTTGCTCGCGGACTCTCTCTGTTGCCTTCTCGCTTGTCCGCTTGGATAAAGTGAGGCACCCTGTTGAGGAAGACCACACGCAAGGCACTGAGGGCTGCCTGAAGCTAAACTCCAGCCAGGAACTCAGGTCCTCAATCCAGAATTCTGCCCTGGAGAAACTGAGTTTTGCCAACAACCTTGTGAGTGAGCTTGGAAGGGGACCCTTCTCCAATTAAGCCTTCAGATGAGACCAAGCTTTGGCTGACACATTGATTTCAGCTTTGTGGGAGACCCTGAAGTACAGGACCCAGCTAAACCATGCCTGGATTCCTGAGCCACAGACTGTGGGATAACTGTTTTAAGCTGCTGTGTTTAGGAGCATTTACTGCACGGAAGTAAATACAATACATGTATCTTGCCTCACCTGTTCAACTAGGGCCTCCACCAGGCAGAAACTGAAGAGTAAAACTAGGTGTGAACACCGTACTCCATTAAATATTAACACTCAAGAAATGCTAATGTGCAATAAATACTAATTGGCAGAGCAACTAAATAAATGACTTTATTAAGGCAATTTTCCCAATTGTTGCAGAGAGTAACTATCATTTTACTTTTCTAAACATATGAATTACATATAAGGATTTAATGTCAGACCCTATGTTCTGAATTGTGCCTATTTCTCTGCTCATCTGAATGACTTCTTTTGCTCTTAGCAAAGATGTGTTCCTGTCATCTTATCTGTTCATCTAAGGGAATACACAATTCACAGAATGACAAACAATAACAAACTCGGATTCATTTTTAAAGGATGATATCAAACAAATATAAGTTTCTTCTATAATATAAATATGTTTACATGATGAAAGGAATAGGATGTCATCTATATCAGTTAGAATGCTTGGAGCTGCAAATAACAGAAATCTGAAAACTGATTCACAGCAAGGATGTATTTATTTCTTACATTAACACATCTGTTGGCTTCAGGATTAGAAATTTAAATTGGTCATCAAGGACCCGATATTTCCCCAATTTTCTACTCTGCTAGTCTCAGAACAGCTCCCTCATGGTTACAAGGTAGCAGCCACTATTCCAATAGATACATAACCAGAAACAAGAATATCCCGTAGAAGAAAAGCATCTCTCTTCCTGTGTGACTCTTTTTTAACAGCAAAGACTCCATTTCCAAAAGCACCCAGTATATTTCCCTTGGCCTCTCGGTGAACAAAATTGGGTTGTGCAACATGTCCTAAATGAAATCCTGATAAGGGAATTAAGATAACTACCACTGCTAGGGAAGGGCTAAATGCCTGAAGAAAATCTGGGTTTCACCAGCAAGGAGGAAGGGAGATGTTTGTTTACCGGGACAAAAGATGGCAAAGCAGTGCATAATTGGTCACAAAAAGTACATAATTGGTATTCACATAGATTCAGCAAAAGAGGCAATTATTGTCACCTTGAGTGGTTTGGGATTATGATCAAAGATTTACAAATTAGGGTTAAAATGGTCCATTTACAAAGATTGTCTACCTTTCAACAATCTTATTAAACTTTGCAACTATAGTAACAGTACCATCGGTTCTTGTTTTAGTCATTCAGTTCTTATATATGGGACAATATTATGGTCTTAAAATTAATTTTTTTCAAACACTGTACTAGTGGATTTATTAAAAACCCATAAGGTTATAATCAATTTTGAAATATATATTTTCCAAGGACGCATGGATGACAGAAGAATTACTTTCCCTTTGATACGTTCTTAATTGCCAAAGCTTGTACCTGGTTCAAACAATAGAACAGAATGGGTTCCCAGAAATTAAGTTGCAACTGAAAGGCTTCTGGGGAAAGAAGTACACTCTGGGATCAGATAAGCAGTTGAGTTCATTAACTTGTCTAGTTGCTACATTGAGAGGCAGTACATCATGGTTGTTAAGAACGAAGGGTTTTGAATCAGATCTATATTTGAATCTCAACCCCATATCTTATTAAGGATACATGGACTAACCTCTGTAAGCCAGAATTTCTCCATCTTTAAAATGAGGATCATCAAACCCACCTCATAGGTTGTTATGGAAGTTCAATGAAATAATGTCTGTAGAACCCTTAACACAGCAGCAAACACTCAGTAACTGTTAGTTGTCACTATTATATAAGCGGTTCTAATAAACATTTCCCAACCACATCCCATTAACTGGTCTTCAGCTGTCTTCCAGGGCTGTGCTGTAGGGAAAGATTAGGAGCTAAATCCCCATGCAGGGGTGGGATTGATGGAGAAGTTTCCAAGAGATTCTTTGCCTCACTTCACACTGGGTTCCAACATCTCTCTCCTGCTGGCCAGGAAGCAGGGGCAGGAAGAAACTCTGACTCTCTGCTAAACACACATCATGATTAAACAGACTGCTCACATCCTTACCTCTTCACCCCTCTGCAGAGGGCTCAGACCTGCTTTCTACCACACTGACGACCACCTGCACGCCTACCTGCTGGGCCTTTGGTTGGGGTTTGCTCTCCCGACTGAGGCTCTTTATCTTTCTAAGTGGCTTCCACTCGCTGGCCTGGGATGTGAGGCATGCAAACGTACGTGTGCCCTGCCCTGTCCTCCTAGATCTGACTTCACTGAAAACATCTTTAAACCTCATAATGTATTTCAATCTGTGATTTCTTAAGCTTAGGTCAGTCGTAACCTCTTTGAGCACTGAATACAGCAGAGACAAACAACTTGAAAAGATGGTTTTTTTGTTAGCTTTTATTCAGCTTCATAATTGAGTTTTTGTAACTGATGGATATGCTCTGGTGAATCACCTTTACTCCACTATAGAGAAATCTGAATCCATTCAAGGTCCCTTCTTGTTTGTAAATTCAACTAGTGCTGTTGTTCTCACCCTCCACAGTCATGGGAATCTGACTGAGAATCCTGTTTAGCAGGCTGTAAGAGCACTGGACTCAGGCTTCAGGTTCTCTGTGTGACGCAGTCCCCTGACTGGATACCAGGTGACAGCATTTCCTGCTATACTGCTGCTATTTGTGCTACACTGTTCTAGTTTTTTGTTCCAACAACCATTTCCCAATTCTTTTAATAAAGCGATATCAGTATATTTAGGTGTGAAAGGATCATCGCCATCCATTTCTAAAGTGAAAAGAAATTTTGGTTGTAAATACAAAGGTTAAGATCATCATCTTGGGATTTTGTGACTTCAATAATCATCTTCCATACCCTGGTATATTCGATCAAAGCACAGGGTTGTTTAGGCATCTTTCACTAAGGTAGAAGAGTGACCCATTTTCAAAGAATCATAATAGAAACATTAATGGACATATGGAAGTTCTTTGAGAACCATTTGATGAAGAGCATAGTAAAACATTGAAAATGAATGGTATGGGTGGACTAGGGAGGTTAACTTGGGTAAACATACAGTAAGTCCTCACTTATTATTGCCAGGTTCTTGGCAAACCGATATACAGAGAAGCCAATTTTAAGATAGGCTAATTGATATAAACAAGAGTTAAGTTCCCACAGCATCTTACCAATGTTATAAGGAAACAATGTTGACTAAAAGGACATCGAGGACCTGCTGCACTTCAGCCATAACTAGATCAGTGAGACTGTACACACAGGTGTGTGTTTGTTTACAAACTGAACAACAACCTAGATTATGTAGATGGGTAATGGTGTCCCATACACAGTATTATTCAAATATAAATAAAATGGATTTTTCAAAATGTGTTATTATAGACGTTGAGTAATTGTGTTATTAGAAGTCAAACCAACCTTTTTAAGGGTGAATTTTCTCTGGTGAAAAAAAAAATTCTACTTTCAGTTTTCCAGGGAAGAAGTCAATCACAGGACAGAAGAGAGAACTCAATGAAGCTTGGACTCGAATCAGGAAATCCCATGCCTTTTCTCTGAATGGGGAAGTCAGTGTGGCTGGGAATCCCAAGGTCGGAAGACTCCGGGTGTGTGTCTGGTGGAAGGACAGGCAGGCAGAAACAGCATGCTGGCCTCCACCACACGGAATCAGGCTAGGGGCAGCCGGAGAAGCGGTCTACACCTGCATCACTTTTAGAAGTTATTCTCTATGTACACACTTTGAAGGATTGGGTAAAGTTACAGCCTGACCTCTATAGCCCACTAGAGGATAAAGAAGAGTTTACGTTACACTTGGATGGGGCTTTGTAAGAGAAGGGCAGTCACACACACACACACACACACACACACACACACACGCACACAGCCCAACACACCTGCACACACACACACACACACACCACCACCACCACCACCACACCCGTACACACAGAGCCACAAAGACTGCAGCAACACAGCCCCCTCAGAGAGGCAGCAGCAGAAAGGAAGATGTGTAGGCTGAAGCCAAGGAACACTAGGTACCACTGGTGAACTCCTGGGACAGTAAACAATCTAACTGCTTCTCAGAGCAGTTCAACCAGATGATTCAATTTAGTCAAGCTACAATTTAATCTTTCTTTTCCTATTAAACTGACCAACTGTTTATTTCAACTTATTTTATTAACTGGCTCTTTTATGTTTTATCTAAATTCAGCCGGTGAGGATGCAGAATTACAAGGGGAGGGGCCTCTTAGGCTTCTGAGTGTTCCTCAGACTTTTCAAACTCCTCACACTCCTGGGAAAGATATTTTCCCCCTGAGCTATTAACTCTTTCTGCTGCATATTTCTATCCTTACTTGAGACAAATTTAAAGAAAACTGGTGGATTCCAAAATGGCGGCGGAGTGAATGGAAGCTACACAGATCATCTCCCAGGACCAAACTGGAAATACAACTAAAATAAAGTCAAATCGTCAGGAAAAAGCAACGGAAAAGCAGCTCGCGAGGACCATACAACCAGGGACACTAACTTGATCCTGGTAGGATTGCGGAGGCGCGAGAGGGGGGCTGGGAGCCCACAGACAGCAGCGGCCTTAGCCGTGAGCAGTGCCTGCCCTTGGGGTTAAAGCCCGAGCCGGCTCCACAGCGCAGAGGGCCGGGACAGAGCGCTAAAACAGCCACAGCCACTCACCTCGGACTCCGGCGGAGGGAGGGCGGACTGGACTGGAACTGTGTGGGGACACTCGGGATTTGGAGGGCGCTCAGAGCTTTTGCTGAGTTTCGGCCACGCGGGACTGTGGCCTGGTCGACTTACTCCATCCCAGGGCTCTGGGGAGAGGCGGCAGCCCCTCCCTCGGAGATTCAGCCACACCCAGTTGGGCCATTGAAATGCAAATCAAGGCTCATTAACTACCAGCATCTGCCCCACCCTCGGGAAATCCTCTCACGCTGAACACCTGAGGGAGGTTTTCATTCAACTGAGAACCCAAGGCTCTTTAAGTAACCAGGACTAATAGCCTCTAGGCAAAAAGCTAGAGGATAACTGAACCTTTTCTGGGCTTGCAACTCTACCCAGAAAAGTAAGACTCGACAGTGGTGTATAACGTGGGTCCTCTCACGCTCATCCAAACCCAGTACAGGGAGCCACAAACAGCAGAACACCAACATCCACAGGGAAAATTTGGCAGGCTCCAAAAACCACTGAGCTAGCCAAAATGGTAAAACAACGAAACAGATGCCAAACGAAAGAACAAGAGACCTCCGATGAAGATGAGATAAATGAAATGGAGTTAAGCAAGTTAACAGAGCTAGAATTCAGAGCCATGATCTTGAGGAAGCTCAACAGCATGTGTAAGGACATCAACACCATGAGCAAAGACATAGAAATATTGAAAATAAATCAATTGGAAATGAAGAATGACATAGCAGAAATGAAGAACACAATGGAAGGGCTAAAAAGCAGAGTAGAAGAAGCTGAGGACCGGATCAGTGAATTAGAAGACAGGGTAGAAAAAATCAACCAATCAGAAAACCAAAAGGAAAAAACAATGAAAAAACAGGAAGACAGCTTAAGAGAACTGTGGGACAACTGGAAACGTAATAATATTCGCATCATAGGAGTCGCCGAAGAAGAAGAAAATGAGAAAGGGTTAGAGAATATATTTGAAGAAATAGTGACAGAAAATTTCCCTAATTTGGTGAAGGAAGAAGGCTTTCAAGTTCAAGAAGCACAGAGAGTCCCAAGTAAGAAGAACCCAAACAGGCCCACACCAAGACACATAGTAATTAAAATGCCAAAAATTAAAGACAAAGAGAGAATCCTCAAGGCAGCAAGAGCTAAGCAACAGGTTACCTACAAAGGAACCCCCATAAGGTTATCAGCTGACTTCTCCATAGAAACACTACAGGCCAGAAGGGAATGGCATGAAATAATCAAGGTCATGAAAAACAAGGATCTGAACCCAAGACTACTCTACCCAGCAAGGCTATCATTCAAAATAGAAGGTCAAATAAAGAGCTTTCCAGACAAAAAAAGGCTAAGGGAATACATTAGCACCAAACCAGCACTGCAAGAAATCTTAAAAGGACTGCTGTAATTAGTAGAAGAAATAGAAAGGAAAATAGAAACACACTAAACAAAAATGGCAATAAGTAAGTACATATCGGTAATCACCTTAAATGTAAATGGACTGAACGCCCCGATCAAAAGACACAGAGTAGCAGATTGGATAAGAAAGCATGACCCATATATATGTTGTTTACAAGAGACCCACCTCACAACAAAAGACTCACATAGGCTGAAAGTGAAGGGATGGAAAAAAATCTTCCAAGCAAACAGAAAGGAAAAAAAAGCTGGGGTAGCAATACTCATATCTGATAAAATAGATTTTAAAATGAAGGCCATAACTAGAGACAAAGAAGGCCACTACATAATATTGAAAGGATCTATCCAACAGGAAGAGATAACCTTGGTAAACATATATGCACCCAATACAGGAGGACCAAAATACATTAAAAATCTTCTGGAAAACTTCAAAGGAGAAATCGACAGCAATACAATCATAGCAGGGGACTTCAACACCCCGCTGACATCACTGGATAGATCCTCTAGACAAAAAATTAACAAGGAAACACAGACTCTAAATGAAGCACTAGACCAAATGGATTTAATAGATATTTACAGAGAATTACACCCCAAAACTACAGAATTCACTTTCTTCTCAAGTGCACATGGGACATTCTCAAAGATAGACCACATGTTAGGACACAAACGAAGTCTCTACAAATTCAAGAAGATTGAAATCATATCAAGCATCTTCTCAGATCACAATGGCATGAAACTAGAAATCAATTGCAACAAGAACATGCAAAAACATTTGAATACATGGAGGCTAAATAGCATGTTATTAAACAATGAATGGGTTACCAAGGAGATCAAGGAAGAAATCAAAAACTTTCTGGAAACGAATGAAAATGAACACACAACAACACAAAATCTGTGGGATGCAGCGAAAGCAGTTCTGAGAGGGAAGTTCATAGCACTACAGGCCTACCTCAAGAAACAAGAAAAATTTCTAATAGACTATCTAACCTCACAACTTAAAGAACTAGAAAGCAAACAAAAGGAAAACCCCAGAGCAAGTAGAAGGAAGGAAATAGTAAAGATCAGAGCAGAAATAAACGACATGGAGACCAAAAAAACAATTCAAAGGATCAATGAAACAAAGAGCTGGTTTTTTGAAAAGATAAACAAGATTGATGGACCCTTAGCTAGACTCACCAAGAAACAAAGAGAGAGAACCCAAATACACAAAATCAGAAACGAAAGAGGAGAAGTAACAACTGACACCACAGAAATACAAAGGATCGTTAACGAATACTATGAACATTTATATGGCAACAAATTCGACAATCTAAGCGAAATGGACAAATTTCTAGAAACATATAGTCTCCCAAAACTGGACCGGGAAGAGATAGAAAACTTGAACAGACCAATAACAACCAAGGAAATTGAAGATGTAATCAAGACTCTCCCAGCAAACAAAAGTCCAGGCCCAGACGGCTTCACAGGGGAGTTTTACCGAACATTCAAAGAAGAACTAACACCCATTCTTCTCAAACTGTTTCTAAAAATTCAAGAAGAAGGAAGACTTCCAAACTCATTTTATGAGGCCAGCATAATTCTAATTCCAAAACCAGAAAAAGACACTACAAAGAAAGAAAACTACAGGCCAATATCCCTGATGAACATAGATGCCAAAATCCTGAACAAAATACTAGCAAATCGGATCCAGCAATACATCAAAAAAACTATTCACCATGACCAAGTGGGATTCATCCCAGGGATGCAAGGCTGGTTCAATATTCGCAAATCAATAAATGTGATACACCACATAAACAAAATGAAAGATAAAAACCACATGATCATATCAATAGACGCTGAAAAAGCATTTGACAAAATTCAACACCCATTTCTGATAAAAACGCTCAGCAATTTGGGAATAGAGGGATCATATCTCAACATTATAAAGGCCATATATGAAAGACCTACAGCCAACATCATAATCAATGGGCAAAAACTAAAAACATTTCCCTTAAGAACAGGAACAAGACAGGGATGCCCACTTTCACCACTCTTATTTAACATAGTACTGGAAGTCTTAGCCACAGCAATCAGACGTGAAGAAAAAATAAAAGGGATCCAAATTGGAAAGGAGGAAGTGAAACTGTCATTATTCGCAGATGACATGATATTATACATAGAAAACCCTAAAGACTCCATCAAAAATCTACTAGACCTAATAAATGAATTTGGCAAAGTAGCAGGATACAAAATAAACGTCAAGAAATCGACGGCATTCTTATACACCAATGATGAACTCACAGAAAGAGAAACTAAAAAAACAATCCCATTTACCATCGCGGCAAAAAAATTAAGATACCTAGGAATAAATTTAACCAAAGAAGTAAAGGATCTATTTGCAGAAAACTACAGGACATTGAAAAAAGAAATAGAGGAAGATATAAAAAAGTGGAAGCACATACCTTGTTCATGGATTGGAAGAATTAACATCATTAAAATGTCCATATTACCCAAAGCAATCTATAGATTCAATGCAATCCCAATCAAAATACCAGCGACATATTTCACAGAACTAGAACAAATACTCCAAAAGTTCATATGGAACCAAAAAAGACCCCGAATAGCCACAGCAATCTTGAAAAAGAAGGACAAAGTAGGTGGGATCACAATACCAGATATCAGATTATACTACAGAGCTACTATAATCAAAACAGCCTGGTATTGGCACAAGAACAGGCACATAGATCAATGGAACAGAACAGAGAATCCAGAAATTGACCCAAGATATTATGCTCAACTAATATCTGACAAAGGTGGCAAGAGCATACAGTGGAGCAAAGACAGCCTCTTTAATAAATGGTGTTGGGAAAATTGGACAGCTACATGCAAAAAAATGAAACTAGACCATCAACTTACACCATACACAAGAATAAACTCAAAATGGGTAAAAGACTTAAATGTGACTAGTGAATCCATAAAAATCCTAGAAGAAAATGTAGGCAACAAAATTTCGGACATCATACGCAGCAGAATCTTCACTGATACATCACCTAAGGCAACAGAAATAAAGGAAAAAATGAACACATGGGACTACATCAAACTCAAAAGCTTCTGCACAGCAAAAGAAACAACCATCAAAACGGAAAGAGAACCCACTGTATGGGAGACCATAATTGCCAATGATACATCAGATAAGGGGTTAATCTCCAAAATATATAGAGTGCTCATACAACTCAACAAAAGGAAGACAAAGAACCCAATTAAAAAATGGGCAGAGGAACTAAATAGACACCTCTCCAAAAGGGACATACAAATGGCTAAGAGACATATGAAGAAATGCTCAACATCACTAATCATCAGAGAGATGCAAATTAAAACAACAATGAGGTATCACCTCACACCTGTCAGAATGGCCGCCATCAACAAATCGTCAAACAACAAGTGTTGGCGAGGGTGTGGAGAAAAGGGGACTCTAGTACACTGCTGGTGGGAATGCAGACTGGTGCAGCCACTGTGGAAAACACTATGGTGTTACCTCAAAAAATTAAAAATTGAACTGCCATTTGACCCAGTGATCCCACTCCTAGGAATATACCCTAAGAAACCTGAAACACCAATCAGAAAGAATATATGTACTCCCATGTTCATAGCAGCACTATTCACAATAGCTAAGATCTGGAAACAGCCCAAGTGCCCATCAGTGGATGAATGGATAAAAAAGCTGTGGTACATATACACAATGGAGTACTATGCAGCTGTAAGAAAGAAAGATCTCTTATCCTTTGAGACGACATGGAGGGACCTCGAGAGTATTATCCTAAGCGAAACAAACCAAGCAGAGAAAGAAAAATATCACATGATCTCACTCATTTGTGGAATATAATAAACATAACAGTATGGGGAACAGGGTAGACCCAGAGATGTGAAAGTAGGGTACAGACTGACAACCCTCAGAAGAGGGGGTGGGGGGAGAGGGAAGAGATAAACCACAGAACTTATACGCATGTATGCATAACTGATGGACATGGACAACAAAGCTGGGGATGGGGTGGGGGGATGGGGAGGAGGGTGTCAATGGGGAAAAAAGGAGAAACATCTGTAACAAAAATAAATTAATTAAAAAAAAAAAAAAAAAAAAAAAAAAATAAAGAAAACTGGTGAAATGACTATGATTTCCCAACAAGTGAAATTCAAAGAGAGAGGTCTATACCTGAACCTGCATCCAAAGAAAGCTGTCCTGGTTAGAATCAAATAAAAGGTTAGTATTTCTCTCATTTTTTTTCCATTTATTACCCCACTTTCCCTCTCAACATAACATGCATTTGAAAATAATAAAATAAATATATTCAACTTATGCTCCCATCTTATCACTTAAAGATCTGTTAATTTATAATTAAGCATAATTTATTTTTATAAAAATAAGATATATATTTCAGCCGGGCTGGTGTGGCTCAGTGGTTGAGCATGGACCCATGCACCAACAGGTTGCCGGTTCAATTCCCAGTCAGGGCACATGCCCAGGTTGTGGGCCCGATCTCCAGTGGGGGGCATGCAGGAGGCAGCCAATCGATGTTCTCTCTCACTGATGTTTGTATCTCTCTCTCCCTCTCCTTCCTCTCTCTCTAAAATCAATAAAGAAAAAAAAATTTTTTATAAGATATATATTTCAATTTGCTTATAAATCTAATTTAGATTAATAAAAGCTTCTAACCAACACAAGAGAAATAGATGGAATGAAATATATTACTTGCAGTGTTTCTACATGTTGGGTCTATATATTGCATATATGTTTTATTTTATTTCTTATATCGCCTAGCCTACAAAAGCTTTTAAAAATGCATAGGCAAGCCGGGCAGTGTGGCTCAGTGGATTGAGCATTGTCTCATGGACTGAGAGGTCCTACTTCAATTCCTGATCAGGGTATATGCCTGGGTTTCAGGCTCAATCCCCAGTAGGGGGCGTGCAGGAGGCAGCTGATCAGTGTTTCTCCCTCACATGGATGTTTCTGTCTCTCTCCCCTTTCCTCACTCTCCAAAAACATATTTTAAAAATATGCGTAGGCAAAATTGAATATAATGTAACCCAAAGATTTTGGGCAACAAACTTATTAATTTTCTGCATGCACACACAAAGCTTAGTCCTCAAAACATAATTATTTTAATATCTATAAATTGCAAGATAAAACCAAGTCAGCCATTGAAATACTGATGAGACTAGAAGAAGGGGCAATCCAACTCTGTACATATATCAAAAAGTAAATAGGGTCCATTGTTTAGATGTTTGATACAAATAAGAGAAATGCCAACTCACAAGTCGTATACCTTTAAATTGTTTCCTTCTTTTAGGGGCTGCATTTCGCCACCTTAATAGTTTTGTGTTTTCTGTCTGGAAGGAACAGCCATCAAAGGGAGACAAGTCTCTCTTTACGTTTTGTGTAGGATCAATTGCATTCCCAGTGCTCAATAAATAATTCCTTAAGAATAATGTGCCAGTGAATGGCACCTGCAGGCTAGAGCTCTGGGTTGTAGAGTAAAGCTTGCTGCAGAATTTAAATCATCTTAAATCTTGGCATGGCAATAACTGTGATCTGATAAAGTTTCATTTTCTTAAATCTTGACCTCAGAAGTTAATTCCTTCGTGTTGTCCCAGATGACAAAGTAGACTAAATCAGGTATAATACCTTGAGTATTCGGAAAGTGCGGGACAATTCCTAAGGGATAATGCAAGTCTTTCTTTCTTGCATGCTGCATGCCTGTGACTATCAAAAATCTGAAATAAAAGTCTTGTTTGGGTATAAATGATCACCTCAATATCTGTTACGTTTGTCGCAAAGTCACCCCTTTGTATTTTGTATATGAAACAACTTAAATTTTTTGTAATGGCTTCCATCATTCAACAAATAATTCTGAGGGCCTAGTAGTAACAGGCAACGTAGTAGGAGCTGAAGAAACACACCAGAGAAGGCCTGTGCTCTCATTGAGATCACAGTCCACGGACAGGGAGACAGGCCGCAAAAAAGTAAACAAAGAAATAAGGAAGCCGCTTTCAGGAAACGGAAAGTGCTATGCAAAGAACAGGGAGTGTGAAGAGGCAAGCTGGAAGAGGTGCCCCATAGGCTGAGCTGCGGAGCTGAGTCCTGTATGATGTGGGAGCTGGCCTGTTGAAGACCAAGGGTAAAAGTAGCTCACGCAGGAGAGCGGATGGAACGGCCGAAGGTCGCAATGGGTGTCTGCTGGAGGTAAGATGGAAGGAAGGTTGGTGTGCGTGGGACTGTGGGAGAGCTAAGACAGGAGACTGGACAGGCCCACTGATTTCATAATTTTCTTCAATCCCCAGCTCCACTGAAATCAGAATCCCAACAGCACGTTACTGGTGTGGCAGCTTCAATGAATGCAGCTGGTTACACGTGAATTGTGCCTCCCTCCCCTTCCTCCCAAAAAAATTCATATGTTGAAGTCTTAACCCCAATGTGACTCCTTAGAGATGGGGCCTTTAAGGAGGTAACTAAGATTAAATGAGATCATATGTGTGGGCCCTAATCTGATAGGATTGGTGTCCTTATAAAAAGAGAAAGAGACAAGATGTCTCTTTTTTGCATTCAGAGAAAAGGTAATGTGAGAGCACAGTGGAAAGGCATCTGTCTGCAAGCCGGAAAGAGAGGCCTCACCAGAAACCAACCCAGCTGGCTCCTTGTCCCTGGACTTCCAGCCTTCAGAACAGTGAGAAGTTAAATTTCAGTGTGTGAGCCACCCGCTCTGCGGTACTTTCTTATGGCAGCCCAAGCATACTCATACAGTTACCATATCGCAAACAAATTTTACCAAATAGTTTCCCCCATACTTATCCAGAATCACACATGATTCACTTAGAAACAAATGGTTTTAGCAGCAAAAGAAGCCTTAAGGATCATCTTTCAAATTCATTCATTTTAAAGGAAAATTAAGATTTAAAATGAAATAATTAAAAAAGCAAATCAAATTATTATTCCTCAAGTCACCACCAAACCCCCATGATGCTGCTGGTTTGTTACGGGTTATGTCTGAACCCCGATGCAGCCTTTCTCCATGACAACAGCAACAAAAATCCCAAATTCAGTTAAAAACTAAACTGCACAATCACTTCTGCAATAAAAAAAATTTTAAGAGGTATTACAGACTAAAAATTGCATTAAATATAACATATTAAAGTTTATCTTTAATATATAGAAAATACAAATGTACAAGACAAACAGCAGGACTTCAAACATTATAGGAGAGAAACATATTACAGCTAATTCAAATACAAATAGAAAAAAAAATATGGAAAGACATTTCTCCAAGGTGGAGAAATTAAAATTAAGATAATCTTGAGAAATAATTTTATGCTTTTAACAGTAACAATTTGAGAATACCTGGTGTGATTCTGGTGAAATAGATGCACTGAATAAATTCTGGTGAAGTGAATTAAACAACCGCATGGAAAACAAAATTAAGCACGTAGTGAGACCCTAAAGATGTTTATATCACTCGTGTCAGATTATTATTCCTGAGAATTTTGGTAAAAGCAAAATGATAGAGGCATACAGAAGTTCACTGCAGAACTGTTATATATAAAAAATAGAAACCCATCTACATCCTTAATATTACATGAATAGTTTAAGAAAAGTATTATATATCTGAATGATAAATGTAATATGGTCACTAAAGGTTATAATTTTAAGAATTTTTGAGAAAATTGGAAACGATACAGTATAACGGTTGAAAGCACAAGTATTGAAATCAGATGAACCAAGGCAGAAATTTAATTCTGTCTCTGCCACACACAAATTATGTGAACTAAACTTTCTCAACTGTAACATGGAGATAACAGGGTAACAGTGAACATTAACTGAATACTTGCTGCGTGCCGAGTAAGGGTCTAAACTTATTATAGCTGACCCTCATTATTTGGGGATTCCACACTTACTCCTATTCAGTAACAACCTGGTGGACATGCACGGCGCAGTGAAAATGGACAGTACCTAACATCTGTAGCCCAGAAGCCCTGTTCAGCTCTCATAAGGAAGTAAGCAGAGGATGGCGACAGTAGGGGGCAGTGCAAGGAAGCTCTTACTCTGGGACAGTGGGAGGGAGTTTGAGTCACAGCTGGAGCAACTGTGCAGTGGGGTGGCCTTAGGTAAGTGAAGGCAAGTCCCTTAGATTTGCTCTTTGTTTTCTCTTTTGCAAAACAAACTACACTCTACCAGGATGAGTTATTTTAGGGTTTAAGAGTATAATCTATGTAAGAGAAGTGTGAGAAGGAGGGGGGGAGGGAGGGAAGAAAGGGGGGATAGAGAGAGAGAAAGAGAGAGAGAGAGAAAGTGTGTGTGTGTGTGTGTGTGTGTGTGTGTGTGTGTGTGTACATATTTCCTCTACAGAAAATGGTTCAGTATTTGCTAATTTAGTGTTCCCGGGATTTTATAGAATCTACCAAGAATCGAATGTTTGTATACTGTCTCATTTAATCCTCACACAAATCCTTGGAAACAAAACTGAGATAAATACTGGAGGAAACAGCTACTTCCCTAAGGGCTGTGCTTAGGTAAAGGAAGAGGAGCAATTACTGGAGCCTGGCACCTAAGAACTCGGAGGCGGTGCTCAGAAGGGGCTATCACCCAGCTGCTTCTGCAGCCTCTGTTTACCTGAGGCTGGTTTGGGGAATGGCAAAAGAAGCTGGCGGCTGGGGTCATTAACCACTGTTGGAGCTAACTGCCACTGCTGTGGCCACACTGTCAAAAACAAGAAACCCCTTCTTCCTGCTTCTTTTCTTTCACTTCCAATTGCCCTCTAGTCTTCCTGTTGGCAGAACCCGTAAGCAAACTGGCAAAGGAGTCTGCGAAATGTAATTTGCAGAGTCCCAGCCCCAGAATCTTAGAAAAGAATAAAAAGGGGGGTGTGGAGCTGAAAGATTTATGAATACATTTATTAGCATGGGTTCCTCAGAAACCAGAGCCCAAAGCAAAACCTTATGTGCTATTTTCTTAGAACTTTCAATCCCAGGAAAACAGAAGTGAAGGAAACACCGACTGCAGCAGGAAAAGAGGGAGAATCAATAGTGGCGTATTATCAAGCTGTGCACCACTTGGTGTCATATGAAAACTCCTGAAATTATCTGCCAGTAAGTTTATAAATTACTGAGTCTCAGGAGGAAAAAAGGAGTGGAATTTGTTTGCTTTCTCCTGTCCTTGCATGGGTCAATATTGGGCACATAGGTAGATATAAACACCCCACATGGCCTATGCATGGGGCCTGAAAGGGATTTGCACGTTCTCATTCCTCAGGTGCAACAGGGAAAACTCAGGGCAGGAGGGGAGAGGTGGATGGTGCAGGCACGAAAAGGCACCACTGGGTTGCACTCCAGTGAAATCAGTTGCTTCACATGTGGCTGGATAGAGCCACAACATTTGGCCTTACATTTGGCTGGATAACCAAGAGGCCAGAGGCTCAGAAGACAGTTGAAGTCAAGAGAATACAAGGTGGGTCGTGAGAAGCATCTGATGCAGTCATTGACAAGAAGTGGGGGTTCACACAGGTGTATGCACTACAACATTTGGGTGTATCCAACGTCAGGTAGGGTTAGAGGATTCATATATTTCACAATTCAAATGAGATTTCTGTCTAGGACAAATGCTAAGACAGACAGTGTTCTGGGAAAACTGTTCTCTGGGACCACTGTCCAATGGAGCACTAGTCTGAACAGTGCTCTAGACAAACTTGGATATCTGATTCTTTAGGTATAGCTAGAACTACATAAAAATTCAATGTATGTGAAGATGAGGCATAGGAAAGAATTCTTACATAAATATTTATCCATTTTTCTGTAAAGTTTTAGATTGTATTTTAACATTGCTTAATTGTGAAAAATAATCATGAGGTAAATAAAATTATGGAAATGATAGGCCATATCTACAATATGTATTCATTGGCATTCTTGGCCTTATATTAAGAACAATATAAATATTTCTTCTGGCTGTGGGCATAATTCAGGAACTTTCCCTTCTCTCGCCTCCTGGTGATCCTCTCTCTTAGCTTTCATTGTACTGAAGTTCTAGCTGTTTATGAATGAGCCAAAGAGAAAACTAGCATCTCTGTTCAAGGCATTCCTTCTCAATGCCTTTTTAAATCATTCACTTTTTCACTCTGCTAATTATAACTAAGCACAAAGGATCCCAAGCAGAGAGCTTCACAGTGGAAAAAAGCATGTCTAATATTAAAGAAAAAAAAACTATTTTTATACCTGTTAAAATGGTAATGAAGATTTTATTCAAGACTGTTGCAGTAGGGGAGAGAGACTGGGCTCAACTCCAAATACAATAAGGATAAGTCGGGATGTACAGCCATGGAGCAAAGGGAGGGGGTCAGTGGATGGAAAGTGACTAAGAGGAGACATAAAGAGTAGGGAGATTTTTGCTAAACTAGCTTAACAGGATTCTTGTTGAGGGCAGGCCAGAGTGACCAAAAATCAAGGGTGGAGATTGAGAGCTTTTATCAGATACGGAGGGTGGTCAGAAATCCAGGGTGGAGGGATTCTCTCTGAATTGACTCAGCAGAATTCCTGCTAAAACTGGACTTGGCAAGGACAGACACAGAAGCCCAACGTCAAGGCCCAGTCGAGAAGAAGGCTTAGAGGAGCCTAACTAAAATTTGATCAAGTACAGAGTCCTTGTCACTAAGGAGGCAATTGTTGTAGGGAAGCAACACAGAGAACCCTCCTCCCCAGGTGCTACATAGGGGCTAGGTCCTAGGATCAGCTTTCACTCAATAGGTGACCCCCATCTATACTAATACTTTTCTGTCCTTAAGTTTGCTTTTTAAAGGCCACAATTTTCCTTGCACATTTTCATGGGCACATATTTCTGACATGATTTTAGAAAGTACAAATCCCTTTTTAAGGAAAAGAAGAATGGGCTGTGCTGGAGCGCTAATGGATTTCAGCGGGAAGCCCATCACCCAGCATTCTGCCTGAACAGTCCTCAGCTGGACGGCACTCATGAGCCCAGATGCCAAGCTGTGGACAACTGTCTCCAGGCAGCACCATCTGCTTCCATGGGAATCTCCCCAGGCCCTTGGTTGGCAGCTCCAGATTGGCCTTAAGGTCGGCCATGTGGGAAGAACACTGCTGGGAGGCTGTCTGGCTTTTCTTAACACTTGGGAGCTCATTTCCTACCATTTACTAGAGTTAACATTTGATCAGGTTTTCTTTCTTTGAAGACAATAACAGATAGTGAGTTCTCCTTAGCAGAACTTAGCAAAAAGTAAAACTGAGTTCAATGATCTCTTATTACTGTTGAGAGAATTGTGTTTCTTCCTTATGACAGCCAAACACAGTGCTTCACAAAGGGTGTGTTGCAGAACTCAAGTTTGCACAAAATACTCCAAGAAGAAAAGAACCCAAAAGTCAACTAAGTTTGAAAATGCTGTACCTCACATCTCCTTAGAGAGTCACCATGCAGTAATGCCCCTGAGATGTCCGACAGGTAAAAGCAATCACTTTAACATGGTTTAACCCTGTACTTCCCAAACTTAAAGAAAATAGAATTTCAATTTAATTCCACTACATTGCAACCTGTAAGTTGTGTAACTTGCTCCCTGAAAAGAGATCACAATACAGCAAGGCACAATCAGTCATCAAAGGAGCTTGGTATCCTCAGGGAAGCCAGCATGGTCTGCACAAGAGAGGACCAATGTCCTTCATTCCTTTCATTTTTTGTGGTTGGCAGAATATCACAAGTATTTTACGATGTGAAGAATTCATTTATTCTCCTTCTCATCCATTCAGCAAATATTAACCATGCCCCTACTGACCCCAGCAAAGTGCCAGGTGAGACCAAGCCAGAATCCCTTCTCAACAAAGCCCCCTGCCCAACCCCCAAGTTTCTTGATTGCAAGAACCCATACCCTTTTCCTTATATTCACCCAAGTCAACTTTCTCAGGCATAAATCAGGGTCTTGGGGCACAAGCTCCTGCTGTGGAATCACAGATAACTTATTGACACATACCTTGAGTTGTTTTTACAAAACCATCCGTTACAAAACTGCTGACTCTCACTGACCACCATCACACTGATTCTCAGACTAGCTGGGGGACTGATGGCCAGAACTCCTGAAATACTTCTTTGTAACTCCAGCTCCAACCAATCAGAAGATACCCATGAGCTGATCATGCCTTGAAGACCCCTACTCCCATTTTCACCCTTTAAAACCAACCGCCTGTAAGTGGACAGGGAGTTGTAGCTTTTAAGCATTCCTATTCCCATTCTCCCTGTGTGTCACTACTCATAACATGAGTCTAATTTCTCCACTGCAAGTCTCGGTGTTCCGTGTTTGACTCTGCTGGTATCGGGTGGACACTCTTTGTTCGGTTACACAGGCACTAGGCATATAAAAGCCATCCAAGTAACATTGCCCAGCTTATACTCAAACCAGAAAGATGCACATTAGAGAAGGAAGTGTTTATAATGAGATGCAGTGAGTTACTCTGGACTCGGGACTTGCCTCTGGCTATTTTCTTTAGAAGTCTCATTGATTGGCAAGTGTTCACCTGGTTTGGAGAACAGGTAAAGGCCTCTCACCAGGAAGCCTCTTCGAGCCCAAGGATCCAGTGAACAAGTCCATCGGACAGTGACACAGAACACAGAAAGGAGCGCTGACAGCAGAGATCAAAGACAAGGACCAGATCATGAGTGCTCTTTTGGAGTCAAAACACAAAACTCTTGACAACCCCACAAAATGCTGCACAATACGAGAACAGATTATTTGAAGGCCAGAAACCATTTTAAATAGCTTTTTATCCCTTTAATCACTCAATTGTGCCAGGCACATAGTAGACACATTGTGAATTTTCAACAAAGTATACTACTGTATTTCACATAAGTACCAGTAATAATGCCATATTCACACAACGGGCATTCAATAACTATTTAGTAGGTGAATAAAAGAAACATTTCATTTTCACACATCAAGGGTCATTTACAGTTTTGCAACTTGAAAAAGTTTGAAATAAGAAACGTACTCCAGATTTTTTAAATTGAGGAAGTGAAGAAAATAGTATTTGTTGAGCCTCTTATCTGCCAAGCAATTTTCTAGAATCTATACATTTACTTAATTTGTGCACTCCTTGAGGGCAGTGCCACATTTATGCAAATTGCTTTCTATAACCCTAGTACTTGGTTCTATGCTGGAACTAGTAAGGGCATGGTAAATACTTGTTGAATGGAGGAAAAGGAGAATACATTAATTTTGTTCATCTCATAATTTAATCCTCAAGATAAACCCATGAGGAAGATACCACATCCCAAACATTACCAGGAAAATATTGTTTTATATTCTTCCCAAGATCATCCAGCTTTTGAGACGGGTGCATGGTAATCAAGTAAGTGCTCCTAACTTCTTCTAAACCACCTCTCAGATGAAGGTTTATTCACATTGCTCTATGGAATGTTAACAAGCACATCATCTCACCTTGTCAAATGCAGTGCCAAATTTCTAGGTAACAATTTGAATTCTTGGCAAGGATATGTAGGACTCTAAGTTAAATGCATGCAGCATGCTGTACTCCATAGTTAATCATGAAAATGTATCTCCTCTTTACCCCAGACCTTAGTAATATCTCTCACTTTCTTACCTTGAGCTGGGCTTGCTCAAGGACCAGTTTTGGGACTTAAACAGGCTCAGTGTCCACGTTATTGGTTCCTCCACCTTCTCTGGCCATACCTGCCTCTAACCCCTTGGCCGCTCTGACTCTCCTTATATGTGTGAGTGCATACATAGATAGATAGATACATACATACATACATACTTCCCAGTTGCTTTATTTTAAGCAAATCCTTTACATACTTTGATTTTAAAACTTAAAATTGATTATGGGGAATTATAAAGCACAAAAATAAAAGCAATCCAGCAAACAAGTACAGTAGGTAGCCTGCCATACCACTAGTTAATTCTCCTGGTTTTATATTAAAGATCCCTAGACCAATTTTTTAAATCAAATTTATTGGGGTTACATTGTTTAATAAAATTATATAGGCTTCAAGTGTACAATCCTACAATGCATCATCTATATATTGTATTGTGTGTTCACCATCCAAAGTTTAGTCTCCTTCCGTCACCATTTATCCCCCATTTGCCCACTTCTACTTGCCTCCTTTCCCTTTAGCAATCACCATACTGTTGTGTCTATGAGTCCTCTTAATTCCTTCATAAATTTTACCCAGCTCCCCAACTCCCCTCCCTGCTGACAGCTGTCAGTCTCTTCTCTGTATCTGTGAGTCCGTTTCTATTTGTTTGTTTTGTTCATTAGATTCCACATATAAGTGAAATCATATGGTATTTGTCTTTCTCTGACTGGCTTATTTCACTTAGCATAATACCCTCTAAATCCATCCATGCTGTAGCAAAAGGTAAGATTTCCTTACTTTTTACAGATGAATAGTATTCCATTGTATAAAATATACCACAGCTTTTTTATCCACTCATCTACTGATAGGTACTTGGGCTGCTTCCATACCTTGGCTGTTGTAAATAGCTCTGCATTGAACATAAGGGTGCATATATTCTTTTAAATCAGTGTTTTGGGTTTCTTTTGATATATTCCCAGAAGTGAAATCTCTGAGGTAACCCCTAAATGCTTTCCACAGTGGCTGCACCAATCTGCAGTCCCACCAACAGTACGTGAGGATTCCCTCTTCTCCACATCCTTGCCATTTGTGGATTTATTGATAATAGGCATTCTGACAGGTGTGAGGTGATATTGTATTGTAGTTTTAATTTGCATTTCTCTGATGATTAGTGCTGTTGAACATCTTCATATGTCTATTGGCCATCTGTATGTTCTCTTTGGAGAATTGTCTATTCAAGTCTTTTGCCCATTTTAATTGGATTATTTGGGGGTGATGGTGTTGAGTTGCTTGAGTTCTTTATAAATTTTAGATATTAACCCCTTATCAGATGTATCAAAGACAAATATGTTCTCCCATTCAGTGGGTTGTCTTTCCATTTTCTTGAGAGTTTTCTTTGCTGTGTAAAAACTTTTTAGTTTGATGTAGTCTGATTTGTTAATTTTTTCTTTTATTTCCCTTGCCCAAGGAAATATGTCACATAAATATTGCTATAAGAAAGGTCCAAGATTTTACTGCCTATGTTTTCTTTTTGTATGGTTTCAAGTTTTACATTTAAGTCTTTAAACCATTTGGATTATTCTTGTCTGTGATGTAAGGAGATGGACTAGTTTTATTTTTTCTTTTACATGTACCTATCCAATTTTCCAAAACCATTTATTGACTAAACTGTCTTTACCTCATTGTATGTTCTTGCCAAAGGAGTTTGGCAAATATTAATTGACCATAAAGGTGTGGATTTAGTTCTGGGCTCTCTATTTTGTTCCATTGATCTATATGTTTATTTTTATGTCAGTACCATGCTGTTTTAATTGCTATGGCCTTATAGTATTGTTTGATATCAGGAAGTGTGATATTTCCAACTTTGTTCTTCTTTCTCAAGATTGTTGTGGCTATTTGGAGTAATTTGTGATTCCATATTAATTTTTGGAATATTTGTTCTAGTTCTGTGAAATACACCATTAGTATCTTGATAAGAATGGAGTTGAATCTATAGATTGCTTTGAGTAATATAGACATTTTAATAATGTCAATTCTTCCTATCTATGAGCATAGTACATTCCTCAGTTTCTTTCTTCAGTATCTTTTTTTCCCCCTTTATTGATTTTAGAGAGAGAGGAAGGGAAAGGGAGAGAGAGATAGAAACATCAATGAGAGAAACATCGATTGGCTGCCTTCTGCAAACCCCCCACTGGGGATCGAGCCCACAACCTGGGCATGTGTACTGACTGGGAATTGAACTGGTGACCTCTTGGTGTATGGGCCGATGCTCAACCACTGAGCCACACCGACCGGACTTTCTTCAGTATCTTATAATTTTCCAAATACAGGTCATCTACCTCTTTGGTTAAATTTATTCCTAGGTACATTTTATTTTTTGAAATAGTAAATAGGATTGTTTTCTTAGTTTCTCTTTCTGACAGTTAATTATCTGTGTATAAAACTGCCACTGATTTCTGAATATTAATATTTTATCCTGCTACTTTACTGAATTCATTTCTAGTAGTGTTTTGGTAGAGTAGAGCGTACAGTATCATGTTATATGCAAATAATGACAGTTTTACTTCTGCCTTTCCAATTTGGATGCCTTTTATTTCTTTTTATGTCTAACTGCTGTGGCTAAAACTTCCAGTAATGTTGAATAAGAATAGTGAAAATGGACATCCCCGTCTTGTTCCTGATCTTAAGGGAAATGCTTTTAGTTTTCCCCTTAAGTATGATATTGACTGTGGGTTTATTATATATGGCCTTTATTATGTTTAAGTATGTTCCCTTTCAATTTCCACTTTGCTGAAAGTTTTTATCATAAATGGGTGCTGGATTTTACCAAATGATTTTTCTGCATCTATCAATATGATCATGTAACTTTTATCCTTCATTTTGTTTATGTGGTGTATCACATTTATTGATTTGCAAAAATTGAACAACCTAGTAGCCCCAGAATAAATGCCACTTGACCATGGTGTATGATCTTTATAATGTATTGCTGGATCCAGTTTGCTAATATTTTGTTGAGGATTCTAGTATTTATGTCCACAAGGATATCGGCCTATAACTTAATTTGTAGTGTCTTTACCTGGTTTTAGAATTAGAATAATGTTGTCCTTGTAAAATGAGCTTGGAATAGTTTGAGAAGAATAGGTATTAGTTCTTCCTTAGATGTTTGGTAAAATTCGCCTGTTAAGCCACCTGGTCCAGGACTTTTGTTTGCTGGGAGCTTTTTGATTACTGCTTCAATTTCACTAGTTGTAATTGGTCTATTCATAATATCTGATTCTTTTGGCTTCAGTTTTGGAAGACTGCATGTTTCTAGGAATTTATCCATTTCTCCAGGTTTAACCTCTCCAAGTTGTCCAATTTGTTGGCATGTAGTTGTTCATAATATTTTCTTACAATCCCCTTTGTATTTCTATGATGTCAGTTGTTACTTCTCTTTTTTCATTTCTGACTTTATTTATTTAGGTCCTCTCTCTTTTTTTCTTGATGAATCTGGTTAAAGGTTTGTCAATCTTGTTTATCTTTTCAAAGAACCAGTTCTTGGTTTCATTGATTTTTTTGTGTTGATTTTTTAGTTTCTATGTAATTTATTTCTGCTCTAACCTTTATTATATCCTTCCTTCTACTTACTCTGGGCTTTCTTTGTTGTTCTTCTAGTTTTTTGTTTTGTATATTTTAGGTACAGGGTTAGATGCTTTATTTGAGGTTTTTCTTACTTCTTGAGGTAAGCCTGAATTCCTCTCTTAAGACTGCTTTCTGTGTCCCATAGATTTTTGTGTTGCTGTGTGTCTATTTTCATTTGTTTCAAGGTTACTTTTCATTTTCCTTGATCTCAATGTTGATCCATTCATTGTCTAGTAACATGTTATTTACCCTCCATATGTTTGTGTATTTTTCAGGGTTTTTTAAAAACTGTATTTGATTTCTAGTTTCATACCATTTTGGTTGGAGAAGATGCTTGCTATGATTTCAATCTTCTTGAATTTTTGAGACTTGTTTTGTGTCCTAACATGTGGTCTATCATAGAGAATGTCCCATGTGAACTTGAAAAGAATGCATATTCTGCTGCTCTGGAGTGAAATGATCTGTAAATATTGATTAAATCCATCTGATCTAGTTCATAATTTAAGGCTACAGATTCCTTGTTGATTTTTTATGTAAAAGACCTATCCATTGATGTCAATGGAGTGTTAAAATTCCCTAATATGAATATTACTGTTGATCTTTTTTATGTCTACCAAGATTTTCTTTATATGTTTAGGTGCTCCTATGTTGGGTGCATATATGTTTACAAGGGTTATATCCTCTTGTTGGATTGACCCCTTTATGTATTGTCTTTCTTTGTCTCATTATGGTCTTCATTTTGAAGTCTATTTTGTCTGATATAAGTATTGCCGACCTAGATTTTTTTTCATTTCCATTTGTATAGAATATTTTTCCATCCCTTTAAGTCCATGTGTATCTTTTGTTTTGAGGTGGTTCTCTTATAGACAGCATATATATGTGTATATATACATATATATGAGTCTTTTCTTATCTATTCAGCTACCCTATGTCTTTTGATTGGTGCATTTAATCCATTTACATTAAAATAATTATTCAAAAGTCCTTGTTTATTGCCTTTCTATTTTTTATACCTATGTACTCTCTCTGTCTCTCTGTCTCTTTTTCTGTTTTCTTTCTTCTTCATAAAGAAGACCCTTTAACATTTCTTGTAATACTGGTTTGGTGGTAATGAACTTTTTTATCTTTCTTTTGTCTAGAAAGCTCTTTATTTCTCCTTCAATTTTAAATGATAGCCTTGCTGTGTAGAGTAGTCTTGTTTGTAGGTCTTTTCTTTTTATCACTTTGAGTACTTCATGCCAATCTCATCTGGCCTGAAGTGTTTCTGTTGAGAAATCACCTGAGCCTGATGAGAGCTCCCTTGGACATAACTGTCTTTCTCTTACTGCCCTTAAGATTTTCTCATTATCTTTAACCTTTGCCATTTTAATTATGATGTGGCCCCTACTTCAGAGCCATACCATTCAGTCTTTACCTGAGTCTCCAAACCTAGCTCCCCCAGGGGAAGCTCATCACAGGTTTAGGTTGGGTGCAGCCAGCTGGCCCCTTTGCAGGAACAAGGTCAGCAGGGCAGTGCTTCCAGCATCAGAGGGACAGATCAAATGAGTCTCCCTTTGGAGAAGTGGTGCAGGCTGAGCTCACGGGGGATAAGAATAATCCCACACCAGAATCACACAACTCAGTGCTTGTCTGAGTCTGGGACTACAGCATCCCAGGGAGATGCACTCTGAAGATCCCAGCTCTCCACACCTCTGATTCCCCTGTGCCCCAACTTTACCTTATTTATATAGCAGGGTATCTCCATCATAGTACATCCATAATGATGTCATTTATTCTGCAGATCCAATGGGATCATCCCTTACCTAACACATTCTCTGTTCTGAGACATGACTGACAGACCAATCACTTCAGCCACTAAAAAGATTTATACTTCTAGCAAAGAAAGCTGGGCTTTTAGTCCTAGAAATTGAAGTTTGCATCTCAAGTTTCAGAGTCTTTGAATGCCACAGTTAGAGATGGATTACTTACCAAGTACATTAGAATTCTTGCAAATAATGCAAACCAGTTAATTATGCTGAATGCTGAATCAAAGAAAACTGATTTGACTGTTTTGAAAAATCCCTATGCACCTGGCTGGTGTGGCTCAGCGGACTGAGTGCTGTCCCATGGACTGAGAGGGCCTGATTCGATTCCAGGTCAGGGCACATGGCCAGGTTGCAGACTTGATTCCCAGTAGGGGGCATGCAGGAGGCAGCCGATCCCATGCATCTCTTTCACATCAATGTTTCTATCTCTCTCTCCCTTCCTGTCTCTCTAAAACAGCGGTTCTCAACCTGTGGGTTACGACCCCTTTGGGGGTCGAACGACCCTTTCACAGGGGTCGCCTAAGACCATCGGAAAACACATATTTCCGATGGCGATTCATAACAGTAGCAAAATTACAGTTATGAAGTAGCAACAGAAATAATTTAATGGTTGGGGGTCACCACAACATGAGGAAATGTATTAAAGGGTCGCAGCATTAAGAAGGTTGAGAACCACTGCTCTAAAAAATCAATAAAAACATTTTAATAAATCTCTATGCAAACAATGATGTGTGAGAGATAGAGATTAAATGAACATCTTATATCAGTCTGTACATCAATTATCTCGAAAAGAGAGTGGAATTGTCTGTTTCTAGTCACATCTCTTATTTTCTCTGCTCTGTGTGAAAGAGAAGTGTTAATGAGTACCAAAATGTCTCAAAGTCAGGCAGCAAAAAGGAGGGGAAAACATCAAAGGGTCAGAATAATTCCTATCAAGAATTTTTTTGCTCCCTGAAAAAATAAGGTTGATATTCAGCATGAAAGACAGGATTTGAAAAGAACAGTCTTTTTCCCCCCACACATCTTATATGACTGCTCACCCTTAAGAAGATCGGCTCTCTTCTTTCTCTCCTTTCTATATGGAAGGACACATGAACAGAAGGGTAGGAGTGTCCTGACTCCCTCTCAGGGCAGGCAGTAAGTCCCCTCTTTGAAGGAGACTTAGTTCTGGGAAACCTATACTTCAAGGAGAATAAGGCCAAAATCCAGGTTGTTTCCCAGAAATTCAAAGTATCCTGTGTCTTTTGTTAAAAGATACTGATTGGGTAGAGGCTGCAGTCATCGGTAGCCACCTCCCACGGGGTGACTGATGTCACCGTGCCGTGTGGGGCTGGTGGTCTGGTAGACAAGCACACTGCTGGGGATGAGCCCCCAAGCTCCAACCCCGCAGTGCCTTGGAGCAGGATGGATTCATGGGGAGAAAATATCAGCAGCGATAGAAAATAGGCTGATTGTTGAGACAAATCAATAATGATTTTAAGAAAATTAAACCCTGGCTGAAAAGGGTAGAAAGCACCTCTTAAAGCTCTAAGGCTCTAAGTAGCAATGAGGGACTAACTTTAGAACCTCTTGGGTGTCCACCCTATCCTCAGCGCTCTGATTCCTTGACCATTCTCTAACTCCTCAGTAGCTCATTATTTCAGATGACAGGGTTCCTGGTCTTCACTGTATAAACAACTGCTTAGAGAACTAAAAGGGGGTAGACCCAGGCTTGTTTATATTTGTATGTATGGACTCTGAAAGGATAACGAAATGAAAGTCCTGGTGTTCTCTAAGGGCCCTGACACAGGACACAGAAGCAGTTGAGACAATTTTGTGAAAGAAGGAACAGCACCGATAGTATGTGTCACGATCGAGGATTCCCCCTCCACGTTTGTGACCGTGTTATCTAACATTTCTCCACTGGCCCCCAGATTCTATCTTCATGACATACACACAAGTGAATAAAAAGCAAATCCAGAAGAATATTCAACACTCAAGTCCCTCCCTGATTGACATATAAAAGCCACTTAATCACATTTTAACTTGATTACCATGCTATTTAAATCCAGCCTCACAAATGAAAGCCTGCCTTTGTTTTTATTAAAACATGGAAGATCCTAAGGGGTCTAAATATTATTTTTGGTTGGAAAATCGCTCCAGTGGTCCATCTAGCTCCACAGAGTAGAAAATGATGTAACTCGTAGAGGCGGGTGGGGGGGGGGATATACTCCCCTCATAGTCCTGGCCACTCACAGAGACCCTCAGAATGTCTGAAATTGTCCTTGCCCGTGCTCACAGGAATGGTGGCTTCATTTGTGAGGGGCTTAGCACTATACTGGCAGTAAGGAGGGTGTGGGTCCAGGACAGGAGAGGGTGAGGGGCTGGCACTGTGAAGAGGGCTCTTTCCAGAGGGCTGCATTGTTCCCGCTGATCGGCTCTCCCCCAGGTGTTGTACTGAAGGGGTTCAGAGCAGGCCTCCCCAAGACATGCTGCTTCTGCATGTAGAAGACTTTGAGGTGAAGGCAGACGAGACCCTGTGGGCTCAAGAGGAAATTTTACCTCTCCCTTAAAGAAGTTAAATTAGGGGCTTTGCATAAGTAACTCTTTGTGACCTAACTATAGGGCAGAAAATTACTGAACATTCTAATTATTGAACATCTGCTCTTATTATCATCCTGTGAATGACCTTCCTCCCCTCTGAGGCCCCAAGGTGCCCTACCCCATCCTTAGCTCAGAATGTCACATATACCTCATTTTCCCTTTCTGTCTCTGATTCTCTCATGTACATAAGGTTCCTATATGCATGTTTATCATTAAATTTGGTTATTTTCTTCTTAGTCCATTTCATGTTGATTTCATTATTAGACCAGACAGAAGAAACTAGAATGGTAGAGAAAAATTTCTCCCTCCCCCACAATACACTAAGGCAAACCCCTCAAATAGCACACAGTGATAACCAAAGGGACCGTATGTCTGTTTGGCTGTGTATATCTCACAAAGCACATCCTTTCCTATTATCCAATTGATGAGCACAGCAGTCCTGTGAGGTAGGCAAGACAGGTACTTTTGGTCACAGGATAATTTAGGTTGGGGTTTGTTTGTTTGTTTTTAATGCTAAATTATTTGCCCAAGGCCTCACAGAAAGAAAGAGGCAGACTTTGTGCAAGAACTCAGGCTCTGATACTTGGTCCAGTGTGGTCCTGCTACAGGCTTGCTTCCCACATTCCTTTGCAAGAGGAGGCTTAGACCATTTTCAGGAAATGGAGAGAATGGCCTTGAAAATCACCCTCACGAGAGGGAGACGGACTCAATTTTCCCTCTATTGCCTAAGAGAGTTCAGTGGTAATAACACAAGCTTCGATTCAAATAAGAAACCCATCATGTGGTAGACTGATTAATAGCCTCCCAAGTACCTCCACATCCTAATCCTTGGATCCTGTGACTGTTACCTTACACAACAAAAGTGACTTTGGAGATGGGATTAAAACTCTTGAGATGGGGATGCGCTGGATGATGGTACATCCAATGTAATCACAAAGGCCCCTATAAGGAGGAGGCACAAAAGTCGGAAAAGGCAGACAAGGTGATGTAACCATGGAAGCAGAGGCTAGAAAGATGTGAGAGAGAAACTGGAAAGTGCTACTCTGCTGGCTGTCACGATGAAGGAGGGTGGCCGCGAGCCAAGGAACTCGGCAGCTTCAACAACCTGGAAAAGGCAAGAAAATGGATTCCCCTAGAGCCTCCAGAATGAATGTAGACTTGCCAACTCAAGTCCAGTAAGATCTGCATCAAACTCCTGACCTGCAGAACTGTAATATAATAAATTAGCGTTGTACTAAGGCACCAAGTTTCTGGTAATTCATTCCAGCAGCAATCGAAAACCAGTGTACACAGTTGCCAGCTTTCCCTCTCAATAGCTACAAAATGTTTTCCCATAAAGCTAAACCAAAAGCTGACCCAGTAAAATCTGAAAACAACTGCCAAAGGCAATTATTTGGGTTTACAGAGAAAAATTACAGTTAATATTTATTGAATGCTTAGTATGCTCCATGTAACGTTCCACATCATGTGTGTGTTCTCATTTAAGCTTCAATGTAGCCCAAATTATGTAACCTTTCTGTGCCTCATTTCTCCCAGCTATAAAATATATGAAATAAGTAACAAAAGCCCGTTTCATATATTTTGTTGTAGTAGCCAGCCTTCAAGATGGTCTACAATGATCACTTGTGATACTATAATTTATATAAAATATATATGTGGTCTTTAAAACTGTTCTTCACGTGTCGCTCTCAAAACTTTTGGAACTTAAACCTAGAGCAATGATGGCACCTTCTTATAATATTTGGGTTTGTGCCTCAGTTCCTGAAATAGCTTCAGAGTGATAAAGGTGACAGGTGTCTTTTGTTAGTCATCACAAACCCCTTTCTACCGCACCTGAGTTTATGTTAATGCAGTGACTTTTAGAAAGCCCCTAAGGATGGGAGCTAGTTGCCAGGGGAACCAACCATAATCAGAGGGCTGGAACGTTCAGGCACCGCCTCTTCCTTGGTCATTGAATCAATCAGCAATGACTGGTGACTTCATCAAACACGCCTTTGTAATGAAGCCTCCATAAAAATCTCAAAGGAGTTTGCGGGTTGGTGAATCTGTGGAGGTGCTGGGAAGGTGGTACCTGGAGAGGGCCTGCATGCTCCGTGCCCTTCCCACATAGCTTTCCCTGTGCATCTCTTCCATCTGTTCCTGACTTGTATCTTTTTATAATAACTCAGTAAGCAAACTGTTTTCCTAAATGTTGTGAGCCACTCTGGTCAATAAATGGAACTTCAGAAGGGGTGGTAGGAGCCTCCAACCTGTAGCCAGTCAGTCAGAAGCACATGTAACCACAACCTGGGTGTAGGGTTGTCATGGTAAGAACTGAGGCCTCCAGCCAACAGCCAGCACTAACTTGTCAGGCTGGTGAGGGGATCATTTTGGAGGTTGTTCTTCGAGTCCTGGTCAGGCCCGCAGACGACTGTAGCTACAGCCAGCATGACTATAACCTCATGAGAGGCCCGGAAACAACAAAACCACCCAGCTAATTGTTCCCAAATTCCTGCCCCTCGAAACTGTGGGAGACAATCGATACCTGTGGTTGCTTTAAGCTCCTAAATTTTGGGGTCGTTTGTTACACAGAAATCGACAACAAGAACAGTTGTTATGAGAATAAAATAAGCTAATATTTTAACTAATATAGAGAGTGCTTAATTATAATAGTACGTGGCCCATAGGAAATATTATTTAAGTGTTTAAAAAATAAATTCCTTCATTAAAAGTGAGATACTAATAGCTGGACCCTGATAGGTGACAGGATTAGAAAAATGACTAACATGATCCCGGCCCACAAGTAGCTCATACTGAGAGACAGAGAGGAAGAGGGAATAAACAGATACATAATTCTTCTGTTTTGCACAACACAGCTACAAATGCATGAGGAAACAGTCACATGTATGAAAGATTTAATAAGTCATTAAATTTTACACAGTTCAGTAAATTTATATCAACATAAAATGTTTCAACAATTAAAATGAATGTGCCAAGTGGTTTAATTTTTCTGTAATTGTTATTCTCTCACTTCCACTTACTTGTTCACTTAAATTATACACCAAATAAATTAAGAAAGGGTGCTCTCTCTATATAATAATAACTTGTAGTCAGTGTTTTCAAGGAGCTTCGAACATTAAAGTTGCTATTATTAATTTATACTATTAATTTTTGCCTTCTCTCTTCGGGCCATGTGTTGAAGCCTTTAAGAAAACATCCTAAATCACTCAAAAGGTAAAATAAGGAATATTTTAAAGGAAGTTAAATTTGTACTTTCTTCTCTCCTTATCTTATGAAAAGCAAATCTACCACATGAGCCTTTATCAAAGTAATGTTGGAAAACAGGGACACTCTATTTTTCTGTGAAACATGAATCAAAATTACCCCAATGAGTCTAAATGAGACGGAAACGTCATATCCATATATCTCTGCCCTTTTTGTGGCAAGGCACCCAGCAACCTAGAATACTGATCAGGGCACTGAGGTTTAGCCTCTGCTACTGAGGTTCTCATTGCTTTTTTTCAAATTCTGCAGTTGATAGAGCCAAAACCAAAATATCCATTTAGCTGCTAAAGAAAATATTTTTATTTTAGCATGTAGAAATGCTCTAAGAAAAAGAAGGGGGGGAGAACACCTGTGATTCTCCAAGGACAATCTCTGGTTTCATGGAACACTGAGGATGTTGGAGCTGTCGGCTCTTATAATACCTGCCTGCAGTTAATTTGATTTCTCCATTCAAGTTAAAATGAATTGCATAACTGAGCAGCTGAACACTTTCCATGTTATTAAACCAATGAGTACGTTATACATTGTGCCCTTCCAGCCATCCTCACTGAGCTCTCCACTCACGGCCCAGAGGTTTTAATTGCATAACCAGCTGTTATTGTCACTTGAGGCCCTATGTGGAGTAATTAGTGAGAAGACACTAAGTCAACCCAAGAGAACTCTGCTAGAATTACATTCTGCCTACAGATGTGCAAATCGTTTTGTGAGAAAGAGTGTGTGTGTGTGTGTGTGTGTGTGTGTGTGTGTGTGTGTGTTAGATAGTGACAGAAATACAGCTTTGGCCCCTCAAATCCTCCAGATACCTTCCAAGCTGTATAATTGGGGATAGGTCAATTCCTGGGCAGAAAAAAAAAGGGCGCTCCAAATGACAAAGTACTTCACTTACAAGAGGAAACAAAAGGACAGTATAGAGTTGTAAAAAAAATCAGGTGTGACTGAGAACGGCAAAAGTTGGGTCTGGTGGGTGGGAGGCGGATGCTTAACCTACAGAGTGGTTCCAGCAGGATTGTGATGGGCTCATATACGAAGCAAAGGAGGCTAGATCCCAATTCAGACTTAATGGCAAGGCATGAATGTGTGTGTGTGTGTGTGTGTGTGTGTGTGTGTGTGCGCGCGTGTGTGTGCGTGCATGTGTGTGTATGTGTGTGCATGCGTGTGCACATGCACATTGGTGGGCAGGACATTAACAACAGACACAGTGGGAAGAAGAGAGATGGGAATGTACTATGAGAAGTAATAAAGTCTTGAGACAAGTAACTGAGAATGTTATTTAAATTAATAGAAATTTTACGTAAACCCATATTTGAATAATGGAAATAAATAGCTCTTATTAAACTAAATAAAGTAAAACAATTATGAAGAAAGAGAGGAAAGGAGGGAGGGATGTGAGGGGAATATCAGTGGAGAAAAAGGACAGAGAAGGGAAAACATTTCTAAAATTCAAAATCAAGCATATTTGGTGGCCAGTTTTTTATGAGAATGAATACAGAGACAGGAGAATGATGCCTTGAAAATCAGTCTGAGACTTTGTATCTGAGAATGGTGAAGGTGTCTTGAGATGTAGCTGGAAATGTGCAGTCTGCACAGGGAAATGCGGTTCTGGGCCTAGGAGAGGTCCTGGCTGAAGACCGAGTAGTCATCAGCATAGAGAAAACTGTCTTTATTAAGCACTCATTCCCTTCTCAAAACTCTGCCATGTACTTTAGATATGTGGTCTCACTTAATTTAAAAACTCTCATTAATTTAAAAAATTGGCTTTTACAAATGAAGGACCAAGATTCAGGAGGATGAGTAACTTGCTCAAAATCATAAGGTTAGCATATGATTAAGCTTGAATTCAAAATCAGTAGATATTCCATTTAATTTCTGCTGAATCCATGTAAGTACTTTAGAAGACCTCTTATTCTTTCAGGATGAATAGTTGTTGATTAAAGAAGGGAATCATTGAAAATGATTGCATATAAATCTTAAATATTTCACTTTAACTTGAAATATATGTACATGTATATATATTTCAAGTTAAACATGTGTGTATATATATATTTCAAGTTAAACGTGTGAATGTGTGTGTGTGTGTGTGTGTACAGGGTGTCTGTAGAGTCTATCACATTTTGAAAATAAAATATATTTTAATAAACACTGGCTTTATAATTATTCAAAGTTGTGTATACATTTCTGGGGACATCTTACATGTCTTTAGATGTTGGGCCAAGATCTCTTCTTTCAATATGGGTTCACTGATGAAGATATGAACCTTCATAAACCACACACACAAATTACATACATGCCTTATTGCCTATGATTTCTAGTTTGCATTTCTTAAAAGGAAAGAGAACCTAAAGATATTTGTGAGTCAATGAGTGCAGAGGGTTTTCTCAATATATTTCTCTGTACTGCCCACAACTAACTGGACAGCAATTTTTAGGAATTCGTTTTTATCAAATTTTTCTAAAGCAGTCAACTTAATTTTTATAAGAAACACAATCTCTTCTTTTTGTACTAGAAAGTTTAAGTTTATTTTATATTTAAATAAATAGGTCATGGTAAATACAATAGGAATTAACTGGCTTTAAAATAAGCACAGATCTCTTGGTAAGAAAACAACCCAACTATTAGGAGCAGAAGTATGAAAATAGTGGCCTGCACTGTGCAGGAGTGATCAGTATCCTCTGGGCACCAGTACTTCTGAGCCAGAAGAGGCTGAGAGCCTCAATCAACCTGGTGAGACAGCCCAGCGAAGATCTGTTAAGAGAGTTCCTTGTGTCCTGAGAATTCATCTTTGGAATGATAGTCCTAAATTACAAACATTTTGAACACAATCATTGTGTATGAAAAAAAGAGCAAGACCTTGTTCCTGCCCCCTGGGGAATTTAAAATCTAGTCACTGAAATAAAAGACCCTTAATCATAAGAGAAATATGGAAAATGCTATCTGTTGAGTACTTGAGTATTACTTCCAGGCATTATTCTAAGTGCTGTACATATATTATTTCATAATAATCCTTGAGGTTGGTACTATTAAAACCTTCACTTAACATGGAAGGAAAATGAAGCATAGAGAGGTGAAATAATTTTCAGAAGGTGACCCATTTGGTAAATGATGGGTAAATTTCAAACCCAGGCAGTCTTATCAACACAGTCTACATTATTAGCCACCATCATATATCAATAAGCTGCCATGTACCAGGAAGCAGACTGTGCCATTCATATATTTTATCTCATTTTGATCCTCAGATAACACTTCAAGATATATATTAATAGTCCCATTTTACAACATGTCTTGCCACAGAGCTATGAAGTGGCAGAGCTGGAATTCAAATAAGCATAGCTAATTTAACTTTAGTTTTCACATTCTTTAATCTATGCATCACTGTCACACAATATTATTTATAAATAACTACATGCTAATCTGTGTGAAAAAGCCTGATGATAGTAAGGAAGCAAATAAATCACATACATCTAACTCAGAAAAACAGTTGGAATGCTTCATAAAATCATGGGGTGCAGTAACACTCAGATTACTTATCCCTGTTCTAAATAACAGAAAATTATTTTCTCACAACGAACATAAATAAAATGTAGATGATTTTTCTGACATGCTTATTATAGCAAAATAGAAAATTTAGAAAAGTGAAATGAAGAAAGTAAAAAATACTCATGATTCTATCATTCAATATAATCTGTGAACATTTTCTTACACTATCTTCCAAATTTTTGAGTGTGTGCATACAGGAATTTCTCCCACAGATAATCTTTCACATGTGACTTGGCAATGAGGTAATTGAATAATTAGGGACCCTCATTGTGTTATGTGGAGGAGTGTTTTTGTGACTTTGTGCTTTGTTTATCATCCTTATGGGTGATTAATGTGATGAGAATTTGAAATACATTCTTACAGAGATGGGAAACATGTCTTGGCTTTCTTCCTATCTCATTCTGGCTGCTGCTTCTTATTTTCTTTGGCACATTCCTCCTTCTCTAATAACTAAATGTTGGTTTGCCTCAGGGTTCTGAACTGAGCCCTCAACTCTACTTACTCTATATTTTCTCCAAAGTGATCTGATTCACTCCTGCAGTTTCCATATTACCTGTTATCTGATATCTGATTCATTTTTATCTCTAGTCCATTCCTCTCTTCTGCTATTTCTAAACATCTCCGTGGCATCTCTATCTGGATATGTAAAATACACCTCAAAGTCAACTCTTGCAATACGCCTCACATCTATTCCCCTTCTTGTCTTTCATCACACAGTTCATTCAGCCAGAACTTTCAGAGGCATTTGTGGTATGTCCCTTTTATTCATTTTTTGTAGCCAATTCATCACAAAATCTACACATAATTCCTTCAACATCTATCTGTAATCTCCCTACTTTTCCCCAGCCACATCTTTGTTCTAGTAACCATCGTGTCTCAGTATAGTAGGTAATAGTTTTATGTTTCACTACTTTCGTTCTTAAGCCCTATCATCTCTTTTCACATAGAAACTAAAATGATCCTTCTAAAATTAAAAAAATATATATCAAGTCATTCCATTGCTTGAAACCTTAATATGGTTTCTCACTGCACCTAGAATAAAATTAAAACTCCATAATAATCAACAATGATCGGCTTCTCCTATTTCTCCAACCTCATCTCACTCCATACTCAGTTCATTCCTCCTGAGATGTCTCTTCCAGTTCCTCAAATACAGTAGACCCTCTCTAGGGAAGGAGAAAAAAAATTGGTATTATCAAAAGTTGAAAGGTGAATTCTGGTCTAGACAAGAAGCCATAGACCATTTCTCCCTGTTTCTTCCCACTAGACACGATAAACCCTGGGACTAATGTGACAGACAAAGAGGAGCTCTGAAAGGTGATAAGGAGCCAAACTTGTTTGGAACCCCAGGACTGGAGGAACAACATAGAGTCAGAGTGTCGTGTGCCTCTCCCCAAAATAACCTGTAAATCACCCCAACCAGCATGTTCAGACCTGCAACCCAGCCACAAAAGCCAGCCTCTAAAAGCTCCATTCTCTGCCTGAAACAATGAAAACCTCTCTGACATCAGGCAAGCGCAGAAGAAATGGCAAGAGATCCATCAGGAGCCGCACTAACAATGAGTACCTGAGGAACCACTCTCCTTTACTGCTGGGACTAAGACTCCCCTTTCCCACTGAAAGATCAGAGAGATATCTACCCAGGAGGGCTGGAAGAGGGAGCCAGGCACAGCAAGTGTCTCAGTTCAGGAAGCCCCTTTGACCCTACAGGCCTGAGACTCCTCTCACCAGCTGAGATACACCCAGTGGCCCAGCCTGGGGAAACCCCTTCATCCCTCAGGAAGCACCATCAGGTATTATTGGGAGCCCCAGCAGCCAAAGGCAAGTCAAGTAGACCAAAATAACACTGCAACAGCTCTAAAAATTAAGCTGCCATTGTGAAAATGACAAAAAAAAAAAAAAAAAAAGTAAAAGAAGCTAAGGTCTGCATTTAAAACAAAATGACAGACTACTAAAATAACATTTTTAATTAGGACCCAAACACTCTTAACACAGTAGACAAAATTTTCAAGACAACTGCATTCCATGGCTTGTGGTCCCTTCCTTCATCTTCAAAGCAAGAAGCATAGCATCTACAAATCTCTCTGTGACTCAAAGACTTCGATTTCCATCATCACATACCTTTCTATGATGCTCTGCCTCCCTCTGGTAAGAACCCTTGTATATTGGGCACATCCAGGTAATGCAAGATGATCTTCCATCTCAAGATCCTTCACTTACATCTTCAAAGTCCCCTTTACCATGTAAATGAAGGTATTCATAGGTTTCAAGGATTCAGACACAGAAATCTTTTGGGGGTGGGAAGAACAGTCTGCTTTCCATACCAACAGATTGTGATAAGCCATCTGACATACCATAATACCCAAAGTAACCACTGTAAAAACTATAAAAAGAAATATACTTAGATGCACTGTAAATAAATCAAAATGATATCTGAAAAAACGTTTCGGTAATCCACAAGAAGACAAAAAGAGAAACAGAAGCCCTTTGGTGTGGCTCAGTTGGTTGGGCATCATCCTGTGCACTGGGGGGGTGGCTGGTTTGATTCTCAGTCAGGGCACATGCCTGGGTTGTGGGCTCAATCCCTGGTAGGGGTGTGTGGGAGGCAGCCAATCAATGTTTCTCTCTCACACTGATGTTTCTCTCTCTCTCCCCCTCTTCCTCTCTCTCTAAAATCAATAAAAACTTAAAAAAAAAGAAATAGAAGAACAAAAATAAGAGGAAAAGAAACAAAACCCCCACACACAAAAATAGCAGATTTAAGCACTAATATCAATATTATCCTATATGTAAATGTTCTAAATGCACCAATCAAAAGACAGTTATTGGTACAGTAAATCTTTTTTAAAATGACCCAACATATGCTGTTCAAAGAAGCTTACTGCAAATTCAATGACATATGTATATTGAAAGTAAAAAAAAAAAAAAAAAAAAAAATAGAAAAGTTATATATAAGAAATAAAATCATGTAAACATTAAATTTTAAAAGCAGGAATGGCTATTTAATATTTGATAAAGTAGATTTTAGAGCAAAGAAAATCAGTATAGAGAGTGAAGGGCACTACATAATGATAATAGTATCAGTGCACCAGGAAGACATAACAATCTTAAATGTATATTCACCAAATATCAAAACCTCACAATACAAGAACCAAAAAACTGATAGAGCTGAATGGAGAAATAGATAAAGTCACAATTATAGTTGGGAACTTCAAATAGTTCCCAAGTAGTTCAAGAACCTCCTCCCAAAAACTGATAGACTTACTAGACAGAAAATAAGAAAGGATATAGGAGATATTAACAATACAATCATCCAACAGACTCTAATGGGCATATGTAGAACACTCCACAAAACAAGCAGAATGTATATTTTTTTGAGCACCCACAGAATAGTCATAAACTTAGACCATATCCTAGATCATAAAACAAACTAAAAATATAGAATTAAAATTAAACAACACACTTCTAAATAAGCCAGGGACCAAAGAAGATGTCTCAATGGAATTTTTTTTTAAATACATATAGAATTGAATGAAAATAAAAATATGTTGTTACTTAAGCAATGTTGAGAGGGAAATTTATAGAACTAAATGCTCACATTAGAAATGAGAAAAGGTCCTAATTTAATAATCTAAGTTCCTACCTAAAAGAAACAAAATATAAAAAGCAAAAAAACTAAAATAAGTAGAAAGAAGGAAATAATAAAGAGCAAAAATTAATAAAATTAAAAATAGAAATATAATAAAGTAAATGAAACACAAGTTGGTTTTAAAGCCAGAGGTATCATACTCTCTGACTTCAAATTACACTATAAAACTACAACAATCAAAACAGCATGGTATTGGCAGAAAAGCAGACACACAGAGCAATAGAATAGAATTGAGAGCCCAAAAATAAACTCACATGTATATGGGCAAATAATTTTCAACATGGGAGCCCAAAACATGGAGAAAAAGCCTCTTCCATAAATGGTGCTGGGAAAATTGGAAAGCCACATGCAAAAGAATGAAACTAGAATGCTATTTGTCATCATACACAAAAATGAACTCAAAATGGAACAAAGATACAAGAAAATACATAGAAAAAAAATAGGTACCAAACTTATGGATCTAGATTTTAGAGAGGATTTTATGAATTTGACCTCAATGGCAACGGAAGTAAAAGCAAAAATAAATGAATGGGACTACATCAAACTAAAAATCTTCTGCACAGCAAAAGAAACCATCAATAAAACAAAAAGGCAACCAACCAAATGAGAGAAGATATGTGCAATAAACACCTCCCATAAGGGGTTAATATCTGAAATATATAAAGAACTCATACAACTCAACAACAACAATAAAAAATCTAATTCAAAAATGGGCAAAGGACCTGAACAGACACTTCTCCTAAGAAGACATACAAACAATCAACAGATATATGAAAAGATGCTCAACTTCAGTAGCTATTAGGGAAATGCAAATCAAAACCACAATGAAATACCACTTCCCACCTGTTAGAATGGCTATTATCAACAAGGCAAGTAATAACAAGTGTTGGAGAGGTTGTGGAGAAAAAGAAACCCTCATATACTGCTGGTGAGAATGCAAACTAGTACAGCCACTATGGAAAACAATATGGAGGTTCCTCAAAAATTAGGCATACAGTTACCATATGACCCAGCAATTTTCTGGTATATACCCCAAAATTTTAAAAACATTTATTTGCAAAGATATATGCACCTCTGTGTTCATTGCAGCATTATTCATGGTGGCTAAGACATGGAAACAACCGTAGTGTCTTTTGATAGATACTTGGATAAAGAAGATATGGTACATATATACAATAGAATACGACTCAGCAATAAGGAAAAATGAAATACTGCCATTTGTGACAACATGGATGGATCTTGAGAATATCATGCCAACCAAAATAAGACAGAAAAAGTTAAGAACCATATGATTTCACTCATATGTGGGATATAAAAGTGAAAGCAACAAACAAATAAGACAAATGAAAACTCAGACACAGACAATAGTATAGTGGTTACCAGAGGGAAATGGTCCAATACATGGTGACAGAAGGAGACTTGACTTCGTGAAGTGAACACACAATGCAATATTCAGATGTGTTATAGAGTTGTACACTTGAAACCTATATAATTTCATTAATCACTGTCACCCCAAAAAAAGTTAATTAACAATTTTAAAATCTAGTTCTTTTAAATAAAATTGTTAAACCCGTATTAGGACAGACAAAAATAAAAAGGTAAATGACCAATATTGATATTATAGATTCTGTAGTCACTAAATGATAATTGGAGAATATTATGATTAACTTTATGCTCATAAATTCAATAAATTCAAAGAAATGGACTAATTCCTTGAATAATACAAATTTTCAAAACTCGATCAAAATGAAATAGATACCCAAAACAAAGATAGTAAAAAAGAAGAAAATCACAGACCAATAGTTCTCATAAACACAGATGCAGCAATCCCAAGCAAAATAATAGCAGCTCGAGTCCAACAATGCATAAAAGAATTATGTACCATGACCAAACAGGGTTTATTCTAGATATGCAAGACTGGTTCAGTATTTGAAAATCAGTCAATGTGATCCATATCAGCAATCAAACAAAGCAAAATCATGGTGTCAATTGATAGAAAAATAGCATTTGACAAATCTAACACCATGATAAAACTTTCAGCAAATTGCTTCAACTTGATAAAACCATTCACACACAAAGAAACTGAAGATAACATCATACTGAATGATAAAAGACTGAATGTTTTCCCAATAGAATTGGAAACAAAGCATGAATGTCCACTCTCATCACTCTTATTCAATGTAGTATTGAAAGTTCTAGTCACTGCAATAGGTAAGAAAAAGAAATAAAAGGCATACAGATGAGAAAGGAAGGAATAAACCTTTTTCTATTTGCAGATGACAGGACTATTTATGTAGAAAAAAAACAAAACAAAACCTCCTGTAATAGTATAGAAGATCAACTCATGAAGTCAATCATATTTCCATGTATTTTCAATGAATATGTTAAACAAAAATTAAAATGTAATATGTACTATTTACTATATCTTCAAAGATGAACTATTTATATATACATTTAACTAAACCTATAAAGAGTCTGTATGCTAAAAATTTACAAAATGGGAATTAAAGAAAAAGACCTAAATAAATAGATATATAGTGTTCATGAGTTGGAAAATTTAACACAGTAAAGTTGTCAATTCTTTCAAAATTAATCCATAGGCTTAATACAATGTCTATCAAAATCCCAGCAAGGCTTTTGGCAGCCATAAACTTATTCTAAAATTTATATGAAATGGCACAGGTCCTAGAAAAGCTAAAGTGATCTATACTCTTGATAAAGAAGAATAAAGTGGGAGGGCTTAATCAATTGTAGTGGGTTGAATATTAGCCCCCAAAATATATGTCAATGTCCTAATCCCTGGTACCTGTGAATATCATCTTGTATGACAAAAGAGTGATAGACTTATTATATAGCTACAGTAATAAAGACAGTGTGGCAGACAAGAATCAATGGAACATAAAGAACCCAGAAATAGATTCATACATATATGTTCAACTGATTTTTGACAAAGGTGTAAAAGCAATTCAGTGGAGGAAAGATAGCCTTTTTTAACAAATGGCGCTAGAGCAATTGGACATCCGTAGGCAGAAGATAAAATGAACATCGACCTAAACCTCACACCATAGACAAAAATTAAATCAAACTGTATTATGGGCTTCAATGTAAAATATAAACCATAAAACATTTAGAAAAATAAATTGGAGAAAATCTTTGAGATTTAGGGCTAGACAGAGAGTTCTTAGACTTGACACCAAAAACTCTATCCATAAATGGATATATTTTTATGTTTTTAATCACAAAATTGATAAACTCAATCTCATCAAAATTTGAAAACTTTTGATCTGTGATGGCCCATGCAAAAATAATGAAAAGATAAGCCACATACTCAGAAAATATATTTGCAAACCACACATCCAACAAAGTACTAGTATCTAGAATATAAAGAACTTTAAAACTTTAACAATTAAAAAACCTATTAGAAAATATGTAAAAGTCATGAACAGATATTTAACTGAAGATAATATAGATGATAAAAAAAAAGCACACGAAAATATTTCAACATCATTGGCAATCAGGGAAATACAAATTAAAGCAATGAGATATCACTACAATATCACCACACATCTATCAGAAAGGCTAAAATAAAAATAGTAATAGAGCCCTGGCCAGGTGGCTCAGTTGGTTGGAGGGTTGTCCCATACACCAAAAAGTAGCAGGTTTGATCCCTGCCCCAGCCAGAGCAATTGATCAATGTTTCTCTTTCTCTCTCTCTACCTCTCATCCTGCCCCCCATTCCTCTCTCTAAAAATCAATAAAAACATATCCTCAGGTAAGAATTTTAAAAAAGTAATAGAACCATATGCTGTTGATGATGAAGAGAAACTAGATCATTCATACATTGCTGGTGGCAATATAAAATGATACAGCCACTCTAGAAAACAGTTGGGCAGTTTCTCATCAATCTAAATATATAATTACTGTATGACCCAGCAATTGCAATTTTACACTTCTATTTAAAAAATTGGAAACCTATATTACACAAAAACTTATACATGAATGTTCATAGAAGCTTTATTTGTAATAGCCAAAAGCTGGAAATAGCCCAGCTACTATTCTACAGGTGAATGGTTACATAAACTGTGATCTATAGATTCCATGGAACACCACACAACACAAAGAAAGAACAAACTATTGATATATGCAACAACTTTAATGAATCCCCAGGGCTTATGCTGAGGTGCAAAAGCTAATCCCAAAAGTTACATACTGTGTGACTCTATTACATAACATTTTGAAATGATAACATTTTAGAAATGGAGAACGGATTAGTGGTTGCCAAGGATTAGGCATGGGAGTAGGAGTGGGGTCAATGGGGCAGGAGGAAGATAGAGATGGTCAAAAAACTATTAGAAAATATGTAAAAGTCATGAACAGACATTAAACTGAAGATAATGTAGATGATAAAAAAATCACATGAAAATATTTCAACATCATTAGCTTGGACACTCTCAAATGAAAAGATTATAAAATAAGTAGAAATTGTTGTTTTTTAAAAAAAGAAAAGCATGCTGGATAATTTAACTTTTCAGTTAATTTTTTTAGGTGATTTGTCAATTCACATAGATAAATTTTACTAGACTGTGACAGTGAACTACCATTTTGCTTTGAAGAAAAAGATTGAATTTACATCAGTTAAATCTTTCTAAAATATGTTTGTTCTCAAATAGACACAAATCTAATAAATGTTGGGAAGGATATTCTGTAACTCTCGCAGCATTTACTATGTGAATATTAATAGTGTTAATGTACTTTACTACATGATTTTAAAAGATTTATTTAGAATCAAATCCAATAAAATGTCTTTCATTTCTGCTTCTTCAACCTACACAATTATTCTTGCAGATCTGAGAACATTTACAACTGCTAGGAACCTATTTCTCTTCACACTTGACATGGGGAATACTTGTTCACATATCCCCTTATGTATGTTTGAAATGACTAAATGAACATCAATTATATCTATGTCTTGAATTATGTCAGTCGGAACAAAATGTACTGCTTTTATTGGCATCATCACTACAGATTTGTTGGTCTGCCTTTACTATCAGATAGATGAGTGCCAGTTTAGAAATTAGTTACTTAACCAGGCACTCCTCTAAAATGGTAGTATTTTAAGTCTTTTATTAAATAAAGTTTTTGTTCTCTAATGCAAAAACAATAAATTCTCATTATTGAAAATAGGTAAAAAATTAAAATGCAAATAAATCCATAAACTTTTCTACCCATAGAAAGTCACCTCGAATACATTGATCTCTATAATTCAAGATTGTTTATATGTCTATATATGCATGTATCCATGGTTATTTTAATAATAATACTATATTATATACTTGTATATTTGATCATTCATTTCAAAAACATTATAAAATATCTTTCCATATAAAGGAAGCATTTGGGCCCTGGCCAGTTTGGCTCAGTGGTTAGAGCGTTGGCCTGCGGACCAGAGAGACCCAGGTTTGGTTCCTGCTGAGGGCACGTACCTTGGTTGCAGTTTGTCCCCGGCTCTGGTTGGGGTCACATGGGTGGCAACCAGTCGATGTGTCTCTCTCACATTGATGTTTCTGTCTCTCTCTTCCCCCCCCCCCCTCCTGCTCTAGTCTGAATATAAACGCAAAAATGTCCTCAGGTGAGGATAAAAAAAAAGAGAGAGAGAGAGAGAGAAGCATTTGGGTACCGTCTCATTAACTTTTTGTATCCATTATGTAAATGCATCTTAATTTATTTAACTAATCACCAATGATTGAAAATTTTATTTATTTTTCAATAGTTTGTTATAATTAGCAGAACTAGAGTTAAATATTTTACACATCATTATTTATTTCCTTAGGATAAATTCCTGAAAGTGGAATTCCTTTATAACTTATCGACAAAATAACTAGCAGTAAGAATTCAGCAATTTATAATATTACCAATGACTTTTCACAAGGCCAGTGCTGGGGAATAACTCTGTCCTTACCTTCCCTACAACCTCACCATCACTAAGAATGTACTTTCTATGTTTGCCAATTTGCAAGCTAAAAGTTGCATATTGTTTTTATTTCCTTTAATTATTGAAGTTGAACAAATATTCTTTTCACCTATGGACTTGGTTTTTAATACTTTTGTGATTTGTGTCCTTAAACTAGTTTTTCTTAATAACTTTAAATGTTTCATATAGCAAAGACATTAATCCTTTGTCACATGTTATAAATATTTAACATTTGGATATTTATTGGATATACAGATATTTTTCTTTTGGGAGGCTACCAAATCTCTTAAACTTCTCTTGATTTCTTCTTTGGATGAGGAAAATTCTTCCTCATTTCTAATATAAATACTCTCCTATATAAAATCAGGAGTGGGAAACTACACTTAGTTATCATATAGTTCAAACCCACCGTTTTATAGTTAAAAAAAATAAATAAATAAGGTTCTTGAGAGATTGCATGACTGTACTATGGCCACACCATTACTTTCTACTACTGCCAAGACTGCAGTTGAAGTATTTTACTCCCCCAGCCGTTGGAGAATTGAGCAGATGAATGATGTCCTTTCCTTCTGAAGACCCATGATGCTTTGGCTGTCAACAATTGGGGGAAAGTCTCCATGCTCACTTCCCGCACTGTGTACCCCAATTCAGGCTGTTCGATCCAATCCTCCAGGAGGTGCTGACGCATAGAGACCTGAGCATGCTGGGAAACATCCCACTGATAAAGGAAGATAGCATCTCCTGGTGGCCTCTGAGCTGTGCCAAAAGCTGTGGGTGTGGAGTTTTGAGAGGAGAGAGAAAAGGAAAAGGAAAAAAAGAAGAAGAAGAAAAAAAAAAGGACCTTTGGTGGTAGAGGAGCATCAGGTATTTACATTAGTGTCTAAAGGATTAAGAAAAAATGATAGAAAAAGAAAGGGAATGGTCAACAGGGAGAAGGGGGTGTGTAATGGAAGAATCACAGTAGTTCTTAAAAGACTGGCAGATGTCCAAAGTGCTTCCTTGGCCAACACATGCTCATTTGGGTCTGGCAAGCGACTTCGCCCAGATTCCAAATGACTGAACTTCCTTAAGTTTCACCCACAAGAAAATGTTTCCAAGTCCTCCTGCTTTCCACGAGGCCGATAGTATTAAACCTGCAGTTCTATTCTTGGAATTCAGGGATTAGTGGATGCCAACCTTCCTCTGTTATACTTGCCAACCAGCTACACAGTGAGTGCCAAGCAAAGATCATGTGATGATTTAAAAGCAAGACACACATAAAACACCAAGAACAGTCCTAATTTTCAAGCTGCACCTCTCCACATCATTGGCAGTATCGGTGATTAGGATTTATTTATTCTGCACTGGAGCAGCTCCTTCAGTGAAGACTGAAGGAATTTGCAGATGAAGGCGGCATAGAGTTACTGCTGAGTCTTTTGCTCCGGGAAACTGTCTAAGGAGGACCGCATTGTTGTTCCAATGCTCTGCTGATAGGAAGCTCAGAAGGTCAGGGCAGGGACACTTCCCGCTTATCAGGATTAGCAAACACTGTCCAAGAACTTGACCTTAAAGTGCTTGATTATCCAGCCAGAGAGGTAAATTCTCCAAGAGATTATAGAGAGGGAAAGTGTTTTTGCGGTGACTTGGTGAAAAACCGAGGCTGAATGGAAGTCAGACAAAAGGAGTAGAGAAAGCTGACCTTGCAATGAGTTATTGGAAGGAGAGACGGGGCCAGGTAACAAATCATATTTTCAGGTGAAACAGTATAAATCAGAAACTTTCCTATGCATTCACCCCATTTGCTATGTGTGGGGGATATTAAACACCTTAAAATCTTGGAACCAAATCAAAATCAGTTTCCCTGCCCCCCCCCCCCCAAATTGCACTGGAAACGCTCCGCCTCGGAGCCAACGACGCACACCTGATTAGCAGACACGGCTAGTGCTGCGATAGTAACCACTTTACGGAGATGAAGATTCGCTTTGCTCTGTAGGGGAGGGACAAGAAGGTCTGATCTTGCAGGAAAATATAGATTGCCAAATGAATGTGACTTGAAATAAAATCAGCTTGAACTCTGCTGGAAACCGACCCTCTGACCTCCTGCTTCCCAGCCTTCCACCACCACACCCACAGGCCTCCATTTCATGTATCACCCTGGCGGGTCCCCAGGATACCGAGGCTACAGAGCTCCCTCCCATTAGCTGCAGGAATCCAGAATATCCATGGCAACCGGTCTGTAATCCCAGGGAGAAGGCAGCAGAATTGAAAGGCTCCGTTCTGTTTCTACATGTACAGTTCAGTGAATTGACAGCATGGTGGTTCCCTGAGTCCCAGTGGATTAGGATGCACTCTTCTCCCTTCCTGTGTCCTCTGGGTACCTGTGTAGGTCTCAGCCAAGGTTAAGGAATTTTTCAAATGTGTATTTCCCCACTCCAGCTACTTCGGCCCCTATCCAGAAGCATATTCCCTAAACATTCCTGGCTTTGCAGCATTTTTTTTAAACAAAATAAAACATAGTTCTGCTATTGGTCTTTGTACCTTCCTACAAAATCATCCCACATTGGGTGTGCATGTTGTGCAAATTACAACGGAGATCTGATTTCTAACACACCGAGTCCTTTGTGTGGCAAGATCTTTATAAAAACCGGCAGAGGGATAATAAATACATACGATTTTATCATGAAATTAAGTTGTAGCATCAAATAACTATAATCACGTTTAAGTGATTGTTTGTGCCACAGATATTTAGACAGGGTAACAGATTGCACAGTGCCCTCGCTGTTTGCCAATGGAGCCTGAATAACTAATTTGCACTCCATGCCCTGTGGAACGGCAGCTGAGTCCCCAGTGGATGTGGGGGAACTTAACAGAAGCAGACCATTTGGTCTGCAGAATCAAAATGAGGCACAAATGGTATGTACTGTACACAATCTAGATTCATATGTTGTCTCCATCGTTGCCTAATAATAGGATTATCAAAAGAGGTCAATCTGCCAGTCAGCGCTTCTTAACACTCTTGAGTCAAGTGGACCCCTTATAAAGCCACTGAGAGCTAGAGGTGCTCCTCCCAGGGGAATGTATGTGTGTGTGAAGTGGAGAGTTAGATGTGGTGTTCTCTGTTGCTCAGAATTTTTACAGAAGCTACAAAGGATGAGTATATAGTCAGCATCAAGGAGCCCACCCCCACCACCTAAATGGTGAGGTCAGTCCCAAAACATTCACTCCTGGAGTACAGGCATACCTGGAGGTACACCAAGACTTCCAGAGTGGTACAAGGCCACAGATGGTTTTATGAAATTAATTCTAGATTATATATATATAATCTATATATTATATATATAACTATATTATATATAGGTAACTATATATATAGTTAACTATATATTTAATATATTATAAACATTTTATATATATAATTTTTTCACAGAATTCCTTCTCCTTTTTTTCATAAGAAAGGTAAATGTCTAACCCACCCCTAACTCAACTCTGGTGTATTATCTGGGTTGTGAGCAATTCCATCATCCCAACGAGACAGTACACATATCCACGTCTGTTAAGTTCTTGCTCATCAAGCCCCAGGTTTGAGTCTCAACAGCATATTTTGATTTCAAGAATAAAAAGGTGAAAAACTCCAAGTTTAATAATAACAGATTAACATTACATCTTTGAGCCAAATAAATATAAAGATAAGGTATTATATTTTCTTGGACATTTATTCAGATGGTTAAGAGGACTATTTTTACCTTTCGCCAAAAGATTATTGACTACTTTAAGTATCTTTTTGATTTTTACTGCTTACTGTCATTTATTAACCTTTTCTCTCCTCAATTACTCTCTGTTACCATGTACTTCTTTATTTAGATTTACTTGATAGGAAAGCATTATATATTTCAGTGCAAATAATGTCATTAAGGCTTGTAATGAATCTTTTATAATCCCATATTTCCTCGAGGCCCAAAACTTTCTTTTATTGTTGCTGCTGATCTCCACTAAATCCTTACTCATCCCTAAAACTGAAAGGAGAATGAAGAGGAGGAGGACAAGGAGGAGGAAGAAGGCCTCATTTCTGTTTAGAAAATACTTTTCTGATAAAACTTTACTTTTATAGCTAGGATAGAGTTATCAAAATGTATAATATTTTTAAGCATTGACCAATTTTGTATCAATACTTGTTATGATAACAAAATTCAGAAGAAATTTTCTAAATAGTAGTTTATGATTATAGGAAACAAAAAAATTTAATTTAAATATGCATTTTTGTTAGGAAAAGTAAGAAGAAAATAAAAGATTGAAAAGCTTCAAACCATGTTACATGAGGAAAAATTCTTTGGGTGAAATGAAATAGGAAAAAGAGTCAAGGGGGGGAAAAGAAAAACGTAAAATCTCCAACTATTAAAACAGTTATTCACCTTATTGTGGAGGTGGTGGTGGGTTATGATGATTTATTTAAAAAATGATAGTGGGCATCAAATAGTTATGGTATTTAAATTCTATTATGTATATTTATGAGTATTTTAAACATTTTATTTAAAAATATTGATATTTATAATAAGTAACAAATTACATCCCTTAGTACTATTTAAATTTATGATTAAAATTTTAGGTATCAACATAAAAATGTGTAAGGAGTACATAGTTCAATTTCAAAATAAGCTAAAGTGGTCTGTAAGTCAGAGTTGGAAGGTCAGTGCCCTACAAGGTAGTGACTGGTTGTGCCAGCATCTGCCCATGAGCAACTGCCAGGCCGTCCAAGGAAAAGGAGAGAGATGAAGGAGTGAGGGTCTCTTTGGAGAGATTTCAGCAGGATGGACTTCTATTCCCTCATCCCCCATGGGAGAGAGAAGACTTTCCTCACCTGAACACTTAAGGTGTGGGTCCAACTACAGCAGCAGAAAGAGAAAGGGCAGTGTTGGGAATGGCCACACTTCCAGAACTTGGCAGGGCACATGCCATGTGAATTCTCCACTCACCACATGTCCACTTCACAGGAGAAGGCTGTGTTGGGTCATCTGAGGGAGAGCCTCCCAAGAAACCCCGGAAGAATGACGCAGGAACCAGGGGACATAGGGTCTGGGGGTGAGGGTGATGATCAGATGTGGCCACCACTGTAGGTAAGCCAGGAGTGAAGCAAAAGGCAACTTGGCAATTCCCAGCCTTAGAGAGGTCTCCAAAACCACACAAAAGAGCCGCATGAGAAAAGGGTCAACTTTTGATATTTCTCTCAGCCACAGAGCAATAACACCAAATGAGAAAATGAACCAGAAGGAAAATTTTTTCTGCACCTTTTTCTTTCTTTCAAAAGCAGCTGTCCAATGAATGAAAAATAGAGAAGAACCTGCTCCTTCCCACTAGTAGATTTCAAGATTCATTAAAAGATTCAATAGAAGATTCCACTCCTTTATTCTCATCACACTTTCCTTCAATAAAAATACATTTTTTTAAATTTAACTTATATTTCCTGTGATCATAAGGTACTACATATTCAGAAAATTTCTTCTGAGGTGTATTATTGTAAAAAATGATTAATACTCACTTGATCAAAGCAAAACCACTAGGGGTGGGGAGAATCAAATTGGACTGGAATTTGTTATTTCATGATTAATAAGTTGGACCGGACTTTTTTTTTATCTAAGTATAATCAGAAAAATCTTGAGTCCTGACCAAAATTTATTCCATTGAGTGGAGAATAACAAGAAGAGAGAGTAGAACTGAATGGAAGTACGGTAAGAAGCTTTCAGCTCTCACCCTACTGAATCCTACTTGTTCAATAAACCAGTACATGCATCCAGCATGTATAAGGAAAATATTTATATACACTCCCTACATCAAGACTTCCTCTTGGGAGATGGGCAGTGATGAGGAAGAAAGATTTCTTGAGAGGCAATAAAAGGAAGATTTCATTAACTTAATATTTATCTAAAAGAGACATTAGAACTGGAAGAGAATGAGTTAATTTTATTGGTTTTTCTCCCCACTAATAGCAGGATCGAGGGGAAGAGGATTGAGCACAACTGTATGGGTTATTAAAAATAAAGCTACATGTTAGCATATCCAGGTTGTACTTCTAACGTACTACAAGCATATAGAATGTGAATGGAGACATGGAAGTAGAGGAGACCATTGGGATAAGTGTGAAATGAGAAAGGGGTGCACAGGAGACAAAATGGCACCAATCTTGAAGGGGCTGCCCAAGGCAGGGTCCACAAGGACAGTGAAAATAAGCAGTCAGAGACAGAAGAACTAGGGGAGTCAGTCATGGATGCCAAGGAAAGAATTTCTGGGAGTGGTCTATATTCTCAAATGCTGGCAAACTCAAGTACTATGTGAACTGAAAAATGTCTTTTGGGGTTAGCACAAGAAAATAGTCAGTGGCCTTGGCGAGAGCAGTTTGACTGGAGTGGTGAAGACAGAAACTAGATTGGAGAGATTGATTTTTTTTTTTTTTTAAGTTGAGCAATAGAGATACTTGAGTTTAGACAACTCTTTCAAAAAGTCTGGCAATAAAGAAGATGTGGTAGCCCTGGCCAGTATGGCTCAGTTGGTTGGAGTGTCATCCTGTACACCAAAAGATTGCAGGTTTAATTCCTGATCAGGGCACATACCTAGGCTGTGGGTTAACTCCCCACCCCGGTTGGTGTGTGTGCAGGAAACAAATGATTAAGGTTTCTCTTTCTCACATCGATGTTTCTCTCTCCCCTGCTCCCCTAATCCCCATTCTCCTCTCTCTAAAAATCAATGAACATGTCCTCAGGTGAGGATTTAAAAAAAGAAGGAGATGTGGTATACTGACTGCATTTTGAATTATTCACTTGCCTTATTGTAGTAGGACATATCCTACCCATTACCTTATAACTTACATTGCTTTCCTGCAAGAGGTGGGTACTTCTCCATCCTATTGACCATGAGCCTGGTCATGTGGCTGGCTTTGGGCAATGGAATGTAAGTACAGTGAGGAGGCAGTAGCTGGAATAGGAAATTTTTCCCAAGAAGGTGTTTCCTTAAGATGGGAAAAAGTAAGGCATGCTTAAATGCTTATAGGAAAGAACCGGTGTGAAGGAAAAGCTTAAAGATACATAAGAGATGAAATCATGAATGAAGCAAGAATCCTAAGGCAGCAGAAAGGGATTGACCTCTAAAACAAATGAAGACAACTTGCCTATTGGATGAAGGCCACTTCTCCCATTAACAAGAATTAAGGAAGAAAGATGGATGTGGAAAAACATTAATTTCGTAGGTTAAGAGTTGGCAGAGAGTCAAGATGGCCTCTAATTTCATTGTGATCTGGGAATTGAAATTACTTGATAAGGGCCAGAGGAGGGAAAGGCAGGGCAGGAGAGGAAAGGAGATTTGGGGTCCATGGAGAACTTTTTAAAAAAGATAATCCAGAGAACCTGAGAGAGCAAGCCATACAAAATACAGTAAGCAGTACTGAGGACCCAAATGAGGCTGGTGATCATAAAATTTTGTAGCAACAATATTCACAGGTGTTTGAGTTTTCCCAGCTCTGCTCAGCACACAGATGTAAGAGTTGGGAGGCAAAGTTGGGGCTCCGCTAAGCTCGCGGGATGGAAGGTTAACTAGGGAGAGACTGTGGATATTGGTGAGAAGCACTGACTCCAGTTTATCACAAATGTCAGAATTTTACATTTGCCCTTTAGTTTTCCTACTATACTGGCTGCCTTTGTTTATATTAAACACCAATTCCTTCATTCCTTGCAACAACCTTGGGATTATTATTTTATAATTACTTTACATAGATAAGGAAATTGAAAGTCAGCAATGTTACATAATTTAACCATGATCACCCAGCTAGCAAGTGACAAAGTTGGAATCAAACCCTGTGTTGTATGATTCCAAGTTCAATGGACTTTTTTCTTACCACATCATTGTTGCTTCTTCTCCTTCCTTCTTTCCTTTCTTCCTGTCTTCCTTTCTTTCCTTCCTTCCTTCCTTCCTTCCTTGCCACTATGAAACCCCCCAGTTTGAGATTAAAATTGCCTATAGTAGAGATGTTCAAGTCAAGATTCTAGCTAGGAGTTCTAATGTCTTCCCTAAACTGTACGAAGCGCATCAATAAAGACCTCTAGCTATGCAGAAGCCTAGTTAACGCCCCATTCCCTTCTCCACTCCTCTCTTGTGCTTGCAAATTCTGGTGGAAGAAATAGAAAATACACTGATTTCATCTTTTAGATGATCATTTTCAGCTAGGACCCCTTAAAGAGCAGAGTCAGGTGGCAATGCCAGAACCACCCCCTCCCCTCTGCCCCGTGACAGCAGCCAGGGCTGTTCTGTGTTACATGATTTCAGAGGCACTACTCATATATTCCCTACAAGTGTGTAGTGTGCAACAGGCTGCCAATCTCCCCTGGCATGAACTTGTCACATTGCCAATGCTCAATTATTGACAGTGTAATAGATTTCCCAGACTGGTCAATTTGAAAATATTATAACTCTCAACTTCTGGAATCTCTATCTTTTTCTCCTTCTTACTACACAAAATTTCCTCTCATAACATTTGCCTGACACAAAGTCCCTTACCTCCTTCCTGCATTTCTAGCCATAGAATTTTGGACATATTTCCCTTAATTAGGTCATTCCAAGATGGGGTAGAGACTGCTAGTTGCCTTCCAATATTCAGTCCTTTTTTTCTTAGTAATAGAGTAGAGCACAACTTTTTTTTATTAATAGATTACTGATATTTTAGCTAAGCACAAGGCTTACCAGAATGTAATATTAAATTCCCTAGTCTTCCTTTCAGCTAGGTCTGGTCACATAACTAAATTCTGGCCAATGAAATAAAAGTGGCAAGACTGTAGGCAAGCCTCAAGAAGTATACTTAAAGGAAGCTGACTCAGAGTGCCCTGTTTTTTCCTCCTGCATGGAATGTAAAGGTGATGTCTCGATCTCGAGCAGCCACCTTGGACCCTGAGGTAAACTCAATATAATGGTGCCAAAGTAGTCTGGGTCCCTAGGACCTTTATGAAACTGCCTATTTAAGAATTACTTTTTGAAAGAGGAAGTAAAGACAGGGCAGGAGAGGAAAGGGGAGTTAGGGTTAAAAAACAAACAAACAAAAAAAAAAACAGCCTTGTGTTTTGAACCTACTATATGTTAAATGTCCATTATTTGCAGTTGAACACAATTCCTAAGTGGTACAGAAGGTAGATAATGAATCAAGACTAGATTTCCATTTCTTTAATACTAAACACATTTTACTTATAGCTAAGACACTTTGTAAATGAACCAAATTTTAAAGACAAATTTGGAACAAAATTCAACCAAAGCATATCCAGAGGGGGAAGTATTTTCAGCTCCTTTTATCCAATGACATGCTCTCCACACAAACACCAACCCTGCTTGGGCTGTCTTCTCCTTTCTCTGAAATCTCCCAGTCTCAAGATGGCTGAAATTAGTTTCTCGAGCACACGTTGAAATTTAATAATCTCTTCAATTATTGAGATTTAGGATGTGCAATTCAATACCAAAAATAAACCGGTATGGAAAATATTTCTTCACAAGGGGTGGCCATCCTTCCAGTTCATTCTGAATGGTATTTTTTTATGGGGGGAAGTTGAATCTTTGAGTAAAGCACTCAAACTACTTGCTCATTCCCTTTACAATGGATCAAGCAACTATATTTTTGGTACAAACTTCCAGTTACAGCATAAATAAGTCCTATGCAACATGTAACGTATACCACGGTGACTATAGTTAACGATAACGGATTGTATTTTTGAAAGTGGCTAAGAGAGATGACCTTAAAAGTTTTCATCACAAGAAAACACATTGTAACTATGTGTGGTGATGGGTGTTAACTACACTGATTGTGGTGATCATTTCATGACATATACATATATCAAATCATTGTAGTGTACACCTAAAACTAATGTGTACAATCAGTTTTCAATTATATTTTAATTATATTCCAATTTAAAAAGAAAATGTGTTTCCCAACTATAGGTAGTTCTGTCATGGACATCAGCATTACAAAAAATTACTATGTTCAAGAGATTGGAACACTACTCAGCCATAAGAGAAGAAGAAATACTGCCATTTGTGATAACGTGGATGGATCTTGAGAATATTATGCTAAGTGAAATAAGTCAGACAGAAAAAGTCAAGAACCATATGATTTCACTCATATGTAGGATACAAAACTGAAAACAAATAAACAAACAAGAAAAACAAACAAAAACTCATAGATACAGACCACAGTATGGTGGTGACCAGAGGGAAGGGAAGTGGGGGGTAGTAAAGGGGTCAAATATATGGTGATGGAAGAAGGTTTGACTTTGGGTGGTGGGCACACATACAAAATACAGATGATGTATGATAGAATCGTTCACTTGAAACCTATATCATTTTATTAACAAATGTCACCTGAAGACATTTAATGGGGAAAAAAGATTTTTTTTTCTAGGTCACCTAGTAATTTACTGCCAGAACACTATGTCAGGTATGACATGATGACATTCCCATCACACACCTGTGTCAGGGCTCTCCTAGACATAACGTCCAGGTAATGAACCAGCATAACAACATTTTCCTGATATGATCCCAAAATAAATCCCACTGGCCTCTTTTCTTTTTGTTTGTTTTTTGTTTTACAAACCTGGGTTGGTACAGGCTCCCCTTCTTCAGATGACTCTGTTTTTTCCCCACTAGTCAAGCCTGCCCACAGTTGAAGAGAAAATCACTCCAGCTTCTGCTGAAGGGCCCTCACATAAGACACACACTTCCTCCCCCACCAAACACACAGATGTTACACTCAAGAACAGCAGAGCCTCACGTGAGTGATGAGTAGCCCGCTGCCCTTCGGCCCCAGCTTTCCTTCCTAAGAGCTCTCAGATGTACCAGTTACCACTTCCCATCGTCCTCTCAGTCCTCAAACTTAAATGTTTCCAGGCTCCTGCCTCTCCACCTGATTACTACAGTACCATGTTCATAAGTCATCTTCTAGGAAAGCTTCCCTCTTGTCCAGATCCAAACAACTTAATCTGCCATTATAGGGTCTTCATGGTTCGAATCCCAAGTCCCCAAATTTACCTCCCCCATTCTCCAAAGAATCGCTAGGCTTTGGTCAAACTGATCTTTTCTCCTCCAAATTATTTCTACCGCTGTGACTGAAGTCATAACTTTCCTTGGCGTGGAAATCCCCTGATCTTTCTTTTTATTTACCATGTTGAAAACATTTGCTACACTGGGAAGCACTAGGTAAATGAAAGAAAGGCTTTACTTTGTTTTGTTTGAGACATAGTCTAGCAGGAAAGGCATGGAGCTTTGCAACCTACCACACTGGAGTAGATCTCTGCTCCTCCTACCTGTGTGCATCATTGCCTGGCTGCTGAACGAGGCTGCAACCTCAGTCTAGCTGAGGGCAAGGACTGTGACTACCTGTTTATTGTTGAATTCCTACTACCTGACACAGTGCTTGACGTATTTGGGGAATGAATAACTGTTGAATGTCTGTAACTTCTTAGTATGTTGCAGAAGTTGAATTTAACCTAAACCTTTGACATAGTTTCTCTGGGTCTGTTTCTTTATCTGTAACATAGGAAACCGTTTCCATAGAACAAATGTAGCTTCTGCTTCCGACTTGTGCTTTCCTTCCTGAGATTTCCTCATTATATAGTAAAATACCTTTGTCCTCCAGAGGAATGATGGCAATGCAGAATAAAACACTGAGGCCGTTAAACATCTCACACAGAGCCTGGTGCACACTAGGCACTAAATAATATTGAGGGCAGGAATGCAGGTGAGGAAGCAGCCAATGAACATAGAAAGACGATATAAATTAGAGCAGAAAGGAAGAGAGAACTGGTTGTTTCCCATACCTATTCCTCCCTATTCTATAATTATAAATTGTTTATCTGAGTATGTGGCTGTTCACAGTAAACACTAATTTTCTCCCTTCCTTGTAGCTAGATGTGACTATGCATTTAAGTTGCGACTAATATGTAAAGGCAAGTTTTGTGGAGGCTCCCTCCAAACAGTGGCTAGATAATATCCTTTCCTTTGCTAATACTTTTTTTTTTTTTTAATCTCACCCAAGAATATTTTCCCATTGATTTTTAAATAGAGTGAGAGGGAGAGAGAGAGAAACACCGATGTGAGAGAGACACATCAATTGGTTGCCTCCCACATGACCCCGACCAGAGCTGGGGATTGAAACTGCAACCGAGGTACGTGCCCTTGACCAGAAATCAAACCTGTGACTCTTGGGTTTGCAGGCTGACACTCTAATTGCTGAGGCAAACTGGCCAGAGCTGCTAATCCTTCTTCATCCTGCTGCATGGAAGGGGGTGTCAGCATCTTGGGCTACATCCCAGGGTCTGCTGAGGTGAATCGAGAAGAGACCGAATCCCTGAGGACTTTGTGAAGCAAAGCTACTGTATCAGACCTAGGCTGCTTACCACCAGCCTTCTGCATGAGAGGAACGTGAACGTCTACCATGTTGGAGAGTCATAGCTAAGCCTATATCTCAACGAATCAAGAAGGAAGAGAGAAGGGTAGAAACAAGTGCATAAAAATAGGCAGCAAGGCAAACATGATCCCTGACTTCAAGGAACATACAGTCTAGAGGAACATACAGCCCCCACTCTATCTGAAAATCAATGCAAAAATATCCTCTGGCGAGGATTTAAAAAATAATAAAGTAAGACTGGCTTTAAGTATCTTTGAGAAGATGAGAGGAGTCATTAGTAACATGAAACATCAACAAAACGTCATAAGAAAGGGAACCCACTGGAAATATTAGATGGAAAAAAATAAAATAGTTGGACTTTTTAAATAGAGCAATGGGGTACACGGGAGTCTGGAAACAGCTGGAGTGCAAATCTGTGCGCTGGAAGAGTACACGGAGAAACCCTCCCAGAAGGCAATAGGAAAAGGTTAGCAAATATGTACCAAAAGAAAGCTGGATCACCATCTTAATATCTTCACAAAATGTGATACAGAATGTGTAACCCAAAACTAGGATTCAAAGCAAATCTATTGAACCACCAAGTCTATTTTCGGAATCTCTGTCTCTATTATAAGCTCCTTTGCATAAAACTTCCAAAAGTAGGCAAAGGTGTGAGAAGAATAGATACAAAGGTGTGAGAAGAAGTAATGTGTGCCCCATTACTTCTACCCATTCTGGCAAAACCCCAAGGTATCGTCAGACATTGGGACATTCAGCAGAGGCAGGTTGTCAACACGAACTCCTAGTAATTTTCGGATCACAGTGCCTAAAAACCCACTTTGACAATGTCTCAGAAACTGCCATTAGGCAACAGCCTCTTAGCTGTTTGAGATGAGACTTAGGAAGGGAGTATTTTTCTTCCCTCTGTAGCTCTTGTACGTACAGCTATACCCTTACAGGGGAATGCGATACACTACAATATATGCAAGATTGAACAGTGAGCTAGCCAAGGACAGGGACAACGCCTGGCTCACAGAAAATAGTCAATATGGTGAGTTAAATTCAACCACAGCCCATACAAAGAGGTCATTATGTCAAAAAGCACTGTTGAAATGTTAAATACTTCTCTCAATAGAAAAAAATATATTATAAAGGAAGAAAAATTGACTCAAATATTTAAAAAAGCAAAGACTGTTACATAATATAATAGAGAGAAGGCTATCTGATATAGCACCATCAACACAAAGGATACAATTTGATTCAAAGCATAAGTATAGACTACTACATGGTATTCATGATAATTCACCTGAAGCATTTTTTCAAATTGAACTAAAACTTAAACTTAGTTATAAAAGAAATCAACAAACATTGGAACTTCAACTTCCAAATATACCGTCATTTTCAGACCTCAGAAACATGAGAAAATATTTTGTTCACTCAAACACTGGCCTAAAAGTAACTGAGAAAAATCTACTTCCAAAAAATCACCACTTAAAGTTTCCAGCATCCACACAAGTTTCAATGGCTGGATATCTGTTTTCAAAAACATCGAAGGGTTGACTTAGATCTTTCGACTTGGGCATAGTTGATAGAAACATCTGCCTGACAAGTTTGGGACTCTTATCCTATCTCAGCAATAATATGATGTGTTTTCCCTACTATTATCAAGGCAATGTGTGCCTGAAAAAGAGCTTCTCCTGCGTAGAACCCGGTTTCTCCTTCTGCTTGATCCTGCAGTGAAGTCCTCATAATCTTGTTTTTACGATGCCACAGTCTGTTGTTGCGAAATGATTGCAGTGTCATGAACTGGGCACATCAACTTTAAGGCAGGATCATGGGGGGAAAGATGATGAGGTCTGTTTGAAGGGAATGGTGCAAATACTTCGGGTAATTGCTGGAGGAACATGGAAATAGTAAAATGCACAGGGAGAAAGAAAATGTATGTATGAGTCCAACCCTTTTAATTCAGCCACAAAACTGCTTGCACGCTCTCCTTGAGGGATTTAACATATGGCCCCCTTACTATTAACGTCTGCGTGCCCATAGCAAACCCAGTGGACTTCCGTGCCCTCCATGAGCTGAAGCATCTGTTCTCTGAACGCAACACTAATACCTTGGACCAGAGTTTGAACTTGTGAGATACAGTCACTACATTTTTGAGAAGAAAGGGGCTTGAAATGTTGCATTTAGAGTTTTTTTCCTCCCTCAATAGAGTATTTGTAACCTCACTTTTAGTGGGAACTTATTGCTTTGAAAAAATAAATGGAATACAATTTGTAAATCAATGTAAAAATAAAATTCTGAAGACCAAAGGAAAAACATGACTCCCTGATTCATGAACCTTCAAAAGCAGCCGTTCCCCAGCTCCCTCTGGGGCTCCCTCCAGCCCCTCCTTATTGGATAGTATCGTTCCGATTCTTTCCCTGTATGTCTGTAGGGATAACAGAACATTCTTCACAGGGATAGTGGGAAAGACGAGGGTTAACATCAGTACCTGGCACAGAGTAGATGTTCAAGAACTGTAAATACCTTCCTGACTCCTGATCTTCAGTGCAGTGCCCTTCACCTCCCTGACACGCTGCAGCTTCTGAAGCGCTAACTGCTTCATTGTCTGTTCTAGTCTGGCCTTCCATGTTACTAAGTAACATCTTAAACTTCTGTGGCTACACTTTCTTAGTTTCTCGTCTTTCCTTTGGGCCATGTCTTCTCTTCTCAGGTTCTTTCCTCCCTCCTTGATCATTAAATGTTGACGTTCCTCAAGGCTCCTCGGTGTTTACAAGGCTCTCATCTCTTCCCGACACAATGCCCCACCCCATCACATTCCGACCCACAGCTCCACGCACCATCCAGATGTTGACAGCTCAGACACGTATTCCCAACCCAAACCTCTCCTTTGAGCTCGTGACTCATCTCCAGAGAGATATAGCTCATAGGACATACCCATTTGGATTATTCAAATGTACAGTAAGTCCTCAATGTCATCCATAGGTTCTTGGAAACTGCGACTTTAAGCGAAATGACAAATAATGAGACCAATTTTACCATAGGTTAATTGATATAAACAAGAGCTAAGTTGCTGCAGTATATTTCTGGACACAAAAACATCACCAAACTTCCAAATAAAGACCGACAACACTTCTAATATGAAACATGGAAATAAATGTGAAGTATGCATACACTTAAGATTAATAAAGCCCTGGCCAGTTTGGCTCAGAGGTTAGAGCGTCAGCCCACGGACCAGTGAGTCTCAGGTTCGATTCCGGTCAAAGGCGCGTACCTTGGTTGCGGTTCATCCCTGGCCCTGGTCGGGGTTGTGCGGGAGGCAACCAGTAGATGTGTCCCTCTCATGTCATGTTGATGTCTCTCTCTCTCTCTCCCTCTCTTGCTCCTTCCCACTCTATCTGAAGATAAATAGAAAAATATCCTCGGGTGAGGATTAAAAAAAGAAAGGAAGAAAGATAAATAAAAATGAGAAAGATCCTTCTTTTCCAAACTGCTTATTCCAGTTCAGGGTGATCAGAGCCTGTCCCAGAAGCTCAGGGCCAGGGTGGGAGCCCACCACCCTGGACAGGATGCCCTCCCTCACAGGGTGCGTCACACCCACAGTGGCTCACACTGGGACCAGGTGGACACCCCAGTTGGCCTCGCATGCAGTCTTCAGGATGTGGGAGAAGCCAGAGTACCGGTAGAAACCCTCACGGACCAGGGGAGAAGGTGCAAACTCTGCAGACAGTGGCGCCTGCAGGGAATCAATTTTTAAAAATCAATCTTCTAATGAAACAATATTGAACAAAACATCATTCGAGGACGTGCTATACCTCAAACACAAATTTTCAAAACCAAATGAGGCCTCTTCCCCTACATCTGGCCCTGGATTTTGTACAAGCCAAAAATCACGACTCCTTTTTGCACTGCACACCTTATCTAACCTATCTCCAGCACCTGTCAATTTTATCTCCCGAACTTCTCTCAGACCCACCTGTGGGTGGGATTTCCTTGCACACCACCCCAGCTCTTGCTGGCAACCTGGCAAACGTCTCCAAACTGGTCTCCACACCACTCCAATCCCTACGATGCTGCAGCCAGAGTAATCTTTACAGAATCCAAATCAGAATATAGTATCTTCCTACTTAAAGCCCTTCCACATTCTTTTGGAATAAAGGTCCAATCATGAATAAGACCTCCCTGACCTTGCGTGATCTGATTACTGCCTCCTTCTCCCATTCCAGCCACTCAGGATTTGTTAGGTCCTCAAATGTGCCTGTTTCCTTTCCCCTCGGGGCTTTTGCACATGATGTTCCCTCTTTCTGGAATGTTCTTCCACTCTCTGTACCCGCCAGCTCAGCACCTAGTTTATCTCCATTCATCCTGAATTATCACTCCCCCCGGGAAGCCTTTCCTGAGTCCAGGTTTGGAAGTCAGTTTTCTGTATTATAGTCTTTTGCAGAATCACATTCCTTTCCTTCAGAACCCGTATGTCCATGTACAATTATTAGAACAGCTATTTAATTAACTACAATCATTTAATATAACTATAAAGTACATGAAAATAGGCAAGGTTGTCTTTTTGTGTCTCCATTGTACCCTCAGCTCTCGGCACAGTGCCCTCACAGAATCTATGCTCAAGGTAGTTTTTAAATGTGTGATTGGTATTCTGATTGTGATTGAGATGTTATCACAAGTGACATTGCAAAAATTATTTTTTTAAAGATGAATATACATCTGCCTACCAGGCTACCCAGCCATTCCTGCATCCCCGCTGTTACATATTTATCACAGTTTTATTCACAATAGCAAAAAAACAAAGCAACACCAAAAAAAAAAAACTATAAACAATTCATTGCAAAGCAACAGGTGACTAGGTGAACGAAAGTGTGAAATATTCAGATAATAAAATACTACTCAGTAACAATATACGCTCAAAAATGTCTTTTATGCTCAAAAGATGTTTTTAGAAGAAACGAACAATTGATACACAATCTAATGAATCCCAAAATATTTATGCTGAGTGAAAGAAGCCAGACACACACAAAAACTATGTGCTGCAGGATTCCATTTTTATCAAGTCCTAGAAAATGCAAACTGAATGACAGGACACAGGTCAGTGGGTGCCTGGAGACCAGGTCAAGGAGAGACGTTAAAAGGGTAAACAACTTGGGGGATACAGCAAATGCTATCTTCATGTGATGACCATTTCACATGTATACATGTCAAACACCAAACTGTAATCTTTAAACTTACGCATTTTATTGTGTTAATCATACCTTAATAAAGTTCTTTAAATGATATAAATTCAATAGGAATAATTAAGAGCTAAATGCAATTGGTTCAGACTTAACATATGATTAAAAGGTATCAGGGAAAAAGTATAAAAAAAGTGACATAGATTCCAGGAGTTTGTTAGTTATTACTCCATCTTCTTGTGTTGTTAATCTTCACCCGAGGATATTTTTCCACTGATTTATTTATTTATTTATTTATTTATTTATTTATTTATTTATTTATTTTAGATAGAGTGGAAGGGAGGGAGGGAGGGAGAGGGAGAGACAGAAACATCAATCTGAGAGAAACACATCAATTGGTTGCCTCCTGCACGACCCTGATGGGGCACGGGGGCCAGGGATCGAACCTGCAACCCAGGTACATGCCCTTGACTGGGAATCGAACCTGCAACCCCTCGCACCACAGGCCAACACTCTAACCACTGAGTGAAACCGGCCAGGGCAGTTATTACTCCATCATTAAATCATTCCACAGATATGTTTTATTTCTAATAGAAACCAGGAAAATAAAACTAAAAAATCCTAGAACTTGTCATGAGACGGCAGCTCTAAAAATACCATTCCCTCTCATACACTTTTGGGTAAATTAAAAATAGCACAAAATATTTTATTTAGATATATATTTGTTGGGGGGTCACTAGAGAATATCACAACTTGAGATCCGGAATCTTTGGTAACAGATTCTGTGTAATGGCCTTGGCTGTTGGCATAACCAGAATTTAAAATAAATTAGGAGAAGCATAACTTTTAGAAAGGCAGCATTTCTAACCCTAACAATTCTAAACATCTCTCCCTCTTTAACTTCCTTTCTTCTAGTTTTCGCTGGAGTCTGGCAATCTGTGATTCAGTGAAAGCTCTGAGGGTTTCTGCCACAGGCCAAGTTTTCTCTCCCTTGGTTTGTGATATGGAGCAGCCAGCCCTTTCAAATGTTTGCAGACTAAACAGAATATGAAGGGCCCTCATGACTTCTAAATACAGTTTGCAAAGTTGTTTAAAATGACTGTTTCAGAGCCATGATCAATAGGAGAATGAAAGTACTCTGTACATGGTAAAGGGCCACCGAGCATAAGTGAAAAGATAAAAATATTCCAAAAAAAATACTTTTCATTTGAAAGAGTAGAATAATGGTAAACAGGCATAACTTATTCAAATGGAGGAAGTCTTAAACACAACACCCAGACCCACACAGGTCACTGGAGGAAATGGAAGCCCACAGTCAGTTGTTTTCAAACAGGGAGAGATGATTTCCCAGGTAGGAAAATAAACCATTCTGAAGACATACAACAATTTCAGGGTCCAGCACAAGATGTTCCCTCATTATCCTGCGCCAGAATCCAATGTCCAGGACAGCACTTGTCAAGATGTTTTCCGAGAGCAGTTCTGCAGGAACAGTTTCGGAGTCAAAGAAGTCCAGGCCATTCTGAGTGAAACAGAGTTTAAAGGGACCTTAGAGCAATTTTCATAAACTCTCATGGGATGATGATGATGATGATGATATGAAAAAGAGAGTATGAAGAGAGAAATATAGTGTGCAGTCTTTTCAAACTTACTCGACAACAGAATTATTTTTGTCTCAAAGCCTGCTGTGGGTCTGTGAAGGGATTTTAATCTAAAATGGAAGGCTATAAAATGGAGAATCTCGTGCATGCACCTTCAGAAAAACAAAACTGAGAGACTGGGAAACTGATTTCCCAGAAATGCCTGATTTACAGAAGATCAAAACGTATCCCCCAGACCAACAAGCATCCACCAAGATGCTCTCCCCAACTTATAGCCAATGAGCTCGCTGCCTGGACCCTGGCCAGACTTCCCCCTCGGCACTCCCGGCCCATACAACCCACCCACCCTCCACCCTCCTCAGACTTGCCTACAGCTGGCTGCAGTTTGCATGTCCCCAACCACAATTCCTCTGCTATTTCCAAATAAACTCCATTTCTGGTAACTTGAGCTTTTCTCAGTTTACCTCTTTTCTTATTGGTCAACAGGTGTAACATGAATAACCTTTAACTAGAAACGCCGTGAGTCAGTGGTGTGGATGGTTTGGCAATCTGGAACCCTGATGAAGGTCTGAGTGCACGAATCTTGCAAAAAACACAGCGTCACTTTGACTACACTGGTGTGAATGAATGAGAAGATTGCTGATTATCCAAGTATTGGACGAAAAGGGGCACTGCAGGGGGAGTCTGGTCACAGAGAAGTGTGGGGAAAGCTTGTATCTAAACAGAAGAGCAAACTGTGGGAATAAAGGTTTGTACCATGTTGGCCAAATAACTCCTATTTAGTGAAACATGACTTGTGTGAACATTCAGAGCTCCAAGTAAAGTAAACTCCACATGCCTGGAAATAAGGAGAATTCAAGAACCGTTTGACAGCTACAGGTGTTTCTCCAACAGGTATGCATGAAGCCCTGGCCGCCTGCGTGAGTTCCCTATGAAATCTGTCCTGCCGAGTCCCTGTGTGCCTTGTGCAGAGTGGCTGCTTCCGCCGTGCATCGACCACTTCGTCACCCACTTCAGTGACCTGAGAACTCTGTCACTTTCTACACACCACACCAAAGCACGGAGGCTGTGGGAAGTGATTCCCAGCCGCGGGCTTCTGTGCACACGTGTGCATTGCTCAAAGACCTCTAGCCAGGGGCGCAGAGGGCACAAAATCCAACGTGTGTTATGCTCACCGAGCGGTGCGCCCTGGCTTTGCACTGCCTCCATCTGGAGGAAAAGGGTCTTGGACTTTTGCAAAAAGGCCTCATCAGATAACCAGATTGGCCACCACCTCCATGCAGAGGGGTAACTTTCTTGAATTCTCACAGAGCCACCCTATGGCTTGTAGCACCGTGCTGGGGCCATCAGCCTGACCCCTGAGCAGTTCCTTCCACTCTCCTGCCCGAGACGTGCCTTGTGGCTTGGCGACGGGAATAGAGGGCTTCGCTACCAGACAGAACACATACACCTGTTAGCCTGGAGGGGCTCGGGCTTTTCCACCCTCCTCCCCTTTCCCAGGCAAAAACAGCAGAAGGACTTCAGGAACAGAAACTGGACTGCTGACAAGTTAAAATGCAGCGGGGTGTATTTCAAAAACTAAGTCCCTGTTACAGAGCCTATCGGCCTAACCCAGTCTCTGGATGAAACATTCCTGGGCCAGTGTCCACTCTCCCGGTCACGCAGCATAAAGAGGTAGGTAGGGTCATACCACACAAACAAGGCTGGCTGCTGGTGTGGGGAGGGGGGCTGTTCTCAGAGAGCGTGAATACGGCCTGGGCAGGCACACCGCCAGGAGCCTACTACTCTAGCTCTTCAGCCTTGCGGATAACAACAATTCTTACATGAATTAAATAACCCTGCCTCCTGGACTTTCCACGTTAGATTTTATATCCCAGCTCTTCGAACTGGAACTTTCGTGTGCACCTTCTGAGTTTAAAGTCTTTTAGGTGTGAAACAGTTTTGTAAGCACTTTGGTAAAGATGTACATTGGAGAGTGACGTGGTGAGTCGTCACGGCTTATGCCTGTGTTCGATTCCTAATAGCAGGAACACGCTGTTAAGCATTTTCTTTTTTTCTTTTTCTTCTTCTTTATTGCTTTTAGAGAGAGAGGAAGGGAGAGGGAGAGAGAGATAGAAACATCGATGAGAGAGAACATCGATTGGACGCCTCCTGCATGCCCCCCACTGGCGATTGGGCCTACAACCTGGGCATGTGCCCTGACCGGGAATCCAACCGGCGACCTCTTGGTGCATGGGTCGACGCTCAACCACTGAGCCACACCCGCCGGGCGTGTAAAGCATTTTCACCTTGATGAGTGTGTGGCCCTCCGATAAGAATCCAAAATGTGAGAAATAAGGGAACCCTTCAACCACGAGGCTGGCTTTGTGGAGGGGTGACTCCCCCAACGCCTGCCCAAATTTCTCCGCCAGGTCTCATTCCCACCTGCACCAGGGCATGACCTCGTCAAGACTGTGACTCTCAGAATCATACTCAGGGAGGGAAAAACAATCAAACAAAAGATTCCATTAGATACTGACAAAGGGATCAGGCTTACGCTTTCCCAGGGAAATTAAAGGACTATGGTGGTATGTGTCCTTGTTTTAGGAGATACCCCTACTATGCCGGCACAAGGTCGCACAGCAAGCTTCGTCTGGAGGAAGGTGAGAGGTCGGAGGGGCTGGAAAGAAGCAAAACATCTCCTGCGCTCACCGAGAAGCCCTGCACTGAGGCCAGCCGCGAACTCCTTCCACCTTCCACACGCGCGGATTGGTCCCAGACGCTGAAGAAAGTGAGTCGTCACAGGGCGTGACCGTGGAGCTCTGAGCACGCACATGAAATCAGAAAGGCCTCCAGCCCAGCTGGCTTCCAGTTTCCATTCCTTCAGAGGAAACTCCCCCTTCTTATCCCTCCCATGTTAGAATTAATTAAACACTCATTTCTTATGCCTTCCTGCGTGCCAGGATGTATTTCATTCATCTCGGGACATCCGGCTATGCAAGGGAGGGCTCCCTGTAGGAAAGGAAAGCAAACACCGCGACCCAGTCGGCCGGACCCCGCCGGCCTGCCTCTCCTGGAATGCTCAGTGGGTTTCTCCCACCAGCTCTGTGCAAACCGTTTGCAGCTGGTACTTCCCTGGCTGTGAAAAAGGATCGCCTCCCCAGCAGAGCGGGACCTGTTTGATGAATGGCGGCAGAGGGCTACGGTGGAAGCAGGTTTCGATTGCCTTGATTGGAAGAATCCAGGCGTTTAAAAATGACCTGGACGGCTTAACCCCTTCCTACCTGTGTTACAGCGTTATAACCACAACAGAAAATCACCTATCTGCTCTGACACAAAGCAGAAAATAAGATAGGTGTTTTTTTTCAGTGTTTGATCACACCTATTGTCACTTTAAAAACTATTTTATTACATCGCAATGCATTAATATAGTTCAGCAAAAAGAATGATTCAAGCCATATAGAAGTATAGAGAGTACAATGGATAAGTCCATTTTTTTACATCTCTCCCTCTCCCATTTTTCTCCCCAAACATAACCGAGTTGGTGTATATGCTTCTGGCCACTTTTCTATATATTGAGGTGAATGACAGACTTTTCTTAAACATATTTTTCTGCTTGTTGCTTTTTTCACTTAACATCGTTTAGCTTCTGTGTTAGTAAATACAGGTCTGCCTCGCGGTCTTCACTGACTGCACCCTTGTGCTTTGACCTAGAAAATTGTAATAGCATTGTCATGACTCAGGAGAACTTTGGAAAAGAAGGGTACGATTCACCTACTTTTGGAGTCACTTTTTGAAAAAATACAATGGCAGCTGGCAGAGCCGTACTTCCACTGCTGGTCACTGAGAAAAAACTCCACACAGTGAGCACGGAGCTCACCGCTCCCAGCGGCCGCCTGGCAGGGACCCTCCTGAGCTCTGGCTGGTCCTGGGGGGAGCAGCCTGGGAAACAACTCTTCGCAACGCCTCCCTGAAACTGATGGAGTGCAAGTATTTCCAATCCTGACAGTGATTTACATACAACCTGTCTTTCCCCACCACCCGGGGAGTCCTCCACACCCAGAGGAGGTGGTTGAGGGGGAAATGAAAACAAGAAATAGAAGAGCAACCCTGATTTGTTAGGTTGGTTTTTCTGCCAGTCCTCACTTGCTGTCCACAGTTCCTGGAATGGTTAAGCAACCTTTCGTGAAATGAGGGGTTCTTGATTGGGTTCCTCACCTCATTACAACGTCAGCCTCTATTTCCCCGTTGTGAATTATTCCTCTCTTGCTCTGAGCAAGTTAAAGATTCTTTAACCTCTCAGGTTACCAAGTTTCAGTGATTGCCGCAGAAATACATCATGAGTAGTTTTACAGTACCTTCCTTTTCTTTTTAAGGACGTAAAATGAGCCTTAAGTTTAAGGGAAAGAAAAACGAATTGTAGCCTCTAACACCTCAGGATCCTATACTTTTAAGTGAAAGTATACTTTAGTTTCTCCCCAAGAGCTAATAACACGGCCATTTCACGTCAGCTCCTAATGAATTAGCACAACCCTTTGATCAATGCCATCAAAGGCTATTGAGAGTAGCAATAATATAGATGTGAGACGATTTTGCATTGATTTAATGCCTGAAATCAATCAACCTCTCACCATTCTCTCTCCTGCATTGCTCTTGCAGACTTGGATAACCTTAAGATCCTTACTCTCCAGAACCTCCTAGAAAGAGGGGAGTGGGATCCACTGGAGAGTCCAGCATTCTACAGCTACTGAACTTGAACCCATCGAAAGCTAAAATAGGTCATCTTACCATTAAAAAAATATCCCTCCTGCAAGGAAATATCAAAACTCAAATGGTCATGGCCCTTTGAGATGGCCTTATTTATAGAACTTTCTGGTTTCGTATCTCTTGCTGTCCACTGTGATTACTTGAGGACCACGGTCCATGGTAGCAGCGAGGCCTCGCTGCCAAGACTGAGTCTGAACGCAGCTCAGGCTACTCCACTCTTTCAAGTAACTTTTCCAGGGCTGTGCAGTCAGGCCAATTATCTTCGAAACAAGCAATTATAACCACATTCACAGCTCCCTAAAAGGGTGAGTGCATTCCAGTAACAATTTCTCATGAAAGAAAACAGTTAATTGAAGGATTGGCAAGGCTATTGCAACAGACCAAGACCTCTGGAAAGACATTTAATAGCACATGTGCACCACACACACACAGTGTTCACTTGCTTTCCCACCAGAGGAATTTTCCCTTTCCATCCAAATCCATTAATATTTTCTGGGGGGGAAAAAATAATATTCAATAGGAAGCAAAATAGATGAGGCTATGGCTGGCATTCTGGGGTCTGGTCCTGCATTGTCACTGAATATCTTCATTTATTTTTATTTTTTGTCTCTTGCTTATATACTGCTGAAAGTTAAGTCTCAACATAAAATGTTTGCCAAGTGTTATCTCTGAGATAGTACATGTCGAGGTGCTTTAAGGAAGGTAAATTATTCTATCAATCTAAGGTAAATGCATTCCTTGTGGGAGCCTAATTCACATCTTTATCCATAGAGCACAAGACCTGCTCAGCCCAGGTGTGGTGCCTTGAGCAGCCATCCCCCATCAGGTCTCAGATTGCCCAAAGTCAAGAACAGCCCCGACCTCAGCCTGGAGTGAATGCAGTGCACACACTTACACGCACATGCAGACATATGCACATATTCTAATCCAGCCCTCGGTGCTTTGGCTCTAACTGTCCAAAGGTTATTTTTCGTTGGTAAAGTCGTTGAGGGTAAGAATTTGTTTATCCGAGGATTCTCCACAACACAGACTCTAAGACTTTGTACATCATCACAGCCAGTAAGCAGTGGTTGAACTGAACATCAGACAGTCTGGTAGTTTTTCAGATACCGTACCTCTGAAATGTCATGTAAACATGTATGAGTAGCCTGGTGAAAACAGCGTCCAAAAACGTTTGCTTTTGTCTAAAGGAAAGACATATGTTTCTTTATTGGGTTTATAGGTGCTGATATGTTTCTTTCCTTTGGGCAAAAGCATATGTTTGTGGAATACATATATACACAACACATGCATATATATTTGGGCAGTAGGGCCACTCGGTCCATTAGGATCTGGAAAACAAAACAAACCACTGTGCAAGAGAAAGGGGAAGTCTGACCTTGTCGCTTTGTTTTTCATGCATTCACCCAGATTATTAGGACAGAGGGGAAACAAAAGGTAATTGAGCTGGGATTCTGGGGAAGCATTTTGTAAGTGAATGAAAGGCCATAGTGCTGAGTTCAGTGGCAGAGGGGCTTTCAAAACACATCTCCAGAGACTCTGGAGTGAACCTAAATAGAAAGGCTTTCTTTCTCAAAATACATAAAATGCTAGGTTTAATATTTGCCTCTTGCCTGCGTGGGTTACACCGGTTTTCAGTTTGGACCACAGAGCCCAGCCCCTGTTCGCGGGCTACCTGCGCGGCTGAGTGGTGGTGGAGCGCCACCTACTGGCCACAGGTGTGAGGAGCGCCCCGCGTGTCTCGGGGAATGGAGAGTGGGAACAGATCTTGATCAACAGGGCTTTTGGAATCTGGCTACTCAAAGTTAGGATCCAAAGAAAAATGATGAAGTGCATACACTTTCAACCCCCTCCTTAGCTCTCCTCCCCCAAATATCCTTGGGAAGAAAATGCAGAGGTAAGAAATGGAAACATCCCCCTAGAAAAGCTGGGGATGGCAGAATTTGGCTTGTCTGGAGGAGAAAGAAGAGGGCTGGTTTCGGCTTCTGGAGGCCAGGCTTTAGAAAAGACTTAAACCTGTGCCGGGCGCCATCCCCTCCACCTGAGTCAGCTCAGCTAGCTGATGACAGTGCTGGTTAACTGGGGGCTCCGGAGTCATCGTCAACAAAGGGACCATGGGACGGGGCTGCAGGCAGGTCCAGCCAGGAGTGACGGTGTGAACCCTGGCCATCCTGGCGAGAGACGCTTTCACTCCCGAGTGTAACAAGAGCCCCATCTTCCTCTATCCCAGATTTCCGCTGGATTGAAGGACGGCTCTGGTGTCACCATACCAGGAGCCTACCAGCCCCCACGGGTGTCTCTCCATACAGGCATCTACTTTCAGACCCCAAAGGTTTTGACCTCCACTACCCTCCTTGATTTCTGACCCAGGGTGGGGCTGCCCCGCCACAGGTAGACACCCCTTACTCACTTCTGCGGCTCCATTATGAAGTCTTCACTTTCAAGGAGTCCAAGGAACCCCAGAATTCTGCATTTCAAAGGACTGGCATAAGCAAAGCCAAAATACACAAGACCCAAATTAGGAACAAGTTCTTAGCTATGAAGTTGAATGGGAAGCACAACATCTCCCTTCTCCGGGGTTTCTGACGTGTGACTGTGTCAAAGTGACCCGCCCGTGGTTCACTCACATGCAAAGCACAGGGGTGTCAGATTCGCAAGAGTGACCCCAGCAATGCAGTCTGCACCGCTCTGTCTGCTCCTCCCCAACACTGCGTCCTGGGAGGTCTGGGAGCAGCCCCATCACCCACCCTGCCCTCCAACAAGATCCCTAGGAATAAGTAAGTCTCAGAGGCTGGCACTTCTTTGACTGCCCGTCGGGGACAGCCATGTCAAAAAGATGAGAATCTTTTTACAGAGAACTGAAAACACGTGTTTTGACAGGATGTGAGGACTCCTGCTGAAAATGAGGCAAGGGACCCCACACTGGTTTTATCCCAGGTTGTCTTCACTTTGCCAAACACTCTTAAAATAAAAATAATCCCAAGCAAGCAAGCGAAGAAGCACACACTACTGGTGCATTTTTCAGCCTCACAAAACTTAGCCGATGGGCTAATTGTTTGGGTTTAGGTTTGGAATTACGTACAACCCAAGAACAATTTCAATGTGAAAGAATCAAGCAGGAAAGAGTCTTCGAAGGGCGGTTACAACATAAAGTTCTAGTATATCCATGACATTAAGAAAGTGAAAAATACTAACGGGACACTGTGTCCCTTCCTTCTTTCAAGGAAACTGCAATATTTAAGACTTTTTTTTAAGAAATGAAGCTACCCTCTAGTAGATTCACTAAATGAAGCAACACCTAAGTACAGATGTGTGTGGTGATGCTGATTAGAATGGGAGGTGGGGCCAGCATGGAAGAGAGAGATGTATCCGGGGGTGTGTGTGTGTGTGTGTGTGTGTGTGTGTGTGTCCGTGTCCATGTGTGTGTGTCCGTGTGTGTGTGTGTCCATGTGTGTGTGTCCGTGTGTGTGTGTCCGTGTGTGTGTGTCCGTGTGTGTGTGTCCGTGTGTGTGTGTCCGTGTGTGTGTGTCCGTGTCCGTGTGTGTCCGTGTCCCCGTGCGTGAGTCCCCGTGCGTGAGTCCCCGTGCGTGAGTCCCCGTGCGTGAGTCCCCGTGCGTGTGTGTCCGTGCGTGTGTGTCCGTGCGTGTGTGTCCGTGCGTGTGTGTCCGTGCGTGTGTGTCCGTGCGTGTGTGTCCGTGCGTGTTCTTCTTGGGTTGCCCACACCTCTCTTGTTAAAGCATCAACTCCTCCTAGAGAGGAAGGTTTTCTTCCCGTTTCATATGGAGGTCCCTACCACAGCACTCTATGGAGAGCAAGATCTCAGCAGTCTTGTTTCACCCAGCTCAGCCTGCCCTGATTTCTAGGCAAATCGACACTTAAGGGGAAGCATAAAAACAACCCTGCTGGCCCTGCCGGTAGGGCTCAGTGGTTGAGCGATGGCCCATGCACCAAGAGGTTGCTGGTTTGATTCCCGGTCAGGGCACATGCCCGGGTTGCAGACTCGATCCCTAGTAGGGGGCGTGCAGGAGGCAGACGGTCTATGTTTCTCACATTGATGTTTCTCTCTCTCTCCCTCTTTCTCTAAAATCAATAAAAACATATTTATAAAAACAACCCTGCTGGTTCAGCAGACGCTTACATAGCCATCTCAGGATCAGAATCAGTACCTTAAGAGTAAGCCCAAACCAGCTGCATTCTCTTGGCTCCTATTTGGGACCTGGATCTCAGGGAGGTCTCTTTGGTGGCCCCAGAGTCCCCTCGACCACCACCATCTCCTCCCATTGCTGGCCTTGTCATAGGTGGCTCCTGTACGGGCCTCATGCCCAGATCCTGGTCAGTGACTCCAGCCTATATCCCCATCACTCCTGAGCATGAGGTTGTATCTTCAGTTCCCGGATCACTGAGCCTTGCTCTTGACTGACGATCATCCGTCTGCTTGCCTGGACCGTCAAACACTGAGTGTCTTTGTCTCTTAGACTCAACTCCTGGCCACTTTCATCTCATCTTGGTCCCATGTGAGTGTAAGTAATCTGCTTATTTTAATTGGTAATGCTGTGGTTCTTTGTACATCTTTATTACGTGCCCAAATGACAGGCACACAAAAGAGATACATGTACAATAACTGTGGGAAAACAAATGAACAAATTGATAAAATGGATGATACTGGTATCACTCAATTGACAGCACCCCTTGGGCACCCCAAAACCAATTCATCCCTAATAGGAACATCGTAGACCTGGTCCCAAGGTCTCCTGCCCCCCACTTCCTTCCTGTACGTACAAATCTAGAGATCGGTTAGGGTTCCAGGTCTTCCCGCCCAGACCCATGTGCAGGGGTGGAGCCAGGATCTCGATCTCCCAGGTGCCATCCAGTCACGAGAAGACAGCCATACCTCTGCTGAGTGTCCCAACTCATGGCAGATGCTGTGAGAGACAGGTTCAGACCTGGTGTCCCCTAAGAACTACCATTTAATTTAACCAACATCTACAGGGTACCTCCTACTCCTCACAAGACATTCATTTAATCCTTATAAGCCCTCTGGTTATCATCGCACTTGATCCACGAGAAAACAGACACAGTGATGTTAAGTTACCTGCCCAAGGTCACACACTGGCAGGGCTGGGCCCTGAACTTCAGAACCCATGTTCTTCTTCTCTGTGCTACCTGGACAGTCCCTCCTATGGCCGCCCTTGTGCTGTTCTAGTCATCCCATCAAGAAAAGAGGCAACAGTACTTCGACACAAGCCAAATTATGAGAAAACTCAAACGTACACCAAATATCAAACTAGTCCATCCATGTATTCTCTGCCCCCCAACAGAATACTCTAAATCCAGGAATGGGACTAGGCGTGGCCATCTTCAGCTGAGAGGTGCGCCTGGGGCAGTGGAGATGCAGAAGGAGGACCGGCTGGCTTTGGAATAGAGTCGGAAGATGCGGTGTCTAGGAGGTGGGGGAGGTAAGAGAAAAAGCAGAGCCTGGGATGAATCCAATATTCTTAGCACTGGTGACCGGGTGAATGATGGCACTTTCAATAAAGATTAGGAATATAAGGGTAAGGTCAGGTTTCGACAGGAAAGGAGCGGAGGTGATGAGTTACTTTTGTACAGGCCGAGAAACACTTCGATGGGTAACACCTGCTTTTCCCAAGAAGCACGGACAATGGAAGAATAGCACCCCTCCAAAATTACCAGACAATCTGAAAACGTTTGAGAGCCCCAAAATATTCATTTACCTAAAACTTGATTGATGTTCAGCCCACAGTATCACCCAAATATTTCATCAAATGTACTATACCGCACAGACTTTCAAGACTTCGCATTTTCAAACGTACACATGGACATGATTATCTCTCCAATGCCGGGGCCGTACATCTGGCCAGGGCATTCCAGGAGGCTGAGGCCCATCTGCACTCCAGATCCCGCTCATCTCCCCGGGAGGCCTCCAGGGGACCGGGCTGGGGCACGGGGACGCCTGCCAGCCGGGCCCCAGGTGTGGGAGGTATGCACAGACGTGGTCTGTGCCTCACTTGCAGTGCATAGGGCCAGCTGGGCCCTGCTCAGGGGGATTCGGGACTGAGACCAAAACCTTGATCTAAAGCAGAAGGAAGGAGTCTGGAGGAAGGGAATCACGAGGTCTGACAGAGAGAGGCACAGGCGGCTCCCCAGAGACCTCAGTTGGCAGAGTGGAAGTGACAAGTGGTACAGAAACATCAGACATACCAGGGAGGGGCAATCCGGTGATCCCTTCCTTCGAAGAGACATTTCAGGCAGTGACAATGAACTACAGGCCCACTTGCACGTTTACTACCACGAATTCATTTAGTCAGTTTCCCACGGGCTCACACCCCGTTCTTGGCGGTCATCCTCCCCACTCCAGCCTCCCAGGAAGCTCACGTGCCCTGTGTACCTACCATCTGCTCCCACAACCGTGCCCCATGCCACCTGTCGTCAGTGGGCCCTGTGCTGTATTTGCTCTGATTTCAGGGCAGCTAGTCAGAGTGTCTCCCTCATGAATCTATGGGAGGCTAGAGTCACCAGCTAATAAAAATACAGAAAGCCAAAATTTGAATTTCAAATAAACCAGAAATTTTGTTAGTATACGTATGTTCCATGCAAGATTTGGGCATACATATACTTAAAAAAAAAAATGTTGTTAATCTGAAGCACAAATTTAACCAAGCATCCTATATTTTATCTGGGAACCCTGTGGGGTTCCAAACTGTTTGGATTTTGACAGTTTGAGGGCTGGGGGAAAAAATCCCCTACTATGTACCAGTATGCACAGGAGACGCAAAAAAATGTAAATGAAACAATACAGTGTTTCCTCAAAAAATTAAAAATTGAACTGCCATTTGACCCAGTGATCCCACTTTTAGGAATATACCCTAAGAAGCCTGAAACACCAATAAGAAAGAATATATGTACTCTGATGATCATAGCAGCACTATGTACAATAGCTAAGATCTGGAAACAGCCCAAGTGTCCATCAGTGGATGAATGGATAAAAAAGCTGTGGTACATATACACAATGGAATACTATGCAGCGGTAAGAAAGAAAGATCTCTTATCCTTTGAGACGACATGGAAGGACCTGGAGAGTATTATCCTAAGTGAAACAAGCCAATCAGATAAAGACAAATATCACATGATCTCCCTTATCTGTGGAATATAATGAACAAAACAAGCTGAGGAACGAAACAGACCCAGAGACATGGAGGTGGGGTGCAGACTGACAAACCTCAGAAGAGGTGGACATGGGGGGAGGAAAGAGATAAACCACAGAACTTTTACGCATGTGTGTGTAAACAAGGACATAGACAATAATGCTGGGGGGTGGGTATTGGGAGGGGGGTGTCAATGGGGGGGAAAAAGAACCATCTGTAACAAAAATTAATAATTAATTTTTTAAAATATAAATGAATAAGCTGCTGCTGACTCAAATTGTATAAAGGACTGGGAAATCATATCCACTCAAACTTTGCCAGAATCTTCTCTCCTTCTAGTCTTCCTAATCTTAAGTAATGACACTACCAATCACCCTGTTGGAAACTCTGGGACCCATCCTAGACTCAGCCCTTGCCTTAGCTGCCTCACCCCCCACTGGGCTGCAAATCCACCTGCTAACTAGCTTTCAAATCCTCCCCTCTTTCTGCCTCACTGATGGAGCCTCTCTGCTGAACTATTACCATTGTCTTCTAAGGGGATCTCCACCTCCATCTGACCCTGGTACAGGGAGCCTGGAGACACAGATCCATCTAGAGACCAAATCTAACGGGGTCACTTTGTTTAAAACTATTTAACAACTAACTCCGTGCTTGGACGACGAGGCTGTCCGTGTGGCCTCCACCCCAGGCAGGAGCAGGCGCGCAGCCTCAGAATCGCCCATGCACCCCTGCTCAGCTCTGCATTCGGTGGTGCCACCATGCCGGTTGCTTGAAACTGGCCAAGGGAACATTTACACCATAGAAAATTGGCAAGAACTACAAATCAAGGCTTTGTTTTTCTTAATAGAGCTGGTCGGTAAACACCAGCCCGCCCAGAGCTGCCTGGGTCAGTTAGGAAACATTCACATAGAGGAAAAAGAAAATGCAGCCAACGACAGATAAACTACCTGTGATTCTCAAAATGTGGTCCCAGGCTCGCAGCATCGCCATGCTCTGGGAACCTGTTAAAAATACAGACTCTCGGGGCTCACCTTTGACCTTCTGAATCAGAGGCAGGGATTGGGCCCGCAATCCGTGTGGAAGTAAGCACTCAGCTGAATCTGATGCTCACTGATGTTTGAGAGCTACTGATGCAACCCTGCGCTCAAAAACTCTGATTTTCATTAGCACGCGTTCAAACGCGATTCTGCCGCAGTAGGTCCAGAGTGGGGCCAGAGTCTGCGTGTGGAACAAGCTCCCTGGTGATGTTGGTACTGCTGGTCCACCAACCACATTTTTAAGTAGCGAGAGCTTAAACCACAAAGACACTTGTAATTTACTTAACAAGATGACTAGAAGCCGGCAGTTCAGGGCTGCTTCTGTGGCCCAGTGACACAATTATGCACCCTTTCTCTCTATCCAACCCCAGGGGAGTGCTAATAAATGTTAACAGCTGGCTAAGGTGGGGTATCTGCTCATCTGTATCATTTTGATTGGTAGCAGTGGCCGATTTTCACGGTGTAAATATTTCACAACAGTTCATTTCAACCTACACCTGTGATGCTAACTAATCTGCAAAATTCCCCCAAATGTGACAATCAGACCTCACAAGCCTGTCTGAGCTGGCTCCAGTATACCATCGGCTAAGGGCAGTGACCCCAAGGTAAAGGGAAGGACATCACCTGTGTGAGGGCAGTGCTCTGAGTGTGGGAGTCTTCAGCTTTACAGATTCATGGCAAGTCAGCAATACACACACACACACACACACACACACACACACACATTTTTAATCCTCACTCAAAGATATGTTTTTACTGATTTTCAGAGAAACATCAATCAGTTGCCTCCCATACTCACCCTGAACAGGAATCGAACCCGCAACCTAGGTATGTGCCCTGACTGGGAATCGAACCCACAACCGTTTGGTGTACAGGATGATACTTCAGTCAACTGAGCCACCGGGGCACGTCGGCAATATTTTATTAAAGGCCTATGGGTGAATAGCAAACCTTATTACTGGTTTAAATCATTCTAGTCCGGCCGGTGTGGCTCACTGGTTGAGCATTGACCCATGAACCAAGAGGTCGCTGGTTCGATTCCCGGTCAAGGCACTTGCCCAGGTTGTGGGCCAAATCACCAGTGGGGGGCATGCAGGAGGCAGCCAATCGATGTTCTCTCTCATCGATGTTTCTATCTCTCTCTCCTGCTCCCTTCCTCTCTCTCTAAAATCAATAAAGAAAAATATTTAAATCATTCTAGACCAGTGGGTCTCAACCTTCCTGATGCCGTGACCCTTTAATACATTTCCTCATGTTGTGGTGACCCCCAACCATAAAATTATTTTTGTTGCTACTTCATAACTGTAATTTTGCTACTGTTATATCTTAGGCGACCCCTGTGAAAGGGTCATTCAACCCCCAAAGGGGTCGCGACCCACAGGTTGAGAACCGCTATTAGAGGAGGGCTATCCTGTGTTCAGAAATTTTGAATTACTTTATGAAGGGATGGGATGCAAAACAACCTAGGGGAAGTAAATGTGGTTCATAAAGTAATCCACTATGCAAATGTATGTTGAGCACCTGCTGTGTACCTGGTGTAATGCTACAGTGAACAAGACAGCTAGAATCCCTTTCTTTAAAGGGCTTACCCTCAGAAGCAGAGCTGACACTAGAATTTCAAAACTGAAGGATTCACCCGGCCCGTGTGGCTCAGTGAACTGAGCATCGTCCCATGGACAGAGAGGTCCCAGTTCAATTCCTGGTCAAGGCACCTGCCTGGGTTGCAGGCTCAATCCCCAGTAGGGGGTGTGCAGAGGTGGCCAATCAATGTTTCTCTCTCACATCAATGTTTCTATGTCTCTTTCCCTTCCTCTCTCTCTCTAATCAACCAATTTTTTAAAAGCATAGTAAAAAAAAAAATGTATGATTCAATCTGCAAGTACAGCCGTCAGTAAAGAAAACACCAAACGTACAAAGAATGTGAGCTCCCTGCAGCAGGCACGTGTGTCCCAGGCTCACAGCTCAGCGCCTCCCTCCCGTGCCTGGCTCGTGCTGACGAGTCGTTGGAAAGAAGCAAAGGGAGCCGCGCCGCACACAGCATCGCGCGTCAGCTTTCAGACCAGAAGAGGGCCCGGGAACTGTGAAAACGCCCTGGAACGAACAGGCCAAGACACCCCGACGTCAGGTTCTTCCATGACGCCACAAAGTCATGAAACGGAGTCCGCCGCCCTGTGAGGCTCTGCAATTCGTTCAAGAAGAAATCCCATTCAATTGAGGGTAAGGCCTAAATAGGACAGATGTTCAGAGGCAAGAAATACCCAGAGCGCAGCAGAGGGCTCTGAGTCCCCCCGTTTCTGGCACTTCCCCTAATTCACAAGAAAATTGCCAGCAGCAAAAAACGAACAAAAAGCATTTGGCCCTCAGGGTGTAGGTCTCCGGGTTTAGACTTCCTTCTACAAGTGGGTTTCTTTCCTTTTAATGTTTAACTTTTTTCTTGCCTCGTCTCATGAGCTAACCCCAAACTCTGTGTTCTCATACACTTTTAGTTTGCTCAGGCTGCCATAACCTCATACCCTGGACTGGGGGGTTTAAACAACAGGAATCTGTTTCCTCAGTTCTAGACGCCAGAAGTTCAAGACCAAGAGAGCAGAGGGTCTGATGTCTGATGAGGGCGCTCTCGGGTTGGCGACTTTTTGCTGTGTGCTCACGTGGTCTTTCCTCCACACGCGTGTGTGTGTGTGTGTGTGTAGACGAGCAAGCTCTCTGGGAGATTGCATGCATGTGGAGAAGACAATCCTATTGGATCAAAGCCCCATTCTTATCACCCCATTAAACCTTAATTTCTTCTTTAGGGGCCCCAACACTTGGGGTTAGAGCTTCAATATACGAATTTGGGGGAGACACGATTCAATCCACAGCATACACTCTTTGTGCAATTTAAACCAGCTGGAAAAAAAATTTTTTAAAGATCTCAATCTAAACCCTGAGAATGAATAATTAGCTCTGAAAAGTATAGGCGAGGCGGACTGGACGCCCCCCACACACACGTGGCCCGAGAGGAAACTCGCGGCTAATAGAAGCCTCTGCCGGCAAGTCATTCCACTCCACTGAGATTCCAGGGAAACTGGGAACGTCTTTACATTGGCAATGCTTTACATGAGTCATTTACAAGTCTTCCCCTTGATTTTAAGCAACAGGTTAGGTGAAGAAGATTCAAAGCAATTTGAGTCCCATACCAGGCTACTTTGAAGGTGGGACTCAAGCCTCCTTCCCTCACTGGGGGTTCAAAGTCCCTGGCACAAGCTGCAAAGGGCCCAGAAAGGAGGCCACCACCTCCTCTTCTCTGCTAGAGCCAAAGACCAATGAAAGCGTTAAGTACACTCCACCCTTCTCCAAACACTCCAGTCTATGGGAATTCAATATGATCCCAATAAGACGACGAATTACATTTTTCTTATTCTGCCCCCATCCTTTATTAAAGGAATTTTAACCTCCACAAAAGGTCCCTGTCTGCTCCTTGCAGAACTATTTTGTGTATTCCTAGAGGTTACTTTGAACCCAGACTTCTCTCTTTTGTAGAGCACCTTATGGTGAAATGCTAATGAGACCTCCCTCCTCCTGAAGAAGCCAGAGCACCTCAAATGCACCTCTGTATCTTCCAGAACCTTCCCCATCCGCCTTGAACTGCCCACACTGGCATTGGCTGGGGCTGGGGCTGCACTTCTGCAGCTCCCAGGATGGAGAGAAACGCTCTCCATTTGGGTCCCTGTGATAGCACCCTGTGATAGCCCTACAGCAAGGGGGGGTGTCTTCATCCTTGCTGCCCTAAACGTGGGCTCCTTCCTCAGAGGCTGCTTGTCCCTTCTAGTGCACAGGAAACGTACAAAGCCAGCTGCATTCAGGTTAGGGGAACACAATTTGAGTCAAGCTGACTTTCTTCCTACCGAGAGAATCCAGAAAGAAAGCTTTGGGGAGGAGATTCTAAACTGAAATGGCAGAAGGGAGTTGTTTAGAAAACAAGTTGGAAATAGAGACAAAGAATGGATTTCCAAAATGTGAAAATGAGCACCTCCAAAAATGTACTTCTTCGTAAAAGCAACAAGAACACTAGCAAAATTGGTGAAAATTGACTTTCCAGAACTTTGGAAGTTAACCAAAGGCTTCCAACAATCCAAGGAGCATTATTGAAAAACAAACACCCAGCCGACTCTCATTATGAACAGCAGGCTCTGCGGCCGTTTAACTCGCTCTGTTCCCATCACATTCTCCCAGGTCTGTGGTGGCTTTGAAAACCATGACAACCAGCAGCCGCGATGGGTGGAAATGGGTTCAGAGCTTCCCAAGGGTCCCATTCCCAAAGAACTGTCACATCTGACCTGTCCGGAATGTCCCTGGCAAAATGCTATTTGTAGAGCTGCCCTTTATTTGACCTGACTCCGAGCTCACTTCCCGGGAGAAGTCCTATCCCCAGGTGTTTGCAAAAATAAAACGGGGGCAACTGTTCAAAACCGCAGTTGCCCGAGGCAGTGATACCAGTTGGCACGAACAATGGACTGGCTAAACAATTTGAAAGGCAAATGTGGGGAATGAAATATCCATAGGGGGCTTTACGATGTTCAGATATATTCCTGGAGATCAAGGAAGCCACACGTGTGCGGGTCTGTGTGTTCACCAGAAAGACCAGAAGAGGCCTCCTCGCTCATCCTGGCGGACCGTACGGCTCTGCACAAGCAGGACGAGAAGGCTAAGGCAGTGTTCTGCCCTGCCGAGCACTGAAGGTCCTCCTGCCGTTAGTGTACTATTGCCGATGTGACAAATTGCCACAAACTTAGTGGCTTGACAAAATGAATGTATTTTCTTATATTTCTGGGAATCAGAAGTCTGAAATGGGTCTCACTGGGCTCAGATGGTCAGCAGGGCTCCGTTTCCCTGGAGGTTCTAGGGGAGACTGCGTCTCCCTTCCTTTCCTGTCTCCTAGTGCTGCCCACATTCCTCGGCTCACGACCTCTGGGTCTGCGGTCACAACTTCTGACTCGGACTTTCCTCCCTCCTTCTTTCCTTTGTAAGGACCTGTAAGGAAAGACTATGGAAACTACACACCAAAAAATGACCTGGATGAAATGAACGTATCCCTGGAAAAACATAAAAAACCAAGACTGACTCAAGAACAAGTTGAAAATACAGATAAAGCTATGACTAGTGAAAGCTTTAGAATAATCAGCGGCTCTCAACCTGTGGGTCACGACCCCTTCACAGGGGTCGCCTAAGACATAACAGTAGCAAAATCACAGTTATGAAGTAGCAACGAAAATAATTTTATGGTTGGAGGTCACCACAACATGAGGAACTGTATTAAAGGGTCACGGCATTAGGAAGGTTGAGAACCACTGCAGATTGTGAAGGAAGATTGAAACGAAAGAAATAAAACCATCTCCATGAAGAAAGATTATAAAGGAAAAAGTAAAACTGTCTCTATTTACATGCAATATGATCTTAGAGATAGAAAATCCTAAGGAGCCCAGCCGGTGTGGCTCACTGGTTGAGCATTGACCTACGCACCAAGAGGTCATTGGTTCGATTCCCGGTCAGGACACATGCCCAGGTTGTGGGCCAAATCCCCAGTGGGGGTATGCAGGAGGCAGCCAGTCGATGTTCTCTCTCATTGATGTTTTTATCTCTCTCTCTCTCTCCCTTCCTCTCTCTATAAAATCAATAAAGAAAGAAATTAAAAAAAAAAAAAAGAAAATCCTAAGGAGTCCACAAAATACTATTTTACAGCTTATGAACATTTCAGCAAGGTTGCAGGATGTAAGGTCAACATACAAAAATCAATTGTCTTTTAAACACTAGCAAGGAACAGTGCAAAAAATGAAATTAAGAAAAATAATTCATTCACCATAGCATCAAGGGAATAAAATACTTAGGAACAAATTCAACAAAAGAAGTGCAAGACTTGTACACGGAAAACTCCAGAACAAGGGGAAACGGGGGTGGTGCCTAATGGGCCCAGGGCTCCTGTTTGCGCCTACGAAAATGTTCTGGAATTAGTGGCGATGGCTGCACAACGTTGTGAATAGACTACAAACCACTACAGTGTACAGCGTTAGGGTGAAATTTACGGTATGTGAATTATATCTCAATAAACGGTTACTTTTTAAAATAGCGGCAAAAAAAAAAAAAAGCAGTAAGAACTATACTCACTCTGTACACTCTAAGAAGTACCTGTTAGGTGACAAGGGGTTTTACGTAAGAATAGCCTAGAGGCTTTGCAAAAATGTGGATTCTGAAGAAAAGAGACATAGGAAGAGCCCAGAATCTACATTTTTAATGGATTTTTCAAGCAATTTTTATGCACACTGCTATAAGAAAGCAATTCATATGTAGAGAATATAAAATGCAAAAGACACAGTCCCTGCCCTCAGGGAGGCTATAAAATAACGCTGGATAATGTGTCCCCAGTCCTGGATGCCCTGTCATTACATTAGTCTCGGCCTCTGGAGTCACCAGGGGTAATTTAAGCAAAGATCAAGCTGGGGTTTAGACAGTTTAATTATCCTCGAGAGGCGCCACAGAGAAGAAGGCCTAGCTCACTGGGTACATTATTGTCAAAAACTTACTGAGGTCACAAGACACCCTGCCCCTCAGGACAATAATTCACACTCCTCTCCCAATGTCTGGCCCCTCTTCATCATTGTAATTGTTGGGGAGAAATGCTATTATCAGAAGAACAGGAGGATTAAAAAAACTTCACCTAAAATTCAGAAATGACTGTCTTCTGCAGTCCTTTCTCCTTCTAAGTTTTTGGAATCTCATGACACTGAGTACATGCCCAGGACACGGAACATGTCAGCTCCAAAGGCATGACATAAGCTCTTCTTTAGGTATGAAGCAGCCAGGTAAGAGTCAGTCTGTGAAGGGAAATCTGAAAGCTTCTAGCACTACATACCAATGAGGGTAAAGACTATATAGCTTTCCTTTTTCTTTTTTTAAAGATTGTTTATTGATTTTCAGGGAGAGAGAAACATCTATGTGAGAACGAAACATGTATCAGCTGCCTCCTGCATGCTCCCCATCAGGGATCAAGCCCACAACCTGGGCACGTGCCCTGACTGGGAATCGAACCGGCATCCCTTCGGTGCACAGGATGATGCCCAGCCAACTGAGCCACACCAGCTGAGGCAAGAATGTGTATCTTTATCTTACATATAACTAAGGAAAAGGCATATGTTCTAAGAAAATAAGGAGTGCCAGCTACCTCTGAATGCCACAGCTGAACAGATAAAGAAAACCGAGAATAAGGCATTGCTTAATGCAAAAGGACAAGAGGCTTATAAAATGCCTAATTTTGCCCTGGCTGGTTTGGCTCAGCGGTTAGAGCGTCGGCCCGCAGACCAGAGTCTCGGGTTCGGTTCCCGCTAAGGGGCACATACCTCGGTTGCAGTTTGTCCCCGGCCCTGGTTGGAGTTGTGTGGGTGGCAGCCACTCGATGTGTCTCTCTCACATCAATGTTTCTCTCTCTCTCTTCTTCCCTCTCTCCCTTCTGTTCTATCTGAAGATAAATGCAAAAAAATGTAAAATGTCCTCAGGTGAGGATTAAATAAATAAATAAATAAATAAATAAATAAATAAATAAATAAAATGCCTAATTTTTAAAGACATAAAGGAAGATCTTTTTCCAGAGTTGAACTGACACCTCTTTAAATGGAAAACTCATGCTATTTCTCCATTTCCAAAAGATGGTTCCTCTGTTTCAGTCTCCCCAACATATAAAACATAAGCATAAATATACTAGTTCATGGCATCAGATAGGTGTGGTCCCAGAATGCAATGCTCCTTCCACCTGCAGAGGCCGAGTCCCTGAGGGAGAAGGTGTCTTTTATTACAGGAGACATGTACCGTGAACTACAGGGCACAGTGTGATGAGCATTAGATTTGGACTCTGAGGTCCTGAATTTAAATTCTGAGTAGTACTGGCTTACTGGGTATTTACTGGCTACATAAAATTACAAAATTCCCCTAACAGTTCTAGGCCTCCTTTTCCTCATCTGTAAAATGAGGATCCTCTAAGGATTATTCTGATAACAGGATTAGCTGGTGCTGTGATGCACCCCCAGATCTGCCCCTTCCCAGTAAGACTGAAGCACTCCTTCATTCTCTCATCTGCTGAGAGCTGGGGGCTGTCAGCTCACCTGTAGTTCCCACTGCAGAGATTGTCTAGGCTGAAGAGTGCTAACCTTGCCCAAAGATAAACCTCCTGGGTGGAGGGGGGAGCTATTTGCATCCAATAAGAAGCAGCTGTATTAGAGTCCAAGTCCTGCCCCAACTCCTCAGAGCCAGCCTAGCGGCAGAGCTGGAAGTGGGGGGGGGGGGGGGATCAGCCTTTGTCCTAACTGCATTGCAGCCCAGTTTCTCTCTCTACTCAGGCTTCCTTCCTTCCTTCCTTTACTGCCACAATTAATTGCCTGCCTGAAAATCTCAGAGCCCACCTGCAGGAATCCTGCAAGAAAGGAGATTATGTAAATGAATTGCATTTTGCAAACTGTAAAGTACTACTCAAATGTTTTATGTGGTCACACCAGCCTGTGGGTGCATTGAGAAGTAAATTGGTAACAAAACAGCTGCAATGCACTCCAAAAGCTAGGGCACCAAACTCCCCCATCTCCTTACCACCCCTCATACCAACACTTTCCTCAAATTGTTGCTATCATAACTAGCTGGTTATTAATATTAATAATAGGAAAGGAGCAAAGGAGAGGCCAGACATTAAAGGCATGGTCATCTGGGCAGCTTCACCAGGAAACTGCAACTTTACACTCCCCAGGGAGTCACTGGTCCATTTCCTGTAGATCACTGGGGGAAGGGGTCCAACAAAGGGGAATATGTACACATGCACAGTTAAGTTGGGATGATGTAGGGAAGGTGTTTGCCTATCAGTCTAACCTGGGGAACAAAGACCATTGGCTAGGGAGATGGACTCACTGCAAGTGTGAGAAATCCTAAAGGCTTAATTGGTTAAGCTCCTCGTTATAATCCTGAGACAAAGAGTTCTTGCCCTCTTGTTCCTTTCGCTCTGCTCATGCTTTCTTGCATTCACTTGCTCCTTGGCCTGCACTAGCCCACCTTGTGGCTCTAGAAGCCACATGGCCCAAGGCCATGGGGATTCCACACACAATGGACTGCAGCTGGGAACACAAGTTAAGCTAGCCTGATGCTGGACTGGACTGGACTGTGCTTTAATGTGTAGCAAAGATTCTGGGCAGAGGCTTTAATTCTAGCCCTACTGAAGATAAGATGGGACTTTTTCTGTGGTGGGACAAAGGAAGATGGGACATTGGAGGGGAATTAACTTAATGTTACATTATCAATAAAGCTTTCCACATACCTTATCCTCCCATGGGGATCTCAGGAAATTCTTGTTCCCGTGACACCCCAAGAAGCCCACTTCCACTAGTGACACGTGGGGACACAGAGGGGACCCCACCAATAACAAAACCACTAAGCAGGGTGCATGAAATTCCAGATGCGTGCATCAGCTGCTAGACCTCCAAGAACAGCCTGGGCTCCTGTAAGCACCTCTTCCTCCATTCGAGTCTCCAGGCTGCTGCCACCACCACTGTACTTTTGTTCCTGGTGTTTGGGGACCTTGGGTTCCTCAAGATAGAAATCGAGAGGGAACTCCAGAGACATTTCCAGACAGATTTTATTAAGCGTATGCTCGAGCACCAGGGAGGCAGCACAGAGGAAAGAAAGGTCCTCTGAACCGACTCAGGGCTGGCTCTGCTTGGCAGCTTTTATAAGATGGAAACAAAGTGGGCTTGGGCGGAAAGGGGGCTTGCAGAATTTTCCATTTCAAGGTCAGGTGACTTCTTTTTCTAGCTGTGTGGCCTGGTAACTATATTCTTGCCTGTGCTGTGGGGCAAGATGGCAGGCTGCTCATTGCTGCCACCCTAGGAAGGGTGTATAGTGGTCAAACCTTGACCAGCTGCACATGTGGGTCAGTTTCAACATCTGCAGGGAAGCAGGCAGTTAGAGGGGAGATAAATTCACTACCTCTGCATTTTTGAGTAGGGAGTGGAGGGGTGGTAACCTTCTTGCTGTCAGCTTATCTGGCATTTCTTCTGGCCACCTGGTCTTAACTTGGCTTCCCGGCTAACAGGTGTTTTTCCATTTCCAGGCCATAGTCCCCATATGTCTCACTTTTATTTACCAACACCTTCATAATCCCTGCCCGGCCTCCGTCGCTGGACTGTGCTTTAATATGGAGCAAAGACTCTGGGCAGAGGCTTTAATTCTAGCCCTATTGAAGACACCATCCCCACAGGAAAAGACTCCTAGGGTATAGCTAACCCCTCCTCCTCCCACCATCCATGGTAGAGGGCTCTACCAAAGAGCAAAGCCACCTGGGTCTTGGGTGTGCACCTGCCATTGCCTGCACGGGGCTTTTTTCATTTATTCTTTCCAGGCTGGGCAGCAGTGTTGACCCTCCTCCTCTCCCTCACCCTCACCCTTGGCCAGGATGGCAGCTTCCAAGGTATTCATGATACCAGCCTCTCCTGACTCCAGAAATCTGCTTTCCTCATTCCCCTTGGAGTCAGCCACATTGCCCACAGGATTCAAAGCATGAGTCCGCTCTGGTTTTGTTTTTTCGTTCAGGTTTACTGATGAGTAAGCTCAGGAGACAGAGGCAGAGGGGACACTGCGGCAGAAAGCAGCAGGTGAACAAAGATTGACGAGAGAGGTGGACTCTGTGCCCTGGACTGGAGAAGCCTGTGAGGGAGGGCAGAGGACGGGCTGGGAAAGGATGGTGGTCAGACTGTCCGGGCACTTGAAGGCCAGTCCAGGGAGCTGAGGATTTGCACCGCAGTCCAGCAGCTGTCAAACTAATGCCTCATGGAACTAATCCTATGAGCCCCATTGTGGGAGGGCGGGGGGGAGGAACACTGTGAGAGTAGAGAATGGAAGTGTTTTATAGCCAAATAAGTGTGGGGAATGGGAAGCACCATAACAAATACCTCCTGGAGCATACGTGAGGCTCACAGAAGTCCCAGAGTGAGCACCTCCACCATTACAGAGAATTCATTTTCCTTCCTTGGCCCAAGTACTCGCAAACCTGTGAGACCTGTATTTTGGTTAAAGGCGGGCAGTGTGTTCGGTGGGAACCGGCTTCAGGAGACGCTGCTCTAAGTGAGGCGCTAGTAGCTGAAAATGTTTGAAAGAGTAGCCTGACATCTTCAACTTGTACAGCTGGAAAATTAATTTGAAGTCCAGAGGGTTTTGATGAAGAGAAGGGAGAGAGAGATCAATAAAGGTCTGGCAAAAATCGAAATAAAGGTGTATACATCCAGGCCACGGGGTCTGTAGTGAGAGTAGAGAAGAAGAATAAAAATTGGTAAAAATTGTTACGGAGTTAGCAGGAATTGTTTACTGGCTAAATTTAGGAGGACACTTAGGGAAGGAAAGGAGACAAGGTTTAGCACCTGGTTTTTGGTTAAAGGGACAACTTCATGCTGTGAGACATAGGACGTCAGGAGGAAAGTGACAGATTTAATTTCAGACATGGACATTTTATTTCCATGTTATCTGGGAACTTGTTTCTCTTGTTCCACTCTATTTCCAAAGCTTGACCCATGGTAAGTTCTCAATTAATGTGACTGAGTAAGTGAAAAGGACTCCAATGAGAAGCATTAGTGTGCTACAGGCCACTGTAATCAAAGCAGCTGGAACAGGCATGCGCACAGGCACATAGACCAATGGAACAGAACAGAGAACCCAGAAGTCCACCTTCACGGGCAAGTAATATTTGGACAAAGGAGGCAAGAGCGTACAATGGAGAAAAGACAGTCTCTTCAACAAACAGTATTGGGGAAATTGGACAGATAAAATGCAAAAAAATGAAACTAGTCCACCAACTTATGCCATACACAAGAATAAACTCAAAATGGATAAAAGACTTAAATGTAAGTTGTGAAGCCGTAAAAATCCTAGAAGAAAACATAGGCAGTAAAATCTGAGACATCTCTTGTAGCAATATTTTTGCCATTATATTTCCTCGGGCAAGGAAAACAAAGGAAAAAATAAATGAATGGGACTACACCACACAAGTTTTTGCACAGCAAAAGAAACCATAAACAGCCCTGGCCAGGTAGGCTCAGCTGTTACAGCACCGGCCTAAGGACCAAAGGGTCGCAGATTCTATTCCCGGCCCTGGCTGGGGTTGTGCAGGAGGCAACCAATCAATGTGTCTCTCTCATATTGGTGTTTCTCCCTCACTCCTTCCCTCCCTTCCACTCTATCTAAAAATCAATGGGAAAATATCCTCAGATGAGGATTAACCAAAAAGAAAAGAAAGAAACCATAAACAAAATGAAAAGGGAACCCACTGAATGGGAGAACATATTTGCCAATGATACATCTGATAAGGGGTTAATTTCCAAAATATATAAAGAATGTATCCAACTCAACACCAGGAAGACAAACAAACCAATTAAAAAATGGTCAAAGGACTTGAATAGACACTTCTCCAAAGAGCACATACAGATGGCCAAGAGACATATGAAAAACTTCTCATCACTAATCAGAGAGATGAAAATTAAAACCACAATGAGATACCACCTCACACCTGTCAGAATGGCTACCATCAATAAATCAACAAACAACAAGTGCTGGTGAGGATATAGAGAAAAGGGAACCCTTGTGCACTGCTGGTGGGAATGCAGAGCGGTACAGCCACTGTGGAAAACAGTATGGAGTTTTGTCAAAAAATTAAAAATGGAACTGCATTTTGACCCAGTGATCCCACTCCTGGGAATATATCCTAAGAATCCTGAAACACTGATTCAAAAGAATATATGCATCCCTATGTTCATTGCAGCATTATTTACAATAGCCAAGATCTGGAAACAGGCCAAATGACCATCAGTAGGTAAGTGGATAAAACAGCTAACGTACATTTACACAATGGACTACTACTTGGCCGTAAAAGAAAGGAAACCTTACCTTTTGCAACAGCATGAATGGACCTGGAGATTATAATGCTAAGCGAAATAAGCCAGTCAGAGAAAGACAAATACTATATGAACTCACTTACATATGGAATCTAATGAACAAAATAAAATGACGAACAAAACAGTAACAGAGGTACAAATACATGGAACATATTGACAGCTGGCAGAGGGGAGAGGGGTGGGGGACTGGATGAAAGAAGGTGAAGGGATTAGCCAAAAAACATGCATACATAACACACAGACACAGACACAGACAACAGTGTGGTGATAACCAGAGGGAAGGAGAGATGGGGGCAGGTGGAGGTGGGCAAAGGGGGGATAAATGGGGAAGGAAAGAGACTTTGCTTGGGGCGATGAGTGCGTGATGCAAATGAGTAGCACACTTGAAACCTGTATGCTTTTGTGAATCAGTGTCACCCCGATAAATACAATTTTTTTAAAGGAAACATTAGAACAGTATACAAGGGGGAAAAATCATCATACTGTGCCCAGGAGTAGTACTGAGTCTGTGAAAAAGACTGAGGATAACCCAACATTTAGTCTTCTTAGTCTTGTACATCATTTCATTCTAAATCCACATATAAAATAGAAATTGGGGGTTCTGCTATCCAGAAAAAGCAATGCTGGAAAATGGAGTATCCCTTTTCAAACACTGAGTTTATTTTAAAGACGACAAATAGGGAGATAGAACTGTCAAAGGGCATAGGGAGGGATACAAAAAAAAAAGCTAAGATAGTGACTGAAATGATGTCAAAGAAAAAATAAACGACTAACGCTAAACCTTAAATGTAGATGGGATTTTTAAATATATTTGAAATGCTCTTATTCTTAAAGCTTTTCATTTTTTATGTATCAAATACCCTCAACCTCAAGAAAGAGGAGGAGAAAAAGAGAGCTTTAAAAATTGCATGCTTCAGGCTTGTGGAAACCTATTGTCTGCCAGCATCAGCCATGGTATTTACTTCAAGCTACATTCAGCCATGTACAGTATTTCAAAACTGCCACCTAGTAATTTAAAATGACAAGAAAAATAATATAATGGATGCATGCCTGATTTCTCCCTCTCCCATCACACAATAAGGGTGAGGGGTCTGAGCCTCTTGATAATTCTCTCCACAGAAACAGCAAAGACTTTGAAAAGAGCAAAGTTGGATTTGATTTCTCCTTTCATGTTCCCTTCGATGATGTGGAACTCATCGATTCATTTCCCCAGGAAGGAAGAGCGCACTATGAGGGCATTAGCATGCGGCAGGCGGATGGCCTGGTGGTGTTTCTGTTTTCCTCAGTGGGGAGTCCTTTCTTTCAGGGATCTGTGCACAGGACCTTTTAGAGTGCAATAACCTAGTTACTAATTACAAACTTTCTAAAACGCCTTATGACAGGACCTTTCACAGGAGGACCCAGATCTGCATTTTCTCCAAGCGTATCTCTCATCTGCTCTTCCCTGGAGTCTACCCCCCAAGCACAGACACACTCACGATTCCTAATGGACGCATGCTCGTTTGTGTACTCTTGTCTGGGCACATTCTGTTCCCTCTGCCTGTAATTCCCTTCACCATTCCCAATCCCTACTCTTCCTTAAGACACATTAACCTCCCGGGGAAAACTTCTTTACTATTGTATCACAAGGTGAGTACCCTCAGCCAAGCAACATACCAAAGAAAAGGTGAAAAGGAAGCCTAGGAGAAAATGAGGCCAATAATATCTACTTAATATGCAGGGCTCATCCTTTTTTCTTTTTTCTTTTTTAATCAATCTAGGCAGTGATAATCAATGGCTGCTAACATCAGAAAACAGTAAACACAACAAAACAAAACAAACAGACCACCAGGCATTTAAGTCCCTTACAGAGCATCACTTATAAGGTATTCTTGCTAAAAAAAAAAAAAAAAAAAAATCAAACCTGTGTCTGATCAAGTTTATAGCTCTAATGCCTATTTACAAGAAGCACAGATAAAAACAGCACATGGATGTAATCAACAAAATCCAAGTTATTGGAAATTGTAGGGAATGAATGATCACGTTTCATCAACAATGTAATTAGAAGGAAAATAAAAAGAGAAGCTTGGGGAAGAACTTTAGATTAAAGATACCTTAAAAGATATCTCAACCAATTGCAATATATGGGCCCTATCTGGATACTAATTCAAATAAACTGTTTAAAAGTATGTGAAACATATTTTTAGGAATCTGAGTACTAGATATTTGTTGATAATGAGAAATTATTGTTCATTTTAAGGGGTGCATATTGATGTTATGGTCATGTTGGGAAAATAAGGGCTTTTAGGGTCTTATCTGACTCTTCACTCTCCTAAAATCATCCCTGCCCCAATAGTGAGGCCCCATAGCTGAGGAATATCAGTGTAGAACCCAAGAAGAAGGCAATAAATTCTTGACCTCTGAGATTAAAAGGCACTATCCCAGTGTAAGACAGAAAATATTTGAAAGGAGACATAAATAGGTTGCTACAGGATAATTTGCAAAATATTAAAAGCATGACTGTTGGCCACTTTGAAGACAATATATCAAGGATTGTATTCAACTCATTCATTAATGAGGAAATGAGTAAGATGCTAAAACCAATTCAGAAGGGAATTTGAAGAACAGATATATAAATATAATAGGCAATCAAGAATGCTGAAATAAACTTGCTAATAGATGCAAAACTGGTTATTATCTTATAGGGCAATAAAGTGTAATGGAGTCATATTTTCTATAAGTAAAAACTAAAAGTCTCTCTACTGGGCAAAATTCATTTGCATTGCTATGGACAAAAATCACTTGCATTATTAATGGTTTTTAGCAAGTTAACTTCCTACCTACAGTGATGTAAAACAATCTAGTCAACAGAAAAGCAATCAAAGAAACATACCCCTATAAATCATATAATCCCCAAAGAGTCCACTAGACCTTGGCGTCGTTGATATTTTGGGATACATAATTCTTTGTTGTAAGAGCCTGTCTCCTTGATTATGAGGTATTTAGTATAATCTCTGGCCTCTACCCACTAGATGTCAGCAACATACCCTTTTGCCCAGGTATAACAATAAAAAATGTCTCTAGGTAGATCTTAAGAGGTCTCATCACAAGGAAGAAAACATTCTTTTAGTATGTATATGAGATGATGAATGTTAATTAAACTTACTGTGTTCATCATTCAACAATATATGAAAGTCAAGTCATTATGCTGTACACTTTAAACTTGTACAGTTATGTATATCAATTATATCTTAATAAAAAACTAGGGGGAAATGTCTCTAGACATTGCCAAGTCAGAACCACTCTTCTAGACAACACCCCCCTCTCCACTGAAAGAACATCTAGTAGTCTCTTTTGCCCACTTCTAAGTCTTAGACAATGTTTCCTGACAAGTGAAAACCAATTTTCTCCCCGTATCTTTTGCACCAATTCTCTAAGGGCTAGAAAAACACTCTGAATTAGCCAGAAGTAGAAAGCATTCTTAGAGAAAACCAGAAATAGCGGACCTCTGCTCTCTTGAGTTAAGCACCAGCAATGGAGTGCAGGAACGGACAATGGACTTCCTTTAAATAAAGGGAATCGAGAGGAGAGAGAAGCGGGGCTGGGGCTCCCAGGCAGAGTTCAGAGAAACAGGACACCACAGAGGCAAGTTCCCTTCCTATGCAGCGGAGAGTAGACATAACAGAAGACTTCTGTAGGCATGGGAGAGTTGGAGACAACCCCTTGAGTTTTCTAAGACCTACAAGTTCAAACCATAATTGGGACCTAATTATTGATGAGGGAGATTGAGCCAGAAGGCCTAGACTGTACCTGAAACAAAGGAGGCCCCCGCAGAGGGTGCAGCATGGACAGTCTGCTGAGGACCAGGGGAACAAGTTGTAGGTGGATGACTGCTGGCTCCATGGAGCTGAGGGGAACCCGGGGGGACCTGCCATGTCACAGTATGCATTCCAGGAAGCACCTCACATGGCCTGTGCAGAAGGCCCAAAGGCACAGGCATTAACTGGCATAGGACAGAGTCGGCACAGAGAGGAGGCAACTCTTCCTGCTTTGCCACTGTGCTCTGCATTCCCACCATCCAGTGTAGCCTTGAGTCCATGGGGAAAGGAGAACAAAACCTAAAATATCCTGACTGTAACTGGGTTAAGTCTGAAGTGGCTGAGAAATCACTGAATGTGACCAAAATTCCCTGGAGGATACTGGATTGAGTTTTATGCTACTTTCAGAGTAGGAGTTCAGGGCCCCAGAATAAAATTTTACAGACAATAAAGTTATATTTTTGCATGCGCAAGGTAGTGACTATAAAATTTGTACCAGTGCAGGGATAAGAAGGCTAGTTCCTTGGACTGTCTAGAGACCCGAGGTTTTTCCACAAATAAACATAGAGCTTGCGGTGAAAAAAGTAAGGCTGAACTAAAGAGAATGAACAAAAAACAATGGAAAAATCTGGCCTCTCTAGGAACGGAACCATGCCCCAAACTGTAAGAGACACTGGCCAATGTTCACTGCATGGTTGTAAAGTACCAGAAAATGCCTGCAGCATAAAATCTAAATAACAGCTGGTTATTTTCATAGCATAATTTCTTTCTCATGCATTTTAGCCACCATACCACAAAAAAAGTTATTTAAAAAAAAAAAAATAGAGACATGCCTGGCCAGTGTGGCTCACTGGTTGAGTGTCGACCCATGCACCAAGAGGTCGCTGGTTGGATTCCCGGTCAGGGCACATGCCCAGGTTGTGGGTCCAATCCCCAGTGGGGGGCATGCAGGAGGCGGCCAGTCAATGTTCTCTCTTATTGATGTTTCTCTCTCTCCCTCTCCCTCTCCCTTTCTCTCTCTCTCTCAAATTGATAAAGGAAAAATGTTTTAAAAAAATAAAAAATAGAGACATCCAGAAAACAGATATTCCAAGATTTCAATCTACTGATGGAGGGTCAATCAGAAGTGCAAATAAATCTTTTATAAATTCAACAACCACTCATTGAGCATCTTACATACTACATGCTAGTCTAGGCACTGGAGACAGAGTAGTAACAAGGGATTTAATATCCTGCTCTACTGACATTCGTTCTCTAGAGGGAGAGAAAGACAGAAACATCCAAAAAATAAATAGATAATGTGCTAGCTACTATAAAGAAATAGAGAGCCAGGTAAAAGGACACAGAGAAACATGCTAGGAGAGTATTCAGGGAAGACCTTTGAGCAAAGCCATGAATCAAGTAAAGAAACAAATTACTGGCTATCAGAGAAAGAGTGTCCCAGACAGAGGAAATAGTAAGTTCAAAAACCCAGAAGTGTGACTATGGGTGATCTATTTGAAGAACAGCAAGGAAGCCGCTTGGGAAGGAACAGACGAGAGAATGGTAGGAGTTAAGGACAGAGAGGTGCATGGGAGCAAAGTTATGTAGCTCCTGGGAAAGACTGTTGGGCCTTATTCTAATGAGATGGAAATCCATTGGAGAGATGTTGACAAGAAGCACAGAATGATCTGACTTACTGGTATATTCAAATAGACAACAAAAGTTATAAATGGAAACAAGCAGCCTACCCAGGAGGTTTTGCAAGAGACCATGTTGGATTAGGGTTGTAACAACGGAGCTGATGAGAAATTGTCATTTTTAGGATACATTCGAAAAGTATAGTCAACAGGTTTGCTGGTGGATTTGAATATGAGGTATGAAGGAAAGAGAGAAGTCAGAAACAACTCCCAGATTTTTGCCCTGGAGTTGTCATTATTGAACACTAGAGGAAAAGCAGTTTGGCCGGAGACACAAGAATTTGAAAACGCTAAGTAGACATTGGCTATTCAAGACTAGAATTCAGCAAAGAGGTTAGGGCTGAACATATATTTGTGGAAATCATCAGCATATGGATGATATTTAAAGCCATGTTCCTTTATGAGTTCCCCAAGAGTACTTTTGTCTTGAAGGATTTCCAATATATGAAGAAATGTTGTCAATTTGCAGTTTAAAATTCAGACTCATAGAATAGATATTTTTTAAAATATATTTTTATTGATTTTTTTAGAGAGACAGGAAGGGAAAAAGAGATAGAAACATCAATGTGAGAGAGAAACATCCATCAGCTGCCTCCTGTATGACCCTCCCCCCCCCCCCCCACTGGGGATCAAGCCTGCAACCTGGGCATGTGCCCTGACTGGGAATAGAACTGGGACCTCTCAGTCCATGGGACAATGCTCAACCCACTGAGCCATACCAGCCGGGCTAGAATAAATGTTTTTTGAATCTTGTATATCTATCAAAGGAGAATCTCAGCTAGATATCAGAAAAAAATCATTTCTATCATGATAGATAGTGCTCCAGATTGGTTAGGTAAAAAATAGATATTTACTAAAATTTTAAAACAAGAGATTGACATTTTCCTTATCACTTTGTTCTATTGTATGATACATATTGAATATACTCGTGCTCAGCTTTCTGAAACAGACTGTACAAAAAGTATCACAGTTATCACAGTTACAGTTGTTAAAATCATTCAGTAATTATGTGCAAATGATTAATCATTGTTAGTTAATAGAACTGTTAAAATAAATAATAGGCAATAGATTAAAAGATCTTGAATTCTTAGCCAATGCTGTTCGTTTGAGTCATGGAAATGCTTTACAAAAATGTATTGTACTGTTAACTTCTATTCAAGATTTTCTTGAAATAAACTGAACACTTGCCAAATATTCAATAATCAAAGACAAAAGGGCAATGTGATGTATGAGTTCTCACAGATATCACTCTGCATGTGAATGAGCTAAATCTGAAGCACCAAGGAAATACTTAGTTGTGACTAAGCTAGACAAGTACAAAAATGTATATTAAAATGGAAATTTTTCATAATACTACATATAATAAAGATTTTACAAGTTTTTCTCACATGAATCAATATGCACAAGATGTTCATTGTAATTGACAGTGGTATGTAAATTGGCTTTGAAAACTACAAGAAAAATTGGAAAAACACTGTTTATAATGATAAATTTGGAGTTGCTTTTCAGTTTATGCAACCCTCTTTTGAATTCAGTGCTAACAATACTGCCTTGACTCAAGACTGAGTGAATTTACTTCCCTTGGACAGATGTAGCTTTGAAACATATTTGGCTTCTATACAAGATGAACTCATTTTATCAATGTGAATGTGGATTTAGGAGGACAATTAATTTTCAGTACTCAATTTAGTTATTCACCAACTTTTATATGTTTGGAAACACTTGGGTATGAATCTACTTTTCGACTGTAAATTTTATTAAGGATGAATGCTGATCAAGCACTGCCAATGAAAATTCTGCATTTAGCGTCCAAATTGAGATGTGCGCTAAATGTAAAAATCCATACCAGATGTCAAAGAGTTGGTCAGTAAAAGAGAATGTAAAATATTTCATTAATATATTTATATTGATTACATGTTAAAATGATATTTTGGCTATATTGGATTAAATGAAATATATAATTAAAATTAATTTTACCTGTTTCTTTTATTTTTAATGTGACTCTGAGAAAATTTAAAATAACATATGTGGCCTGCATTATATCTTAATTGGACAGTACCAGTGTGGGAGGTGAGTGGCCATGAATGTGGGTGCATCGAGTCGCGCAGGTCAGGGAGAATGTTGCTGTGTAACTAATATGTACTGGAGTACTGGATACAAAATGTCTAAATGGGATCATCTCCAAGCTTGGGTATATTGTACTGGTGTTATATCTGAAGGGTCACATTTTTTATCTAATAAGTCATTCATTGTCTGTTAAGATTTTAAGCAGGAAGTGGTTCTTTCACCACAAGAGATCAAACCCCTCTGTTGGATTTTAAACACACAAATTTGGCAGAGAGCTTGCAGAAGACAAAGCAGAGACACTGAGGATTCAGGTTAAACAGACAGACAGACGGCCTATCCCCACCACTTTGCAGTGAAGCATACAAACAACCTTTGCAAAGCATTTCATACCGAAGTCAACGTACTTGAGCTAGATTTAGTATACACAGACTATGCCTTGAACAAGAGCATGAGCAAAGATCAAATTTTCTGAGTCCTGGAGCGGCTAATCCAGCAGAGAAAATGAGCAGCGACGTAAGGGCATCCAGAAAGTCAGAAGGGAAGAGAGATGGGCCAGACCAGATACTGTTAGGTACACTAGCTAAATTCAGGGAGGAAAGAAAGTCGGTTTACAGTTGTGAGTATGAAAAACAGAGTTTATTCTTGTATTATTCTTTATTAGTTATTAAATTATTTTCCATATGAACAACTGTAAATCTACTTTTGCCCCACCTTGTACTGCCAGCATTGGCTTAGTAAAAAAGAACTAGAAATTAATATTCAAGCTCACTATAAACTACTTATAGTTGGTGCATATTCTGTGCATTTATCATCTATAAAATAAAACAGAGAAAGAGAAGTCTCACTCAGTAATCTGAGTTCATCAATTTGTACCATCGTCACAAAAATCTAATTTAAACAACCCACCTAGGGACACTTATTGAAAGATACAGGGACTGAGTGGACTCTCGCTATCAAGACGAGAGGCTGGTGGTATACCAGGAAAAAACAAAGCAAATGAACAGTCCCTTCTAAATGATTCAGCTTGAGACCTGTTTCCATCTGGGTGAACATGCCTAACACCCTCCCAACTCAGGAAAGAGTCATGATGTGAACACTTGGACTGTATATAGCCGTTCCGCAGAATAACACATGAAAGATTACCTACAACATACATTGTTAAAGGAAGTCATCAAGAGAACATGACTGCTGGTTGACCCACCAGCTGGACGGGACCATCGGACGCTCCTCAGCCCCTCCTTGTCCTTGCAACGGTCTGTCCACTGCTCCCACACTAGGAGCCACATCAAAGATGCAGCCTTGACAGAGCAACGTGTTTTTGAGACTGTCTGTACCAAACTCTTAAAATTCTGGCAGGCAGGGTGGAGATCTTAGTCTTGGTGACCACCCAGGACAAGCCTAGTAAGTTCCCTTGCTTCTTATTGTCACCTGCTAATCAGGAGTGGTCTACCTCTGTCTTCAGTGTCTCCCCACCCTCCATGTATAGGGCCCGTTTCAGATTTCACCTGCTAACTCCCGAGGTTGCAATCCAAGGTGCAGTCAGATACCATAACAATGTTTTGGTGAACAACAGACTGCATATGAGACAGTGATCCCATAAGATTATAATGGAACTGTCCACTATCACCTGTCATACCACAACCCATCAGTCATGTTTGGGCTGATGCTGGTGTAAACCAACCCACTGTGCTGCCAGTCATGTAACAGTTTAGCACATGCAATTACAGTACTGGGCTCTACCATCTAGGTTTGTGTAAGTGCCCTCCATGATGTTCACACAACAACAAAATCACCTAACACACTGCTCAGAACACATTCCTATGGTTAAGTGCACAAGACTGTATATTTACGATCTTATATCCTCAATGGATTTTATAGAGAAATGGTCTGAAAATTAGGTACTGGTGGATGGATGTTATTTTGCTTCTCTGGAATTTCTATTCTTTCTTCATTTTTTTTCATGTGAATATAAAATGTATGGTTCTCAGCCAGAGGATCCTGAGACTCTAAGAATGTTTTCTAAATGAACATTGCCATCTCCAGGGGACTATTGCCTGCCATGACCAGGGGAAGTTAGGAGTGGTCAGGAAGAGGGGCTTTGTTGTGTGGCTCTTGGAAAAAAAAAAAAAAAAAAAAAAACTTGCAAGCTGAATCCCATACACTGCCCAACTTATGCACCCCACCCTCCACCCTGGTCCCCACCTAATTAAAACAATCCCTGATTCTGACTCACTGAATCATGAAATAATCTAATATATGTGACAGAACACAAAACATCTCTCACCCACAATGAATTCCATGACATTTGACTACAAATAGCCTCTCGAGGAGAATGAAGTTCCTATAACTCAGCAGTCCCACTGCCCCTCCCCTCCCCCCCAAAAAAAACCTTAACACCCTCCCTTTAACTTATTCAAATCAGTTTCACATGTAAACCAGAGCCAAATTAGAAAATTCAACCTACCATACAGAAACAACGCTAAACATTTGCAGAATAAGCGTGTGCAAAGTACAAAAATCAGTTTTTATTATGAAATGTGTAAAAGCAACTCTTCCAGTTCGGAATCTGCTCCCTAATGAAATCGTTTTTCTCACCCTCCCAGCTGTGCAGGGAACACTAGCTCTTGCGGGCCCCCAATACCGCAATTCCGCCCCCACCGCCGCAACCCCACCGCCACCGCTGCAACCCCGCCGCCACCGCCGCAACCCCGCCCCAAGGACATCCGAGGAGCCAATGAGCAGCGCCCTCACCACGTGGAGCTGATTCAGGGGATTTCGAGTTTCAGCCATCCAGAGCACAGTCTGCATATGTTATCTGTCTCAAATGTGTGGACATCAGTTAGCATATAGGGCACGGTGACTGACAAATGACAATTCAACCACTAAGCCGTTTAAAGTGCTCCTCTCTTCGACTTCGCATTTGAAGACTCGAATGTTGTTTTAGGATTATTTTGTTTGGAGGACAGGTTTTGACACTAAATCAACAATGAAAAATTGCATTTCTAAATAATATGTGAAAAGGATTGCCTGAAAGATGTTGCTAGCCCTCCTGAGAAGATGGCAGTGGGCGAGCTATGTTTGACCCTTTTAGAGTGACCGTAAGATGATATGCGAACAGAAGTGGAGGCGACAACTTGTTCTCCTTCTGCAATAAAAGTTCTGAAATTACTTCTCCATTTATATACTTTATAAGAAAAAAAAAATGGAGACTAAAATATAGTTAAAATTTATATTCAGAGTTCCATAAAGGCCTCAGCAAATGTCACTAAACTGTAGATCTGGCTTGCCACCATCACCTGCATTTCAGAAAGGAGGCAAGAAGGTGCTTCGATATTTTTATAAACTCACCTGAAAAGGAGTTTGATGTGAAAAGGAGATAAGAGTGTCATGTTTTATTTTCAAAGATACTCTCTAGTTCTGGCATATGTAGTTGATATCTTTTACTCTAAAGTTATGGATTTACTTTATATTTATTTTACTAACTTTTAATATTTTATTGTTCAAATAACATATTTATTGATGTAAATAAGAAAAAATAAAGTTATGCTTTACGATCTTATTATCCAGAGAAGGTTATTAGTTTTTTTGTTTGTTTGATTTTGTTTTTAGTTGCCATCAATAAGAAATTTAGTTGTTGTTTTTTTTTTTTAATCCAGATGCTGGAATTTGCCAGAAAAATTAAAGAGGTTTATTTATCATTATTAAGAGGTTTATTTATAATTGCTATAAAGTTGAACTGCTGAAACTTGTTCACTGAAACATTGACTTGCATTAATAGTTTATGTTTACGCATTAATATTAAAAAATTCACACACAAATGAAAATGGAGAGACTGCCAACACCTGACTTCTATCCCCTATTTTCCACTTGGAATCATATACTTAGGTACCTTTTGACGTCATGAGAAAAATATCAAACGTTCAGAACTACCAATAACAAGAAGAGAATGTTTTTTGAAAGAATGAACTGTTTCCCATAACAGTGGATTCTTAAGCACATTCTCCATGTATGGAACGTGCTAGCAGAATGTCTTTGGTATAATTGTCACACGTTTGGCATGGATAGCACACAGGTTACTGTCTTCAAAAAGGCCATTCAGCCCTGGCCAGTGGAGAGAGCATCAGCCCAGCACTGAAGGGTCACAGGTTTGATCCCTGTCAAGGGCAGGTACCTTTGCAGTTTCGATCCCCAGACCTGGTGGGGGCGCATGCAGGAGGCAACCAATCCATGTCTCTCACGTTGATGTTTCTCTCTGTCTGTCTCTCTCTCCCCGTCCCCGCCCCCCTTCCACTCTCTCTAAAATTCAATGGAAAAATTACCCTTAGGTGAGGATTAACCAAAAAAGGCCAACCAGATAGGCCTCACTTGCCTCCTGCAAAGCACCAATAGCTGCACTCTGGGATCCCAGATCTGTTCTGAAGTCCTGAGCAATTTCTTGCACCAGACACCAGAATGGAAGTTTGCAAATCAGAAGGTCAGTGGACTTCTGATAACCTCTAATTTTATAGAGTGCACAGTACCAGGCCTATAACGATGAGGTTTCTTCACCCTTCCAGTAGAGGGCACACTTCTGAGCAGCTTTTGAGGCCTGTTGCTTCCTCCATGATTTACCACCTGTGGATTTGCAGGAGCCATGGAATCCAGATCTCCTTACTCCCCCCTTCTCCTCCAGCTGGAGCTTGGGAGCTAGAGGCAGCTTTAGAGATCTACAGCAGCGCAGAGGAGGCAGTGAACACAGTTGAAAGACTGCAGACACCAAGGCTATCCCCCAACATGCAGTGTGTGCCAACCAATCATACACAATGGGAGGAAGGCTCAGGTCTGCCCTGCCCCCCATGCCTTGTCCCCGAGAGATGGTTATTGTTAACACTCCCTCTGAACATTAAGAGTCTGTTTATATACGTGTGTGTGTGTTAAAAATTTTTAAATAGCATTTATTCCAAAACTCTTGCATCTACAGATGAACATAAGACATTTCGGAGTAAAGTTTCCTTTTCCAGAGAAGAGTCACTTAACTGACATCACTTAGTTACACAAAAATAAAGCTAGCAGGCACCTATTGCCCAGAGGAAAGATATAGCAGAACCCTCTGGAACCTGACAGTCTCACCCTCCCCACACCCCTTGAAATGCAGAGTCAGCATTTGTGGAGACGTTGGACAATTTTGCATAAGGGTCCATGAGTCTCCCAGGAGGAAAGGAAGGTGAGCATCATAATGTTCCTTTCTGAGGTTCAATATTATTAGAATATTCGGGAAGTTCTTGAAAATGGCCTGGTGGTAAGAAAGGACCACAAAGGCTCCAGAATGGTAGAGGAAGTCTGGGGTAAGCCTTCTCTCAAAGTGAAGGCCTAAAGTGTGTGGCTGGGCCTAGAAGAGCCTTGAATCCCTACCTGTTATGTGAGTCCAATAAAACACAAAAGAGGTAACCCTCTTTTCTGAGGATGGAGCCCCATGTGGCCTATGTAGATATCTGAAGCAGCCAATAGATGGGTACCTCACTACAGCAGGGAACAGACACATGTGAAATAGTGCTGCTAGAACAATATGTGACTCAGAGAAGAAACCCAATAAAGGATCAGGGGAGGAAGACAGGCAAGAAAGCATATGGACCAATCAAACAAAAGCAATGACTGCTGAAGCCAAGGCCCAGATTCAACCAATCAGATTCTTCACAGACCCACTTAGACTAAGTAAGTCTCTGAGGTTTTTGGACAATTTATGGTGGAATGATTTAAGAAAGCTATAGATTTTCTCCTAAAATAAAACTCGGGAATCCCAAAAGATTTTAGAGGTGAGAGGGATGTGACTGTATTTGTAACTCAAGCTGGTGAGGTGCCTATACCAGTAACATGTATGAATATATGTGTATTTTAAAACAGAGCATCATGCAACACATAAATTCTTATAAATTGCTGTTTATCTCTTAGGTTATTACATGTGGATTCAAATATTTATTCATTCACAGTTGCATCAAAAAGAATAAAATACCTAGGAATAAACTTAACCAAGGAGGTAAAAGACCTCTATTCTGAGAACTATAAGACATTGGTGAAAAAATTGAAAAGGACACAAATAAAAGGATACACCATGCTCATGAATAATAAGGTTTAATACTGTTAAATTGATCATACTACTCAAAGCAATTTACAGATGCAATGCAATTACTATTAAAATGCCAATAACATTCTTCTCAGACTAGAATAATTGTAAAATTTATATGGAACCACAACAGACCTTAAATATAGCCAAAGCAATCTTATGAAAAAAGAGCAAAGTTGAAGGTATCATGCTCATGCTCCCTGATTTCAGACTATATTACAAAGCTATAATAATCAAAACTGTATGGTACTGGCACAAAAACAGACACATAGATCAATGGAACAAAATAGAGCGCCCAGAAACAAACCCTCACTTACACGATCAATTAATCTATGACCAAGAAGGTAAAAATATACACTGGAGTAACAACAGTCTCTTCAACATGTGGTGGTGGGAAAGCTGGACAGATACATGCAAAACAATGAAACCGGATCACTCTCTTACACCATATTCAGAAATAAACTCAAAATGGGTTGAAAAACTTAAATGTAAGGCCTGAAACCATAAAACTCCCAGAAGAAAACATAGGAAGTAAACTATCCAACATGGGTATGAGTAATATCTTTCTGGATACGTCCCCTCAAGCAAGAGAAACAAAAGAACAAACAAATGGGACTACATCAAACTGAAAAGCTTCTGAACAGCAAAGGAAACCTTCAACAAAACAAAGGCAACCTACCAACTGGGAGAACATATTTGCAAATGATATATCCAATAAGGGCTTGATATCCAAAATACATAAGAAATTCATACAACTCAAAAACAACAAAAATAAACAGTCTGATTGAAAAATGGGCAGAGGACATGAAAGGACTTCTCAAAGAGGACAAAGATATTCAACATCACTAATCTTAGGAAAATGCAAATCAAAACCACAATAAGATATCACCTCACCCCAATCAGAATAACTACTATCAGAAAGTCAACAAATAATGTATTGGTGAGGATGTGGAGAGCAGGGAACCCTTGTGCACTGTAGGTGGGACTGCAAACTGGTTCAGACCCCATGGAAAACAGTATGAAGATGCCGCAAAAAAACACCACAAATATAGATATAATACCCAGCAATTCCACTCTAGTTATTTATCCAAAGAAAATGAAAACACTAATTTGTGCTGAACATCCCCCAGGAAAAAGAAAAAAAACAGACAAAAACACTAATTCGGAAAGATAAATGCACCCCTGTGTTCATTGCAGTGTTATTTACAATAGCCAAAATATGGAAGCAACCTAGGTGTCCATCAATAGATGAATAGATAAAAAAAGAAGTAGTGTGTGTGTGTGTGTGTGTGTGTGTGTGTGTGTGTGTGTCCACTGGCAGCTGATCTGTACTTTTACAAAGTGAAGGAGTTGCCATCTAAAACCTATGAACTGTCACGGTCTGTCATCATTGCAAAGATGCAACCATTATTTAAATTAAATGGAATGATTTTTTTTCTTTGTGATGGCTTTTCAGATGGTGATAATGTACACACACACACACTGAATTATTACACAGAAATAAGAAAGGATGAAATCTTGCCATTTGTGAGAACATGGGTGGCTCTAGACAGTATTATGCTAAGTGAAATAAGTCAGGCAGAGAAAGACAAATACTGTATAGTTCCACTTATTTGTGAAATCTCAAAACAAAGAAAACAAAAACCAGACTCATAAACAGAGACCAAGGAGACAACTAGAGGAGGGTGGGGGATGGGTGAAAATGAGGACCCAAAGTGAAGGTGCAGTGTGGTAGAATTCAATAAAGAAGTTTTGCTAATCTTTTGGAGTATTACACAGAGGGTAGTCATTTTTAGCACAGCTTTTGATCTGTCACCTCCCTTCTCTATTCAGAGAAGAGAGGATAACCTCACCTCTTGCTTGATGGATACGTTTGCTCGGCTAAATTTACCTGCTTGTAAAGGCAGCTGCCCACTCAATTTCCCTTTAAAACTTCACAGATGTGTGTAGCAATAATTGTAGGGTCCACGGGCAGCTGATTGGTTTTTACAGCGTGAAGAAGTCGTCGTCTGAAACCTATGAACTGTCACGGTCTGTCATCATAGCAAAGATGTGACCATTATTTAAATTAAACTGTGAATGATTTTTTTTTCCTCTGTGATGGCTTTTCAGACGGTGATATGTCATAAGCAAGCCACAATACACGGGCGTTAAGCATTCTCAAGCCATTAGTCCTGCCCATAATTTGGTGCTTTCAGGAAGCATACAGATGATATAAAAAAGATTGTGTCTCTGTTTATGCCTGCCAGGAAAAAAAAAAAAAAAATCCAAGGAAATCTTTTTGACATAGCGACCTAAATATGAGCTGGGTGTTATGGCTGCTGTGGGTGGAAAAAAATAAATGAGTCTCACTTATTGCCAGCTGTGATGTGTCTGAGGTGCGAAGCCTCTCTTTGAATCAGGGCAAAAATAATCTCACATTTGTTTAGTATTCAAGAGTTCATAAAGTCTTAAAAAGACATCATTTCACTTAATTTTCACAATAATACTGTACATTGGTAAAGCATACATTACGATTCTCGTTCTCAAATGAAGAAACTGAGACTTGGGAAATCTCTGGTGATTCAGCCAAGGTTACAACAGAATGAGTAAATAATAGAACAGCCTAAACCCAGGGCTTCTAGGTTCAGAGCTCCTGCCTAGTATTGAGTCTTTCTGCCTTTCTCTCCTCTTTTGTGTAATAAGTTCATTTTTAAGTGTTTCGAAAAGATGTGCCGTCAATTTCAAGAGACAGCTTCAGTTTGCTCATCTATAAAAGGAAATGACAGTCATCCCTACCTTGAACAGCTGTCTTCATTAACGATATAACGCAGTGGTTGTCCAAGTATGGCCCTTGAACCAGCAGCATCAGCATCACCTAGGATCAGAAACACAAAACTGATCAGCCTCCCCCACACCTACTGAATCAGAAAATCTGAGTGGAGCCCACCCTTACAGGCATACCTCGGAGACGCTGTGAGCTGGGCTCCAGACCACCGCAATGAGGCAAGTGTCGCGATAAAGCCAGGCGTAATCTCTTTTATAGTGAAGATCTTGCCTTCGATTTGTAAAAGCGCAACACCTGTGAGGCGCAATAAAAGGGCGAGCAATAAAACGGGCCACACCTGTATTTAAGGAGAAGCCCCAGGTGCGTGTTATGCATGCTGATGTGGGAGCATTGATGTAGCCCAGGGCCTGGCACACAGTAAGTGCTCGACAAATGTTACATATGTTGTTATCCACACCATTGTCCACATTTGTGTGAAAGCTTTCTAAAGCATGGTAAAATAACCTCCAAAATGACAGCTGGAAATGAAATTACAGCCAGCCAAGAAGAGCAGGCTTACTGTCAAGGTGATCAGCACAAACTGGCCTTTGTCCTCATGAACCATTCAACATTCCTGGTGAATTGTAACCATCTGATCATATAATTTCCCTCTTTAAAGATTCATCAATAGTTTAAATTGCCCATAGTACCAACTTTAAAATCTGACTTTTCCTTCCTTATAACACTGGTGTGTCTCACTCCCTTCCTCCCCATCTACATCCCTGGCTTTTCTCTCAGATTTTTAAATAAGCCATGCTCCTGTCTATCTCCGGATTCCTGATAATGGCCCTACTAAGAACCATTGTATCGCTGGAAAAACAAAGAATGCAAAATAAGTCAGAAATTAGTCCATTGGTCAAAACAGGCTGACTGAGTTACCACCAGTGCCTGCTGCATCCCCAGCAAAGTGCTGGGACTATGTGGGGGACACAAAACAAACAAACAATAAAACAGACCTATCCCTAGCTTAATAGAGTCTAGTGGGGGAAAAACAGACATCTGGTGTTCAGAAATAATTAAACTGCCACAGGTGTGCAAAATTCTACAAAAGAGAAGTGAGAGATGTTAAGGAAGACTATTCTGGGATACAGGACGTGGTCTGCAGAGCAGCCGACGCTGGCTGGTAGGCTCCGGGGACGACTCCTGAGGACAGGATGTCGCACCTGCATCGAAGAACGCAGAAGCTAGGTAAGAGGAAGGCGCCCGGGGTGCACGCGCCATCATCCCCACTAGAGGAAGTAAGGTCCGGAGGTGGAAAAGAGCGTGGTGCAAGTCAGAGTTGACGAACACCTGTCACTCTGGTCTCTGTGATCGATATCAGAATGAACTATGGCGACTTAAACCAATATTAGCTTCATTCTCTGGGTTTGTCTGAGAACCCAAGAAACTATTGTTACGTCATATTGTTGAAATGTTGGAAAACTAACAAGTGAGTCAGCCATGAACAGAAATCCAAAGTCCTTGGAGTGTTTTGTATTCCAGATCTCATCAAACACTAGGCAGAATGAATGGTGAAGAAATGTGATGGAAACTTAAAAGAAACTATATTATTTTTGCCTTAAGGGGAAAAAATAAGATGAAAAGCAATTTTATGTTGGTCTTCTATATAGGAAAAACTTTTTATATGTAAGAAGATGACCTGTTTTTATTCATCTTCATTGAGAATAGAGGAAGAAGAAATGTTTTTAATCAACAATATTAAAAATACAGGTTTGGTATAAAAGTTTCTTGACAATAAAGAGAATTAAGTTTTAAGGGTGTTATAAAGGGAGATTTAAGTACTTTGTCCTAAGGCATTTATAAATAAGCCAGATTTTCCTATATGGGAGATATTTTACCTGGAAGCAGAATGGTGAACTACATTTCAAGTAGCTTTGCTGTCCCACGAAGCCCATTCCCAAGAAAGCGAGATCAATGCAAATAAATAGAAACAATAGTGCCATCTAGTGGACAACACAGTAATAACACTCAATATACCAATCTATGATTGAATAAATAAATTCCTATATACTTTTTTTTTTTCTTTAGTGATTTTTTTTAATCCTCACCTGAGGATATTTTTCCATTTATTTTCAGACAGAGTGGGAGGGAGAGAGAGACATCGATGTGAGAGAGATACATCACTTGGTTGCCTCCACACGACCTCAACCAGGGCCGGGACCGAACTGCAACCAAGGTACCTGAGGGTGACTGGAATTGAACTCTGGACTCTTTGGTCCTTGGGTCAACACTCTAACCATTGAGCCAAACCGGCCAGGGCTCCCTTAGTGATTTTTCAGTTTTGTTTCTTAAATTATTTTCTTTGTTCTTGCTCTAGGGGTTACAGTATATAAGTTAATTTATCAAAAGGTGCTTCAGTTTTGTTGCTGTTGTTGAAAGTATTAGAGATGTTCCCCTTTTTTTCCCATTGACCCTCTCCTTCCCGCTCCCACTCCCCTCCTGCCTTCCCCAGCCTAGTGTCCATGGGGATTAGTTGTGCATATATGCATATAAGTTCTTTGGTTTACCTCTTCCCTCCCTTCCCACCCCCACTCCCCCATCCCTCTGAGGTTTGTCAGTCCCCATTTCCATGACTCTGGATCTCTTTTGGTCAACAGCTTATTTTGTTCATTATGTTCCACAAATAAGTGAGATCATGTAGTACTTGTCTTTCTCTGACTGGCTTATTTCACTTAGTTTATATATTAAAACTCATTAATCTTTAAAAAAAAATCTAGATGCAAACCTGTTTCAAGATTACAGTTTCCCATTCATGATTCAGCTCATATGTGTAATGGAAAACAAGCCCAAAATCATCAGGCCAACTGATGACTAAATCCTCCAGAGGGAACTGGCCGATTATTTCAGTAGTCATAGTTTAAAGACTAAACCCAACAGAATTGGAATGATTTAATTAAATTCTTAACAGCCACACTCCCAATGCATGCCTTGGGTTTCCCAGACTTGAAGTCAAGTACAAATCTCTAATGGATGGTTACTTATGAGTAGCCATCAGAAAGCTAAAATGACTGAAGGGGTCCTTTGGGCTGGGCTGCCCTCCTACCAGTCCCTTGTAGGTGATGGCTCTCAGACAAGGTCCTCTGGGAAACACACCCTTGTTGTAGGTGCTCTTTCTCACTGTACATATGAAACTCCAGTTTAGTTGTTAGAAAAACATAGGTTCACAAGCTGCTATAGACTGAATTAGTCACCACAGAGGGAGAGGGTTTGAAGAATAGCTCATCAAGGAATGTCAGAGGCTGATAACAGTGTCTGTCCTCATGCCTTCACACGTCCTTCTGCCACCCGACCCCCCACCACACACACACACACACACACACACACACACACACACACACACACACACTTATCTCCCTATTGATTCTCTTCCCCACTCTTCGAGGCTCACTTTAACCTTTCCATTGCTTTCCTGCCTGCCCTTCTGGGAACAACCAATTGTTTCCTCACTTAGGTACAAATACAGCTTTGGACATATCTTATGGAAGTCACCAAACTGAAATGGAGATACTCATCTGTGTCTCTCTCCCAAGTGCAGTGTACACATTAGATGTCCTGTAAATGTTGTATGAACTAAATTTAATTGATGCCAATTTCAGACCTGCCTGAAGTTAGTCGGTGCTTTTCAAATCACCTATTAATTGATTATTCCTCCTCTTCAAAGTTCTGACAATGGAAGTATTAATATTCCAAATTTGAGTTCTATAGACAGTAATCCTAGATTGCGTAATGCATGTGTTTATCTATTAAATAAAATTCCCCTAAATCACAAGGGACGAGGTGACTCTGAGGTGAAGAGAAAGTCGGTATCAGAGAACCATATACATCTACAAAGTATTTTGAAGTGACTTTCAGTTAAGTTATGTTAACAAAGAATTTAGAGTCACAATAAGTCATTTTCCATCTTTTATTCTCCTAATAGAAAGGAAGCTATTTCCTAGATAGTCTAGATCATTCTGTCAAGGGAAAATGGCCCAGCATTCTTTAAATGACACTGCTTAATTACTTTATCAGACACCAGTGCTCCAAAATATTGAGACTCCTTCCATCTATGCACCAAGTCATCCAGCCAGTCAATACAGTACATTGCTGAACACAGACATAACCTCAGAAATATCCCATTCTGATCTGTTAGTCCTTCCTTTCTCCACATTGCTTCTCAAAGCAAATCAAGACTTAATCTCTACCAAACACCTTGCATGTCCCTAGAAATCTCTAAATAGGTTCAAATTCAGTTAAATCACACAGCTTTCTTTCAGATACACACAAACATCTGGACTCAGACAGACAGACCTGATTTATCATTCATCTTGACGGATATACTCAGAATGTCCCTACAACTCCATTTTTCCTCCATAAACCTGTCGGAACAAAATACTGTCGCTGTAGCTCTGGTTCCTTCCTATAACGATCATCTTTTCTATTCAGAGCCAGTGTCAGGATGGAAAAAGAGATGAGGAGCAGAGCTGGAGAACATTGAGACATGCCCTCTCTACTTCCCCACACCGCCACACTGAACCACCACGTGGACATCTGGGTGGGGAGGGCACTTGGGCACACAGAGTCCTATCCAGGGATCTCCAGAGCCTTTAATAGAAATCTATGATAATAGAGATTGATACTTTTCTCATTCATTGTGTCCAAGCTCCAAGGAAAAAGTCAGTGCAGTGTGCTGTAAGTTGGTTTAGATATGGGACTCCAGAACAAGTCAACAGGCACTCACAGCCACTCTCTGGCTTTATTTAAGGCACTCTTCAGCAGAACTCTTTGTACGTCACAGGTCATCAGAGACCAGAAGAATTCTTGTCAGACTTTGCTTTCTTCTCTCCTCTTCTCTCAGTATATATCCCCCCTACTTCTGACCCTCCTAATCTTCAAACATTCTTTCCATTCTGACTCATCCCTAAATTGCTTTTCTCAGTAAAACCAGTGTGAGAAGCATTCTGAACTGGAGCAAATGCAAAAGAAACCACATTGCAAGACCTTCTGAGACGAGGAGATGATGTGATGCAGATAAACCTGAGAACAGCTTGCTCACCCAGGGAGTCCCCAGCAGCACGACAGGGCCATTGAAGGAACAAAGTCTGCGGGCAGAATTGGCAGTAGTTGAGCCCCAACTTCACCACTCTGCGATTTTCTTTTTCTCATTTATAAAATAAGGATAAAGCATATTTTACTTCACAGAAATATTGCAAAAATCAGATGAGATAATTCACGTAAAAATGCATTAATATAGTAAGTTATCAATAGTGATCATTACTGGTAGTCAGTATTGTTGTTGTCTGGATAAGCACCTCCTGGAATAGTAAAATTATGCCAATGAAGACAATGGGATAGTAAAATCACGTCATGAGCTGTGTGGGATACGTGGTCGGAGCTCTCAGTATATGATGTATGTTATTTAATATGTAATATATTTTGTCAATGGCTATATAACACAGCTCCGGGCAGTCCTATCCACATTATTACCTTGTAAATTACGTTCCTGAGTCACACAATGTGATAGCTCTATTATATTTGTAGCCCATATTGTAATATATTTATGGTAAAATGTAATATACTGAATATACTATAAATTATATATAGCACACACCATGTATTTGTGATAAAAGGTTAAGACTAGAGTCCTTTCACAATTTACAAAGTATCACTCAGATTTTTTTTTTTTTCATAAAAACTGTGAATTTGTCAGATAAGAACTGACTCCAAGTTGAGAAGGAGACATTTTTATGGTCCTAATATTTAGCAAAATACCTGACCCATACTAGGTCATCAAGAGACATAAAATGCTAAATAAAACTACAACGACCTCTCAATTTACCAAAATCCATTGACACGTTTTTTTAAACAGGGTCATTATGAAGGTAGCTTTTAAAATTTGCATACTCCTTCCTGGGGTCCTGAGACCACGCTGAACAGGCTGTCAGAGACACGCCCCTGAGAGGCCCACTGTCATCTCAAAGGTCGGGTGATCCTGGGGAGAAAGAAGAGTTTGTGGAGGATTTTAAGCTGCGGATAAACTTGGTGAGACTTCGGTTTGGGGCAGGTCCCTCTGCCTGAGGTGAGGTGCAGTCCAGGTAAGAGGGGGTCCCTGCATCTGGGCAGGTGCCCTTGGCACCCCCTCTGAGCTGCACTCACCTTGAAGTAGGCTTTGCAGCAAAGCAAATCTCACTCCCAGTGTGGACCCTCAGGAAACTGATGTTGTTCAGAATGTCATGGGTGGATTGGAGGGAGAAGGGGCTACTATCGCAAACAGCATCTCACTCCAAAAATCCCCAGTGTGTCTTCCATTGCTCTTGTCCTGTGCTTCCAGCGGACTCCCCCCCTCCTGGCCCCTCCCCCTTTTTGTCTGAGACATTCAGCCTAAGACATTGCAAAGCAAAAACCAAGGGGCTCACTCTCTGTGCCTCAAACCAAGGGGCTCACTATCTGTACCTCGGGAATTTGCTCTCCAGGTAACTAGCCTTATTTAATGGTTTCCGATTCTTCCTAGGTAGAGTTCAACCTCCACAAAGTCTAGTAAGAATTCCCTGTATGTCAGGAGACGGGTCTCACTCCCCCAAGGGAACACTTCAGGAGTGAGTTTTGATTTCAGAAATACAACACCCTCTCCCATTCATCTGTTGAGTAAGACAACTTGCTCAACTTCAACTGGCTCTCCTAGGCTCGGGTTGAGCGTCACTTCCTACTTTGCACACCTGGTACAGTACAAACTCTCCTGTTCGCTAATTATCCCCTTGCAACTAGACCACGCAGCTCACTGAGGACAAAGACTGTATGTTCTCCACCTGTGAACACTCGGTGTCTAGCTTGGCTTACAAAAGTGATTTATTGAATGAATAAATGAGAGGGGTGGAACCAAGATGCAGATCTAAAACTTCCCACCTTAGATCCAGTGCTTTTCCCAATATATCACAGCTAGTAAGAGGGACGCATTGTCGTAGAGGAACATACACTTCAGAGGAACATATACTTTCCTATTCTTAATCAAGCACAGTGAAAAAATAGTGAAACGTGATAAAACGTGTTAAGTCGATATCAAGAGACCATATTACACAAGCCTACACTGATACTTAAAATGTTTAACCACTACATGAAGTAAAAAATATTTAAAAGTTTTAATCAAAGTTAGCAGGAGATACAGTATTGTTTCATTAGATTACAGACATACTTGAGAATATTCTAAAGATATATCTATATATTTTATGTAAACACATTCATATCATATCCACCAAAAAGTGCCTTAATTCTTATTTGGGAGCTAACCCAATTTAAACACTTATTGTCTTTTTCTCCCTTGCTATTTCTGAGGGGTCAAAGACAACAAAAGGGTAGAATGAAAATCTGTCAGTGTGGGTGTCTTTTTCTTTTTATATTCATCAGCCAAAGGCTCCATTGGGCAAGAAGTTGAAAATGGTAACCAACAACGTACTTTCATAAATGTTTCCAAAAATTATCTTTGTTGTCTCTGATTCTATTAAAAAGAATTATCAGCGAACCAATGTTAAGTAGCTACAACCATGCAGATCTTGTAAAGGACTCCAACCAAGAGCTGCTTCTCTCCTGTTACAAACAAGAGTAAAACAAGTAAGCCAAGAAACTGTAGCCATGTATTTATTGGAAAGGAACTAGACAGTACATATACCCGATGAAGATGTAACAATGCATGAAGCATAATTGATGCAACATTTACAAAATCGCAAAAGAAAAGGAAATTCATTTTCAAAAGAAATAGTGTATCCAAGACACCTCAATCTCTGAACACCATCATACTCATGACATTGCCTCTAAACATCCAGAATGAAATTTACTTTAAACTGAACAACTAAAAAGAAAAGTTTCTTTTCCCACCCTGAAGAGTCCTTGGCTATACCACCTGTGTATCACACACATCAGGTGATTTTCATCACCAGAGTGTAACCGGAGGATATTTTTCATATTCCTCATAGGAAAAAAAAAAAGTCTCTCTTACAAATAGAGACATCTGGGGAAAATCCAAGCAACAAATCAGTGGGCAGCCCCAACTGAATGGGGCACCTAGAATCAGCATTTTCTAGAACCGAGAAATGACACTAACTTGACTAATCAGATTTCACTTGAAGAGATTGCCTGGATTAGAGCATGCCGATTTGTAACAGGTCATTATCATTACACTGAGTAGCGGTGTGGAGGCGGGTATCAGATGCTTATCACCTGCTCATCAGGGTTTTCCAAAACCTTTAGAGCTTGACTCTTGTACTCTACAATAGTGTAGCCTTTGAAGAAAATTATCCCAGGTAATCCATCTGTGATCATATAAGTACTGCAAAAAGCAGTAATGGTGAATTGTCTGGAAAGGCAAAAACGCAGCGTCAGCCGCCAGAGGTCCCATCGGAATCCTCTCTGAAGTGGAGAACTGTGTGTGCTCGGAGCACCACTTTCCTTCCACGCACCTGGCACGCGAGAACGTCCTCTCGTCCGCTGCCGCGGTGGAGCGGGGGGCCCAGACGCGGAGCTGTTAGCAGAGTGGCTGCACGCCCCCTTTCCTGCCAACGCATGTCAACAGCTTGTTTCAAACGTTTCACAGTTCTCATGAGTTTTCACAAGGAAGGAGGAGATGATTATGAGCTTATTACATTCTATCAACTGTCCAAAAAAAAAAAAGTATCTGAGCACAGCATGTCATCTTTAGAAAACCAATCATCATTGCATTTCCTTGTCCTTCATTTAAGGTAGAGAAATGGGAGAGCGCCCACATTTTGGTGGGGAAATAGCAAAACCTTGTCACCAACTGTGGCACCAAGCAAAGGGGAGACAGCTGTGGAAGGAATTTAAACGAAAACGGGGGAAAAACTGATCGGGACAATTGAGGCCCTCAGTTAAAATTCTGAGGCCTGATATTTTTAGTTTGAGTGATAATGCTGGTCGAATTTGCTAGAAAATTAGCAAGGTTCTCTTTCACCTTGAACTGGGTGGGTAGACTCAGCCCGCTGTCTCCTTGGGCATGTCCAAGGTGATGCCCAAGCAGACTGACTCAAATGCATGTACACATAACATGCCAGTGGGCACAAAGCAGGCGGGGGAGGAAGGCCCCCACTTCCCCGAAAAAACCCCAGGAGCCTGACGGGCAGTCAGTCACCTTCCTCAGAGATCCCACGCCCTCCGTCTTAGGACAGACACACATGAAGTACACAGATGTTCCCCCTGTGCACCACTGAGTGAAGCATGCTGTTCTTTGGAGAAAAAAATACATTCGTGTGTTTTTTTTCAAGTATATTTCAATATACAAAGATTCTCTAGCTTTGTTTCACTACAAAGACGAAATGATTTCACGTGTCTAAGGGGGATTTCACTTTAACTTCCCTTTGGTGGGGATTTCATGAAGTTTTGATTTTTAAAAAATTGCTCTAAATATACATGTACTCCTTACAACCGAAAGCATGAGTCCTTGAGGTCCATTTTACATATGTACATAGTCAACAACAACGAGTCTGCGTGTGTACAGTGGCTTAGGGTTGGCACACCATGACGGCCCCCTGGCTGGGACCAGGGCTCAGCAGCAGACGGGGGCGCGGCCAGCAGCGCGGGCTCGCCTCTAGGGGGCGCTGCTACGGCTTGTTCCCGGCCTTGGCTCTGTTGTTCGGGCTGCAGTTCAGGTCTCTGAGCAGCGACTCGCAGTCGGCCAGGGCGTCGGCCGGCAGCCGCTTCCGGATCTGCTCCACCGTCTTCTGATAGGCCATCTTCTCCTGTTCCAGGGTCCGGATCAAAGACTTCATTTTGGTCTCTCTGGTCAAAAGATTCTCCAGGTTGGATTCCAAGGTCTGGATTTTAGCATGAGCTATCTGTTGGGAAGAAAAGGAAAAAAACAAAAAAAAATCCTCCGAATCAAAAATGTGAAGACTCTGGTTCTTCCTTGTAGCAGCAGCCAGACCTTATGTATATTACGCAATCCTGTCATAGCACTTCATGAAGTCATATGTGAAGCAAATACTCCGAAACCTTCCATGAAGCGGAGATCTGTAACTTTCTCAAAATTATAGCTACGGTACTAACAAAACGCATCTCGTTTCACTGAACACATCAAAAACGCAACATTAAGTCACGAGCCCAAGGGGGTGAGGGTGCTCACTCCACACACTGGTGCTCCCCAGAATGAGTGGGATCCCACGGAGAAACACTGCCTGGAGGTCTAGAAGGGACTTTTTACCCTCTAAATGGACATTCAGGGTGTTCTAAACACACACTCAGGATCCCATCTGTATTCATGCGTGTCAGCGGTACCCTTGAAGCTTGGGAACCCAGACATGATGACAATATTGAACCATCAATGAAAAAGTTTGTAACCATTAATAAAAATCATTATGATGTAAAGCAGGTGCAAACACACCTGGCCTAATAAGGAAGTACTCAATTAACCACCACTGAAATGGCCACGTAGTAATGAACAACGCCCCAACTGTATATTTTTCTTTTTGAAAACAAACAACATTGGCTCTTTTTTTTTTTTAATAAGAAAAGGCATACATCTTTCTATGCGCCACAGCTAATGTAAGATGAAGTAAAGAAAGTTAGTGATCCCATTCTTGGGGAGCAGTTACTCTAGCGTTCCCTCATTTCTGAGCTATTGTTCTCCTACTCGGTCCAGAGGTTCACCACACACAAGCAGGCTGTTCTGTTCTCTGGTTAGGGGTCAGGTGCAGTATTGGGAAGTGAGGGATAAGCAGAAACCCAGGAGCCATTAGGTACTGACGCTCTAACTGAGAACTCACCTCCCTGACCCCCAGAAGGTTCACCGTCGAACCTCCCCCTCCACTGAACACTCTTAAGCCCCACCCCTCAGGGTGTGAATACATAGCATGTATTATGTAATGTGCAGATGTGAAACATTAATTTCCATTAAATTGCTTATTGCTTCTATAAATGTGCATTTACTTACAAATAAATATATAATAGTTTATATTTCCTAGTAATCGTAAACTTCTTGATAGCAGGGATTTTGTATCACGTTTTCACTCCATTCTCTCAAACATGTCTCCTTTTCTTTCCGTTTCTGTGAGTTTTACTCTAGACAATTCTCATCATCCTCAATCAGACTTGTGCACATGGTTCTAGCTGGTCTCCCTACCTTTTCTTCCCATTCTAATCTATCCTCATCTAAGTTTCCAGACTAGTCTGTCTAAAGTATGGCTCAAACACTGATGCCAAGCTCCCTCTGCTGCTGCCCGCCCCCCGTTTACACCGACCCCTCCCACCCTCACTCATTTCATCCACCAACCATTCCGAGTTGGCAAAAGCCCCAGGTTCCCCAGAGTGTCCCATTTTCCCACATGCAAACCCTCCTTCCTGGAATTTAACCAAATACAGGTGAGGCAAAAATAGGTTTACAGTTGTGAGTACATGAAACACAAAGTTTGTTCTTGTATTAGTATTTATTAATTATTGTATTATTTTCCATACAAACTATAAGCCTACTTTTGCTCCACCCTGTACGTGCAACACCCATTAGACATCTGAGCAGATTCTACTTTGAAAGGCCACTGAAGTATTTTGTGGGTGTGCATTTCCTCTCCCGCGTGATATTTCCATTGGCAGGTGCATTTGTATCCCCACAGCCCCTGGGCACAGTCTGATACACCATGGCCCATGGTCAGCACTGGTTCAATCCAGGTCACGTCCCAGTCATTCCCGGGATAGCTCTGTGCGGGCGGGAGGCATGTATCTCTTTACCTGTAATTTTTCCAGGAGGTCCATGTTTTGCCTTTTCAGTTGGTTATTGGCCCTCTCCAGCTTCTCCAGAGGTTCACTGTCCTCACAGGCATACGACGCCTCCTGCAGCTCATCCTGCAGCACGTGGTATTCCACCTCATAGGCGTGTAACTGCTTAGAAATATCCATCTCAAAAACCTGCCGGGAAAACACCACGGGTTAGTCAGGCCTTCAGTGTGTATACCAAGATACGGCCTGCGTATCTGGTGTATTTCAGAGAGATTTTCAAATACTTATTAATGATGAACAGTATGACATAGCAAAAGGAAGAACAGCAACCATGGATGTCAGTGTAAGGACAGATAGATTATTTCTGCACACATGAAACATTGTCATCATGAGGCCAAGACACTTACAATAAGTTAATGTTCAGAGATATTTTGTAACCAAAATATACATAATCTAGTAACTATCTCCCAACATGTAGCATACCAGATAAACAACATTAGTTACTGAGTAACTCCTATCTATGTTAGAGATCATCTTTGCTGATTAGTGAGCAAAACTGCATAGGGTATTTCTATAATAATGAGATCCAAAGCCCTTCTAATTATTTGTCAATGGGGCAGAAAGGCCTTATACTCCACATTCTGATCTCTTTTCTAATCCATATGAACCTCTTAGGAGACACCTACATATTCTACCATACAGAGGATCTTCAAAATTGGACGCCCTAAACACTGCACAGAGCTATGGGGTTTAATCAGGCTGTCTCCGCTCTCCCACATTGCCGCCAAATAGGAAGACAGATTGTTTAACAGTTAGAGGACAGGTAACCCCTCCTTAGTCTAAACTTGTGAGGGAAGGTGAGGCAGCAGCTGCCATTTAAGTAATGGCATCTACACTAACGCTGTGGAGAGAAAAGAACCCACAAAGAATCTGACTTACTCTTCTAGAATCACATACACTCAAATCTTCCAATTTAAATGAGATTTCTAGACAATATTGTTATACCTCTTAAACAAGTATCACTTTTTCCCTACTGGTGTATATGGACAAAACAGACCATTGCACTGGCTGGTGCAATGATCTGGCTGGTGTGGCTCAGTGGTTGAGGGTCGACCCATGCACCAAGAGGTCACTGGTTCGATTCCCAGTCAGGGCACATGCCCAGGTTGTGGGCCAAATCCCCAGTGGGGTGCATGCAGGAGGCAGCCAATCGATGTTCTCTCTCATCAATGTTTCTATCTCTCTCTCCCTCTCACTTCCTCTCTCTCTAAAATCAATAAAGGAAAAAAAATTTTTTTAATGATGGTATGGAGCTATATTTATTGGCATGAAAGAATGTCTAACACTTTATAAATATTTTAATTAAAAACCCGGTTACATTGCCCTAGCCGGTTTGGCTTAGCATTTAGAGCATCAGTCTGTGGACAGAAGGGTTGCAAGTCCAATTCCTGGTCAAGGGCACATACCTGGGTTGCAGGTTCAATCCCAGCCCCAGTCGGGTTGTGTGGGAGGCAGCCAATTGACGTGTCTCTCTCACATCAATGTCTCTCTCTCTCTCAATCTTTCCCCTATTCTCCCTCCCGCTCCTTCTAAAAAGCAATGGAGATAATATACTCGGGTGAGGGTTAACAACAACAAAAATCAGGTTACAACAGCATGTATAGTAAGATTTCACTTATGTAAAAATATATCCATATTTATATGTGTATATAAGCAAATGGAGATGTGTAAAAGGAAGTTTAAAAGGTTTTACATCTCAAGGTGTCAAAGACGAAGGGATTAAGCAGTACAAATTAGCAATCATAAAATAGTCATGGGAATGTACAGTACAGCATAGAAAATACAGTCAATAATGTCGTAGTAACTGTGTATGGTGCCAGGTGGGTACTAGATTTATCAGGGGATCACTTGCTGAGCTATATAAATGTCTGAGCACTAATGCTGTACACCTGAAACAAAACCTCTGTATAATATTGAATGTCAACTGTAATTGAAAAAAAATTTTAATTTAATTTCAAGGTGTCAAGATTTGTAGTTACTTTTATTTTCTTCTTTGTACTTTTCTGCATTATTTGCGATTTTACAGTGACCACAAATAAAGCTCATCGGAGTCTCCTTTAATATCAGTTCTTTCCATGGTTAATCAGCTCTGATTGTTAGAAAAGTCTTTCTAATATCAAGTCCAAATCCACCTACCTATCAATTCTATCCATTAATCCCAATAATAATATCTAAAGCCAGGTAATTCCCTCATTATTTTAAAATCAGATATCACCTCTCCCTAAAATCCCAAACTCTGGTTGCTAGTCCAAAATGGTATTTCTGAAGAATAAATACATTCATAAAAATGTGAAAAAAGCTATACTTTTCAGCTTACAGACATTTTAGCAAGTGAAAACTGTTCATAGATATTTACAGAATAATCTGCTTGTGATTTAGGTTCCATGTAATGGACAGAAAATTTCACATGTAATAATGAGTTGATGTCATAGTGTGAATTACAGTATACAAAATTTTTCAACCTAATTGGTTATATATGGGTATGCACAGCCTCCCTCTGTGACTAGTTCCTGGGCACTAGACATCGCTTTTTGGTTCCCTTCACACTGCCTACAACTATGTAAATGCACCATCACTGGACTCATCAATGGCAGACTCCATTTCCTGCAAGGGACCCTGATTGCTACAAGTCTCTCATTTAAGCCTCACAAAACCCCTCAGCTCAGTGCTGTCCCATTTTGGAGGTGAGAATACTGGGATTCAGAAGATGAGGTTTGCAAGCCAAACCACTACCGAAAGAGCTAGAAGATAATGCCAGCTCCACACTGTCTAATTCCAAAGCCCATGCTCTTGCCACAGGTACTCCTTATGTTTTTTTAACAGAATTTACAATATTACCAAGGTAAGCGGGCCCCGTTTTAATTAGGTCTTCCTAACTCTACCAGTTCTATCTTCAGTCTCCCCACAGGCCTACACTGGAAGATTCCTGAAAACTCATTGTGTAGCACTGAGCCACTTTTCCTGTGGACAGCCACACAGAAAATGTCACAATGTAGAAATTTCACAACAGTCTCATTTCTAAATAAAATATATCTGATAGAAAAAAAAAAAACACCTGTCAAGTAAAATTACATCTGTATGCTAAAACATTTAATATAGAATTAGTAGAGGAAACTGCTTTATAATTTTGTATCTTATTATTATCATTTAAAGCATACCTGGGTGATAATTTTTTCCATTTCAGATGTATTCATATCAGGTAGCGTGCTTTTAAGAAATTCAACAATATTTTCAAAGTTTTCACATTCCATTATAAGTGTCTCCTGGCTGCTCAGTAGGCTGAGTGCAACCTTAAATATAACTTCAGTTCCCTGAAGAAAAATAATATCTAAACAAAGAGATAATTTTCATAATCAAAATTATGCATCTACCATTGTAAATAGCATGCTCTTGGTGCTAATAGTTTGTGTGTGTGTGTGTGTGTGTTTATGTGGTTTTTTTTTAAAATTACTGCAGCAAAACCACCAAATATTTTGCCAAAGAAAACTGGTCAAAATCACCTAGATTTAACAACAAAATATATGAATAAAACAAACCAACAGATGTTCATTCTTCTTACTAGAACGTATCATCAAAATATCACCCTTAAATGCATAGTTAGCTCTATAAATATACATTAAAATATCTAGCTATATTGTCAATTCAGCAACCGTTGTTTTCAGAGCAAAAAAGTAAAATTCAAAGTACTATATATAAATAGAACAAACTGTTTGATCTTCATAACACATATTTGTGGAAACTAAAGTTGACAGAAACTGTAAAAGGAAAGAAAGACCCACAGGAAGTCATAGCTATCAAGTAAGAAGCTTAGCTACAGGCAAACATAAGGGTTTAAAAAATGAGATTATTATCTTAATAAGTCATATTGAAAAAAATCATATATTTTCTTAGGCTATTTACAATGTATAAACTAGACATACTGAGTTATGTCAGTAGAAGTCATGTCAGAGTACTCTGGTAGCACAAAAATCAGCGAAATCTAATTAGCAGAATGGAGAGAAAGCACAGCATCGAAGGCATGCTGTTCCCTCTGGAGTCTTTAGAAAGAGGGAACTGGGAAACGATTGCGACAGTCCTCTTGCTCGTGCATCTTTCCCCTTCCTGACAGCCTCTGTTGGTCACTCAGTTCAAAGACAAGGACTGACAGCTGCTGGAGTGCTGGCAGCATCAGCCTTGCATGCTCTCATCGGAAAAAGCAGACTACTAGCGACATTTCTTTTTTGAATTCTGTACCAAGCTTCCAAACCTAAGTCACAGAGAGATGCCCTGAAACATTATAACATCATTTTGATTTGATAGACTATTCTCTGAGAATATATATATAGAATTTATGGAAGACCTACTCATAGGAACCCAAGCTCCAGAGAAAACTTCACTGGAGAAAAGCAATCATGTATATGCCATAAAAAAGAGAAATCAGATGAACATTGGATTTTGTGCATCTTGATTTTACTCTTCTGAGGCTCTTTGTCTATAGATTGCATTGCTGCTAATACAGCGTCTGACTTCTTAAACCACAGCCCCCAATAAGAAAGACACTGTGCGTTGTGATCTGGTATATGTTTACATATTACACATATACCGAAAAAACTGCAGTTTCTCCAAATAACATTTTTCCTTATTATTTGTAAAACTCTCTGATATTTTCACAGTATTCTATTCATTTCATTTTTTATCTAATGCTGGTAATGACCTACAGATGGGCCATTACAGTTTGACAAAAAGCTCCAATTTAGCAAAAGCACAGTTGTAAATATTGACTACTTGCACCAGATAGATGAGCAGAACATGAAGTTGTGGGAGCCCTTTCTGAGGTCATCAAGGTCCTAAACGAACTTCCAGTAAAGAGTTGTTTCTTTAAAAATATTTGCTTTTTAAATAATGAACTTAGACAAATCTAACGAAAGATGGGAGCAGATTTAAGGCCCCCAAAGGAGCATGTCATGCCCTACTCTGTTCTTCTTCCTGGCGCTGAACACTGTGATAGAGCTAGACGGAACCCCAACCTGCCAGGCCCCACTGCCCGTGCTCAGTGCTTCTCCCTGAGCCACCCAGCCGTGCAGACTGGCACCACCACTGGCACGAAAGGAGAGTCGCGTAAGCCATGCATGTCCGTGACCTTGTTAACAACAAAAAGTCAGATTAGGAAATGCCATTGATATAGGTATTTCCATTGACCCAGTCAGAGAACGTGTTTCTCCATGTTTTGCATCCAGGTTGAAGAGGACAATGGGGAAGAAAAAATAAAACAAAAACAAAACAGAGGTCAGAAGGATATGTATGGAAATTTGGAAAATTATACAGAGTAACTTCTTAGTCTGGAATTTTTTTTTAAGTATACTCTGGCCCTGGCTGGTGTGGCTCAGTGGTTAGAGCACAGGCCTGTGTACTGAAGGATCATGGGTTTGATTCCTGGTCAAGGCCACGTACCTGGGTTGCAGGTTTGAACCCCAGCCCAGGTCCGGGCGCATGCGGGAGGCAAACAATCAATGTGTCTCTCTCACATCAATGTTTCTCTCTCTCTCTCTCTCCCTCTCTCCCCTTCCTCCCTTCCACTCTCTAAAAATCAATGGAAAAAATATCCTTGGGTGAGAATTAACAACAACAACAAAAAAGTATACTCTAATTTTTAGGTATAAACGAAAGTAAGGGCTCCAATACAGCTAACTCAAATAGAGAGCCCAATTCTTATCCTTCTTCTGCTTGGAATATCAATTTTATCTAAGACCAATATGGTTTCAAATACTCTCAGAATAGAGCCAGGCACATTTACTCAATTCGACCAGCAATCTGCTATTTCGTGTAACACATGATAAAACAATTGGCTAGAAGTACGTTCCTTAGAATAAATAACACTGCTCCATTTGGTCATAGGCACCTCTTACCAAAAACTCTGGCTACAAAGCCTAATGGGAACTGAGAGGCAAACAGCGTGAGGAACCAGGGGGCAGCGTAGAGACTGGGGCTGATTTCATTTTCTTCGAGATGATTGTAGAGCTCTCTGTGATAGTCATGAAGGAGTCTGGACAGCTGGTACATCTGAATCTAAGGTTAATTTGGAGAAGAAAATAAAATATTAAGCATTTATCTGAGGGTGCAAAAGATACACAACCTTTAATTTTTATTACTCTAACATTGAATGACAAATCCACATATATTCAAATAAATAAAAGCAGCATTGCGTTATTTTTATTGTTAGGTCACAGTTGATATTAAAGTTGAATTTCACTTAACTGAGGTCATAAAAGCAGGTCACAGAAAGGTCATCTATGACCATCGGGCAAGTTTCGCCATCACATGCGTTTTTGTTTAACATACATATGGAAATGGTCGTGTTTCCTCATGTAGGAAGGCACTGCTTTTGGAGTTTAATCAGAACTGTGCTGGTTCAGGACTCTCGTGGAAAGCCCACTCTAATTTCAGACCAACGCCAGAAAAGCCTCCATTCTAAAGAATGTGCCACATTCCGCTCAGAAGCAAAGCTGCCTCCGTTTGCTGGGCTCGGCGTCCGATGCACAGCAGAGCTCTGGCCTGGGCCCGTCAGGCAATCTGCAATGTCAGGACCCTGCGAGGCTTACGGTGTTATGGAGCCAGAAGCCTGAGATGTGATTTCTAAAGTTCAAGGTATTCCAGCTGCTTCTTTTCCATGACAAAGGTGACTAAAGCAAAAACTGCAGTCTGAATGTCTCTAGTATTAAAAGAAGAAATCACTTCATGTGGCTTACCGGTATTTCCAAAAAATTATAAAGATGGCGTATAGCAACATTTAAACTCATCATGTCGGGAGTACCGAAAGGTTAAGCAGTAGCAAATAATAAACAAATTTGTGATTGGGCTTTGATTCATATTTTTATTCACACAGTAACAGATTGAGTAGTGGTTCCTTGATCAGTTTTATCAGCTTGACATTTTGGTATGAAATGTATACAATATCTTATAAAATCTAGCAGAACTTCTCTCACTAGAAGGTATCACAAAACATCACCTTTAAATAGTTAGCTCTATAAAAATGCATTAAAATACCCAGCTATACTGTGAATTCAACAACTGGTTTCCAGAGCACAAAACTAAAATTCTAAGTACTATATATAAATAGAGCTAATTATTTGTTTGATCTTTATCAATAACATATATCTGTGGAAACTAAGGTTTGACAGAAACTGTAAAAGGAAAGAAAGAGCCACAGGAAGTCACAGCTATAAAATAAGAAGCTTAGCTACAGGCAAACCTAAGTTTTTAAAAAATGAGATAATCTTAATAAGCATATTGGAATAAAAACATATATTGTATTTCCTCAGGCCATTTACAATTTATAAACTAGACACACCGAGTTATATCAATAGAAGTTATGTCAAAGTACTTTGGTAGCACAAAAATCAGAGAATCTACTTAGCAGGATAAAAAGAAAGCATAGCATCAAAAGCATTCTGTTCTTGTTTAGTTATGCTCGTAATACAGAAGCAATACTTCAATGTTTAATTTTTTAAAGGACCTTACTTTTCCCCTACATTCTAAGCAAGGGGTGGAGAACATTCAACCAAGGCATATTTACATTAAATTTCTTTTGAAAAAGGCGAATAAAATCACAATTCAGTCTTCTTTCAAAGAAAACTTTAATAATAAAATGCTATTTTCTAAGAATAAATAAATCTTCTATTCTACCTTACAGATAACATGGCAAATCTTCAGAGGGAAGAGGGGACAGATGAGAAGGGTGGGGCATGAGAAGATGGAAAAAAGTAGAGACCAAAGACTTCATATAAAAAGATATAGCCCTGGCCGGTTTTGCTCAGTGGTCAGAGCGTCGGCCTGTGAACCAAAGGGTCGTGAGTTCGATTCTGGTCAAGGGCACATGCCTTGGTTGTGGTGCAATCCCCGGCCTTGGTCGGTGTCATGCGGGAGGCAACCAATCAATGTATCTCTCTCACATCAATGTTTCTCTCTCCCTGTCTCCCTCCCCCTTACTCTATCTGAAAATCAATGGAAAAATATCGTCAGGTGAGGATAAAAATACAAAAAGATATAATACTTTTATACTCAACAAAATAAACAGTAGACAAAAAAAATGATGAGACATAGTTAGAAGAGACCTCAACCCCCTCCTTTTACAGATAAGGGAACTGAGACAGCCTTCAATGCCCAAGCTCACACTGTACAGGTTATCAGAAATCCTACCAAGCGATTCCCAAGTAATTGCTGCTTTCACTTTTGAAATTCATATTGATTGCATTAAAAAACACTTCTTGCTCTAGAAAGTGGAAATGTGATGTATATCACTTTACAGAGCAAAAAGATCTACTCTCTGAGAATAAGGTCCCCTATCTGGTGGCCTATAAAAATGATACCACCAAAAAAGTCCATGTCAAATCGATGAGACATTTTAAAATAAATTAAAAAATCACTGCATTTTTAAAGTGACAGCTTTCTATTTATGGACTGAAATAAAATACTCACAGGTACTCTCCAGTCTTTGAAATTATAGTGATAGCTACCAAACTGGCATTTCTGGAAATCAGAGCTATTTAATTCCTTACCAGGGCACCAACGTTTCCTATCCAATATGAGATACATGTAAACTATTTAGAAATACAGTGAGAAGTAAAACCTTCCGTAGTCATTATCATTATTTCACTTGTGGAATGTTTCCAGACCTATGAATAGTCATCCGTTAGGAATCACAACACTGTATCTGACTCATGCACCCTGGTGTACACCCTGCCGACGAACGTACACCTCAACATTGAACCCTGAGAGCAAAGCCTATCCCCGCAGCAAAATGTCATCTTCACAAAGAAAAATGGAGCATTCCTCCACTCATCCTCTCAAGAAAATCCCATTTACTATACTATTCATAAAATGAAAAGTCTTTTTTTTTTTTTCGCCTGTAGATTGGTACCTAAAATATTAGATGAGAAAACTGATCACTGGGAAGCAGGAAACAGTACCTTTTCAAAGCACTTTTAAATATTTTACTTCTTACCTAAAGCATAATATTATGACTAACTGGGCATTATGCCTGCCTCACTTCAAAGCAGGAGAACCCTGACATGACTCTCTTTAAAGTCTTCCTTTATAGTTTTACTACTGAAAGCTTTAAATTGCAAGGTAGTGGTTGTTTGGGATATCATATCTATAGATAAAATTTAAACGTCTTGTTAGAAACCTATACACTAAGGAAAGTGAAGTTTAAACGAGAGAGGTGAAATACGTAAACGGGGGTTCTGAAACAGGATGGAGATGGCAGTAGCAGCCCGGCCGGTGTGGCTCAGTGGATTGAGCGGTGTCCCATGGACTGAGAGGTCCCAGTTCAATTCCCGGTCAAAGCACATGCCCGGGTTTTGGGCTTTATCCCCAGTAGGGGGCGTGCAGGAGGCAGCCAATGGATGTTTCTCTCTCACATTGATGTTTCTCTCTCTCTCTTTCCCCCTCCTCTCTCTCTAAAAAAAAAAAAAAGATGACAGTAGCAGTGAATACCCTCCTTAACCAAAAAATCTGAACAGTGCTTCTTCAGAGCCTGCTAAGAAAAGCAGGCTGAAACAGTACCACCCATTTGGAATACTTTTTCCTATTTAAGGACCTCTCTGACCTTAAGATAAAAGAGGGGAGACATGGTAAGCTCAAGAAGAACCATGACATAGACACCTGCCATTTACGCATGCAAAGTAAAAGAATAAAGACATTATATTTCCAGATTGCAAACAAAAGACCTATGATTCTTTGCAACTGACAAGTTGAGGAAAAGTGAATAAAGATGACTTGATTCTTCTTCCACGTCACATGTGGCCTTAGGGGAGAGAGACTTGAGTACCCACGACCTTTCTTGAATTGCTTATTTGCTCACTTCAGGAACCTGATGGAAAAGTTATTCTGCACACGAAGGTCCTACACTTAGAGGTTTAGCAAAACAGCAAATTCCACGGACAGAAACATCCTTTACACTTATCCAAGTTCCAAGACAATGGGTCTGAATGTCTTCAAACCCACTGTAACTCGGAAGAGGGCTGCTGCTAAGATTTCTGGTAAGAACGTTACTCGCTGCTCGTGAACATCTCCAGCCTCACCTGCAGCGACATCATGTCGGGTCTGTACTGCTTGCGGAAGCCTAGGTCGTACATGAGGAATTTCAGCATTTCAAAGGCTTGGTCTTCACTCATGTGCAAAAGCAGGACTCCAGCCACAAAGCTGATCCCCTGACAGTAACCCACTTCTTTGTCCAGCAAGGAGTAGGCTTTCAGGAGGTTGAAGAGTGACAGCTGCCCAGCCCCAAGCTGTGCTGAAAAATACGGGTGCGTAGGAAATGTCCTTCCTGCCGAGGAAAAGAAAAGAAATATTTTTGAGATGTCCTGATGCTTTGGAGACCAGAGCAAAATTGCAATTCAGTGATTTCCAGGAATAAACATTCTTTTTCAAACCAGTGAGAGTTGCTTGGTGTACCCATGGAACTAAGTCTGTCTGTCTGTCTGTCTCTCTCTCTCTTAAGTGCCAAGTCTCACCTTCCAGATCACCACCCTAACTCCACCTATAAGATAGGGAAGTAAACATTTTATGCTAACCAGAACTTCTATCTAGAAAAAAAATCTACAAACAAATCAAGGACATATCCAGAAGAGATCTCGAGAGAATAAAATATAAAATTTATTCTGACTATAAATCAAGGCAAATCCTAAGGTCACGTAAAGACCACCCGCTAACTGAAACCAGAATTCTGTAAGAGCTATGGCATTATTTCAGAGGAAATCTTAGTAGTCCTGAGCAGATGTATTCCTGCTTCTCTTGATATATGACACTGGAGGGACTGTGGGGGATTGTTTGGCTTTACATTCAGTCTATCATTCAGGAAATACGTATATTGAAAACATCCTTTGCTCTCTGTTTCTTAAACCACCTCCATGAGCCATGTAGACCTCTTTTTTTTTATTTTTTTCCCCCAATATATCCCAAAAGGACAAGGAAAGGAAGGGTTCAAGGTGATTTCAAAAAAAATTTCCCTCTACAATTCACCTTTGGGTATAAAATTACCATGGGGACACTTGAGCCAGCCTATACAATCAGCCCTGGATCACCGAAATGCTGGCACAAAACAATGACATGAACCCATCTGCACCACCCAAGCTGTGGACACCGGTGCGGGACCCTCCACGTGCCACGAAAATGAAGGGGATGTTAGCTTCCTTGCAGAACGACTACTCATGTCTGTTAAAACTTGCAAGAATTCCAGATTTTTAACTGATAAGATTAATTCTGCAGAGCAAGGAAGGGAGGATATGAGAAAATAACAAGAACACGCTGAGGAAACACAGATGGCTGAGAGTCAAATCAGCACTTTTTTAAATTATCATTTTACTTTCTCAGTCAAAATTTTTGCTAAAGGAAACTATAAATAAGTTATATAAATAAATTCCTATAATCTGATCTCATCATCTCCTTCTCTCTGTTAGGACATCTTGACCAGCCCAGAATGTATCATCCCAATTTCTAGTCTCATCATCAATTTCCAGTCACAGAACCACAGATCTTCGGGGTCCACAGGGATTGCTTAGTTCTAAGTCCTCATTTCAGAGAGAGGATTGAGACTCAGAAGCAAATTAATTTGCCTAAAACCACAGTTCAGTGGTAAAATCAGGACAAGAACTGAAGTTTTCAGTTTTTTTCTCCCTTCTAATTCTGTTGGGCACAAAATTATTAACCGATTTGGGTCTCTTTCACAACAAAAGCTATTGCCTAAAAGGAGAAGAGGTCAAAACTAGATTTTGGCCAGTGATTTTTATATGCCCTAATACAAGGTTACTCCAATAAAAGCTAACCCCTTGTTTTCGCAAATAGGCTCAAGTAACATACCTGTCCACTTTAAATATATCACCTTTTAGGGATACAGATCAAATAGTCAAATGTCAATGTGCTATATTTAATCCAAAAATGTCGATATTTTAAAGTAATGAAATATAATATATTAGGAGAAAAACTAGACACAATATAATTTTTAAATCATACTATTTTTACTTTCTTAAGTTATTTGAAATTCAGTAGAGCCTTTATGATGCTGTCACTGGAAATTCTCCCCCAGGTCATAATTACCCATTCATATAACATTATGACAGCTCATTTTTCTTTCATCCTATAGGGATGTATTCATGATTTCCACAACATAACCACTTATTACATTGCTGTTAAAAGTCATATTCAAAGGCTTGTTTTCAACAATATGTCCAGGTACACTTAGTCAATCTTGGTTAAAAAAAATTTTTTAGTAGTTCTTTTAACCTACTCTTAACTATCTCAGAATCAGCGCTGATTGAGATCACTGTTTACCCCAAACAAAAGTCAGTTATTCAAAACACAGGAACTGAGAGTTTCTGACAATATGAACTTTATAATGATTCCCAACTAAGGTAAGTCCCTTTTCGGAGGGTAAGTCTGGGAACGAAAACTTCACTTCCCACACAGGCATTTATGGCATCTTCAACTAGATATAAAACCAACTTGTCCTCCAAAAAGGACAAAGTCAGCATCTCCACATAGACCAACAGATCCTCTTCCTCAGCACCAAAAAACAAACAAAACACTCACCAAACACACCTGTGGTTTACTTTTGTAAATAACAGTCACCAGGACAAACGTACCTAAATCCACGAGAATAGCGTGCTGCTGGGCCGTGAGCTGCTTTAGGAGTTCTTTGTAGGATGTGTCGGGAGGTTGCTGCTTATTGGGCAATCGGTGCCTTAGACGATACTGTAAAGCTAGGAACTGCCAAATTTCTCCTCGACGACTTTTGGGAACACCTGTAATCCGAGAGGAAAAGCAAGGTCTTAAACTCTGGAATGAAGCTGCTGCAGCATGGCTGGTGAACTATGCAATGCTAGGAACAGTCCGCTGCACTGTCCCGCATGCCCTGGTGCAGTCACCGTGCGATGACTGGCAAGTCTGACCCTGTAGCTGCTGATGTCTGGCAAAAGAAAACCTTCAAGTAACTATGATAATAATGGCAATATTAACAACATCAACCAACATTGAGTGAGCACCTAATGCAACATTTACTGAGGGTGCCTCACTGCTAAGCATGGTAAATGCGCTCAGAAAACAACCCACTGAGAGAGGTCACTGCTATTATCCCCACATCACAGATGGTGAAGCTGAGGCAGAAAGAGGCTAAGTCACTTGCCCAAAACCACACAGCGAGAATTAGAACTCAGGAAATCTGGTTGCAGAGGCCACATTCTGAAATCCTGAAATGTATGACTGCCTATTATCACCTTTTATTTGGTTTGAAGCTGGTAACACATACCCATCTTCATATTATAACTTCTAAATATTTGTCATAAACAAGTAACTGTTTAGAAGAGAATTAAATAGCATTCCTATAGGGTCATAGAAGAATCAAATAATAAAAATGAGAAATACAATATGAAGGTATAACTGGAGTGCTCCGGAACAACCTTCGGTCTTTGAGAAAAATACATCCAGCCTATATAATGAAGCATTAACTCCGTGTCTGAAAACCAGAGGGTGTCACAAGCAATCCAAAGTATGCTAAAATTATGCTTTCTGTGTCAGAGGATATGAAGTGAGCACCGGGAGGGACAGAATTCAGTTCTCACAGAGTAGCTCATTTTATTTCACTAACTGGTTTTTTTTGTTTTGTTTTGTTTTTTTCAGTTCAGACAGACTAGATCTGGAATAAGTTCCTGAGCTCCAGCTGGTTAAAGGAAGGTTTAATGGCAATAATCTTTTGGGACTGCAAAGCCACAGTTTGCATAAGCTAAAGGTATTATTGTTCAAAAGGGATAACTCAAGCTCACCGACATGATTCATAGGGCCCTCCACAATGTACCTCCAAACCACCTTTTTCAGTCCAGTTGCCTCCCATTCCCCACCATGCGCTAAGTGTAAGAAGCACATGGTTATTTACACACCTCTAGTTTCTTACTGTTGTCTTATAGAAACCCAGGCTCCCCTACTTGAATGCCTAGTGTGTTTCTACTTTTATGGATGAGCCTGAATGCCATTCTTCTGCTGAAGGTCTCCCTGACATTTCTAGGAGTAATCACCCCCTTTCCACATACTATTTGACTCATACTCTACTTATAACACTGCCACATTAGATTACAGTTAGCTCTATATTGTGTTTGTCTATTTTCCCTACTTCAGTGGTAAGCTCCTTGAGAACAGTGAGCATACTTTCATCTCTGTATGATGCAGTCCAAGAATATACTTTGCTATTTAAACATCTGTTGCATGAATAAATGAGTGTGTGAAATGTCATTCTTAAAGGGTAATTTTCATTAGCTCGTTAAATGAATTACTGATAACAGGAGTGGACTGTTTTATTATCCATCCAATCACAGTTTTACAAAAAGGTAATTCTCTTCAGTTAAACACGTATTTATTGAGCATCTAATATGTAGCAGAGTACAAAGTATGGCACTGAGGGTACCTCATCACTAAGAGAGGAATAAATCCATTCTCAAGAGAATTAGTCTCATTTATTCATTCACCTCTCCATTCATCCCTTCAGTAAATAACTTGTGCAAGATGGTGTCTTAGATGCTAGGTGTGTACAGCAGTGGAGGGGTAAGAAAAACATCCAACAAATGTGTACATCAATATAAAATTACAAATCATGATAACCACAATGAAAGGTAAAGAATCATAAGAAAGAATAATAAAATGAAGTTCATTCCTTGTGGTGGAGGAGAGGGACAGGCATACTATGTCTAAGGAAATGGTATTTGAACTGAGAGCTGAAGGATAATAGGATTCTCCAGACTGGGAATGTGGGCAGCAATCTCTTCAGGGGGAGGAATGTGTGAACGCCCTGAGGGGCACAGGAATGGGGGGAATGAGGAGTGAAAAGAAGGTGGGATGGAAAGAACGGGGATGGGAAAGGGGGGCAGGTGGCATGGTAAGGAAGGAGTGTAGGGAGGCTGCAGCTTTCCACACAAGAAATGGCCTGGGACATACTAGGACCCACAGTCTCTCTGGAGCACATGATACAAGGTAGCGAGAGGCAGCAAGTGAAATCAGAAAGATGAAGGAGGAGAGGTTACAGAGGGTCTAGAGCCAAGGCTCAGAAGTTTAAACTGTATCCTATAAGAAATCGAAAGATGAGAACCCCTAAAACATCTTTAAAAGTCATATATCTCCCACACCTTCTATTAAACACTTTCTTGTCTCCCAAATAATGGATTCAATAAAAATTTTAGGATTTCCATATCTTCAAGGAAAAACACCAATATATTAGATTTGTAAATGTAGCATCTTACAAATTAATCTTAATTTAAACTTAGTTACGCAACAGTTTCACACATTACTATAACCCTTTAAAACCAGATTCATTGTCAGATTCCTTTGGATTTTTTTGGACTTTTATTTATTTATTTATTTATTTATTTATTTATTTATTTATTATTTATTTATTTATTTATTTATTTATTTATTTATTTATTTATTTATTTATTTATTATTTATTTTGGTACGTGCCCCCTAGCGGAAACCGAACCCGAGACTCTCTGGTCCGCAGGCCGACGCTCCAACCGCTAAGCTAAATCGGCCAGGGCTGGACTTTTATTTTATACCCAGTTTATGCAGGCCATGTAATCTGGGTCACAGAAATGCACCCAAAGTATGTACATGTCAGTTTTAATTTGAAACTTAAGATGTTTAAATATCAGTCATTTTATATTGCAGAGCAGCAATGCAATAGAATGGCTAAATAAATTTTTCCAAAATAAATAAATGAAAGGAAAACCGATTGATGAATAAGAATATAATTCTGTATCTATAAACACATACATGTAGGTGAATATACACATACATACACATGTACATACATGTAAATAAACCCTTCAAACCAAATGATGGCAATGAGTCAAGTTTGTAAGTCTGAATTACGTTTATGGATATGATCAAAGACCTGTGCCATTGATCCACCCCTTCCTTGGTAAACAAGGACACAGAGCTGAGAACAGCCTGCTGAAGGAGGCAGGGACGTCTGCAGAAAAGGCGTTTGCTCTCTCCTCGGGGACTCTCTCTCCATGAGCACCATTTCTTACTGACTGAGTCACTGATTGCCGGCAGAAATAATCACCGTCCTTTTCTTACAGGTAAAGCATAAAGACAAAAGTATGCCAAAGGTGCATGAATAAAAAGAAAAAAAATCTCTGAAGCTTCTCGAAAAAAAAGATTGAGATGTTCCAGAATACCTTCTTTGAGAGAAGTGTGAATGTCTTCCATGTCACATTTGACTTTTCCTCTGCAGTTTAATAACTTCTTATCCCAGGTTATTAAGACCTCCTTCTGACATACACCAACTTCTTCATAGTCCAGTTTAACTTTTCTGGAATGGAGTTCATCTCTGCTTGCTGAGAAAAACAGGAGAATTTATGTAAGACCGATGTGTTTTTAAAACACAGTGTTTGTATCATTTTATTGTGTTTGTAAAACTATAGCAAATGACTTTTAGGAATCAACCACTAACATTTTCTCAAAAAGAAAACTTTTAAAAAAACAGAGAATACATAAAAGGTTCTCAAACTTTGAGTCATTTCCTGCAAGGAAATGTCAGGAATAACTTCCTAAGGAGGTTTTATTGTGTATATTATGGACTATAACTCTGCTAAACATAAAAAAAACCATGTTTTCTATGCTATAAATTTCAATTTGTTGATAAATGTGATACCCTCAGAAGTGACAACCTGCATCATTTCAAACACCATTAAAATGTTAATGTTTTATATTTGACACCTATAAGAAAACAATGCCTCATGCTCACCTTGACTCCAGAAATATTTGCCCATAATAACCTGATATATTTTTATAACTATTTCCGGAGTTACCAACACTGCCCTTAGCAACAGTGAGTTATGTGTTCCTGTGCTCATTTTCAATCATCTTAAAGAGGAAAATTGATGTCACTGAAGTTATCACCACTTCCATTTTCAAATAGTACAAAATTCTCTTTCATTTGATGGTCTAAAATATAAGCCCCCTGGCTCATTAAAAAAAATTCTATAAAAGCAACCACTTCTTGACTTGGTCTTTATTTGATTTCAAAGTGGAGATGGAAGGAACATCATGAAAGCATGTTCTTCCTCTTTCATTCGTGTCACGTTGCACAGGAGTCTCAACCATCTTACCTTCTGCAACACAAATCTTTGTCACGCATCCAAAGTCCTCGACAGCACAAAAACAACAGCAAAATGAGCATTACTCTTTACTTATTGTGTTTGAAACCTCTTCAAAAGAATGTAAGTATCTTATAATACACTGCTATTCAAGCAAAGCTGTAAAAATTTCTACTTAAAAGTCCAGACATAATAAAAAATAAATAAATTGCACTATAAAAATATTCCCCCTGGATACCACTAGATGGCTTTCTAGCATAATTTAGCTTTGCTTCTCAATATTTGCTTTATATTCCTCTATGATAATCAACTAAAGGTTCATTAAAGCTAATAATAAACATAATCCTACATCTAACTTTACTAATGATTTTTTTTCACAATGAACAGAGTGTAATATAACCTCAGATTTTCTTTTTCTCCAACCTTCTCTAGACCACTTTTTTCATTTAAAATAATAATAAGCACCTACTTGCCAGCTGCAAGCCCTGAAGGTAACTGCTGAGTAAGAGCAGTTCATCTCTGCCCTCAATTAGTTCACTAGGCAAGAATAAAGCACCATCAAGAAATGATTATCTATTGGCTAGAATTTGATAAGCTAAACTATTTTTTGTCTTTGTTTCATAAGCAGAGAAATAAATATAGAACTGATAAAGGTTTCTATAGTATATTCTAAATGTCACCTCCTTTCTTATGTCAATTTATGTAGTATAACTGACCTCAGAATACACATAGTCAGCCCTGGCCGGTATGGCTCAGCAGTAAGAGCGTCGCCCGCGGACCAGAGTCCAGGGTTCAATTCCAGCCAAGGGCACATACCTCGGTTGCTGTTCGTCCCCGGTCCCAGCTGGAGTTGTGCGGGTGGCAACCAATCGATGTGTCTCTCTCACATCAATGTTTCTCTCTCTCTTTCTCTCTCTCTCTCTCTTCCTCCTTTACTCCCTCCCTCTCTCCCTCCAGCTCTATCTGAAGATTAATGTAAAAATGTCCTCGAGTGAGGATTTAAAAAAAAAAAGAATACACACAGTCATTTGCATTAAAACATTCCATGTCCCTATATTAACACAAATAGTTGAGAAATACTATGGCATTCTGGGAAAAGCCCAAGAACCATGAGAAGTAAATACGAGATTTAGTACTTGTCTGCCAGTGTATCACTGGGTGACCTTAGGTTAATTCCTTATCCAGCCAAGTCAATGACTAACAGCTGCAGAATGAAGGATGGCACTTCATAATCTCTAAGGCCATTTCCAATGAAAATAGTCTACGATTGTAAAACTACCCTTTGAAATTTAATATAAGATTCTCTTGCACATACTCCCAAATGTTAATTAAATATAATTTCATGTTTTAAAGGAAGGAATGACAGCCATCCTTTTTTCAACCTCTTTTTCTGTTTATGAGTTAGTTCATGATGTAACCAATTGCTTAAAAATACACAGGATGGGGCAAAAGCAGGTTTACAGTTGTGAGTATGCAAAACACAGAGTTTATTCTTGTATTATTATTTATTAATTATTGTATCATTTTCCATACGAACAACTGTACACCCACTTTTGCCCCACCCTGTAAATTCAATTCCTTTAAAAAACATACAGAAGTTCAAGTGGGCATTCCATTTATCACACCGAGTTTTAAAGCTATGGTAACAGAACTCATTCCATTTTTATTTTTTTTAAAAGAAGATTTATTTCCTAGGGATATGTAAAAGCTTAGTACTCTTCATTCTGCTAAGAAAATAACAATAAAGAAAATACATTGTGTGTTTGCAAACTAAATAAATACTGTAGAAATTAAAAATTGAATTGAATAACAGGTATAGTAAGAGGACTCTTAAGTTGGAAGATGAGCACAGAAATGTGAATACCTGTATTTAAAAAGCTTTTCGAGAGGCAACATAATAAAAGCCACTCAGAGACAAACCTGGACTGTACAGTTTCTAAGACTCTGAAAAGTCAAAGGGCCCACTTAAGCTAAATCTTTCATTTTATAAATGTAAAATACAAGGCTCTTTTATGTTAAGTGATTTGCCAAAGATAATGGCATTAATACATTTTGGTTCTGTCTCCATATTTTGGTACTGTCTCCACATCTTGTATGTGATTCTATCAGTACTGGGGTAAATAACATCAAAATTTCAAAATCTGGAAAACACATTCTAAAGCATTTGGTATTCATAAACTTAGCAATAAAGCACCACAAATAGCACAATAGTTACGATAAATTATCCAAATACAAATGTAATAATTTGAATATGATTTTTAAATAGAAAATTTATAAAGCAGTACCAAAAACTATGAACTTTGATTTGATGATATGTAGTTAGACAGTTGAATTGGATACCATTTATTTGAAATAACCATATTTCTCCTATTATAAATACAAGTAGCCTGAAAGTTGAAAATTATATTCAATAAGAAGAGAATTTGCTTTTTCATGTTAAAGAGTGTTTTTAAAAAAGTAATGCACAATGATATTTCAGTCATAGCAAATACCACTGATGATCAAATACATATGGCTGTATTACCATATTATCTATATTCTCTATTACCCAAATATTATCTAAGGGTGCTTGATGTTTTAAATCCATTAAACCAAAATGCAAATATCTTAAGCTGGCCTTTCCCACGTCATAACCACCTCCCAAAATAGAAATAAGCAATTATAATCCATAGTCTAGTCAAAGTATGTATACAGTCCAAGACTGAGCTGTGAATTTGGGTGGCAGAGGGACAGTTTTAACCTACAATCTTAAATTATAGTATCATATCATTTAGCCCTGTTTGAATGGCTAACCTTCAAGTTTCTGGTTTTCTTTTTCCATTCGAAGCAACAAGATTTGTTGGTGTATAGCTTTTCTCCACAAACTCCTCAGTTCTTCTGATTTTTTTCTTTCTTCAACTTTTTCTGGGTCATCATCCCCAGACACGAATATAACCCCCGGTTCCTCCTCCATGGTTGGAGCAAGAGGGGACAGTGGCAGCAGCTCATTCCTGTCCAGGCCATCTGCAGAGAGGAAAACAGTGAGAGGCATTCCACGGAGTAACCCAGACTACAGAAGTCTCCTCTGGAATCCACACGCTCTCATCCTACAGTCCACCTTTAAAGCTTTGCACAAAGCCACTTTCCCAGTAACTGTTAGTTTCTGGAACTAATGGTTAAAGTAAACTCACCAGACTGAATTCCCCTTCCAGATTTCCCTCTCGTAGTGAAATGAAAGCCTGGGTAATGTCACCACTTCTCCTTTCCACACAAAATGACCTATAAGGTAGGTGCTCCAAAATGAACCGGCCTTTCCCCAGAGTTTCGACACTTCTGTAATTCACCTATGTACAGTCTCTGATTGTGTAAAACAGAAACATTGGGTGCGTCGGTCTGAGGGATCTCCTAAAGGCTACAGCTATCATTTGAATCCTTCCAGGGAAAAGCGGCTGAGCAACTCCGAGCATGTCTTGGCTCAGACCCCTTTCTCACTCCTCCTACAACACTCTCTTACCCAATTTCTGGAGCTCATTCTCTCCCTCTGTTCCAGGCCATCTTTTGTACTGTGGCCAATTTTTTTTTTCATATTAACAGACATGATCCTGTCTATTAAAACATTTCAATGATTGCTTACATCCCAAAGAACTAAGCCCAGAATACTGGGGACAGCACATAGATGGCTGCAGACTCTGACCTCATGTAACGTTTCCAGCCTCATCTCAGTCGCCCGTCCTCTGCTCCCAGTGCTTAATTTCTCACGATTCTCTCACCGCAAAATTCCCTCCAATGACTCTAGAGCTTTGCTAGTTCCTCCTTCTGAGCCATATTTGTCTCAGCAATGAGTTTAAGTAAATATCTAACTTTTCTGTGAAGATTTTTCTGACCAGCCTAGAGTTAATTTTACCTTTAGCAACGTCAATTGTTTACTTTTTAAAAATGTATTAATTGACCTCCACCCTTACCCTTATTTATTTTCCTCATAAATAATTTTTTAAATATTTTTACTCTTTCACTCCTGTTTTAGCTTCTTGAGTTGAATATTTAATACATTAGAGTTTTGACTGCCTTGATTTTAGAAATGCCCTCTAAGTACCACTGAATTTTTATATGTAGGGCTCCGATCATATTTTCTCCCTTCTAGTTTCTAGTAGGGTTTTCCGTTTCCAAACACATAAAATATCGTAGTTGTCCTCTAATTCTTGATTCCTTTCTTTTTTACATTTATTCTAATTCTTTCCTTCTTTTTTCTTTTTTTCTTATTTGCACTGTGATCAGAGAATATAGTACAAATGATTGTGATGGTCTGAAATTCATAAATCTTTGTAGCCAAGTACATAATTAATTTTTACCATAGTTCCATGTGTGCTAAAAATGAATTTTCTCTATAGGTGGCAAGGTTCTGTATAAATAATAGACCAACCTTGTTTATTTGTACTTCTCAATTATTATCTATATTTAATTTTTCTGTATTTAATTTTCAGGGAGGAATATATTAAAATCTTCCACAAAAGCTAGTGATTGATTTATTTCTGCCAAAAAAAATCATTATTTTCTAACTCTCCAGTCTGTATACTTATGTGTGTTCTCATTATCGTATCTTCGTTTATTGTTACAGTTACTTTGTCCCTTTGTGTGTTTTTCCTTTGATTTCTAATAGGTAGGCCTAGCATTTGAAGAGAGTGGCCATGCTCTCTTTTGCTTGGTATTTGCCTAGTGTATCTGCTCACCATTTTTATGTCACTCTGTTTTATGTGTAATATACTCTTAAAAAAGAGTACATTGCTTTTCTCATCACAAAAAGGTCTATGACAACTATAACTGAAAAGAACAGACTGACAGCTGTCAGAGGGGAGAGGATTGGGAGGGGGGCTGGGTGAAAAAGACAAAGGGATTGAGGGATTGAGGGGAAAACAGAAAAGCACATAGACACAGGCAACAGCATGGTGATAGCCTCTGGGGCAGCAGGGTGGGGGCGTGGAAGAGGGCCAAGGGGGGATAAATGGTGGTAGAAAGAGACCTGACTTTGGGTAGTGAGCTCAAGATGCAGTGTGCAGGTGGTGTTACAGAGTCGTACACTTGAAACCTGTATGGTTCTATTAACCCAAATCACCCCATAAATTCAATTAAAAGATATTTTCAAAGTAAAAAGAAAGAAAAGTAAAAATATATATATATTTTTGACTTCCTTTCTAGCACTATCATCTTTCCTGGTTTTGGAAACTCACTCATTCATTCATTCAACAAGCATTTACTGAGTGTCCAATACGTTCTAATGATATCTGAGACGTTAATCACTATCTCAGATACAGAAAGATAAATTACTTCTCCACTGTAATACTTAAATCTCTCTGCACACACACCACTGCGTTCCGATCCCTAATCTACACGAGCGAGGAGTAACTCGTGAGTGAGCACCGCACAGACCCTGTTGCTGCATGGCCGAGGGGGACTTGTTCATGGGAGAAGCAACCCTGAGGAAGATGCGCTGCCGCCAGGAGATTCGGCGAGGAGTGGCCGGGGTTCCTCCAACGTTCAGGGAGTCATTGCTGCAAGTCGATGAGGTCCTTTTCCTCCCCTCTCCATCACTGCAGAAAGCAATGAAATACAAACTCGTAAGGGCCACGGCGTAACCGGGTTCTTCGCAACGATGCGTAGCACAAGCCATTCGCAAGTCCCGCCACAGGCAAGCGCAAGCCGCGGCCACGCGGAGCCATGCGTCAGGAGGCGCGCTGGGCACCCAGGCACCACACCTCGACAAACAGCACCCCAGGCCACAGCCCAGCGTGGCAAGCTCACCTGTTTCTACTCATTCCATAGGAGCCCACCTTCTAAGTCCCAATGTAAGGAACAGAAGCACGTATGCAGAGAAGCAAAGGTTGCTTAAGTAATGAACTCATGCCTTGCTAAAAATCTCAGATGAATAGTATACCCTGCACAATGTGAATATTCCATAAAAGGCTCATAAAGAGCTTTTCTTATAGTTTTTATAGAATAGGCTAATAAAGGTAGCTTCTAATTGCCTATGAGTGTTAAGATCTGTCTCCAACAGCTGGATCATGGCAGGTAGTAACCCGAACAAAGGCAGAAGGGTCCACTTTGGGATTACTGTTAGGTAGTGTGTTAAGGAAAGAAACGGTGGTCAAATAAAATTGGACATGTTAAATTTAAAAATATTAGACATATTCTTTGTAGTAGGACTTCATAGAGACTGTGTTATGCTGCCACACATTGTGACTCTCCAAGAAAGAAATGGTGTACAAAATTTTCCTAACTTATTCAACCCCAGAATCACCTTCCCCAACTTTGGGGGGGGAGGGGGAGGATGTTACATCTCTCTATATCAGTGCTGGTCGGCTCTAAGAATTTCATTTCCTAGGAAAGATCACTCTAAGTTATGCTAGGCCTATCTCCAATAAAAGATCATTATGACCCAAACGTACTTTTGAAACCAAATTGTGCTAGCAGCTGGAATGCCATGCGATAATTGTTGCTGTTAGTAGTGGGAATATTTTACTTTTTTTTTTTTAATCCTCACTCAAGGATATTTTTCTATTGATTTTCAGATAGAGTAGGAGTGAGGGAGGGAGGAAGAGAGAGAAATATCGATGTGAGAGAGACACATTGATTGGTTGCCTCCCGCACAACCCCAACTAGGGCTGGGGATTGAACTGCAACTGAGGTATGTGCCCTTGATCAGAATCGAACCCGAGACTCTTTGGTCCACGGGCCAATGCTCTAACCACTGAGCCAAACTGGCCAGGGCTATTTTACTTTTTTAAGTTTCAAGGTCTCTGAGCTTTCCTGAGAGAATGAGGAAGCTACCAGTGTTTACAGGTAGTGATACCAATAAGTGAAAGTGTAGAAATGTCGATGAAGTCAAGAAGTGTCAGTTCTTAAGTCAGAAAAGAAACAGCTTGAAAAGCCACCACCCCACTCAGATCCTCAGCGGAACTCCGCAGTGCTGAGGCTGTCGACTCAGGAGAGCAATGCAGCGCCTGCCTGTCACGTTTTAATTTACTATATGTACTCACATATCGGGTAATTCAGCTATTATTATCCTGGAAATACTACTTCTGGATTAGCTGGATGAAGGTTAAGAAAAAGACGTACCTTCCAGCTGCTACACAGACAGCCACTGCCACAATGTGTTATGACACCTCAGAAAGTAGCTGATACAGCATCTAATTCAGTCAAACCCCCTTTGTTGTGTATCCTGGATACAATTACAACCCTAGTGTGTGCCCGTGGTTCGAAACGCCCTGAAACATTGAATGCATCTGTTCGTCTTTACCTCCACTTTGGAAAGCATTCATTCAGGCATTACCCTTTCAGAAAGTATGGTTCAGCTGTTCTATATATAATAGTCATAACCGGATACACACTTTCATCTTCCTGACACTACCTCCCTGGCAGTTATTGGCTAAATGCCCAGTTTATGGGTATATTTCTAGCTCTTAGTGTAGTAACAGGCAAATAACAGTAAGCATTCAACAAATGTCCATTGAGTAAATGAATACTGTAAAACCATATGAAACACTAACTCAGAATGTTAAATGGACAAAAAGTAATATTGGCTAGGTTAACATGACAGGAATCGATAAAAGACTGACCTTCTTTAAACCCTTTTAAAGGTTTAAAGAAGGGTAGTCATGACTTTTAAGTCTTTCTGGCAAAAAGTTCTGTTTCCCAAAAGTACAGACTAAGCTGTTGATGGCACCGGTAACCATCGATAATGAAAACAGTGTTAGTACGCAACACAAGGCATCGTTTTACCAGGTAAGTGTTGTTCCTATCTTATAATAAGGGCATCTAATTAATAATTCAAAATATTATGTAAAAGCACCTCTTTCAATGCCTCACAGGGTGAGCTTCTCTTAGCCTCTTAGAGGAAACCAAACCAAGGATTCTGAAACTTTTACATTTTAATGCTGGAATTAAACCATCATTCAAAAATCTCCTTCTGATTTATTGTTAATGACATATCAAGTGTTTAGAAAGTACTACAAATAAGACTGAGAAGCACCTATATCAGTTTTACTACTGCCTATAAAATATAAACTTTGGGGAGGAATATGTTATGAAACAAGTACATACAGTACCCTTATGTTAGCTTTACGTATTTGAAAATTTCATAATGTCTACAATTTTAAATCCTGCAATCCAAATAAAATGCCAAATGACCCATTGTCCTCCCATGTCTGGAATTTAACAGCGAGTAGCAAGCAAAAAATTAACAGTCAAAATATAAGATAATAATATACCAAAAGGAAGAACTTACATAACAGACCATTGACCTTTATCTAGTATTAAAAAAAGAACATCCTGGAAAGGCAGTTTGGTGGCTGAGATAAGGCAAAAGCTGGGAGAAGGTATGTATTCAGAAGCCAAGGTCCAGATAAGGGTTTCAACAGTCGGGGCACCCAGACAACTTACAGTGATTCAATTTCTGATTTACATTTAGTCAGCAATCTGACATTCTTCAGATGGTAATTTCAAGAATCAAAACCATGTGAAAGATGATGCCTGAAAATCCTTGCATTCTACCTTGAAACTACACTGGAATGAGTGGAAAACATGTTTTGGTGGGGTTTTTGTTTTTGTTTTTGCTGTTATTATACTTTTGGTTGTTTTTGTAACTACAATATTACTGGTCACTTTGATTTCTCCTTTAATTAAATGTACAGGTAGCCAAGCACAATGCCCACTTTTTGAGTGAGAGTAAAAACACAACAACATGTAGGGTATTTGCTATAGTGATCATAAAGCTAATACAAAAAGCACACACTATGTGCCAGGCACTGTTCTAAGCATTTTACAAGTGTGAACTCACATCCGCCTCACAGCACCTTACGGAGAAGGTATTATTACTGTTCCCATTTCAGTGAGAAAACTGAGGAAGAAAGAAGCTAAGTAACTTGCCCACCATCCCACGGATAGTAAGTGGAGAAGCCAGAATTCAAACCCAGGCAGTCCAGAACCCAGACACGTGAGTAATGTAAACACTCTTTGCATCAGCTCAGAAGAGCTCTGCTGAACCTCACAAACAAAGCTGTCAGGACTCCCAGGACCCTGTATTTCTGGTGACAAAAATCAGTCTCATTAGCGGTAAGTCTTTCGGTCAGTACCTCTCTTTTCATTTTTTTGGAAAGTAATAATGTCACTTATTTCAGCAGAGAAATAAATTCAGGCTGTTATTCAGTGTTCATTTATGTAAACATCTCACTTGCTTTTCTTTGCTCTTAGAATCACTGCATTCCAAAATGTAAATACTTTTTTATTTTTAAATAGGAAGATCAAGTAAAAAAAAAATTAATATGGTGGAATATACATATGTTAGTATATTAATTACCTTTCCATTTTTAAAATAATGAAACAGCCTGTGCGGCTCAGTTGGTTGGAGCATTGTCCCAAACACCAAAAGGTGGCGGGAGGGTTCGATTCCCGGTCAGGGTACATGCCTGAGTTTCTGGTTTTGATCCCCGGAAGGGGCGCGTGAGGAAGGCAACCAATCGATATTTCTCTCTCTCTCACTCTCTCTAAAATCAATAAATTAATAATAATAATAATAATGAAATAAATTAAAGCCTTCTGTATTTTGGAATATCAACATGTGCATTATAAAACTAATTCCCAAGAAACATATTCAGGAAAAGTATTCTGTGCCAGCATTACCTCTATTTAAATTTATTGAATTAAAAATGAATAACTAGGAGGGAAATACAATGTGGAGAATTCCCACCTATTTCTGTATGGGTGTATTTTATATCTTCCTCCTATTACTAGTCACCGATTAATCAAGAACCACAATCCATGAACAAAATGAGGACTTATATGGGGAGGAAATGTAATGTGTATCACAATGTGGGCTGGGAGGTATTTCCAAGTCCTTCGAGACACGGCCTTGATCAAAAGCTATGGATGTGATATGAAGCACCCCTCCCACAGAGCTTTAAGATAACTTTTTAATAACATATCCTTGACCAAGCAGTTACAGTCTTCACCACATCAACTATTAAATTAACATTGTGGTTCTTATGCTGATACAGAATTTTTAATGACACTTGCCTGCTTTAATAACAATGAACTGACTGGATACTGTACAGAACGAAGGCATTTTAATGACCACTCACAGGGACTCAACTTGAAGAAGGATGCCGTCATGTTTTATTTCCCACCAGGGCAACATGGATACACTTTGCTTAAAGATAAACTCAGGCCAGGATCATTTTACAAAGGTGTTTTGCTGAGCAGCAAACTGCTCCCCATCCTTTAAGTCCGAGCACCCATCTAAAACTACTAGTTTCATAAGGTCCAAATAAATGACAACATACTGATTAAATCTACAGCTAAATCACAATGTATTACAACTCGGGACAGAAACAACACTTGATTAATGCAATAGTAACTATTTAACAGTAACTATTTAAAGCTTTTCTAAAAAAGCTTTCTCATCGTAAATGCCCCAGGAAAAGCTGCATGGAACGACAGAGTGAGGAAACTAGCTTTTCCCACAGGATCCATAGCACAGTTTAACGCATAATCTCATCAGGTGCACTAATAGTTTATCTAAGTCCTGGCTTTCAACTGGGTAACCATCTATCATCCTACGGAAAATCTTTACTAATTTAAAAAAAAAAAATTGAGGTTGAACTATTCTAGTGGAAATCAATATACAGCATCTGAGCTATGAGTCAAAAGTGATAGATTAATCAGTGGAACAATGTGCAAAACAGAAAAAGAATGAGGAAAACAAAGAGTTTTATTTCCTAAACTCTACACTGAATGCAAATTTTATTTAAAAAGTATGTTTTTTACATTGGAATTTAAAATATCTCTGGGTGGCTCATTTACTCACATCCTTTTAACCTAAGATTAAGAAAATGATAACAAGGAAGACATTAAATTTTCCCATAGCTTAATTCAAACACATGTAAAATAAGGAAATTATAGGCCAAATAATACCTAAGGTAATAAACATATCTAATTCTATGCTATTGTAAAACCTAAGAGGACCAAAAGTAAAACTAACATTTCCATTAGGCTTTTTAAAGTAGTTAAGAATTATTACGTGAATGATCTTACACCCAACCATAAAAAATGTATAGATCAATTACAAGAATCAAAAAAGTCACTTGTCAACTTTCCAATGTGGCCAAAATAATTTTCAGAGAACACTTTTCTCTTTGTACGTCTCATTCTAGTCCAATCTTTAAATATTAAGTTTTTACTCCAACTTGAAAGAAATCTAAATGTCAGCGGTCCCAAATAGGAAGATGGGTATGTCTGTCTTTCACTGAGCTCATGATATAAGCAACACAGAGAAACTAGAACAAAGCAAAGAATAACGGTTTCCAGTTAACTCGTTCAGCAGTGATTCTGGATGTTCACCACAGAAAGCATGCTGGTCAAGAGGAAATGTCATCACCGACGTGGTCAGACTTCCTTATTAAGGAAGTAGGTGTTTTCCTGTGTCCAGACCAGTGGGAGGTCTGGAGGCCTCAGCAATGTCTCAAAGTAACCAACGTGACAGGAATTAAGATGAGCAGAAATAGATTAATAATCCTCTTCAGGGCCAAACCAGAGTCCATTTTACGAGTATGTTTCTTTTAGCTTCTCATTTCTGCATCTTCTTGCAATTTAGAATAAACTCCTTATATGTACATATATATACCTCTAAACTAGTTGATATAAGGAATTTATATGTGCTAATTCTACTAATTCAAGATTAGAATTAGGCTTTGATTGAAGGATACAGCACGGTTCTAAGGAAATCTCAACATGGAATAGAGTAGAAACAGGATTTCGGTTTGCAGTCCACATTTCATATGGCCATTTGGGATCTTTGATTATACCAGGTGTCATCTTTTTTCTACTGTGTGACCCTCATAGCACCAGAATGACGGCATGCATTCAGGAGACAGCCCAGTCTGCTCTTTACACTAATGATGATATCCAGTTGGAAGAATTTATGAAATTTTTAAATGAAAACATTTAGACCTCTAATCACCTTGATTCTGAAGCAGTGTCCTGTCTAGTGCAACAGGAAACAAGGAATGGCATTAGCACAAAGAAAGAGACATATGTCCAAAACCAGGATTTAGAATAAAAAGGCATTCCCGTAAGTCACTAATGTATAAATAAGGTTATTTCAATAATGAACCAAAAGGAGTGATTATACTATTTTTGTTAGTGAATACGAGAGAAATACAGAGAACCAAAACAGTATACAAAGCACTTCATCAACAAAATCTTATTTTCTCATTGAAAAGTTTGATAAGTAAATAGAAGTAATGACTATCATTTTACTTTTGACAAATGAACTTCAATATAAATCATTCTTAATTATAGGTTTAAAAGCTGAGAAGCAATAATGAGTGACAAGATGCTTGTCGATAGAAAAGACATGTTACATTTGATAAATGGAATTATATAAATATACTGAATCATCATAAGATTATATTTAGCTACTAAACAGTGAAATAACATTACATTTAAAAAACTGATTTGAAGTAAGGTAAAACAAAACATACACTTATTCCCTTTCCTTTACCATTTTAATGCTGTGAAAATGAACCTACTGATCCATAAACCATGACATTAAAAATATCTTGGCTCCTTTTTCTCAGCCTGCTTAAAAACAGTACCCTGACATGTTTTGAATAATTCAGAAGAGTGGTCCTAGAGAAGAATGCTTCATCTGAATTTCAAATTTCAACTTAATATGCCTTTTACAAAGTAGTATTTGTTATTAACCTATATGCTCACCTACTCTATACCTTACTTGACGATGCATATTTGGAGACCCATTCTATAAAGCTAGTAAGATATGAGGTAGCCAAGTGAAAAGAAAACTGTAATTCACAGTATAATCATGAACCTGCTCCCCTCAATATCCTGCATAGTTCCAGACATCATGGTAATCGCGTATGTACGATGCTCCCTCTGAAAGTAGTGACAAGGGGAGACTGAGAGTTCAGAAATCACTGGATTAAAACCACGCTCTTGCATGTCCTCCTTCTTAGGAAATACACACTAAAGTATTTCAAGTAAAGGGACATGATGTGTGCAACCTATTCATAAATGGCTTAGAATAAAAAATGTATTACGGATGCATGTATATATTCATATGTAAATGGACAGAGAATGGTAAAGTAAATGGGACAAATAGTAAAGACGGTTGAATCTGGGTCAAGAGTTAGCAGGAGTTCTCCATAATTTTTGCACCTTTTCTGCAAATTTAAAATGATTTCCAAATACACATTTAAAAAGCACTCTCTTCAAAATTGTAACTGGTAAATGTATGTCTAAGTGGTATACTTGTTGAAATAACCCTATTAAGAGTTAATTTTGTCCAACATTTTTATTACTGTGTAAGATAGTCATCAATAATGCATCAAATATACAACTAAAGACATGAACAGTAATATCCAGGACAGTCCTCTTTAAAAGCCAAAAAACTAGGAAAAAACCCACATGTCCATCAGCAAAAGAATGGATAAATACAGTATTAAATGGAATGCCATACCGCAATATAAATGAATAAACTAAAGTGTACTTAAAAACAGGAATAAATGTCACAAACTAAAGTTCATGAAGGAAGCCAGATATGAAAGAATTTATACTGTATCATTCCGTTTAAATGAAGTTCAAAACCAGGCAAACCTAAGCTATGGTACGTGCGGTCGGGATAGGGGTACTGTTTGGGTGGGGAAACGAGAGGAGCTGCAGGGCTGCTGGTAGCATCGCACTGAATGACGAGGCGGCAGTTACACGGAGTGTTCATTCTGATGAGCTGAATGGTTGTTTTTTGATTAGAAACATTTTAATGAAAAAAATGTGTCTTTTTAGCCTATTGATTCTATGCTGTCAAATTATTAAAAAGCATACAAAAGTATAGAAAAAAGGGCTTTCTGATTTTCAGAATTTCTCAGAGCCAAGAATACATTGCAAAGTACAAAAAAATAGCAAAAATTTTGATGAGCCTACAAATTTAAAAGTTCTCCTCGTGTTAAAACATAGCAATTCGAATAAGACGGCGACAAAAAGGTAAAATTTTTCAGTGCAAAATGAACATAGAGTTGCCTCTGGACTTCAATATCCTTCTACTAAAATGAGATACAGAGGACCAGGGGAAGCTATAAGAGAGAAGAATACACACTAAAGCAGAAACTACTAAGGATGAACACATCACCTTATATTAAGCAGTATAAATAATCTTTAAAAAGTCACTGATTTTGTACTCTACATCCTATTCACAGCTAACCTTTGACATTCTTCATGGCTAGTCCTAATTGTCACTTTCAGGCCTGGTTTTGTTTCTGGATTCTCCAGATGTTCACTTTAACTAACATGATAAAAAGCTGCAAAGAGAGTTCACTGAAAGTGTTGTGTTCTTATGAGTAGAGGGTGTTATAGAGATAAAGCAAACTGATATTATGTGTGCACATTCTTGGTTCTCTAAATTCATTGCATATTCTACATATATATTATACTGTTTTTTGTGGCTAACTTCCTTTAAAATTTCTCCCACGAGGCTGTCCCTAAAAAACTTTTAAAATCTATTCTTCAACTTTCCTCACTAGAAATTCAATGTTTGAACATGAAAGTACTAATTCAGAGAAAAGTTCAGATTCAAAAGTTCATGAATCCAATATTAATCATCTTTGTTGGAGTGAAAAACACTGGCACACGTGGACAAAAGATACTCAGAGATAATTCAAGGAATAGTCTAATTTCACTAGTTACTGAGGGTTACCTCGTTATATGTTAACTTTGGGGATTTCTTAAGTCTAAAGAAAAGGAGACCAAAAGCATACACAGGAAGAGCGGGTGGCTGACAGCGTGTATTCCTGTCCTTGAGTGCAAGAATTGCCAATTATCAAACTACTCCAAACAACTCTAATGTCCATTATCAAGAGAGTAGATAAACTGTGATGTATTAAATGGAATACTATACAGCAATAAAAATGAATGAGCCGAGCCACATATAAACACAGGAATGAATCAATCTCATAAACTTCTAAGCCAACAACAATCCCTTGAAAATTCCCAACTTAACTCATCTCTTCCCAAAGGCAGGAACACCCCACTAAGAATATGAATGATCAGCAAGAGTTCGTAATTTCAAATTTTTTAAAAAGGCAGTTTTCCAAAATCACTACATCTAATTTTGTGTAGCTATAAGAGCAAAGAACAAGACTCAAGGGGCTATTCATTTTCAATATTGGGAACCAAAACAAAGTCAAATGTCTACAAAATCAAGCGATCTCTCATGCCATCTGAAAATGTTGCTATCAACAAGATCCTGTACTCAGTGTGACTTACACTGAGATTCAGAGAAGTCAGTCTATGTTGTTAAAAAATCAAAGAAATGTCTAGGAAATATTCTATATACTTAAAGATATAGTATATCCATCACTTTAATAGAGTTGTTTAAATCTGTGGCTTTTAAGTTCCATAAGGTATGTCCAGAGAGCCTAAGAAAAAAAGGGCATGATCGGGGGAGGTTCAGTTAGCATGTGTTAGCACCAGCTCTTGTTCCAAACAGGAACAAAGCTCAGACTCTGGGGCCCAAGGCAAAGAAACATACAAATAGCCCAAAAATAATAATAATTTTAAAGTAACATTAGCATGTACTCAAAAAGCTGGTTTTAAACGTTTCGAAACACCGGTTTTAGAAGTTTGCTTAATAAAATGACGTGGAATGAAACCAACATGTTAGAAACAGATTAGAGCAAGCACAACATAAGGATGCACAAATGCCACTCCGAAATTAGCCACTCCTTAGTAACATAGCAGTATGTCACTGCAGAAAATTTTGCTTTGCAAACAGAGGACACTGGTCTCACCTGATTTCATTTTCATACTGTGGGGACAGTCTACCTGAACTCTGGTAAAAGCTTTTCAGGAAAGAGGGGGCAGTGAAGGAAGGGGCAGAGAAGGAAGTGTGCAGACTTGGAAGGCTGGAGGAAGAATTATTCTCCTTGTGCATGCGCCGGGCAGATGGAAGGATGCTGAGTACAGAAAACACAGCAAATTTGTCTTAATTTATATTGTGGCAAAGTCTTCATTCACTATGACAAAGTATACAAACAGGGTCTTGTTATTAATTCAATCTTTCCTTTAAAGGCTCCGGGCTGGATCTTATATGGGGAAAAAGGAGGGAGCATTCGGTTCTCTCTACTTAAAAGTATGACCCAGCTTCACCCTTCCACCAAATGAATTCCTCCTCGTCTGTCTAGTATGTGCTTGTCGCTAACAATTTCTTAATAATTTTAGGACAAAAAGTGTTTGTTTTTACATGCAAAGGATACTTCATGGGGGGAAAAATAGGAAAGCACAAATAATTACAGGAAACAAGTTTCAGAAGAAAAAAATCGAGTATCGGTAGTTCAGAGACTTAACTATTTTAGAGACATAAACTCTTTTAAAATTTTAAGAACGACATGTTTAGCTGTTGGAACCATCCTAACACCTTTGGCCTAACAAACATTAATGTCCATATTCTTTCCTGCAGCTATGGTTTTATCTGAATCCCTAAATCTCCGGCACAGCTCTTTTTATTTTTAGAAGATTCTTTTCCCAGCAACTTTTTACAATGATACAAATACCATCTTTTTATACTGATAGAAATTATTTGAGCTTATACATTATAAAATGTGGAAACCATAAGGAAGAATACAGACATCATTATAATTTAAAATAATATTTTAAATTCTGAAAAATAATTTTCCTGGGGGAAAAAAAGAGATTTACTGCCTGGGTAAATATAAATAAAGTGATCATAAAAAAATATTAATAACAATGTAAAATTTAACCTCTTTTTTACTTTGGGTTCTGGTTTATTTTTTGTTTTGTTTTTTTCTCCGACTGGGATCTCTATCAGACCCTGTTTCCTATATCAAACTCATGGGGAAAGAAGAAAAACAAAATTAGTTCTAGGATATAAATTCTGATTTGTATGACACCGTAAGAAGTATAAAAATTCTACTGTTCCAGATTTACTCCTTTTATTATTTCTTATTAAATGCCAACAATGTCATTGAGTTATTTTTTAAACACCATGCAAAATAATTCCTAATGGTTACCTGCTGTTAATTATGCTGTGTGTGTTCTTTATAGAAGTCACGTTATTCTAGATAAAATTTTAAAGAATTTTCTTATTTGGCTTTAATTTATTAAGAAATAAAATATAGCAACTTTGGTCTCATGTATGAGGATAATTTAGGTGATTTTTTTTTAACCCTTGTTGTAGGCTAACAGGAAGTCCTACTGCTATGTTATTTTCAAATCTGCTGACTTCGTTTCAGTAAGTGATCAAGGAGACACTGATAACATGTACTGTCAGCAGGTTATTCAGGCAAAACCACATGTACAATATCTTGCTTCCTCTATTTTTTCTGGGGGGAAAAAACCAAAAAAAAGTTTCTATCCAAAATGCTTTAACTCAGCTCTTTGGGAATGCCTTAATCTTGCCTTGTTTCCCTTAGGTAACTGCAGTTTTTATAATTCAATTTATCTTTATGGTCTTTCTAAAAACTAAATGTAGGCTACCGCATGAAGTCACAACAAATCTTGACTCCACGGTGATTAAAACAGGGTGGAAGGAGAAGGTGTGCTCCCTTCCGGAGGGAGGTCTGGACTCACCTGCACTGCTCGCTGGAGCTCTGCCTCAGAAGCGGGGAGCGCGCACTGTGGGCCCTCCCATCCTGCAAGTTCAGCTTTCTCTTTGTGCTCGAAGGTGGGTGGCTGAACGTGTGTGCCCGTCTTCGAAACTGTGGGGAGTCCGAATCCTCTTCAGGGAACGTCTGCCAAGCTGAGGACAGTGGGGAGGCCGGTGGTGTCCCTGGGGGAGAGTCTCCTGGTGAGTAGTCCTGAAAAGCAAGCAGAAGTGAGGTCTTTCTTTCCTACATGGATCATGGCAGACCTGCTGAAACACCAGCTCAAAAGTGACAGGATGCCTCTTCTTCCTCCTGAATCATGACAAAACTGGTATTCTTTTTTTTTTTCACTCAATCCATGCTGAAGGCTAATCAGTATCACAACTCATTTCTTCTGATAAGCAGCTGTAAGACAGCATCCGTCAAGATAGGCCAGAAAGCGAAAGGGATGATAAGGAAAGGTATTCTTTCCCCTAACACTTTGTGGTAAAATGCTGTAGCTACTGTACTTTTCTCATTGTTGCCAGAAAGATGAAAAGAGATCATGAGCAAAAAAGGGCGGAGTCTGTGTTTACGTATGCACCGATTTCTGTGACATATCGGTTGCATGCTTCCTGTACACTGTCAAAACAACATCACAGCGTTTAAGTGTCCAAGTCTGGTGGCAAAGCTTCAGGAAAGAAAAATAAAGCCTGTTAAGTATCTTCCTTCACTATGGATGTTTCTATCCAACTGCATGTTCCCTGATGTAATATTTTTTAATAGACATGAAAAACAGGAAATGAATGAAAAGTGACTTATGCTGGAATGCATCTCATATTGCATGCGTAGACATCATAAATCTTTCAATTTAGACAGGTATGCTGTTTATACTTTCCAGAACAATCACCACTGTAGAAATGTTTAGCGTCATAAACATAGGTTAGGGCTAAAAAGACTCACAGCTGAGCTAAGTCCTCAATTTTATCAACGGAAAGTCTAATAAAAATATTTTAATATTTTTTTCATTAAAAAATAGGTAGCATATGCCTCAGGTTACATGTTGCGTGATACAGGAAACAGGAAACCAAACCTACTGAGAACTGTCTGAGATAAAGAATGTAATGTTGCAGTTAAAATGGTTAAAAATTGGGGGGTGGGGATAACATGGGGAGAAAACAGAAGATAAAAAGATCACTGGACAAGTGCGGTAATTACACGGCTCATTTTCTATGACTTTAGAGCAACAGTTGCTCAAATACTGTCCTCCAAAGCATACAGACTCCAAATAGCGAGCAGCCTGACAGAGCAGAGTTAGTCTGCAAGGGATGTGTTCTGTCTCACCGTGAAAAAGCTTCAGCTGAATAAAAGCAACATACCCATATCCAGAATCTCCTTATTTAGGATAATAATGCCTCATATATATATTTTTTTTTAAATCATAAACAAACCCTGGAGTTGTTCAGTGGTTAGAGCATCAATTCTCAGACTGAAGGGTCTCGGGTTCGATTCCCAGTCAAGGGCACATACCTGGGTTGCAGGTTCGATCCCAGGCCCCAGTTGGGGAGCATGTAGGAGGCAACCAACGGATGCATCTCTCTCACATCAATGTTTCTCTCTCTCTCTCCCCCTCCCTCCCTCCCTTCTACTCTTTCTAAAAAAAAAAAAAAGGAAAAAGGAAAAAATATCCTTGGATAAGGATTAACAACAATAAAAATCATAAATGACTCAGAACAAAATAACTAAGCACACAAATTACCATATCAGTGTTGGTTTGTGCCAAGTCCCAATTAATAGGAAAAAAAGGGGGGGGGGGGGCTCTGCTTATATACCTTCTCTGAAGCAAGACTGTTGGCCCGTTCAAAGCTGTCCATACTTCCAAGCCGACCTCTCATTCTGTTAGCTCCCTAAGTGAAAAAGAAGAACATTACATCATTCATATGGCTTGAATTTTTACTTTAAAACTACTATAAAAAGCAGTTGGCTCTTCATGTTAGCATTAAATTGATCCCTTTTGCAGTTCACTCAATTTTCTTGGCAGTATTAACAGCCATTCCAGCACACTAAATAGAGCTATTCACAATCTATATCCATTACTTCTAACTCAACCATTAGATTACCAGATACTCAGATCAAGCATTTTGGAGTTATTGTGGTCACAAGGTTAAACATTATTCTTCCACACGATCAGGAGATACCCAGAACATCAGTGAGAGCCCCATTAACTTTGTGTCTCATGTAGATAAACACAAGTGTGGACGGTACAGCGCAGCTAACCACAACACGATTTAACACATACGACCTCCCTACAACCAAGATTGCAAGCACCATAATTCACATCGCAGGATTATAATAAACACAGGTTAAGAAGAGAAATCTGCATCCTAAAATATACGGATTTAAGCTTCATTCATTATTCCATAATGCAAAACAAACTCAATAAAGCATTTCTCTTGAAAAAGACTAAATGACAGTCCACTTCAATATTGGTGATTACTGGGTCTTAGTTTTCTTTTCACGTAGTCCTTTGGTATGGTTCTCATAGATGAGCTAAGAAAGAGAAACCTAAGAGGTGGGTTCATATACAGGATAGGGCAAAAGTAGGTTTACAATTGTGAGTACGCAAAACAGTTTATTCTTGTATTATTATTTATTAATTATTGTATTATTTTCCATAAGAACAACTGTAAACCTACTTTTGCCCCACCCTGTATTTCTTTCACTTTATTTATTTATTGGTATTTTTTATTTAAATTAATTTATTTTTGTTACAGATGTTTCTCCCTTTTCCCCCATTGACACCCTCCTCCTGATCCCACCCCTTTCCCCCCCCCCCCCAACAGCATTGTTGTCTATGTCCACTGGTTATGCTTACATGCATAAGTTCTTTGGTTTATCTCTTCCCTCCTCCCCGCCCCCTCCTCTGAGGTTTGTCAGTCTGAACCATACTCCCTTCTGTGTCTCTGGGTCTATTTTGTTCATCAGCCTACTTTGTTCATTATGTTCCACAAATAAGTGAGACCATGTGATACTTGTCTTTCTCTGACTGGCTTATTTCACTTAGCATAATACTCTCCAGGTCCCCCTCCACGTCATCTCAAAGGATAAGAGATCTCTCTTTCTTACAGCAGCATAGTGCTCCATTGTTTACATGTACCACAGCTTCTTTTTCCACTCATCTACTGATGGATACTGGGCTGTTTCCAGATCTTAGCAACTGTAAATAGTGCTGCTATGAACATAGGGGTGCATATATTCTTTCTGATTGGTGTTTCAGGCTTCTTAGGATATATTCCTAGAAGTGGGATCACTGGGTCAAATGACAGTTCCATTTTTAATTTTTTGAGGAAACACCATATTGTGTTCCATTGTGGCTGCACCAGTCTGCATTCCCACCAGCAGTGGACTAGAGTCCCCTTTTCTCCACACCCTCACCAGCACTTGTTTGATGATTTGTTGATGGCAGCCATTCTGGCAAGTGTGAGGTGATTACCTCATAGTCATTTTAATTTGCATCTATCTAATGATTAGCAACATTAAGCATTTTTTCAGGTGTATCTTAGTCATCTGTATGTCCTGTTTGGAAAGGTATCTATTTAGGTCCTCTGCCCATTTTTTTTTTTTAATCCTCACCTGAGGACATTTTTGCACTTTATCTTGAGATATAGAGTGGGAAGGAGAGAAGGAGGAAGAGAGAGAGAGAAACATCAATGTGAGAGAGACACACAGACTGGTTGCCACCCACACGACCCCACCCGGGGCTGGGGACAAACTGCAACCCAGGTACATGCCCTAAGCGGGAACCGAACCCGGGACTCTCTGGTCTGCAGGCCGATGCTCCAACCGCTGAGCCAAACCGGCCAGGGCTCTGCCCATTTTTTAATTGGATTCTTTGTCTTCCTTTTGTTGAGTTGTAAGAGTACTCTATATATTTTGGAAATTAACTCCTTATCTGATATATCATTGGCAATTATGCTCTCCCATATAGTGGGTTCCCTTTCCATTTTGATTCTTGTTTCTTTTGCTGTACAGAAGCTTTTAGTTTGATGTAGTCCCACTTATTAATGTTTTCCTTTGTTTCTCTTGCTCTAAGCGTTGTATCAGTGAAAATTCTGTTGCCTGTGATGTCTGAGATTTTGCTGCCTACATTTTCTTCTAGGATTTTAATGGATTCACGAGTCACATTTAAGTCTTTTATCCATTTTGAGTTTATTCTTGTGTATGGTGTAAGTTGGTGGTCTAGGTTCATTTTTCTACATGTAGCTGTCCAATGTTCCCAGCACCATTTATTAAAGAGGTTGTCTTTACTCCATTGTATGTTCTTGACACCTTTGTCAAATATTAATTGAGCATAATGTCTTGGGTCAATTTCTGGGTTCCCTGTTCTGTTCCATTGATCTATGTGCCTGTTCTTGTGCCAGTACCAGGCTGTTTTGATGACAATGGCTTTGTAGTATAACCTGGTATCTGGTATTGTGATCCCTCCTACTTTGTTCTTCTTTTTCAAGATTGTTGGGGCTATTCGGGGTCTTTTTTGGTTCCATATAAACTTTTGGAGTGTAGTGTTTGTTCTAGTTCTGTGAAATATGTCATTGGTATTTTAATGGGGATTGCATTGAATCTATAGATTGCTTTGGGTAGTATGGACATTTTAATGATGTTAATTCTTCCAATCCATGAACAAGGTATATGCTTCCACTTTTTTATATCTTCCTCTATTTCTTTTTTCAATGTCCTGTATTTGTTTGTGAACAGGTCCTTTACTTCTTTGGTTAAGTTTATTCCTAGGTATCTTAATTTTTTTGTTGCAATGGTAAATGGGATTGTTTTTTAAGTTTCTCTTTCTGTGCGTTCATTATTGGTGTATAAAAATGCCAGTGATTTCTGGATGTTGATTTTGTATCCTGCTACTTTGCCAAATTCATTTACTAAATCTAGTAGATTATTGATGGAGTCTTTAGGGTTTTCTATGTACAATATCATGTCATCTGCAAATAATGACAGCTTCACTTCTTCCTTTCCAATTTGGATCCTTTTATTTTTTTCTTCTTGTCTGATTGCTGTGGCTAAGACTTTCAGTACTATGTTTTATGTTCTTCACTTTGTATAGGAAGAAATTGAAGCCACCTTTTGAAGGAAAGAGGGTGGAAAGACAGGCTGGGAACCACATCATACAGAAGGTCTTAAGACCTAAAACACAGACTGAGGAGTTGTAAATAACTCAAAAACCATGGAAAAGCTCTATAAAGAATAACGAGAAATACAAGCCAAGTGAGTGTGACAGTGACTCTGAAAAATAAAAAATGCACAATTATTTGTATAGCTGTTTGCAGTTTTAATGTTTGTGGCCATGTATTCTTGGGTCTAATTTTTTGAAAGAGGGTTAAATTTCGTTTTAATTTTTAATCAAATTAATATCTGCACAAAATGTCCAAAGTCAAATGTGCTACCAAGCTCAAAATGAAAAGTGACAGCCACCACCCCACCCCTCTCTCACACACTGAATCCCATTCCCCAAAAACAAACACTTGAAAGTTTTGCTTTGATGCTTCTGGTATCCAGCTCGTATTCCTATCCCAATCTTTCCACGTTGGGCACTATGTCTTCACTTCCTACTTTGAAAGATGAGATTTTAGCATTCTTACTTCATTACCCACCCCTATATACATACTCTCTCTTTCCCTCTTCCCTCAATAGTTATATCACAGCTTTCAGTTAGAACAATAATCTGTGATTAGATTATTACAACTGTAAATATTGCTTGCACCTGATTATTACTACACCTCATACCTTGTACAATTTGTTTTTTAAAGAGTTAACATCCACTTCAGCAATCACTAATGTATTACAAAAGTCACCAATGGATCTCAGTGTAGTCAAACAACCCATAATCCATCAATTACATTTTTTTCTTTTTTGTTTTTAATATGTTTTTTATTGATTTTTTAGAGAGAGAGGAAGGGAGAGAGAGACAGAGACATCGATGTGAGAGAGAAACTTCAATCGGCTGTCTCCTGCACGCCCCCTACAGGGAATCGAGCCCACAACCTGGGCATGTGCCCTGACAGGGAATCGAACTGGAACCTCTCAGTCTATGGGACCATGCTCAATCTACTCAGCCACACTGGCTGGGCCATTTTTTTTCTTTTTCATTGAGTTCCCCATCATGAAGACCTCTGTCTTCCTGCTCCAGTCTGGACAGCTGCGATTTAGGCTTGCTGAACAGATTTTCCCAGTATTTTCCTTCACTATTAACCTAGAAATATCCTTTAATGCTACCCTACGTTGGAATTTCTGTTTTCTTGATCCCATGTCCTCCTCTTTCTTAGTTTACTTCCATTTTAGTGGAACACATACTCCAACTGCTTTCTGAGAAAGGGAGATTGGGGAGTGACTTTTTTTTTAATTTACATGTCTGTAAATGTCATCATTCTACGCTGATATTTCATTAACAGTTTGGCTGAATATATCATTTTGGTTAGAAACTTTCCTTCAGAATATTAGCATTGCTCAAGTTCCGTCTGGCCCAGAAGTCTCATGCCATTGTGATGGAGCCTTTGTATGACTTGCTAGTTCTCTCTGAAACAGATCTGAAGTTTACCCTTGGGCGTTCTGAAATTTCGCAGCAGTGTGCCTTGGCATGGCTTTATTCGGTCGTTCTATTGTACATATTCTGAGCCCATTAAATCCCAAAACATGTCCATTAGCTCTGAGAAATTTCTCAAGTGATTTCTTTGAAAACTGTGCACACACTCTCTTTCTGGAACTCCTACCATTTGGCTTTTGGGTCTTCAGACTAATCCTATAACTTTTTACCCTATTCTCCTATTTTCCATTTCTCCATCATTTTGCTTTACTTTCTTGAAGATTTTTTTTAAATCTCTAGCTTGCTAGCCTTTTATTGAGTTTTTCTTTTTATGTCTACTATCAGAGAGTTTTAAGAGTTCTTTCTTGTTCTTGGTCGACTGTTTTATATTTATGGTATCTTATCTAGTTTCATAGAAGCAATAGTTATTCTTATCTATGTACATTAATTATAGTTTTATATCGCTGGTGGCTCTCTAACAATTATATAAACAATAATATTAAGAGCTGCATCTATTATTACTGATTGCTTATCATGTGCTACGTACTATGTTGAGCATTTTATGCTGCATTATCTCATGTATTCCTCACAGAAATTCTATGCGGCCCTGGCCGGTTGCTCAGTGGTTAGAGCATCAGCCCGTGGACCAGAGAGTCCCGGGTTCAGTGTCCACTAAGGGCATGTACCTCGGTTGCAGTTTGTCCCCGGCCCTGGTTGGGTCGTGCAGAAGGCAGCCACTCAATGTGTCCCTTTCACGTCGATGTTTGTCTCTCTCTCTCTCTCTCTCTCTCTTCCTCTCTCTCTCTCTGAACAAAAAATGTCCTCGGGTAAGGATAAAAAAAAAATTCTATGTGGTAGGTGTCGTTTTTAGCTCAACATTACAGATAGGGAGACAAGTTCTGATATGATTATGTTGCCACAGTTTGTACACCACTGGTCAAAGGACAGCAATGATTTGAACCCAGGCAGCACAGTTTAAAAGTGAATCTCCTGAGCTCTTCCTCCACACTCCTTCCTCAAGATAGAGTTTTGAGAAAAGTAGAATTACAAATAAAACTAACTAGCCTTTACTGGTTACGTGTAATTTTACAAATGCCTAGAATCTGATCAAGGTTATTTCAGTTCTTCAGTTCTATACTATAACATGACATACTTCCAATAATAAACTATATTTGTGGCTGATAAATTACTGGGTCAATGTGTGTAGCCAAGAGGAAAATATTGTAAAGACCTGGTCGCTTTCTGCTATTTTTTTAGCCATGCCAACCTGCCTAGTTATCTTTTTTTTTTTTTTTTATTCCTCACTCGAGGACATTTTTCCATTTATCATTAGATAGAGTGGGAGGGAGGGAGAGAAAGAGAGACAGAGAAACATCGATGTGCTAGAGCCACACTGACTGGCAGCCTCCCACATGACCTGACCAGGGCTGGGGACGAACCATAACTGAGGTACGTGCCCTTGACTGGAATCAAACCTGCGACTCATTGGTCCTCGGGCCAACGCTCTAACCACTGAGCCAAACCGGCCAGGGCTGCCTGGTTATTTTAAATAGGTTATTTGGTCACAATAGTAAAAATAGTCAGATGGGTATCAAACCATTTGCATTATTACAATAGCAATTTAAAACCACATTTTACTCACAGTGGTATTTTACCCATGTGTTGTGTATGTGTGTGTGTGTGTGTGTGTGTTTACACAAAGAAAAAAAAACTTTAATTAATTATTCACACAGTTTCAACAAGTAAGGACAATGGATATTACTCCCAAGAACGCATGAAATGAGGACTATTTTTCAATGATTCACAATTCAATTTATAGTCCTTTTTTGGAAATGTGTATATTTGTAAATATATTCATAAATATTCCTCTTTCGGTAAACTTCAACTTGAGAAAAAGCAACAAACAACCAGAATACAAGGCTGTCTTCTGACCTTTGAACAGACAACTCTTCCAGTTTTACTCTATTATGACTTGGTGATACATGTGTCCAGCCTCTTCCCTTGGACCCACTTTTAATTGTCAGTGAGCTGAGCTTCTAAGCTATTTAAAAATGTATCCTATTTCATAAACAACTACGGTTAGTTAAATAAAATATTTTGACATTTACAAATGACAGCAATTAGGACCCAAACTTTAGGACCGGAGTGTCAATGTCAGAGGGGGAAAAAACCTCCTAAGTTTTAGAAGTACACAAAACCCCTTCTCTGTGCGACCTTTGATACAACATGGGGAGCTGCCAACCTCCCCGTTAGTCCATGCTGCTCACATGGTGCAAGCAAGGCCTCGTTAGGTCACGTAATTTATGGCACTTGGCGGCATTTGTGACACAAAAGCTACAGTATTTGCCTCGACCAAAATAGACTGGGCTGTGCCCTTGCCTCAAGTGTCATTACCGTCATTCAAGGCTTTGTAAGTGGTGCTTCCAAGTCAGCAGTGCAGGGACTGTGCAGAATGCCAAAGTACTAACGGGACAGAGAGAGAAACTCAAAATACCCTTTGTCACTTGGTACATAACGAGGTCTCAGAGCTCCCACTGTTCTGCCACCTCACACCTACCGTGTGCAGCCTTCCTAAACCACCGACACTCCACCCTCCCAGCGGTGTGAGGTGAGCGGTAGTGGTGTGCCTGCTTCGCAGCTGGGGAAATGATGGCCTGGAGAAGGCAACCAGCTTGTCCAAAATCATAAATATAAAATCTGCTAGGGCCTGGTCTTGAATTTCAGGGCCCCTGACCATCTATTCAAATGGACTTTCTACTAAAATTCTCGCTAAAACACCATGGGAGAGAGGGGAAGGGGGAAAGACAGAGGGAGGGAGTGAAGAGGGGAGGGATGGGGGAGAAGGAAGGAAGGAAGGAAGGAAGGAAGGAAGGAAGGAAGGAAGGAAGGAAGGAAGGAAGGAAGGAAGGAAGGAAGGAAGGAAGGGGAGGGGGAGGGGAGGGGAGGGGGAAAGGAGGGGGAGGGGAGGGGAGGGAAAGAACACAACTAATTTATGAATTTTGAAGAAAATAAGTTGGTAAAATTTTATGAACACACTTCTGAGTCATCTCCTAGGTACTCTTTTTCTAGATTCTGTTTCTGCTGATAAAATAACTGCATGGCCAGTTGACCATGCTTACTGTGGGACTTTTGTTAGAATCAGTAGAATCTCAATCATTAAGAAAACTACCTATGAAAGTATTTCGAGTTGCTGCAAAACAAAAAATAATAATAATAAGAGCACTATGTGTCAGAAGTTACTATGTCCTAATGCTCTATTGTACTTTCTTGACCTTGGCACCTTTGAAGGTAACAGGCTAGTTATTTTGTGGACTGCAGAGAACAACTTGGGACTGTTGATACTGCCTCATGATCGGGTTCGGGTACCGCCCCTTTGGCAGGAAAATCACAGAGGTGGCGCTGTGTTCTTTGTGTCAGGTGTCCCATTGTGGACGATGTTCAGTTTGATTACTTAACTAAGGTGCTGTGTGCCGGCCTTCTCCATTGTAAAGTTACTGTTTTCCTCTTTGTAATCAATAAGTATTCATTGAATCCAGTAACTATCCTGATCTTGATCAAGCTCTCGGTGTGTTCATTTATTTTTCATGTCAGAATAGACTCATGGTTTCCTATTTTATGCAACAGATTAATCATTTATTTTGATGCTTATGTTGTCTCACATGTCGCCAGTGGGAGCCCTTCGTGGTTTTCATGTTTTTGTGACATATCAGCATCTGTCTTTGAGCACGTCCTTATAATCTAGCTACCAAGACACTCCGGGCTTATCTTGTATTTTCCCTGCAGTCCTGGAATTAGCCATTACTCCCACGATCCCTCCTGTAGAATGATATACAGAAACCCAAATCTGGGTGTTAGGTGTCACCCAGCAGGCTTAATTCATTATCTGATATTTGTAGAAAACCTGGTCCCAGCTCCTATCAGTGGACAGAGCCAGAGACCATATGCACACATTTACACATACACAAACACAAACTCACACACACACACACACACATATGCATTAATACATATGTTATATATATATATATATAATATATATAAAAATATATTCCTCAAAAATATAGATAGGTAGATAACCAAGATTCCACACTGTTCCTTCTGAATGGAATCCAGTAATGCAGGGTTCATTACCATTTCCTCCCTCTGCATGTCTGTAGTTCCTTTCTCCCAACATCATCCTATCCTTAACACATTTATATACTTGACCAGTCTCCACAACTATCACCTCACAGACACTCTCCCCATCCTACTCAGGTGCCAACGCACATTCTGGGGCTGCCACCCCCAGACATGGATGCCATCCTCACCCTGCAGACTCCAACTCCTTGTATCGGGCACCTTGAGTGCCTTCTCCCCTCCACTCAGGCTCTGACACCCTGCACTGGGCCATCCCGCCTCGCCAACTCAGGCTGCGACTTCCTGAACAAGGCTGCCTTCCCAAGCAGACACGTCCTCACCACACTTGTTCCCACATGCCGCGTGGAGGCACCCCCCCCACACAGCACGCACTAGGCTTTGCCCCCTGCTCTGAACCTCTGTGGCTCCCCTGTCCTCCAGTCCTAGGACACCTACCTTGCTTCATCTCATCTAACAGCGTTAGGACTGAATTGTTCAGGAAGAAGGAAATGAAGGGGAAGAAGAATCTCTTTGCTCATTTTTAAATAGAATATTTTCTCCCTCCCAATTTACTAAAAGGAATACATCAATTTCTGTTAACTTATACTCACTATTTTCAGCATTTCCTATCAGCTCTTAAAATGAGCAAAAGAAGGATTTCTTTATAACTTTATGTGGCAAATGATAAAAAGCTCCTATAGTATTGGGCATCAATATTCTATTTTCCCTTTTCTACGCATATATCGCTACTAAAAAATCTCTATTACTGAAATTCAGATATTATAAGCACCAGAATAAATCTATATCTGAGAATGAAACTTAGTTTGAGAGATTATTATAAATAGGTGTTAACTAAATTAAAGTTATCTTAGTAGTTTTTTTTTTAAAGAACTCTTCTGTGAGCCAGTGGAGAATGAAGCAAAGCAGTTAAAAAACACAGACATTAATAACTAAAAGAGTCCCAGTGAAATCTTACCCTTGAGAAGATATTTTCCAGGGAGCTAGTTAAGGATCTCTTAGCTTTGTTTTTCAAAACGTCAAGTTTGAACCTTCCACTGCTTGTTGTATTTTCCGGGATTATACTATTTGAAATAGTCTGTAGAAAGAAAACAGACAAATTTTAGTTTGGAGATACTCAAGGTTAAATGAGGCTTTGAAGACGGGCTTATCACTAAGCTATTAAAAAGCACAAGAATTCTTCTGCAGCTCTATTAAGGAGTAATAATTTAGGTTCCACACTGTGAACACACAGATTATAAGGAAAAGGATTTACGTTTTAATGTTGTAAAAAAAAAAAAAAAAAAAAAGACAGAAATAAGATCTTTCCTTTATGCCTTTTCTGCTAATTTATTCCCACTGCATTTGTCAGAAACTACACTGGAGATGTTTTTATTGCTGTTACTTTGATTGACAGCTATAGTCATCCCTTTCAAGTTGCATATTTGTAACCAAATTACCAAGGAAAGCACAGGAAATATGTTTTTTAAAAAAAACATCTTCAGGTAAAGCTGGATTCCCCTACTGCCTCTGTTATAATTCCATTTTCATTTGTGAGTGGGCCATTTATCTTTGGGATCAACAAGTATTCACTGATAGTGCTGAACTGTATGAGAATCCACAATGTCTACACTCTATTAGGTTCTCTCTACAATTCATCCTACTGATCTAAGAAGCTACTATGTATTTTACATGGTTCTTAGCGCCAGAACACTTCCAAGAAAGAACCCTCATCACTGGCTTGGGGAGGGAATATATTCACATTAAGCAGTGACACAAGGAAACATGTAAGTATCACACATCTAGATGCATGAAGATGGGTTGGGGGTCTCAGTGGTCAGGAAGAAAAGAACAGGCAAGATTCAGAGCAATAGGGGAAAGGGCATGAATACATCCCCAGAACTGGAGATGGTGTCAGCAAAATCATAAAGACCAATGCTCACAGGACAGGGAGTCAGCACGGTGTTCAGCTAAAACAGAGGGAGTAATGGGAAGTACTTGGAAAAGTGAGGCTGGAGATAAAACCTTGAATAGGAAGAGTCACCGATCAGAATTTATAAGCAGAGGGGCATCACTGTGGAAGTAATGTCTGGGGGAGAGTTATCTGCAAGGAGTGTTCAAAAATCACCTTAAGCCCTGGCCAGTTTTGCTCAGTGGTTAGAGCATTGCATGAGGACCAAAGAGTCTTGGGTTCAATTCCGGTCAAGGGCAGGTACCTCAGTTGTGGTTCGTCCCCGGCCCTGATGGGGGTCGTGCAGGAGGCAACCAGTCAATGTGTCTCTCTCACGTCGATGTTTCTCTCTCTCTCCCTTTCTCTCCCTTTCTATCTCCCCCTCTCCCTCCCTCCCACTCTACCTGAAGATAAATGGAAAAATATACTCCAGTAAGGATTAAAAAGAGAAAAAAAATCACCTTAAGGACAAGGAAGTCAGAGACTGAAAAACAGACTTAGAGGCGTCAGCACAGTCTATGCAGGAGGCAGTAAGGGTCCATATTAGAATTTGCTCCAAGGGGCAGTCTAAGACATTACTGGTAAAAAAAAAAAAAAAGATATGACCCCCATTAAGGAAGGGAAGGTGAGGAAAGGAAAGAGAAGGGAAAGGAAGGGAACAATAGATATGGAAGTGGGCTGGACTGGGCTGCAGGTGTATATAAAGGACTGGATGACTCAATATTCTAAGGCATTCAGGCTAAGGATACAACTTAAACAGGGAAATTGTATTGACACTAACACAATGCCTAACACACTAACTGTTCAGTAAATACCCAGCAGGAGAAGAAAAGTAGGGAGGGAGGGAGAGACAGAGAGGGAAGAAGTATTAGCAGGAAACTACAATTTGTTCAAAATCTCCTCTGCGATCTTTAGTGTCCTCCATCACAAAGAAAATGTACACCACTACTCACACACTGCTTTTGTCCTTCTGGTCAACATCACCATCACCATCAATGACTGACATAAACAAACCCACTAAGAGATTTTAGTCAGAATGTTTCTTGACCTTCCTATTATATATCACTGACAATTGTTGATCTTCTTATTTCAACTCTTCTCCTACCTTGGTCACCGACCATAATAAATCTTTTTAAGTCTCTTTATACTCCGTTATTCCCTTTCAGTCTTGTTCACTGGCTCAATTTTAATTCACTCACTGCCTGAAATGTGGGTGTTCCTCAATACATCCCCCCTTTGACTTTAAACCTATGCCAAAGCTCCCAGTCTTCAATATTTACACTATCAACCCAAATTCCTCCATTTTTCTAATTTAACCCATGTTTCTAATTAAATCTCAAACACATTTCTTAAATTAAACCCTTACTTCTTATTTCTATCCCCTACCCCACTCTGGTCTTCTTTCTGTATTTTCTAGCTGTTTTATCCATTTTCCCCCAATCTGCAACCTTGGAGTCTGTCCCTTCCTTTACATACCTATCCAGCCAGACACTGAGTCCTAACGGTCATGCCTCCAATAGCTCGTGACTCTGTCCCTTCCCCACATCTCCAGTGCTCCAGCTTGGCCTCTCTCCAAGACAAAATTTTTAAGGCAGAATCATTCAGTCTATTTAGTATGCACCTGGAAACATTTGTGCAATAATTAAATGAATCACTTCTCACATATTCTATTATAAAATTCTCCGAATTTGAGAATGTGACCTTAGTCCTAACGCTGTCAACACCCTCACCCACCAACCTGCCCCACAAATTGACCATCACTGTGACAGCAAAATTTCTCTTTAAGGTACATATCTGATCTTCTCATACTCTGGAAATCCTTCGATGGCAAAGTCAGGTCTAGCACTTCAGGCTCTTCATCATCTCATCACCGCCCATCCTTCCAGCCTTATTTCCCCATCAATCCCCAAGTGCCCCCTAAAAAACCAGTATGTACTTCCAAGGCCTGCATGGAGTACATTCACTCCTGGACACAAAGTTACTTACACAACTTTGTGCTCAGTGTCCCTTTCTCAAAACATGCTTCCTCAACTTTTCTGGTTAGCAAACTATATCTCCCTTAAAGCTCCAGTCTCCCCCCATCACCACAAAATCTTCCTCTTGAATTTTTTAATGCTTCCCTCTACCCTTACTCTCTACTCCAGCTCCAAAGCAAATGCATACCTACTTTTGCGCTCACTGCACATTCTTTTAAAAAGCCACTTTGGTGCCTCTATTATATGTGTCCATTTAACTGTTTGCAATCCCCCTTGGAATATTTGAGCCCTTCTCTGGAGGGAACATCATTTATTCATCACATTCTTGTTCACCATTATCCCACAGGTTGGCTCACAGAAGATTCTCTGGAAGAGCTTGCTCAGTGAATAAACTAAGGAATCACTAATAAAGTGATATGTGATTTGTTCTGAACAAAGTGAAATAAAGACATAACCTGGATTAGTGTTATTTAGAGGTAAATATGATGTCGTCATCTCTACATGCTGTTGCTGGTGGTCTTGCTTTTTTTATATGCAGCTGGAAACACATTCTAAACCACGTGCACAAAAGTATCACCTCTAAGTTTGCAGCTCGAATAGCTGTTTCCATGATACGACTGCTTCTTTGGGTCTTTGCTGTTTACCATTCAAGGCTGAGTAAGCTTTTAATGAAATACAATGTTTGAAAGGGTTCAGAGGAGGCCTCCCCAAGATGCGCTACTCTGGTACGTGGATTATTCTGAGCTGAAGACAATCAAGACCCTATGGGCTCACAAGAAACTTTTACCTCTCCCTTAAAGAATTTAAATTCCGGGCCTTGCCCATAATAAAAGTTAGCACCAGAAACAGCTTATGACCAATCTATAGGGCAAGGCAAACTCCTAATTACTGAACATCTGCTCTTTTTATCATCATCTCATCATCATGCAATGACTGTCCTCCCCTCAGAAGCCCAAGGCCCGTTACCTCATGCTCACCTCAGAATGTCACACAGACCTCATTTCCCCTTCTGTCTGCACCTCAAACTCTCCTGTATGTGAGGTCACTAATTCTCAAGTAGGCAGGGTTCCTGAACACATGAATGTAGTTAAATTTGATCATTTTCTCTTACTAATCTGTCTCATGTCTATGTGATGAGTAGACTGGCCAAGAAAACCCAGAAGGGTGGGGGAAATTTCTTCCTCCCCCACACGTTCATATAAACTTGAAATAAAATAATACATGAATGTAACTGAAAAGTCATGTTCACTCTAAATCATGAACATGTTATTAATGTTTTATGCAAAAACAACACAAATATCTTTACATTTAAAACCCATAATTATTTTTCAATGTGACAATGCCTGTTAAAATGTCCTATAAAGGTCCTGAAATCCTGAAACATAAATCTGATAGGACTTTAGTGCTAAAGGTGAGAACGCAAAAGGAAGGAAATCCCTTTCCCATTTTCTGTGGTAAGCTGACTAAACATAGAAACAGAACAAGGTCAAGGAAGAACGAGCTCCTCACCGCCGGGCCTTCCCCGATGTGGATGTGCGTTTTCTGCTTGGCTTCACACAGCTGCCTCAGATGCAAAATCACAAGTTCATTTTCCTCCTGGTCACTGACCGGCTTCATTTTCTGTTGAACAGACAAACCAAGAGCACACAATGGCAACACGGCTTCTCCTATTTTATTTCACTCCCACTTGGTTTTATCTGTCTGGCAGACAGACATAAATAAAGCTCAGCAGCTCACTGCTCACAGAAGCAAAAGCAACAGTGGCATTCTAGTTACTCCCCAACAGTGCAATACATCTTTAGCTTCAGATACGGACATGAGAAAAGGAACTCAGGATCCAGTTCTCATCCCTGATGTCTTATTGGTGAGAATTGTCAGTGATGTTACCTGGACGCGTTCAAAGATGTCAGCTTGCTCATTATCTGTCAGGGATGAGAGGTGCCTCTGAATTACCAGTTTGGCTCTTGGCGGGTACAGACCTAAGGAAAATGATGGGGATCAGTACTAAACACAGTGTAGCTGCAGAAATCAGAACATATGTCATGTGTCGAAGCTTTTCCCTTCGCCAACAGGCTTTGAAGTGAAATCTTCTCAAGGAGATGTGTCCCTGCCTACAACAAGCCTGGGAACACTACAACGAAATCATTAAGACACGAGGGGAAAATCTCATCACCAGAATCACTGGAGTCAGTGATCCTAAAGTCAGATTTAGTAACTAAAGATTTCTAAATGATACATCAACAGCTTAACCAGATACCATTGACTATAGTAACCATCTAACTAGCCACCATAGGAACTTGGGAATTGACATTATCCTAGTTTCTGAGATGGAAATAAAAGCTAAACACTAGCCTCGACCAAAAGCTCTAACAATAAAAGTTGACCTTTACAAAAGAAAGAATAACGAACAATGTTAAAAGGCAGAGCTACAGCTTAGACAGGCATCCCTTCCGCCTCACACACATCTTGCTCTGTGGTCATAAAACTTCAAGGACAACATTAATATTTAGTGACATTTTTAATGCTATCATTTTTACCAAGAAATTGTGTACTTCTTTATATCATGTTATTTATATATCTATCACGCTGTTACACATAATTTATAGGACATCCCTAGGCAAAAAAAAATTTTCCCATGAAAACATTTTTGTTGTTATAATTGTTTTAAAAAGAGAATATACAACTCATATTCACAATGATTCAAACGACCATCTATTTTTAAGGAACAGGTCTCCTTGACAGAGTTAGGTGCTCTTTATAACACTGCTACTGTACTTTGATGAGAAAGAGGATAGCTCATTATACATAATATTTAGTGAACCTTATGGGTAATCTGGCACTGTAAAATCATCAGTTTAAAAGTACGAGCGTTCACTTTACGGTTGTCAGAATGTGCACAGTGCCGCCACTGAACCTGTTTTAAGCCACCTGTATGGTACACACTGGGATGCGGAAAGAAGCTTCTGGAAACCTAGCGCCGCCTTCCTCTGTGCAGCTACGACGTTCTGAGAGCCTCGTGCGTGCACAGACACAGCGGCGCTGAAACACTGTGACACGTGACGACGCTCACTAGCACAGCTTGTTTGCTGGCAAATTCTCCTTCAGAGGTTCCTCCGGCAGCTCACTGAGAAACTGATTCACGACTGTCCTTGTTTTAGTTTATGTTGTTCACTACTCCAGTGTCTTATTAACATGCCTGGGAGGATGCACGATGACAAAGGGGAGAAGGAAAGAGGGCAGCTATTTGACATACGTAACTAAATCCATAGCCCCGGAAGTTTCCTTTAGTTCAGCAGAGAAATTGGAAACAGCTGGAGTTTGTTATCACACATGCTCCCTCCACCTCCACGGCTGTGAATCTAATTTGACTTCCTTCTTCTCCCCATTTTAGCATAACAGATTAGCGAATTACTGATGCTGAGAGGCGAGTATGTTATTGACCCCTCATGAATGCTAGTGTAGAAAAGCAAGATTGAGGATAATCGCTCCATCTCTATGATGCTCAACATCACTTTCGTTTCACATTCTGAGGTTTGCTCCTGGGAACTCGAGTTGCCCTCAGACACTGCCTCCTGGATTCACTTTGGTCTGCAGGCATGGCTGGCCCTGCTCCTCCTGGTCTCAACGGTGACACTCCTTTGACAGGGCATAGACGATTAGCATACTCATCAGCTCACATCAGCATACTTACCTATTTTCTTTTTTTTTTATTTCAATGAAAATAGAACTCATTAATGCAGCCAAGTGTACTAATGTACTGAGAGGATATTATAATCCTCAGTAAGTTATATGCAATAATATCTACACACTACTTTTAAATATCTTCCTCACTCTATTTCTATTCCTATTAGTTTGTGTTGAATCTAAATGTGGTCCTTTTTCCAGCTTTACACTTTGTACTTAAGCATAAAACAAGTTTAGAATTCATGTTGTTATCTCACTTAGATGAAAATAACTCTTTGAGAAACACAGAGACCCAGGCTTCAAGGCAGCTTGGCCCCGAAGATCCTGGACTTCTGATAGTCCCTCAGAGAGAAGGCTTCAGGTTGCCTTGGAAACAGACTGAACAAGTTCAAACCCTGGTTCTGCCCTTTCCGGGCACTGTGGGTGTGCTACTTATTGCCCACTCTGTGTCTCGGTGCCTCAGTTTCCTCATGAGTAAAATGAGGATTAACAGCAGTACTTACACGTTGGGATTTCTATGTGGATTAAGTGGACTAATATATGCAAAACACAACAGTGCCCAGACACAATGAGTCCTATTGTTACTACTTTTATCTTTACCGCAACAGCACTGCCCTATATCTTGTGCTCTCCTTGCCTGATGTCAAAGGCAGTGGTAAAAGAAGGTGTTATCAAAGGCCTTTGGAAAATTGCCTGTGTGAACCTTTCCCACTCAACATGGGCCTTTCCTTTGCTCCCTTCTGATATATGCATACCCTGAGGCTAGGGAAGCTTACGTTTTAGAGTCCCTTCCAGATTTGGGGAGAGGCTCTGCTAATTCTGGATTCATAATTAGCATGCTTTTTCTTTAGAAAAGTCTTTAAAACTATGAATACTTCGGATGCCACCAAACTGAGGTCCAGCCCTACGTACACAGAAAGAGAGTTCTTCCATCCGCTATAGCTCCCCTATCATGTTAGAGCCAGCTTCCGACAGACCATCTACTGTATGAAAGTTTGAAACTTCTTTTCTGTAACAGCAAATATTTTTTTTAAAACACACCTGCAGTGTAGTGTTTAAAAAGAGAAATACAAAGTCACTCCTTTACTCCTAAGTGTGTAGCTTTGTCTACATAGACATAACTTATTTTTATAGTGTGAGGTTTGAAAACTAAAAATTCAAAGAGGAAAATATTACTCATCATTATCCTAGTAACATTTGGAGCATATTCACTGCCAATTACACACACACACACACACACACACACACACACACACACACAAATTTGCTTTATATTTTATTACCCAAGTAATGTGAGTTCTACATTTTTAAAATATTAGAACATTACAAATAATTTTTGCCTTTTATAGAATCAGTGTGCAAAAGCATGAGAGAAAAGAGATTTGTGTAGATTAAATAGTCTCTCCTAAAATATTAAGTCCAGGAGGAATGATAGTACTTTTACAGTGGAAAATTCCTGAGACCACCCTGACCAGGTGATAAGGTCAACATGACCAGTAATAAAAATTGTCAGCATCGTGAGCCCCATGATATGATGTGCTGAGAAGGGCGCGGCACCCTTCCATTGTGCTCTGGCCAGGCAGGAGGGACCTCAGTCCAAAGGTGAGAAGACACCAAGACAGGCCAAACTGAGGGACATTCAGCAAAATAACTGAGCAACACTCATTGGGGATGTCAAGGTCATGACAGACAAGGCAAGACTGAGGAAGAGTTGCACACCGCAGGTGACCAGGGTGAAATAACAACTGTATACAATGTAGGATCCTGACTGAAATCCTGGAACAAAAAGAAAGGATGTGAGTGAAAAGAATGGTGAAGTTCAAATGTGGTGTTCAGTTAGGATAATACTATCGTACCAGTGTTAATACCCTGTTCTCTCTTTGCACTGGTCTATGGAAGATGTTAACAACGGGGGTGCATGGGGAGGAATATTTGAAAAGCCACTGCAACTTCTATGTAAGTCTCAAAGTAGACCAAATTTTTAAGAAATATAGGGTATCATTTTATGTATTTTTCCAGATATAGCATCAAAGTGTAGGTGTTATTCAGCAAATTATTTTTTCACAAAATAATGTAATTTTAAGATGTATCCAAGTTGATAAACAAGTAAAATCCATTCCCATTGATTGCTCCATTATATAAACATACTTCAATGGTCCAGCCGGTGTGGCTCAGTGGTTGAGCATCAACCCATGCACCAAGAGGCTGCCATTCGATTCCCGGTCAGGGCACATGCCCAGGTTGTGAGCTCGACCCCCAACAAGGGAGTTGTGCAGAAGGTAGCCTATCAGTGTTGATGTTTCTCTCTCACGGATGTTTCTATCTCTCTCTCTCTAAAGTCAATAAAAAATATATATTTAAAAAAGCAATTACAGTACTGATACACAGATTGTTTCCAATTCCCATTATTTAGAAATAATACAACCCTGAAAATGAAAAGGTCACCTTCTGAACCTATGTGAGTTTCTCTCATTAGAATAGCTGGTTAACAGGGTATATGCAATTTTAGGTTAGTAAATTTCTATTCATTGTCCCCCAAAATGGCTATACTAATTCCCATCAGTGTCACATAAATGTACCAATATCCCTACAATTTCACCAATAGTTAATGAGTATCTTATTTTTTCATTTTCATGTCTCTGACTGAGCATCTTCTCATTTTTATTATTAGACCTTTTCATTTCCTTTCCAGGAGTGTTTTTTAATATGCTTTGTGTAATTTCCTACTGGTGGTTTTCTCTTTACCTTATAGATAATAAGAGTTCTTACAAATTCTGAATACCAACCTATTTCCTCATTTGTCACTTACCATTTAACTTCCAAGTAAGCAGTTGCTGTTATGCAAAAATTTTAAATTTTTATATAGTCAGACCTGTCAATATCTTCTTTTAATAGTTTTCACATTTTTGTGTCTTAATGAAGGCTTCTTTGTTTAAGGACATAACAATATTCTTATTTTCTTTTAATGATTTTAACCTTTTGTTTCTTTACACACTGAGGCCTCTGATCCATCTACAGTGAATTCAGTAGGACAAGTAGAAGGAATCTTTCTCTCTTTGGATAGCAAATTGATCCAACACCATTTCTTGAGTAACTCAGCCTTTCCTCCACAGATGTATAATAATGTTCCCTTTACCATACACCATTAAAGTGTTCCATTTTTAGAAAGGTTACATGTATGTTTGAAAATAATGTGCATTCTATAAGATTATAATTACACACTTTAAAATCGGAATATTACATTTAAATAGTCCTCGCTCACACAGCTGAATGGTGTTCACCATCGATTCTGCCAGGTGCCTGTGGTTCCGCTGCCCACCGAGGAGGAGTCAGTCTGCACTTACCATGGCTGACCATTCTCTGCTTTGCCCTGGAGCGTGCATTTCCCATCTACCGTGACACTATCAGGCTGAACGAGTCACTGGCTCGCATGCCTATTTTATACTCCAGTCTGCAAGCTTTCTGAAGGCACAGTCCTCCTCCCCACTGCCTAGCACATTGCCTGGTGCACAGGAGATGCTGAGCAGGTGTTTACTAAATTGTGTTTCTTTTCTCGTGCAGTATTTTTCAAACTTTTTTGTTAGTGAGCGATAACAAGAAGAAAAGGAAGGCGAGTCACAGAGTCACCTCTCCTTCATGCCCCACCCCCTCCTCAGGGGGTTTTAAAAAAAACAAACAAAAAGAAACCTGCTTTCTGATATCACACCTTTTATCTCTGTCATGTTTAAATACCTCTCAAAGCCACACAAGTTTCATTCCAGTCTTAAACTTTTAGAAAAAAAGGCACATGTCATCAAGTGAAGGGTTTGAAAAAGGAAAGACTTAACCAGTCGACATTCTGAGATGGTTCTGCCGCTCTTCATTCATTCAACAAATATTTGGTCAGTTCCCACTGTGTACATAACACAGTCTTAAGAACTGTGGGAAATATAAGTTCCTTCCTCGAATCTGCCTTCAGGGGAAAAAACAAAAGTTAAAAATAAAAAAGAGAGAAAGAAAGGGGGAAAGAACAAGCCAAGCACCTAGGAGAAACTGACAGCACAAATTTGACTGGACGTGAGAAATGACTCTTTGGGCCCTCGTTTTACTTCGAAACAAAGAACCTTTCAATGACAGTAGCAACTTTCTCACTTCCCAAATGCCAAAGCAAACTCCTCTTTCGCAAAGGTCAAGTTATACTGTACCTTCAATCCTTTCGCAGAGCTTATGCAAAGAGTGCATAGGGCAGGCCTCACACAGCTTAACCTGGGTCTTGGCACTCTGCAGGGCCGCCGCCGTACTGAAGGCCTGTTTCAGAGTGAGCATTACCTCATCGACCTGCAGGGACAAACCAAATTCAGGTCTCTAAAAGGTTGCGTTCATGGTAACACATTAACATCCCAGCAGCAATGTGAGACTTTATTGATGCTGACTAAATAATAAATAATGGAATTTTGATGACTACTAAATAATAAATAATGGAATTTTATATCTATTTTGATATCTTAGAAAATATTGTCTTGACGTTAGACCTTCAGTAATACATATAATAGAAAGCTGGACAAAATAAGACCATTTTCATGTGTGTGGTGTAATACTGATCTGTTACTTGAATGTTATGTTTGAATCCCACCAAGTGTTACGCTAGCACAGTTTCATGGTCAATCAGGTCTCTGTTTAAGTAGTTACTCAGACAAAGATCTCTTTGGAAGTTTCACCTGCAATATATAGTGGGCAACAAAATAGGTTTACTATTCACTTGTGTTAATAGGTATCTTATTTACTTTGTCCTTCTGGATCTTTTTTAGTGTAAAAACAAATAAGACGTATTCAAGCACAGTTCTGGGAGGAAATGAGCTTCATTTAAATAATGTTGGAGAAGTCTATGAAAGGTTGCTCATCTTATCTCTGTGGCTTCTCATGTATTATCGTTTTGCTTCTGATTTGTGACACTAAGAAGTTCTGACATTCTATTGTGCCATCGCTGGTCTCACCCCTGGGCCAGCAGCTTGAAGACTGCCCGCTACTTTCTTCCTCGCTCTTCCAATGACTCAGTCAATTAGTTTGAACCTAGCATTCTAGTTTCCTGGTTGCTTCTTCGGGTCAACTATCAGCTCGTCCTCAAGCACTGTTAAATCAACTTCAGGCCATGTCGCCTTCTCTGGGACACGAACATCATGGATGTAAGGTGTGGATTTCCCACACACTGTGCAACTGTGATCAAAGTCTAAGCTCTGCACGGAGAGCTCTGCTGAGCCAGGTGGCTCATGGGACTACCGCTGATATTCAAAACCATTCACCATGCTTGTAAACTGTTGTGTTGTTTTTTAAGACTCGTTTTCCCCTTTCCTTAGGCCTAGTTGAAGAATAATATACTATTTAAAGGATTTATTCTACTTCTGCATGTGAGTGTATGGGAACCTAGAATAAAAAGAAACTTTATTCTTCCACTATTACTGAAAAGAGAGCTCAGATACTAAGTAGCCACTTGTTATTCAGTTATGTTTTACTTTACTTTTTTAAAGGTTTATGAATTATTTTATATGACTCCATGAGTTAAATGAATTATTCATAAAATCTATTCTTTTATACTGTAATTAAAAATAAAGACTTCTAGTTCTTGAAAATAAAAGCACATGTTTAATGCCTTCACATTTTAATTTCATTTGCCTTGTTATGTATTCAAAAGCAATTTCAATCACTTATGCAAATGTTTATTTCTATTTCCTTGTTTCTCGTTTATTTCTATTTCCTTGTTTCTCGTTTATTTAGGGCTTAACTTTCATACAGGTTTATTATTTGTTATTTAGTAACACTGCCTTGTAAAAGGCCTCCAATGTAAATACTAAATTTTCAGGTTGTCTTACCTTTTTCTAGATGAAACAAAAGGCCATTTTAATGATGTTTGAAATGTGGTTACCAATTTCTTCCAGCCATAAATACTACTAAAAACTTTACTTGACTTCTGAAATTTTAAATGTTTTATTTTTTTAAATCCACCTTTTTCCACCCCCCATATGGCCTACCAGTTCTATCATGGGATCAGGGCAGCTACAAGTTCAATTTAGTGTGAAATGAATCACTTAATTGTTTTTGTTTAGATACAACAAAAACTCATAGGTTGTATTAAAAGGTTAAAAGTAAAGGAACGGGCAAAGATAAATCAAACAAAAAGAAAGTATTCTTAGCATTACCATCAGGCAAAAGCAAATTTCCAGTGAAAAGTATGAGATGGGACAAAGAATGCCAATTTATGATATTTAGGTGAAAATCCATAATGAAGATAATGGTCATAAACATTTATAAACAAAGTTTAGGTATTTTGTAGCATTTTAGAGTAAATCTAGGGATCAGAGAATGTATAAGGACTTCGAAAGATTATCAAATCTAATTTTCTGGAAAAATTTAGGCTTAAGGCTTGGTAGCCTGGGTCTTTTTGTTGTTGTTACACTTTCTCTGGACATTGTTGTCTGCATCTGTGGAGTTTTACTTTTTCCTTGTCTATAAGTGGCAGCAACTTCTATTTATTTCACACCTTTTAAACCAATTTTGTTGAAAGCAAAAATGTTATTTTCTACAAATCTCAAGGATTGGTTAAACAAAATTCACCTATTTACCTACAGCTATTTTACAAAAGAAGGAAGGAGTGCCCTGGCTGGCTTGGCTCAGCAGTTAGAGCGTCGGCCTGCGGTCCAGAGAGACCTGGGTTCGGTTCCTGCTAAGGGCACGTACCTCAGTTGCAGTTTGTTCCCGGCCCTGGTTGGGTCGTGCAGGAGGCAGCCACTCGATGTGTCCCTTTCACATGGATGTTTCTCTCTCTCTCTCTTCCTCTCTCTCCCTCCCACTCTATCTGAACAAAAAGTGGAGGAATGTCCTCGGGTGAGGATAAAAAAAAAAAAAAAGAAGGAAGGAGTAACTGAGCATCCAAACTTTCAGTATAACCCCCCACGGCCCATCAGAACACTATACTATGTATCAATTCATAGCAACTGCTACAAAGAAGCAAAAGAAAATGCTAGTTGTGTATTCACTGTGCTCAGAGAAGTCAGCATGTGTGGTTTTGCAATATTTTGTCTTACCCAATGCCAAGCCACATCAATCATAACACTGCTTAGACCTGTAATATTTAATTGACTGGTTTGTTCTGTTCCCTATGTCAGCTGCTTTGAGCCGTCCTCGGTGAGGCAGGAAACTTACATTCTTCTCCTAGCTTGCAGTTCTGAGGGCTCACTATTCAGTTAAGATGCCTTCTGATAAAATTAGAGTAAACAGGATTGCAAAGATTCTAGCACGGACCCGTTCTGAAGGACAGCGAAGCCAACACAGAGACTCGAGTCCAGCCTCAATGGAACAGGAAGACATTCTCAGCCAGTCTAGTCTGTTGCCTTAGTCACAGAGCTTGTTAAGGTGGAAACACGCAGCACGTTCCCAGACTTTCTCCTCTGAATCCGTTTCCAAAACTCATTGCACATGCGTGAGGGTAAAACACAAATACTAAAACTACACACAAAACAAAACTTGTAAAAGGGGTGGGAAGTAAGAAGACTCTACATAGTCTTCCTCTGACTCCGATCCAGTCATCGGAGATTAACCAGCCCCCAGAAAATGACTGTTGGAAGTTAAGAGCAATACACTCGATCACTCAAAATACTATTCACCAGCACCTGATATCCTAGAAACACTGGGGGGATACAGCAAGAATACGAATGGTCCCAACCCTGTGGGATTCACAGTCTAAAGGAGCAGAGAGTTGTGAACGTATAAATGTGGGGATTTGTAGGAACTATTAGGGACCTATGAACAAGATATATATAGCAAGAGCCCTGATAACAGAGCAGCTCAGGTGAATTCCTGGACAAAGGCATCAGAAAAGGCTTCACTAGGATGTGATATTTAGGCTGGGCCCTAAAAAGTACATGGTAGAAAAAAAGAGGAAGTCGATTCAGGTCCCAGTAGAGCAAGGCCAGGCCTGCCTCACATTCCCATCCAGTGAAGCAGAAGGAACGGGAATGTAAAACCAGATGAAGACAAGCGGCAGCATCTCCTGTTAGCAACAGGGCGAACCCTGGAGGCACACACGCTCTCCTTCCCACCCCACAGCATAAAAGCAGTGAGCCCTGGCTCTGGCCTCCTGACGTGGCAGACTCCTCCCTCCATGTGAGGGGCCAACAGTGACCTCTGAACTTCAGCAGCACTTCTGTGAGCCCCAGCCACTCACTTCCATCCTAGATCTCATGTGCCACACGCACAAGCCATTTGCTGATTCCACAGCAAGCCAAATAAAAGCAACATCACACCAAAGAGTTAAAAAGCAACAGGCCTCCGAGGACTGGCCTAGAGAACAGCTTAGCGGACAGAACAGCTTGTGTGAGGACACCCTCATGATAGGGTGAAGCCTTCCTTACGGTGGGGACTGAAAAAGAATGAGGCAGGCCCTTCTGCCATGCTAGACAATCTAGAGTTTGTCCCCTAACAAGAAGCATAAACTGGTTTCTGATGAGGAAATGTTGTGAGAAAGAAAACTACAGCATAATACAGAAGGTGGACAGAGGACAGGTTTAACCAGCAGCAGGGAGACATAAGTGCGATAGTCTAAGAAGATAAATGCCCAGATCAGGGAGCAGACAGAGAAAAAGGAAGAGAGATGGACATAAGGGACATTTCTACCTGGAGTTAACAGAATTTGGTGCACAGAGGATATAGAAGGTGAAGGAGAACACACTGTGGTCTCTGAATTGGGAAGTTGGATAAATGGAGCCACCAAAATAAAAAATGGGATATATGACAGGTTTGGGGAAGGGAGGAGAGTAAAGGGATCCAGAGCATGGTGGGAAAATCGGTCTTAGATTAAAAGAGGGATGGACAGAGAAGGGAAGTAGTGAGGGGTGAGGTGAGCTGGGTTGGTGAGGAGTGGGGCAGGGCGACAGGTGACCCTACGTTATCATTCTACCTACCTCCTACTTGGTTGGCATTTTCCAGTATTGTCTCCTTGGTTCTCTTTGGCTTTCTCTCTCCTGCTTCCCGGGGGGTGCTCATCCACTCCCAGGCCTTCAACTGTCATCTACATAACAACAACTCTCAAATTTCTCTCTCAAATCCTGAACTGAACTATTACAGAGTGGTCACCTCCGTATCAATAATTGGATTGTTCATAGGCGTGGTTAATGACCTAGCGTGAGAACAAAACTCAAATGGATCTCTCTTGAGTAAGAAATGGGTAGAATGCTATAATCTCTAGAGGAAAAGGTTGAGACTCAGAAGGCAGAAGGCAGAAAGTGTCTTTATCAGTTCACTTCCATTTCTTCATTATTCCAAAACTCAGTCTCCACACTGAGACTATGGAAGGCAAGAGCCACAGAGGAATCACGTACCAAGAAAATGAAGGGAATGCTGCCTGGCTTATTTGAGGATGTCTAAGTGGTGTGTGGGAGAAATGTCTGTGGGAGGATTATTATATGTCTAAGGGAGTATTGTTCTTCAAATTGTGGTGATATATCTAAAGATTTGCGTTAAAATAGGAAAGACATCACAAGTGGATGAATAAGTAAGAAATTTTAGGGGAAAATATCTATATCTATCTATATATTTTTTTTATTCAGCACTTACTTTTATTTAATTTTTAAATTTATTTTTGTTACAGATGTTTCTCCTTTTTCCCTGCAGACACCATCCTCCCTATCCCACCCCCCACCAAGCATTGTTGTCTATGTCCATTGGTTACTCATACATGCATATAGGTTCTTTGGTTTATCTCATCCCTCCAATATATTTTTATTCACTCAGATGTATTGCCAAGTTTGCCTTACATATTTCTTCTCAAACTCCAACAGCCCTCATAAAAGGTGTATGTGTGAGGGGAGAGGGGGGTGAAGACATGAATCGACTTTCAAACTCCAAAGAAAGAAAATGAAGGCTAAAATAAGACCGTCAGGAATGAAGTATTTTAAAAATGATGACAGGGCAAATGAAATAAAACGAAATCATTCTCTGAAGCATTATCTAGTCTGAGATGTCACAGCAATTAAGAGAATAAGAGGTGAGTGGCCTTCCTTATCTTCTTACACGAGCAATGAAAAAAGTAACAGCTCTTCTATTATTAGTTTTTTCCTACCTTTTAAAAATACTCCTGATAAGATGACTGGATTTGCTAAACTCACGAAGAAAGTATCTCGTCTTAAAAATTACCATGACAGCCCTGGCCAGTCTGGCTCAGCAGTTAGAGCATTGGCCTGCGGACCAAAGGGTCATGGGTTCAATTCCAGTCAAGGGCAGGGGCCTCGGTTGCGGTTCGGTTACTGGCCCTGGTCTGGGTCATGCTGGCGGCAACCAATTGATCTGTCTCTCTCACATTGATGTTTCTCTCTCTCTCTCTCTCTCTCTCTCTCTCTCTCTCTCTCTCTCTCTCTCTCCTTCCCATTGTCTGAAAATAAATGAAAAAATATCCTCAGGTGAGAATTAAAAAAAAAATTACCATGACCAATTTTGTTTTCCCTATTGTGCTGCTTTAAAGAGCAGAAACCTGTTTCTAGGTGTCCTCTTCTTTTCCCACTGATGGCTGTTCTGTGAGGCCTGGGTCATAAGAGGCGCGTCTCCCATCGGCCGGGTGTCTGGGCAGAAGCAATCACAGCACTTACCAGAGACTCACTGGCACACTGGAACACGTAACAGATGTACTGGCTCAGCCCAGGCTCCGGTGACTCCCGACATATAAAGCCAAAGTGATCCACATGCTTTATACCCTGGGGGGGAGAGGTGGGTGTTTATGTCCTTTTAATCATCACTACAGAAAACAACATCAGTTCCCTGCTTTCACACTTCCGCCAGTCTCCCTACAGCGCTGTGATAGGGGACATATGTCATAAATGTATAGGGTGGCCTTTTGATGCATAAAATAAAGGGTGAGACCAAAACCTCACATTTTTTAAAAATTTCAGACAAACACTGTTTACTCAGGGCCACAGGAAGAAAAATATGATGGCATGGTCCACTGTCTCTTGTAATAAAACTGCTACTCAGTGTTTGCAGTAATGGAGTTTTCAATTTATTGGTCTCCTTAGCACAGGCAGCCTGGTGATTCATCATACACCCCGAATCCATAGGCTGAGAATCAGAAAAACGAAATCTAACAATGCTCTAACTAAATGGCATGCAATTCCCTAAAGTGTGCATTGAAAATACTAGAATAGTTGTCTACTTACAGACTTTAAGGAGCCATACCTGCTAGAAGAAAATCCAGTAAAGAAATTATTGCAGGTGTCAATTATCCAAATTCACAAATCACTGTATTTCCTGAATGCAGGCTAAATAACCTCAGCTATCCTTAAGAAAAAGTTCTGAACCACTTGTGAATCTCAGTCAGCCTGAACACATACATACCAATTAGTACACAGTACCTTGTTATTTTAATAGCAAGCATAGGACTTGAAAAGCCAGGAAGGCAAAAATTTGAAGTTGTCCTGAATTCAACATAAATCTCAATGAAAAAAGGGGGCGGGGGTGGTAACTATGGAGTCAAAGAGAATTGAGCTTCACCTTAGTTCAACCATTCACTAGGTATGAGACATTATGCTGGGTTGCTAGTAATTGCCCCTGAGGCTCCATTTCTCATTATTAAAGAGTAGTAATGGCCTCTATTGCAAGAAATCTTTGTGATTTGGAACCAAGAAGTATCTAACATACTTCCTGGCACGTTTGATAAATGGTAACCACTATTCTTGTAATAACAAGCTCAAGCTATCCAACAGACATGGAAAAAGGAAATCAACTCTGATAAAAAGAAAGAAGTCAGTCGCGAGGAGTGAGGTTATAATTCATGAGGTGAAAGTCAGCTCCATCTGGTACAACTCATTAGTGATTAAAGAATATCTTTTACTAGCTTAGTACTAAATGGGGAAAATTCCTAGGACCTCATTAACTCAGTGAGTCTTCACGCAGTGGCACTGTTTCCAGTAAAGAAAACCCCTCTCGCCCTGGCTGGTTTGGCTCAGCGGTTGGAGCGTCAGCCTGTGGACCAGAGAGACCTGGGTTTGGTTCCCGCTGGGGGCACGTACCTCGGTTGTGGTTTGTCCCCGGCCCCGGTTGGGGTCATGTGGGTGGCAGCCAGTCGATGTGTCTCTCTCACGTCGATGTTTCTCTCTCTCGCTTCCTCCTTCTCTCCCCCTCTCCCTTCCACTCTATCTGAAGATAAATGCAGAAGTGTCCTCGGGTGAGGATAAAAAAAAAAGAAAAAAGAAAACCCCTCTCTTATTCCCCACGCTGGCCAGGGACGCAGTCCTACAGATTCCGAAGAACGAAACATTGGTGCGTGCCCGTGTTAAAAAGCATGCCTATTCCTGAATGTGACCACATGGTATCAGTTCAGCTCTGTGGAAAGAAGTAAAAAGAGCAGGGCCTCTCAGCAAGGCACAGAAGCTAACCTGACAATCACTCCATTCAAAGGCCGGTCCACAAATTTCTGTCATGTTTTTGTTTAATTCTTTTTCTGGACCAGAATGTCAGAATAAAAGCTTACTTAAAAAATAAAATAAAAAAGGAAAAGCAAAAATCACATTTGAACTGCCAGTTTTACATATTTGGTTTGGCTCTATTGGGGTTTTTTGTTGTTGTTGTTTTTGTTTTTCTTTTATCTATTTCTTTTCCTTTGGGTGCTCAATGAGCATCGCCAGTTTTCTTACTGAAAGGCTTGGGGACTGTGGGGTGAGAGGCACTTTTTAGGATGATTCTTCATGCTCTGGGAAGCAGTCACTACACTGGCTTGTACACCACTCTCCCCAGTACTTGGCACAAGACCCTACATAGAGAAATATGCACTTAACATTTACTGAATACCTAAGTGTTAAGATCTGTCTTAACACATCTTACTCTGATGCTCTACAGAATAAGACAACACAGAATAAGACACCTGCCCTCACAGAGCTTAGGATCTTGCAAGGACTCCCAGTAAACAGCTAATTATGAGAATGCTCAATAAATACTTTTTCTGTTAAAGTGATCATCTTTCTACCCCATTTTTTGTCCTTTCAATAGGGACTTAGAAATTTGCAATATATGTTTCCTATAGAGGGATGCTGCCTCTCTCTGTTATTAGAGTAGAAAATTTTTACCTTTGCAACATAATTTTATGTCTCCATACAACAGAACAAAAATGAAATAGCATTAGCTGAGGCTGAAGTGAATAATTAACAAGATGTACAAAACCTTGTCATTTTCTAAGGGAAAAAATGTTTGAATAGCATACCTATGGTAATGCTAACTCCAAAAAAACTTTTTTTTTTAAAGACAGTTTTGAGTTTTCAACATTAAAATATAGGAAGAGACCTTGGCAAGGTCAGCTCCCGTGGGTACATCTAAGTCACCTTGCTAGGAAAAGTTAACCCTTCTCTATTCCAGTGACCTCCTCAAAGGCACCTTGAAATTTTTAACCTGCCCTTTAGATTTAGACTCTCCCTGTACTCCAACATCTTCAATTCTTTTTCCTATGTTTACAATATATTTAGGTAGTTCTGACTTTTGGATAGATATTCTAAATTATCAGTATGGTGCTTAGGACACTCGTTTGTGCCTAATATGACTTTGTACACATTAGCTGTATCGATTATTTAAACAACTTTCAAAATCACAGTTGGTGAATTAGAAATAAACAAAAGCCCTGGCCAGTGTGGCTCAGGTGTCGTCTCATGCACTGAAAAGTTACTGGTCCAACTTCAGGTCAGGGCACATGCCTAGGTTGCAGGCTCGATCCCCAATACGGGGAGTGCAGGAGGCAGCTCACATGGATGTGTGTGTCTCTCTCTCCCTCTCCCTTCCTCTCTCTCTAAAAATCAATAAAATAAAGATAAAACAATCTTTTAAAAAATAAAATAAAATATTTTTAAAAAGAACAAAAATATACCAAAACTTTCTTTTCAAAATTTAGCATTTACACTAATAGAACTTGAAAGTACTGGTTCTCTTTTACTGCCTACTACAGTATAAAGAGCAAACATGATTCAGTGATGCCCACAAGTCTCATTGCCCAGAATTTGGAGGAACACTATCTATGAAGTTATTTTTCAAAAGAACTCATCACCACAAAAATCCCATCAGTGGAAAGGACTTAATGAAGTGACACTATGAAGAGAAAGGGTTGACAAAAACGAGAACAAACTATTATGATACTGAGACACCTGGACAGGCTTTTGTTACTGATATAGACACAAACACATGAACATTCTCAGTTTAAGACAAATCCACTTAAAAAACTAGCACAACTTGAAGATGTTTAAGCCCAGTTACTTTGTGGTTAATTTAGAAACAAGATTTAGTTGGTTTCCTCAAAGCTATGACCTACTTTAATACATACCTGTGAACAAGAAGAGATATCTTTAAAATTCTTTTCAAGTACAACTGATTTAGTGTCTGGACTGATAAGGTTAATCTCAAATCGCCCAACCTTAAAAATGAAAACATTCCAATTAATTTCAATATTCAAGGACCTAACATCTTACTTTACAATTAAATATTCAACTAATAACATAGATCCAAAGGCTATATCCTGACATACAAATTCACATGTGCTTCATCATCCAATCCAACCAATATTTCAACTCCAAATATCAGCTGCCTCAAATACTTCTTCCTTTTGCCTGAAAAATCATAAAAATGAAGTTGGTCTTAATTTACAAGATAAAAGAAAGCTTTTTTTTTTTTTCAGGTTAAAGTGATTATCTCTTCAAAAAAAAAATGCAATCTTTCCTTACTTTGTGATTTCTAAAAATACCAATTATTTAATTATAATTTATAATCATACTTTCTCCCAAATGGTCAACAGATATACTATTTGCCAATGGGCAGATCATTTCTTAAAAATTTAAATAAACAGCCCAGCCAGTGTGGCTCAGTGGTTGAGCATCGACCCGTGCACCAAGAGGTTGCAGGTTCAATGCCCGGTCAGGGCACATGCCCAGGTTGTGGGCCAAATCCCCAGGGGGGGGGCATGCAGGAGGCAGCCAATCGATGTTCTCTCTCATCGATGTTTCTATCTCTCTCTCCTTCTCCTTTCCTCTCTCTCTAAAATCAATAAAAAAAATTAAAAAGAAAATACAGTTAAAAAAAAAATTTTAAATAAACAATTATTCAGAAAAATTAACATCATGGACTGTGGCTAAGAAAAAGAATAAATCTGATAGCCCAAAGAAGAGGGGAAACAGTTAACACATCACCAAAGATAAGACAATAGACACTTTAATAATATGCCTAGAGTAATAATAATAATAATAGTAAAGAAACAAACTGAAGAACTCATGACCTTCTGATAAAGCAAATATTACACACAGGGACTGTTTATCAAGTTATGCTGTGGAAGTTCCTTTTCCTGGTTTCTTTACAACAGTATAAATGGACAGCCACTCTTTTTTTTTTTTAAAGAAAACTAATCTTACAAACTCAGGATTAAAGAACCTCTACAGGGCTTTGTAACAAATCGAGCTCTTTTAAGTAGAATTTATTTCCTATACCCTGTACAACTTCTAAAACTTTTTATAATTAAGACATTATCTTTTACACCTATAATACATATAGCTTGCACCAAATTATTTTAATCCCTGATCTAGTAAATTATGAGGCCTATGGTGTTTCTTTAACCTTCTCGTTTGGGTATAATCTCATCCGAAAATACATCTATGAACCTCTGAACTTTTCTTTTGTTCTCTCTCTAGAAAACTCTCACCTCCATGCCTAATCACACTCTCTAGATTCACATCTTCCAATCCTCTATAAAACTGGCTTTCTGGCCCTGGTCAGGTGACTCAGTTGGCTGGAGCGTCAACCGGTACAACAAAAGGTTGTCAGGGCCCATGCCTAGGTTGAGGGTTCAATCCCTGGTGCGGGCTTGCAGGGTTGATGTTTCTGTCCTCCCCCCGCCCACACCCCCTTCTCTCTAAAAGCAGCAAACACATCCTCAGGTGAGGATATTTTTACAAGTGAAGAAAAACTGCCCCTTCAGGGTCCCAAATGAAATAAGAGAGTCAAGACTGGAGGTCACTGTGGACCCCCATTTAAAAAAAAAAAAAGTGTCTTTCTGCAGTTATTTAAAAAAAACAGCAACAACATTTATTTAAGAATCCACTTAAGGCAAACTGCTGATGATATGAAGAATAAGCTTCTGTTCTTACTCCTTCCACTGGCTTTCCAGGATGCTCCTTTCTGTAACTGTTTTTCTCTCCATCTCTCCCTGCCCTGCTCCCTCGTTTCTTATCATCCACATTCCAGGTCCGCCTCTCAGCCCTTCCCTCCTATCCTTGGCTCTTTCTCTGCCTGTCTTATCTGCTTCCCAAGGCGGGGAGCAATAAAAGTTGGATTATTGCAGAATGAGGAAGTGGGAGGAGCCGGCCCTGGCGGCTCTGTCCAGCAAAGGAAGGGGACCCGGAGCACCCCGCGGGCAGCACCTGGAACAGCATGGTCCTGTTCTTCTCCGCATCCGACGGCTGGACGTGACTGGGCGCACTGGCGTGTCTCCTCCGCGGCTGTGGCTTTTGACTGTTCTCGTGGACTTTCCTTTGCAGGACTCCGGTGACGCTGCTGCACCGAGACCGGAACTCCTGCTGCTCATCAAAGCCAGAGTCTTCCAAAATCCGCTCTGGGAAGCCAGCCCGAGAGCTGGACAGCGCAGGCTGGCTGGTCGCGGCTGGGACGGCGGGGTGGGTGTTGGTGACGCCGTCGCCCTCCTCCAGCAGGATGTCTGAGGGCCAGCTGGGCTCCTCGACTTCGAAGACAACCTGGTCACTGGCCGCGTCCGGGCCACGCTGCTCACCCTGGACCTTCAGGCGCTGCTGCTCGTGCAGGCTGAACTTCTCGATGCAGTCGTCAATGAGGCTGGACGGGGCCTTCTTGTGGGTGACGGTCACCTTCCCGCAGTACAGCACCTCGAACTTCTGGGAGTTGTAGAAGGCGTCCTCGTTGTCTTTGCTGGGCTTGGCATCCTCTTTCATGGCGGCTTTGGACAACTGTCTTATGCTGCTGATAACATCAGGAACCTAAGCAATAATGAAAAAGACTCGTTTCAGCCGACTCTCTAGAGAGAATGTATGTTTACCTAGACTTCTTATCACACAGGATGTATCCTCCTACTAAGTAATATAATACAGAAAGTAACAGTCAGACCCTACATAAGATAAAACATTTATATTACACTATCCGACATAAATGACTTAAAAGTCAGATTGACATTTAAAGAGATCAGCTTATACATTCCCATTTTTAATGTATTCATTTTCCCAAAACAAAACCATGAGATGATATGGGCCACTACCAATCTTTAATAAATCATAGTATATACTTTTTTAAATTATTGTAAGGTGTCGAAAGTTAAAATAAAGAGGGAATGATAAAAAAAAATTTTTAAGTGTAATGGCTGAAAATACATGAATAAATAAATAAATAAAAGTTATTATGAGCCTCAGCTGAAAGTAAGCAAAGTTTCGACAATGAGGATAACATAAACTTTCCAGATTAATAGATTGGAAGCCAGCCACCCTTCATCAGCATCAGCCATCAGGGAAAATACAAATTAAAACCACAGTGAGACAACACTACACACCTACTGGGATGGCCAACATCGAAAATACCAAGAGCCCACTGGGATGTGGAACAATGGAACTTCCATACACTGTGTTCAGAAATGTACAATGGCACAACCACTTCAGAAAATGGTTCAGTTTCTTAGGAGTTAAACACAGACTTAACTCAGGACCCAACCATTCCGCTGCTGAGATTCAGCCAAAAGCCCTGAAAACATAGTCCACGCAAAAATTTGTACACGAATATCCATCAAAGCCTTAGTCAAAATAACCCAAAACTGAAAACAACCCAAATGTTCATCAACAAGTAAACACTCCCTAATCATCAGGGAAATGCAGATCAAAACCACAATGAGACATCACCTCACACTTGTTAGAATGATATCATCAAAAAAGACAAGCAATAACAGGTGCTGGTGAGGACTTGCAAAAAAGGGAACCCTCGTGCACTGTTAGTGGGAATGTAAACTGGTGCAGCCACTATGGAAAACAGTATGGAGGTTTCTCAGAATATTAAAAACAGAACTACCATATGACCCAGTAATTCTGTCTCTGGGTATATACATAAAAAAGGAAACAAAAATCACTATCTTGAAAGATATCTGCACCCCTCCCCCCCAGCCACGTTCACTACAGCCATTATTCACAATAGCCAAGACATGGAAACAACCTAAGTGTCCTGACAGATAAATAAATAAACAAAATGTGAAATACACAGAGAGAAAGAGAGGGAGAGAGAGAGAAATATTATATAGCCATAAAAAGAAAAAAATCCTGCCATTTGGGACAACATGGATGAACTTTGGGGGCATTTTGCTAAGTAAAGTAAGTCAGACAAAAAAAGACAAATACTATATGATCTCACTTATATGTGGAATCCAAAAACAACAAAAAAACAGGCTCATAGAGAACAACTGGTGATGGCCAGTTGTGGGGGGATTGGGTGAATGTGGTCAAAGGTACAAACTTCCAGTTATAAGATAAATAAGTTCTGGAAATGCAATATACAGCATGATGGTCACACGTAACAATACTATATTGTATATTTTGAAGTTGCTAAGAGTGGAGATCTTAAAAGTTCTCATCATGAGAAAAAAAAATTGTGACTAAGGCAGCGGTTTTCAACCTTTTTCATCTCATGACACACATAAGCTAATTACTAAAATTCTGCGGCACACCAAAAAAATATTACATTTTTGCCAATCTGACAAAAATAGGTATAATTTTGATTGATTTACAAAAATAATAATAATAGTAATTACCTACCCTTTTTGCTCCAAAGTGACTTTTTGAAAAATCAGGTGCCTATACTTCTATATAAGGATTTCTAGTACCAAGAATTATTATGTGACATGATCAATACGATGCAACTCTACTACATGACCTATGTGTTTATGGTTTAAGAGAGGGCATTCACACCCGTCGGCTATTGTTGTATTGGCTGTTGTCGTGTTTTTTTTTTTTATTTGACAATCTAAGGGAAAAGAGGTCAGTGCCCCTGATTAAATAGTTGGGTACTGCTTTTTTTTTTTTTTAATCCTCACCCAGGGATATTTTTCCATTTATCTTCAGATAGAGTGGGAGGGAGGGAGAGGGAGAAAGACAGAGAGAGAGAGACCGAGAAAAAAAACATTGATGTGAGAGAAACACATCGATTGGCTGCCTCCCACACGACCCTGACCAGGGCTGGAGACCAAACCACAACCAAGGTATGTGCCCTTGACCTGGATCAAGCCGCAACTCTTTGGTCCTTGGGCTGATGCTTTAACCACTGAGCCAAACCAGCCAGGGCATAGGGTACTGCATGTTTTAAAAATTCTTGGGAACACCGATTGAAAATCACTGATATAAGGTGGTCAACTAAGACTTCTTGTGGTGATTATTTCATAATGCACCCATGTATCAAATCATTATGTTGTATACCTTTAACACAAATTACATGTCAATTATATTTTATTAATACTGAAGAAAAAAAGTGAATGGATAAACAAAATATGGTGCATTCACACAATGGACTACTACTCGTCATCTCTCACCTACTTTACTGCAATAACCTTCTAACTGGTGTCTGTTGCCCCCTTCAGTTTATTCTCAAATGTCAATTAAACTTGTCATGTTAATCACCTGCAAATCCTCCAAGCCCCCCATTTCATTAAGGGTAAAAGACCATATCCTTACAATGTTCTACAGGGCCCTTGCCATCTGCATATGACATACATATAGATTAAATATTCACTGTGGTTACACAGTCTTCATATGACCTTTAGAGAGTCAACCTGGATTTTCATCTTTCCATCCCCATCTCATGAGCTCTAGACCTTACTCTTACATTACACTGCCTCTCACTCAGTCTGCATCAGCCACCAGTCTCCCAGCTGTTCCTGAACCATGCCAGGCACACTCCTCTCTCAAGGTCTCTGAACTCCATGTGCCTCCCCCAGATAACTGCAAGTCTCATTCCCTCACCTCATTTAAATCCATGCTCTAATGTCACCTAGTGAGGCAGCACCCATCCCCCGCTCCAATACACACACACACACACACACACACACACACACACACACACACTGACACAGCCAGCATTTTCCTGGATTTTTCCCCCCTGTTTTATTACTCTCCATAACACTCACCACCTTTAACATTTTGTGTAATTTATTTGCTAAAATATAAGCTCTAGGAGAGTGGTGATTTCCCTTCCTTCCTTCCTTCCTTTTTCATTTTTTCCTTGTTGTATCCCCAGAGCCTAGAATAATTCCTGGTACATATTAAAATCTCAATATGTGTACTAGCAAAAAACAAAAACAAAAGAAACTGTTTTGGTAATTTTTGTCTTTGGAAAAAGAGGAGATCGCCTTATCTTCAGAGTTGCTTTACATTCAGACATCTATGGTATATCTTCAAATCTTTTAGCACCAATTCTAAATCCAGAATTTCTTCTCCTTTGTGTGATTATTTGGGATACATTGCCAGAGAATTCACAATTTAAAAATCACCACAATTTCAGCTGGCTGTTATGAGTATTTCCTATGAAAGAATAGAGTCCAAACACCACAGTTTCAATGACTCACCCTAAACACTTGACATGGGTCAGGGACGCAGTCGGGTGTTTTGTACTGAAGCATGACCAGCACCCTTAGCTCTCTGACATTTTCCTTTTACTTTAGTACTTGACAAGGTTCAAAGCTATGGAGAGTGAGCTGGCGGACATTAAACCCTGCGACGGACAAAGCCCTAAGATAGAATGATCCCTTCTTCCTCAAAAACCAAATTTTTATTAAATACTTTTCATCTGATTTTGCAACCCAAGTGCTTCTAAATTTCCAAACATGTTTCTATATAAGTACAAAATCAGAAGTATTATCGGTGGGATTTTTTTGAACCTGAAGAACTTTTATCTTGTTACAAATATTTAAAGTATTTTGGTGCAGTATTAAAGTTATACCGTATTCCACCATTGAGACTGCAAATGAAGTCAATTCAGCCTCGTTGTGCCACTTACTCTCTATTACATGTTTGTACTTTTCCCCTTTCATTATATTGAGAGCTCTTACACGAAGCACTGATTAGTAGCTGAATGTCTGTAGTCTCACTGGTCACCTCCCTGACCACAGGTAAAGGCTCAGCACCTAAATGTAATGCAGTTAATGACCCAGCTTATACAAGCAAAGTTCATCATCTGGACTGAACTAACTAATTTAACCTTCCAGGAACTTGAGTTGTTAACTACACTGTAAAACACAAATTCTAGTTGCCTGTAACACCCTTTCTCAGGTGACCTGGGCTGCAGACAGATGCTAGCTGAGACTAATCTAACAACATTCAGCTCTGTTTTAACTTGTCATTATGCGGAAGACACACATGAAAGTTAACATTGCACAGCCCTGTCTACATACTCAGAGCCCACAGCAGAAGAGTCACACGAATAAACACAATAAAATATCCATAATGGGGAAATGAGTTATCAGAGAATCATAAATCCTTCTACTGAGGCATTTATTGATTTACAGGAGCCATCAGAAGCAGCAGAAGAGAAGTAAAATCTCTGTCCAGTACTTGCACATACCAATGATATTTGGGGGAAACAGCATTCTCCCATAGGACAGTGTAAACTGACATTACCTATAAATGAATTAGACTTCCTGTATGTACTGCATCTTTCAACACCTCCTTGTTTTCTATACCCTTATACTATAAGCTCTAGAGTGAAAGAATAGTTGGGGCGGTTTTGAATCTTACTCAGAGCTCTTCCATATAGCCACTGGGAAGGTGTTCTTGCTCAGAAGAAACTGGGGATGCTGTCAGCAAACAGGCATATAAATAGCAGTGAACCACCGCCTAGAACCCTAGTAAAAGTTCTCTGGGAAGAGCTCGTTGTCCCCCCCCATTCTCTGCCATGTGAGGACACAGTGAAGTGACCATCTGAATGCCAGGAGGAGCCTTCTTCAGAACCTGCCCATGCTGGCACCCTCAGAACCCCAGCCTCCAGAACTGTGAGAAAATATATTTCTGTCGTTTAAGCCAAATAAACAAATACATAAAGACACTGTACGTAGCTATGTCTACCGCACTGTGTGTGTTTTAGGAAAACAGTAACACAAAACATGGCTTTTAAGATAAATAACCGTGCCCTGGCCGGTTGGAACATCAGGCCACGGACCAAAGAGTCGCAGGTTTGATTCCGGTCAAGGGCACGTACCTCGGTACCGGTTATGTCCCCAGCCCTGGTCGGGGTTGTACAGGAGGCAACCAATCAATGTGTCCCTCTCACATTGATCTCTCTCTCTCTCTCTCTCTCTCTCTCTCTCTCTCTTTCTTCCTCCCACTCTATCTGAAGATAAGTGGAAAAATATCCTTGGGTGAGGATTTAAAAATAAATAAATAAATAATAAATAAATAAATAAATAAATAAATAAATAAATAAATGTGCCACAAGGAAATAAAAAGTTCTCCGGCTGTGAGATAGGTTTATTAAATTCCAGTTGATAACCCAGGAGATGTGGCAGCCCCATGGAGAGCCATGGCTCTCCACTCCGCTCAGTGCCCACCCGACCAGGGAGCAAATGTGTGTCAGGAACGTGTGCAGAAGCTTCGGAGCGCCTGGAGTTACACTCCCGCTGCCCAGTCTGGTTCCTCCTGGTCCAGCTACGAAAACGCCATTGCTCAGAACCTGCCCACATCCCACAGGCCGGTGAGGACTGAACGCCAACTCAAGGCAAGGTTTTCATCCGGTGGCAGCACAAAAGCTTCAACATAAAACAATAATAATGACCCCAAAAAACTCTACCGAACTAGAGATTGAGAGGTTTACATTCTATCCCCAGCTCGGCCAGAAAGGTTTGCTATTCTGCCTCCTAGAGTTTCCTCTCCAGTAAAGGGGGGAGGGGGGCCCAGATACATAATCAATGAGGTCTCATCTAGATGCAAATTTCTGTGGGTTTATTTTTGTACTAATAGCACTACAGGAGCGAGATAATATACATGGAAAGGAGATGAAAAATTATCTCTATCATTAAGCCAGAAGTGTTGTAAATCATGGAAATTATTCATCTCCATTGACACACAATAATCAATTCAACAAACAATAAAATGAACAGGGCTTTTTTCAAGTGCCTCATGATTTTTTAGGAAAAGCACAGTGCCACCTTTAGCTAGTATTTTGTCGTTACACTTCAGTAACCTCACCAAAAGAATTTAGATTCAAGTATCAAAAATTGAGACATTAAAGCAATTCCTCAGCCTAGATTAAAAAATAAAATTCCCACTAGATCTCTGAATGTCATGTTGTTGCCCTCATCAATCATCATAATTATCAATCACACTCCGCGCAATCCAGTGGTGTCATAAAAATTACATTTGGCCTGACTTAAGAAACAAATTCTACAACTACAACGCAGAAATGTTTAAAGAATCAAGCAAACACAGGATGAAAATCTAGGTCATTAAAAGCAGTAAGGAAAGATACCTTCGCTCAGGAAGCTGGTAGAAAGGTGTTCCCCCAGAGCACTGAATAAGCCAAACCGATGGAACCCTCAGGATTAGCCTTCTGTCGCACTTAGAAGTTTTCTTTCTTTGTAAGTCAGTCAGCAGTAATTTCATTGTATTTGTTGGAAGCTCGTGTTATCGTTATGCAGCCAATTATAAAACCTTCCAGGAGCAACCGTTATTGCTTCAAAAGTAAAGTATTTCCTGACTCTGCAATCAGGAAACACCCTGATTGTTCAGGAGCGAAGTGCAAAGGCTTTGGCTTTCTTTAGAAAGAATATTTTAAATTTGATAACCATTGTCTTTCCTATGCTACTTAAATAATCACAAGTGCCCAGCACTCACTAATAATGAAGATTAGAGACGAATCTCTAGGACAAAGTCTTTTTCCCTCGTAGACTGAATTGATAAACAGATGAACCTCGGCAAACATTTAAAAACGGATACAAATATGAATGTGAGAATAAGCGGCTTGAAAACACTTAAAGCAAAAAAAAAGGGGGGAGGGCAAATCCTTTTACAATTGATATGAGCTTAACTGCTTGATTCCTTATTAATCTTTTTATAATAATTATAGTAAGTGCAACAAGATATAGATAAATGCAAAAAAAAAAAAAAGAGGATAAAGGTGTAAAATTTTTTGAGGGAAACATTTCAAGTAAACTGAAAAAACTGCCTAATGAGAAGAACTAACAATTTAAACTAGTCTCAATCAAATAGACAGTATGGAAAAGAAATATATTTGCTTTGGAAGTAATACATGCCTTAAGAGGAGGGTAGATTTCCTTCCTACTAAAATCAGCTCAGCATTTTGAGAAAAGTCCAATTTTATCATTTAATATTATAATTTCTATTTGTTTTTTAAAATCTCACCTTCAGCCCTGGCAGGTTTGGCTCAGCAATTAAAGCGTCGGCCTGCGGACCAGAGAGTCCCGGGTTCGGTTCCCACTAAGGGCACGTACGTCAGTTGCAGTTTGTCCCCGGCCCGGGTTGGAGTCATGTGGGTGGCAACCAGTCTGTGTGTCTCTCTCACATCGATGTTTCTCTTTCTCTCTTCCTCCTTCCCTCCCTCCAGCTCTATCTGAAGATAAATGCAAAAATGTCCTCGGGTGAGGATAAGAAAAAAATCTCATCTTCAGCCATGGAAAGTGATCATGAAAAAGCTCCCCCACATAAAGGAAACACTAACCATTACCTAAGAACCCCTGAGGTTTTCCCAGTCCTCATTACTTTGGAAGTACAGTCTGTCATTTTTAAGGTGAGGGTGTCTGACAATCTTAATAAGAAATAAAAATTATTTTTAAACCATTTTCACTTTTATGCAAAAGTACTTCAGCGATTCTTTGTATTTAGTTAAAAACCTAAAATGTTATTTTAAGAGACATTTTGCACAGTAAAAAGAGACCTGATTTTCACTAGGTCTAGATGCTAAATTGACTGGAATAATACGGTGATTTTTTAAATTACAGAATTTTAAAACTAAAGCTGCACTACCTTGTTTTACAGATGTCTAAGCAAACTGTTTACATCAAAAGTTAGACCAGTAGAGCAGAAAATAACGAGATTACAGGAAAGAAGACTCTCTGGGACCAAAGAACGCAGAGTATCTCTGTGACTTAGACCACAGGCATCCAGGCTGCTGGGTTTGTCTTGAGCTTGAGCCAAAACAGTTTCCTCTCAAACCAGGCGCTAGTACTTAGATATTCTCAGTCACTTTGCTCCAAACTCATTTTTGGCTCAGCAGCTCTCTGAACTGCTGCTTTTTTGGTGGCTTCTGAGTCCATTCAAGCATCCAAGGCAGAGAAATTCCTGAAACCTTTCAGCTAAGTTCTGGCCTCCCATTCCATCTCACAGATCATATCGTTGAACTTCTCCGGAAGACACAGCCTGTGCCTTTATGACCATTTCAAATTTGCGAAAGTGGTCAAATATAAAATAGACGAGAGGAACTCACAGGAAACATGTGGGGACTCATGCAGCTGGACCAGGGAATGGAATGTCCTCAGCAGCCGCTGAGTTCAGTGCTACAGGAAAAGATGAGCACAAGACAGAGAGGAGCTGGAAACAGAAGTCAGATGGTGAAGGATAGGTAAGAACAGTCCTTTTCAAATTCCCTTTCAAAAGCAAACTCATTCTTTTTAAAGTGGATTAGTCCGCAGCGTGGCATACTAGGAAAGGACATAGCATGCAGTTAGAGGTCTTAACTCGGACGCCCCGTTTCCAATATGATTATTGTCTACAGGAAAGACACCGCATCCTCTCAGCCTCTGGTTTTTCTTCTGCAAAACAGGAACCACAATGCTTACTTCCGAGGTAAGCCGGGAAAATTAAATTAAATGTGCAAATGTGCCAGGCACACTGCAGGGACAGTGAAAGCATTCAACACTGTTCAATTACATTTTACAAAGTGGGCTGGATTTGCATTGTGTAAGCAGATGGAAGAAATGAAAAGCTGCTGCTAAATAAGAAAACATTGTCTTCATGAAATTTAGTAGCCGGGGGTCTAAAGTAAGTAAACTATAAAGGATTTTAGGTAGTAAAAATTACCAAGGAGAAAAATCATGCAGGGAAGGGGGACAAAAAGTTGGAGGGGGTTTGGAGGGGGTGGCACAAGACCTGTAATTCTAGAGAAAGGACTTTCTATAAAATATTTGAGTAAAAACCTCTGTTGAGCAAGGAGGTGAGCCATACCGATATGTGGGGGAGGAACATTCCAGACAGATAGAACATCGAGTACCAGGGCCTGGCAGCAAAAGATTGCCTGGCATGTTCTTCAAGGAGTCAGTGTGGGTGCAAGAGAGTGAGTGAGCAGATTACCCATGTGGCCATTGTGGGGAGGGGGGTATCCAAATCATGCAGGACCTCGAAAGGACTTTGGCTTTTACTCTTAGTGAGGCAGAAAGCCAGGGTCGGATGCTGAGCTGTGTTTAAAGGATCCCTTTGGCTGTTGCGTGATTAGACGGCAAGGGTGATGGGGCAGGAGCCTACTGCACCCACCCAGGGTGAGACGAGGGTGGCTCACCAGGATCAACAGCAAGAAAAGAAGCTGAAGGCATCTGGATGTAATTTTTCAAGCACAGTCAAGAAGATCTCGTGATGTATTTAATGTGGCATGTAAGGGAGGAGAGGAGGGATGGATGAACTTCATGGGTTTGGGCCACAGGCACCAGAAAAATGGAGCTGCAGTGAAACAGGTTGGGGGAGGGGATGCCTAAGAGGGCAGGAGCTTAGTTTTGGACATGTTAATTTTGAGAAGCTGTTCTGTTCTGACATGTCCAAGGGGAGATGACAGTAGGCAGATGAAAATATGTGTCTGGAACTCAGGGGAGAGAACAGAACTGAGGAAGAAAAATTGGAAGGTATTAGCATGTAGATGATATTTAAAGCCATGAAGTGAGACGATTTCATCAAGAGAGTGAGTATAGAAGACAGGGTAAGAGGGAGGGAGGAAGGGAGGGAGAGCACAAGAGCGCTAGGCACAGAAGGACAGAGAGAGAGAGAGAAAGAGAGAGAGAGAGAGAGAGAGAGAGCGCTAGGCAGAGAGAGAAATATCTCCAGGAACAACCCCCTGAGGCACACAATGCTTATAGTTTGGGAGATGGAGAGACATGAGCAAAGGAAATACAGCAAGAGCCAGGGATGAAATCAGGTGACAACGGTATCCTGAAGCCAAAAAGAAAGGTTTCCAAGAAGGAGGACCTAGTCAAAATGAGGTCATAGGTGACTTTGACAAGAACATCTTGATGGGGGCTTAAGGCAAAAGTCTCACTGGAGTAGATAGGAAAATATCAGGAATGAAATCCAAAACCAGAGGTACAGACAACCTATTAGGGCACCAGCTGGAGGTACAAGTGAGTGAAAAGAGGGTTCTCTTGTGAGTGACAGCTCCAACAGGGAATACTCCATAGTGAAAAGGACATTGACGATCTAGACAAAGCGAGTCAAATTGTTGGCAATGCCCTTACGTAGGCAAGAGAAGACGGAATCTAGGGCACAAAGGGAGTTTGAATGGACCCCTAGCAAAGACAGTTCCCTCAATTAAACAGAAAGTGTGATCATCAGCTGAGCATGTGGAAGATCAGAGTGTTCAACATTGAACATTTAATTTGATTCAATGATGACTGAAGGCAATGAGGTGAAGTTATTGTTAGAACCCTCAGGCTACCTTTCTGTGCTGTAAGGATGTCAAAATGGGACCCCACAACCCCTTCACAGGGTATGTGCATTTTACTCTAAGGTTTATCTTGAGGGCTCAAGAGTCAGGTGAAACTCAGGAATCAGCCAATAATTAAAATAGAGATTTTGTATCCTGAAATGAAACCTTGTACATAAACTGCTTTTTCTGACTACAGTGAGGTTGGGAACTATCCTATATAAGTAATATTTATATAAGAAATAAATTTTGGAAAAAGATTGCATGTAATTAGGCAAAGAAAAAAAAAATACAGTTCTGTACCTTATCAAAATAATAAAGTATTTGTGCAACTTGTGAAAAATGATTCTATATTTCTTTTATTGTATGTGGGTATTTATACAGACATGACCAAAACGATGAAATAAGCAAACTCATTAATATAAGAAAAGCAAACTTCTCATATAAATGTAATCAAGAAAGTTAAATCTTTCATTTTCTCACTATAATTACAGAATAGAGGCATCTAAGAAACACCCCTGAAGAGTTATTATTTATTTATGTAAGCTGGCACTATAATTTTAATAGCCTTTTACCCAAGTGTTTACTCACATTAAACACTTCAATGTGAGATCAGCCTACTACTTGTTTATTCAACTGGATGCCTTCTTTTCATCAAATTAGTCTTATTTTCTTCATGCTTCCATTCTTAAAAGTATATAGTTCAAAAATAAATAATCCTCGAGCGAGGCTAAATAAGAAAAAAAGAGAGAGAAAACAAATTACTAGTATCAGAAATGAAAAAGGGACATTACTACAGATCCCATGTCAATTAAAAGGATAATAAACGAATACTATAGCCTGGCTGGTGTTGCTCAGTGGATTGAGCATTGTCCTATGGACCGAGAGGTCCTGGTTCAATTTCCAGTCAGAGCACATGCCCGGGTTGTGGGCTTGATCCCTGGGTGTGCAGGAGGCATCTGACAGATGTTTCTCTCTCACATCAATGTTTCTATCTCTCTCTCCCTTTCTCTCTCTCTCTAAAAAAGAATACTCTATGCCCCAAAATTTGATATTCTAAATGTAATAGACCCACTCCTTAAATGACACAATCTGCCAAAATTCACACAAGAAGAAACAGATGATCTGCGTAGGCCTATATCTATTAAAGAAATTGAATCAATGATTTATCATCTTCCAAAACAGAAAGTACCAGGCCCACATTAGTTTGCTGGTAAATTTTATAAAACATTTAAGGAAGAAATTGTACCAATTCTCTATAATCTCAGAGAAAGAAAGCAGAGAGAAAACTATAGACCAAAATCCTTCATGAACATAGATACAAAAATCCTTGAAATATTGGCAAAATGAATTTTTAAAAAAGCATAAAAAGAATTATACACCAAGACCAAGTGGAGTTTATCCCGGATATGCAAGGTTGGTTCAACACTTGAAAATCAGTTAATATAATCCATCACATCAATATCAACAACAACAAAAATCACAGGACCTATCAATAGATGCAGAAAAACATTTGACAAAATGCAACACCCATTCATTACAAAAAACTCTCAGCAAACTGGGAATAGAGGGGAACTTCCTCAACTTGATAAAAGTTATCTACAAAAAAACCTAGAGCTATCCTACCTAACGGTGAGAAACTCAAAGCTTTCCCACTAAGTTCTTGTACAAGGCAAGGATTAGGTACCCACTAAGATTACCACTCCATTTCAACATCACATTGGAAGTTCTTGCTAATGTAACAGAGCAAGAGAATGAAACAAACGGTATAAATATGGGAAAGAAAGGAATAAAACTCTTTCTGTTCTCAGATGACATAATCATCTATGTAAAAAATCTGAAAGAATCAACAAAATAAACTCCTAGAACTAATAAATGATTATAGCAAGGTTGCAGGGCACAAGGCTAACATATAAAAGTCCATTGCTTAGCTACATGTCAGCAATAAACAAGTGGAATTTGAAATTAGAAACACAATACCATTTACATTAGCACCCCCAAAAAATAACATACTTAGGTATAAATCTAAATGTTTATACACAAGACCAATATGAGGAAAACTACAAAACTCTGATGAACATAATCAAAGAAAAAATAAATAAATGAAGAGATAGTCCATGTTCATGGTTAGGAAGACTCAATATTGTCCAAATGTCAGTTCTTCTCGACTTGATCTACAGATTCAACGTAATTTGAGTCAAAATCCCCAACATGTTGTTTTATGGATATTGACAAACTGATTCTAAAGTTTATATGGTCAGGCAAACAACCCAGACTAACCAACACAATACTGAAGAAGAACAGAGTTGGAGGACTTAACGCTACTTGACTTCACGATTTACTGGAAAGCTACAGTGATCAAGACAGTGTGGTATTAGTGAAAGAATAGACAAATAGATCAATTAAAAAGAAGAGACAGCCCCAAAATAGACCCATCTAAATATAGTCAACTGATCTCTGATAAAGTAGCTAAAACTATGCAATGGAGCAAAAATAGTCTCTGCAACAAATCGTGCTGAAAAACTAGACATCCGCATGCAAAAACAATGAATCTAGACACAGACCTTACACCCTTTATAAAAATTAACTCAAAATGGAGTATATATCCATATGTAAAATGCAAAAATATAAAACTCCAGAAAAAACCTAGATGACCTTGGATATGATGATGCCTTTTTAGATACAACACCAAAGACATAATCCATGAAAGAAATAATTGATAAGTGGACTTCATTAAAATTTAAAAATTCTGTTGTGCAAAAGGCAGTAGTATCAAGAGAATGAGAAGATAAGCCATAGACTGAGAGAAAATATGTACCAAAGAGATTTCTGCTAAATGACTGTTATCTAAAACACATACAGAACTCTCAAAACTCAACAATACTAAAACAAACAACCCAATTAAAAAAGGGTGGAGAACCTTGACAGACACCTCACCAAAGAAGACAAACAGATGGCTAATACGCTTATGAAAAGATGCTCCACATCACATGTCATCAGGAAAATGGAAATTAAAACAACAATGAGACACCACGACACACCTATTAGAATGGCCAACATCTAGAACACCATCAACCCAAAAGCTGTGAAAATCTGGAGCAAGAGGAACTTTCACGCACTACTGATAAGAATGTAAACTGATACACTTTGAAAGATGGATATTTTGAAAGATAGTTTTAAAGCTAAAAATACTGGTTTCTCACAAAACTAAGCATACTCTTACCATCTGATACAGCAATTCACGCACCTTGCTATTTACTCAAAAATGTACATCCATACAAAAACCTGCACATAGATGTTTACAGAATATTTATTCATAATTTCCAAAACTTGGAAGTAACCAAGATGTTCTTCAGTACATAAATGGATAAATAAATGGTATTACATCCAGACACAGACAATGGGACATTATTCAGCACCAAAAAGAAATGAGCTATCAAGCCCTACAAAGACAGGAGGGAACCTTAAATACATATTACTAAGTGAAAGAAACCAATCTGAAAAGTCTATGATTCCAGCTACATGAATTCTGAAAAAGGCAAAACTATGGAGACAAAAAAGAAGGGGGAGGGGTGACTAGGCAGAACACAGAAAAATTTAGGGCAGTGAAAATACTCTGTATAATATTATAATGATGTATCTATGTCATTATACATTTGTCCAAACCCAAAGAGTGTACACCACCAAGAGTGAACCCCAAGGTAACCTAGTTACTTTGGGTGATCATAATGTATCGACGTAGGTTCACCCTTGGTAACAAATGCACAATTCTTGTTAGTCACACTAATAGCTGGAGAGGCCATGTGTGTGTGGAGGCAGAGAAATATGGGAAATCTCTGTATCTTCCTCTCAATTTTGTTATGATCCCTTTATTGCTCAAAAAAAAGTATTTTTTATTCTACATTTCTTCTTTATTTTTCAATGTATTGTAGTTTATTTCATTTTTTCTATCACCATTTATCCCCCCATACACCCTTCCACCTCCACCCACCCCGCAATCACCACACTGCTGTCCATGTCCATGAGTTTTCTCTCTCTGTGTTTTTCTTTTTTGCTCAATCCCCTCACGCACACTCCAACATGCCCTCCCCACCAGAGCTGTCTGCCGGCTATCTATGAGTCTGTCTCTATTTTGCTTGTAGTTCAGTTTGCTCCTTAAATTCCACATATAAGTAAAATCATATGGTGCTTGTCTCTCTCTGACTGGCTTATTTCACTTAGCATAAAGTTCTCCAGGTCCATCCATGCTGTGGCAAAGGGTAAAAACCACATGAGCATATCAATAGATGCGGAAAAGCATTTACCAAAAAAAAGTATGCAGTTCAATACATTTGTATTTACTCCAAGAAACACTAGAGGGAGCTTAATTTTTTAAAAAAGCTTTTTATAATATGAAAAAAAATGCCATTGTTTATAAAATATTATTACTACTGCTCCCATTTTAGGCTTATAAAATTAATTTACTGGCAAGTAAATTAACTGGAATTTTAACTGATTAGACAAGTTTGGCAATAAAACTAGTAAGTTAATAAAATAAAGTTAGACTAAAAAATTAGAGTATATCAAAATAATCAGCACTTGGTAACATTTAATCTGTTAGATATTTTCATACAGGACATGATAATTTAATAAGAACATATGTCTTGGTCCTTTATCGTGATCCATGAAAGTATAAAGTCATCTAAACAAAATACTAAAACTGAACACTTAAATGAGCACTTTTAACTTATGAAACGTCTGAACGACTGAAGGGAGAACTTCTCAAGCGCGGCTAGTTGCGAAATGGAATGGACCTTGGGAAGAGGCAAGGGAGCGAAGGCCAAGCCCTTGGGGACCCTGACATGACAAGCTCTGGCTGAGGTCTGAGGTTGTAGATAAAGCTGTAATATTATCAGGAAGCATATAACACCATGGATTTCCCAGAAACCTATTTTTGTCCTGGCTTACTGTATTACTTCAGATATTTATACCAGCACAACAGATTTTTCACCTTGCACATGAAAATCAGACAACATCTTGAGCTTCTAATCGGAGACAAGTTTCTCAAACACATGATCATTACCCACTCACTATGCAAATGTCTTCCTTCTTCCAAGAAGAAAAGCCCTAACTGCCTACCACCCAAGGATAAAAAGGAAAACATGTGTTTGCTCTCTCCAAAACTGGGCTGGAAGGAAAGGCAATGGCCAGCCACCAGCTGCCTCATCTCTGACTTGGACTCGGATGAAGGACAAGCACTGTCTCACATGGTGATATTCACACTGGAGCTCTGTGCTGCCCCCCATCCAGCCCTCCCAGCAGAACTAACCCCCTGCAAACAAACTTAAGTCACAGTGGAGTGTGCCTGATACAGCTGCTCCTAGTGACATACAAAATCCATACAATGAAAACTTGCTGAAAAACGTGCAGTTCTGGTGCTTATTCTTTCTTCCTGTCTGCAACTATGATGAACATTACCTAGAAAAGGTTCTGGTCAGAAAAGACTGTTTTCAGAGCTGATGCTGGATGTTTAAAGATGTTCTTCCTTGCCCATCAGCATCAAAGATCCCCTCCTCCCCTTCTCTTGTGTGGTCTGGCTAAATCCCACCAAGGGAAAGCGTATAATGATTTAGGTGACTCAAACAACCCATCTTCCTGTCATCTTTAATTACAGAAAATAATGAAAAGCCTTAGCCTTTCAGAGTTCTGGAGAAAAAATATATTCCTCCTACGCACTCCACAGACCTCTGACTTGAAACCACACTAATGAATAGAGTAATTCTAAAGCAATAAACCTCTACTTCTGAAGTCTCTGTAATGTCGCCATATTGCCCGAAAGCCACTTGGAAGAGCGCATTGCCATGACCAGCCTTTGGCCGGCACACACCAGGCCCTACACGCCCTTGGACGTGCCTTGTGGACAGACTTCCTCTCCCCTTCACAGAACTCAATCACATGACACCACCATCTTTCAATTAACTGATCTTCGATTGCTTTTCAAGTAAACTGGTAACCTAGTATACCAAAGCCCCCCCCCCCGCAATTATTTTTATTTATCAACTTTTATGTATGTCCACCATTTAACTGCCAAATTTTAATTCTTTGAAGAAAACTCTCACTTTAGAATTTTAAACAGAATGTGTGGCACTGAACTATTTCTCATGAGGTAACAGCCTTAATTTTCTAACCCCCAAAATGCTTGCTCATATCTATACTGAAAGGACTAAGATGACAACAATGCTTCAGTGCTGACATTACAATCAACACGACTGAAGATCAAAGAAATTAGGGAAATCTGTCCAGTATCGACTAGTAATTAGCCTGTACAGTGTAAATGTGACCAGAACTGATTTTCATTAACATTTCCAAATCTGATCAAAGTCAGAAAGCAAATTCAAAGCAAATTAGCAGCCTTCTCTGTGTGTGTGTGTGTGTGTGTGTGTGTGTGTGTGTCTGTGTGTGTGTGTGTGTGTGTTCATATATGGATTGCTTTCAAGAAATAATATGATTTTTAAATCATTTGTGAAGTACTTAGGAAATAGTCGCTGTTTTACCTAAACAGCACCCATTTTAATTTAGAACAAATAGCTCTGGTGGACACTGCTGATTCTTGCACCCTTCCCCTCATCCAATCTCCCACCTCCCCACAAAGCAGGCCACAATGAAGGGTATGTCATCCAAGCTGGACCAGTGACAGATAGAGGGGTGGGCACGGGACCCACGTCAGGTCAATCTAAGTCGCTCCTCAATATTTTTCAGTAGTAGATGACACACAGCTGAGGTCTCAAGCTGGAGGAAGTTAGTCTGGCTCCAGAGGTGACCAACTCCCTTCACTGCAGGAAGCCTGGAGTAACACAAAATGAAACTAAGAGGAAAAGAGAATTAAAGCCAAGCTGGTGTGGCTCAATGGGCTGGGTGTCATCCCATGCACAGAAAGATTGCTGGTTCAAATCCTGGTCAGGGCACATGTCCAGGTTTCGGGCTGAATCCCCAGTAGGACGTGTGCAGGAGGCAGCCGATGGATGTTTTGCTCTCACGTCGATGTTTTTCTCTCATTCCCTCTCCCTTCCTCTCTCTCTTAAAATCAATTTTTAAACATCATAAAAATACAAAAAGATGCTGGCTCTGTTGCATCATCTTTAAAAGAAAACAAGATACAGCCTGGCCAGTGTGGCTCAGTGGTTGAGCATCGACCCATGCACTAAGAGGTCGCTGGTTCAATTTCCAGTCAGGGCACATGCCCAGGTTGTAGGCCTGATCCCCAGTGGGGGGCATGCAGAAGGTGACCAATCGATGTCCTCTCTCATCGATGTTTCTACCTCTCTCTCTAAAAATCAATAAAGAAAGAAAATAAAAAAAAAAGAAAAGATACAGAGAGAAAGTCCTGGTAGGGTCAGATCTCTGGTTGTAGATAGCCTTGGAAGTATGACTCAGGAGCTCTGGGTCTCCAATTCTGGGGGTTAATCAGGATCCTTTCATGGGTGGCGATGTTCACCCTTGCCTCTGAGTCCTAACTAGAAGCCAAGGCTATGAGGATCTCTGGGATTGAGTTCTTCTGCTATGACTGAAACCCAAAAGAGCAACAACTGGTTACACAAAATACAAGTTTATTCCCTTCTCATACAAAAGTCCAGTTAGGGGTGCAGGGCAGTTTTGGTACTCCATCATGCCATTAAAATCAAAGACTTTGGTCCTTTCTACCTTCCTGTTCCATCTTGGGGTCCTCGATCTCACTGTCCAAAACAGTATCAACTGTATTCCTGGCAGCAGGATGTGAAGAAGGAATGAATAGAAAAGAGAGCAAGGGGTATTCCCCTGCCTACCTCACCACACACACACACACACACACACACACACACACACACAACACTCTCTTTCTATGGAAGCTGTCACACACAAAAAGCTACTTACACCCCACCAGCCAGAACTAGAGGGATGCCTAGCAGCAAGAGAAGCTAGGAAATTCCTAACTCTGAATGGACCCGCACCTGGTAAATTCCATCGCTAGAGAAGGGAGAGCAGACATCAGGAACGGCTTGCATTCCCTCATGACTGTCAATGATTCATCAGGAAAAAAGGCACCAGTCAGAGCTCCTCAACAAAGAAAAGCTGGGGACAGGTATAAGCCAGAGTATTAAGTCATGTAATGGTTCTAAAAAAAAACAAAGACTTGTGTCAAAGCAGCAGAACTATGTAGTTAATAAAGATAAGATTGGACTGGGTGTTTCCAAAAAAAACTTATGACCAGCCCTCATGGGACTGTAGTTTCTCATTCAAAGATAATAAAGCATTTCTGATGGTAATGCAGTTAGCTACATCAACAGTCACCACTGAAGTTTGTCACTGTTTTTTCTAACTAAAGCCATGTTAGTGTGGTCTTTACATTGATGTTTACATGTCTATAGAGATAGCAATGGAGAAACAACCCACAAATAACCACCTAATACTTATTTCATCCTGTAATATGCCCCTGAACATAGTATTCTGGTGTAGTCACAAAGCAATGAGACTAGTTAATAAATGTAATTATAATTAACATTTTAATTATGTTTTATCTTGGGAACTATGGATTCAGTTCATTCCAATAGGCCAAGCACAGGGAACACTGTCATCTTTTAAATCAGCATTTATCTTCTTACAAGAATTTATGGAGCAGCTGAGAGTTGACGATGTCTGTAACTTTTCATTTTAGTCATTTGGGGTATGTATTACATACATTTCTGTTTTCTTAAACGGTATCAGTAGGCGTGATGTAAATGTTTCTGTCGTAAAGAGTGAAGATCATACCTTCACTGTAACACAGTAGGGGCCCCTTGTTCCCAGCCAACTGCTAACTAAATATCAAAAACTATTTGCACCAGCCCTGGCCAGTTTGGCTCAGCGGTTAGAGCATCGGCCTGCGGACTAGAGAGTCCCGAGTTCGGTTCCCACTAAGGGCACGTACCTCGGTTGCAGTTTGTCCCCGGCCCCGGTTGGGGTCGTGTGAGTGGCAACCACGCGATGTGTCTCTCTCACATCAACGTTTCTCTCTCTCTCTTTCTCCCCCTCTCTCTCCCGCTCTATCTGAAGATAAATGCAAAAACGTCCTCAGGTGAGAATTAAAAAAAAATTTTTTTAAAAAGCCTATTTGCGCCATAAAGAACCTTCAACCTCAGCCCTGGCCAGTTTGGCTCAGTGCTTAGAGCATCAGCCTGAGAACCAAAGGGTCAAGGGCACGTACCTGGGTTGCAGGTCCGATCCTTGCCCCAGTCAGGGTGGTGCAGGAGGCAACCAATTGATGTGTTTCTCTCAAACTGACGTTTCTCTCTCTCTCCCTCCCTCCCACTCTATCTAAACATCAATGGAAAAATATCTTTGAGTGAGAGCTGAGCTCTATAAGAATAACTGCTGTGGCCATCTGTTTACTTTTGCAGACTGTTTCTCCAAAACTATAGAAGAAGAGGTGTGACATACAAATTATTTTTTGATTCTTTACTATACTCTGCTTGTTTCTAGAAGAAAATGTCTCAGCAATTTTCTTTAATACACTTTTTTATACTTTTGTATATTGACTTTTTTCATTAAATTTATTGGGGTGGCATTGGTTAATAAAATTATATAGGCTTCAAATGCACAATTCTATATACAGCATCTGTATATTGTATTGTGTGCCCACCACCCAAAGTCAAATCTTCTTCCTTCACAATATACTTGACCCCATTTATACTTTCCAACCCCCCACCCACCGTCCCTTTGGTGATCACCATACTGTCTGTGTCTATGGCCCTGAAAGCCAATGAGAACAAAAAGGCTCAACTGCAGCAATCATTTGAGGCAAATATCAGTGTTCTGCCCCGTGGGCACTACAACTGGTTCCTCAAACACAAACGAGCAAAAACAAAGACATTCACCTACCCTCCTGCTAGTCAAGTATGATTTCACTGATAAAGACAAGTCAGAACTTGCAAGATTTAAATTACAAAAATATTTTAATGATATTCCATTATATTGAAAACACTATATGGATCGATTAAACCAGGCTTAATAGAGTTCACTTAGGAACTTGCTACAATGAGTACATAAAAGTAGCATGCAATTATATATTAATGACATGCAAATATACTTTTAATTGATAGAAACAATAAATGCCTTGAATTTCTTTTTTGAAGTATAAAAACTTACAATTTGGGGTTTTCATACTTTAAAAGTTTCATAAATTATAATTACTATAATAAGCTAAAGAGCAGTAGATGAGTACTATAGCTAGGTCTAGCATTTTGTTAGTGAAAAACCCATCAGTAAGATTTTACTCCTTATCCTTTGTTCAGCCTTAGCCTCTGTCTCCATATATTCCAATGTGTATAATAAACATTCATCAATATATTTTAAATTTTATTTTACTAAAAGTTGTTTGAAATTATTAAAAATTCTTTAAATGTATATTAAATCTATATTGATTAGAAACTATTGAAAAATATCACAAAAATCACCTACCCATTCTCACGCTGATTCCTCTCAATCCCTAGATTTTTGCAAAACTCCATAGTTAGGAAAAGGAAACAAACGAGGGGTCTGTCTCTAAAATGGTAATGAGCTAGATAAGATTAAATTTTTAGAATAGCCGCCATCAACAAAGCATCAAACAACAAGTGTTGGCGAGGGTGTGGAGAAAAGGGGACTCTAGTACACTGCTGGTGGGAATGCAGACTGGTGCAGCCACTATGGAAAACACTATGGTGTTACCTCAAAAAATTAAAAATTGAATTACCATTTGACCCAGTGATCCCACTCCTAGGAATATACCCTAAGAAGCCTGAAACACCAATCAGAAAGAATATATGTACCCCCATGTTCATAGCAGCGCTATTTACAATAGCTAAGATATGGAAACAGCCCAAGTGACCATCAGTAGACGAATGGATAAAAAAGCTGTGGTACATATACACAATGGAGTACTATGCAGCTGTAAGAAAGAAAGATCTCTTATCCTTTGAGACAACATGGAGGGACCTGGAGAGTATTATCCTAAGTGAAACAAGCCAAGCAGTGAAAGACAAATATCACATGATCTCACTTATTTGTGGAATATAATGAACATAACAGTCTGAGGAACAGGATAGTCCCAGAGACGTGGAAGTAGGGTACAGACTGACAATTGCCAGAAGAGGGGGTGGGGGAGGGGAGCGATGAACCACAGAACTTGTACGCATGTACTCATAACCAATGGACATGGACAACAAAACTGAGGACGGGGCAGGGAGGGAGGGGGAGGAGGATGTCAATGGGGGAAAAAGGAGAAACATCTGTAACAAAAGTAAATTAATAAAAATAAAAAAAAGCATGATCTTCAACTACAAATAAATGCAAAAGCAAACAAAAAATTTTAAAAAAGTAATATTAAAAAGTAAAAAAAAAAAACAGATTAAATTTTTTTACATCATCAAGGAATGTATCATAATTTAAAAACAATCGCCCTGGCTGGTTTGGCTCAGCGGTTGAAGCGTCGGCCTGCGGACCAGAGAGTCCTGGGTTTGGTTTCTGCTAGGGGCACGTACCAAAAAATAAAATAAAATAAAAAATAAAAACAATCAACTTTCCTGAATTCTTTAAGTAGAAATTATCTCCCTCCCACCCATGGTATAGAGTAGGCACTCAACAAATATTTATGAATAAACCGTCAAACCATTTTGTTTTTATCCTCATGGTACTTATGACCTTACGACTTGTATATAATTTGTCTTCTTCCCTTGTGGCTCCTTGCTTGGTACTCAGTGTAATCTCATCATGGATTTCCTGGGCACACAGTGTGTCTGCTTCCCTGAACTATTCTTTCCCACCTCGTACTCCCCAGCTCCTAGGCCATTTCTAAACTTACCTCCAGCGGGCTGACAGACTTCTTTCTGGGCACCCCTGTAGCAATGCACCAGATCACCCTGACAGTAACTCTCCAGTTCCTCAAATATTATACTTCAATTTAACAACATCAAAAGATCACGGGGAAAAATGTTTAAAAAGCTACTGCAAAAGGTAAGAATATGAGCCCAAAAATTTGAAAATGTAATTATAATTAAAGATTTCTTTATACAGATACCAGTTCAATGATTTCCTTATGATTAATCTACAAGTTTGTAAACTGATTCAGAAAAAGAAAAAAAAAGAATTTGGGAAAGAGTATTCCTTCAATGTTTCTGAAATGAAACAGAAATAAACATTACATTTTTTAAAACTCCAGTCAGGTTAAAAGACCGCAAAGTAAAAACTTTCAGAAACCTCCTTGCCTTTATTAAACATTCCTAGAACTTTTGATGACCTATAAATATTGGAAAAACACATATGTTCTCTTTTAGCCTAGAGAATAGAATGTGAAGAACATAAAAACATCACTAATAAATATTCCATGCAAACTGCCTCCAAGACATATCAGGAGGTGATCAAGTGTCCTTGAGAGAACTGAAACAAGCGAGAACAAACCACACTGCTCTTCAACCTGGGAGACCCTTTGACCTGGGAGGCCCTTTGCTCAGGTTTCCCCAAGATAACATCATTCCCTTCAGGGAAATTCCCCTCCATCACCCTTTCCAACTGGTTCCCAAGCCGAGCCCAGGAGCAGCACCAGACCCCTCCAAATCACCCACAGACACAACAAACCATATTTGGTCACCCAGTGGCATCCCTCTCCCACAGATGCCTCCTGCCTTCTTATCTATTACTAGCACAAAGCATAGCACATATGGCTCACACTCAATATATGTTTGCAAAGTGAATGAACAAATGAAGGAACAAACAGGTAATCAAGGAGAAAATGGTTCTGCCCACTTTCCCAGATCAGAACACTGCAAAGGTTCTTGCCTGAGCCCAGAGTGTTTTCATTTGGGAAGACAGTACTGATCACAAGGGGAAAGCCACCTAAAAGCAGGTGCCTATTCTGAACAGAAAGCCTGATAAAAGCCTTTTCATAACCATTGCTAATGGACACACTGGACAATTTATAAATGAATATTGGAAAAGGTTAGCTATTTGTAAATAATGTTTGCTATAGACTGACTTTGTGCACTTCCTAGATAATAATAGGACTTACTTTGTGCACTTTCTAAATAATTTATCGAGTATTTATTATGCACCAGGCACTGTTCTAAATGCTTTACATATTTTAAATCCTTCAATGCTCATTACCATCCTTTGAGGTAATTCTATCATTATTCTGACTTTACAGACAGGAAACTGCCCTATATTCTTCATATTTGCTCAACTCGCTCATTAAATCATGCTAACTGAATCAAGAAAATGAATATAACTTGAGAGAAAAATGAGATCAAATGAACTAGACATCAAACACTGGGTTTCTGTGTCAGTGTTTGTTTATGATTCCCCGACCAGGGCCGGGGACCAAACCGCAACCGAGGTACGTGCCTTTAACCAGAATCGAACCCACGACTCTTTGGTCCTCGGGCCGATGCTCTAACCGCTGAGCCAAACCGGCCAGGGCAGTTTACAGTGTCTTTGTATAATTCTGTCTTCCAAGGCTTAAACATAAATACTAGGTAGAAAACAAAAGGAGTAGTAAAGTTAATGTACAGCTGTGTTATCAAATATCTAATATCAATACCTACTGAGTCAAGCTCCCAATATACTGTCCTAAGTATGTCGATTCAAACTACGAAGTTAAATTGTTGGGCTATAAGTTTGGACCACAAACTATAACTATTATTTAGCGTGTCTAATAAAGAATGCACTATAAAAACAGTTTTTATGAACATTCTGCACTTTTTATGTGATTTCATAAAAATGACACTTGCTGTAAAATAATAAAACGTGGTTTCTAATATAGCTTTGTTGTTTTCTTTGATTCCAGCTCACTGTTAAATAATAAAATAAAAAAGACAAACACAAATAAGAAAATATTTATCCAGAGATTACCACTACTGAATTGTCAGTAAACACCCCTCCAGACATATCTCATGGGCATATCATTAGTAAAGGTATAAAATGTTGAATAAATAGGGTCATTCTAAACACAATATTTTGTGACCCCCCTCCCCCCACCCTTGTGCTTGAAAACGCGGCTTAGGTGTATTTCCATCTCAATAATTCTATATTTTTATTATTATTTTTAAAGTGCTTTCTAGAATAACAATTATCATGCTCTAAAATTGTTGAGATTTGTAAGAGTTTTTGTGTGGCTATATTTATCAATATTTACCAAATTAGATATTACAATTTAAAAATTTTTCATATTTATTTATTCATTTTAAATAACAATAAATCATTACATATTAACCTAAGTGATGTATTTTTATAAGTAACTTAATTTTTCAAAACAAAAGTTTTGTAATAATATTGGTATTGTTTTACATTTTTGCAAATCCCTTAAATGTCTAACTTAATAGAATCTTATCTAGTTCTGTATTCGATCTGTTGCAATATGCTGTTTTGGTTGAAGTATATGAAGAAAGTCCAGTAGCACACAAATATATATAAATGAAAAAAGGAGGATTTTAAGATCCCTTTCAGATCATTGTAAATATTCTTTTCTGACACCATCCCTCAAACCAATAAATGACAGTTTTTTATAAGTCTATTGCAATGTGAACTTTGAACTATATCAAAGTTCATTGATACTATAGCAATGAACTTTCTGTATGCCGTTCAATTAAAATCCATTTTTAGTTGAATTTATTGGAGTGACACTGATTCACAAAACCATACAGGTTTCAAGTGTACAACTCAACAAAACATCATCTGCACACGACATCGTGCACCCACCACCCAAAGCAGTCTCTCTCCTTCCCCATTTATCCCTCCTTTGCTCACCTCCAACTACCCCCACACCCCCTCCTCTCTGACAGCTGTCAGTCTGTTTCATGTATCCATGCCTCTATGTCTATTTTGTTCATTAGAATTGAAATCCATTTATTTTTCTTATACCTTGAATGGATCTTTTCAATGCATGACTTCATAAATCATGCTTTGGTCTTCTGGATAATACTGGTTCACTGAGTTATACAAATGTTGACTTTAACACACTTTATTAAGTACTACCAAAGTATCACACTTGTTAACATCGCCACAGTCTCATCAGAAGTCTTTAGCATTGGCAAGTTCACAGTGATAAATACATTTTCCCAAAATTATCAATACTATCAGTTGTTTCCATTAAAGTGCTGAGACCATTTGTCCATTTTCAAGATAACGTCTACACTGATTAAACATCTTTTGTTGTGAGTCATTCTTTCAGGTATAAATGGTGTTCCGTGAAAAAGTGACTATTCCAGCTCACCACCTGTATTTCTCTGCTGCTGCCCTAACAAACTGCCAAACACTTAATTTAATGCCTTAGGGTTCTGTAAATCAAAAGCCCAGTACAAGTCTCACGAGACTAAAGTCATGGTGCCGGCAGACTGCGCTCTTCCTGGGAATCTCTGGGAGAGAATGCATTTCCTCACAGTTGCACAACCAAGGACCACTTTCTTTCTGGCTCTCAGCTGAGGGCTCTTCCCAGCTTCTCCAGGGCATCTGCATTCCCTGGTGTATGGCCCCTTCCTCCACCTACAAAGCCAGCAATGGCAGGTCTAGTTCATCTCATATCATGCTTCTCTGACCTTCTCTTTTATCTTCCTCTTTCCCTTTTTAAGGACTCACGTGATTACATTGGGACCACCTGGATAATCAGGACAAACACCCCGTTTCAAGATCCTTAACCTGAACCACAGTTGCAAAGTCCCTTTTGCCATGTTAGGTGAAACAGTCACAGGAATTAGGGCATGAACATATTTAGGGGCCGTGATTCTTCCTACCACACACCCAGACCATGGCACAAATACATTTCCTCCAAACAACCACTGTATTCGGATGTGCACTTCCCATTTTGTCACAGTGACACATGTCAAAAAGATGTGTTCTCAAGGGTCAAATTTAATTAATTGAATAATTTCTACTGATTCATCATGAACACTTTTAAGTGAATGTGGCGTTTTAAAATATATATATTTTTATTGATTTTTTTAAGAGAGAGAGGAAGGGAGAGGGGGAGAGAGAGAAACATCAATGTGAGAGAGAAATATCCATCAACTGCCTCCTGCACAACCCCCACCAGAGATCGAGCCCACAACCCGGGCATGTGCCCTGACCAGGAATCAAACCGGCAACCTTTCGGTGCGTGCAATGACACCCAACCTACTGAGCCACACCAGCCAGGGTGGCTTTTTTTTTAACTGTGAGTTCTTGATGATGAAGAATACAGCGACCACTAGTAGAGTTGGTGCCACCACATGGACTCGTGCTAAGGCACCAGCAGTTTTAGCTACCATTGCTTTTGTACCAGCAGTGACTATGTCAACATAGTGAAAAGGACACAGAACGTCTTAACGTTGTGATGAAAACAGTTTTGCCGACCCACCAAAAGCATCTCAGAGAGCCCCAGAGTTCATGGTAATGGAGTATCCCAACATGCCCACAGCAATAACATATTATAACGTCGACTTAAGTTATCTCCACTGCATTCAATTATCTGCTAAACTTACAGACATATAGATTATAAATGTAACACCTTTCAAAAGTGTTTAAACAGGCTGCAATACCAGCTCTCTTATTTACTGCCGGTGTGGCCTACACAAATGGATCATAAACTGCTCTAAATCTTTGCATATAAAGTTGTTTAATAATACTAGTTTCAATGACTGTTACAAGGAGTAAATGAGAGTATATGTGCTCAGTACACAATAAGTGTTCACTAAACAGTAGCCATTGTTGCTCAACATCTATTCTGGGTTCAAGCATTCAGGCTTTTTACAAAATTGATAGACAGACTGCAAAATTCCAGATTCCTCTCATACTTAACACAGGACCTTGCCCTGGTCAGGTTGACTCAGGGGTTAGAGCACCGGCCCGCAGACCAAAGAGTCTCCAGCTCGATTCCTGGTCAAGGGCATGTACTTGGGTTGCAGGTTCAATTCCCAGCCCAGGATGAGGCACATGTGGGAGGCAACCAATTGATGTGTCTCTCTCACATTGATGTCTTTCTCTCTCTCTCTCTCTCTCTCTCCCCCCCCCACCCCTCTTCTACTCTCTCTGAAGATCAATGGAAAAAATACCCTTGAGTGAAGATTAACAAAAAATAAAATAAAAAATAAAAACACAGGACCTCAATATGCTTACTTGAATCCTGTTTACGACAGCTAGAACCATATGAGGGATCGACAGGAGTGCTTACCTTCCCTGCAGTCAAATCAATATAAACAACATTGAGGGGAGATTTGGAAAAAAGACAAGAGCATTCATCATACTGTGTATGTCTCATACTAAACTTAAGTCACAACCACATCTTTTTTCTACGTAATTTTATTTCAAAAGCTACCATCTGTGGGTTTTTTTTTTTCTTTTTTGCTCTTTGAGAAAAGTACTATATGTAAAAAACAGATTCATTTATAGAAAAGCTTAGTTTTATCTCACTATTATGTTTCCAGAGTTGGTTTATGTTTTATTTTTAATACTGTAGATTATGAGATACAGTTAAACAGATTAAATAAATACTATAGAATTAAAAATCATATTTTGACTAGGTAAGTCATGTCATCATTTCAGGAAATCAGTCTGATCAATTCAGGCATAGCAATTATTGAAATTTATCAACCCAATTAAAAATCCAATCAATTTAGTTATAGTCTAATTGGCTACTGCATATCAATTCTAGGCATCAAACAATTGTGTTTGTCAGATGCAGACAAAGACCAGCAAAAAAAAAAAAAAAAAAAGTGAGCAGAAAGATCTAAAGGTCAACAAGTTAAAACGCTCAAGACTGTGGGAAATTATCAGCAATTCAGAAGTCTGAGGTCCCAGAAGTCACAGAAAGAATTAGTCCAGAAGACTTAAGTTTTTTTTGTTTTGTTTTGTTTTTGTACATGCCCCTAGCGGGAATCGAACCCGGGACTCTCTGGTCCGCAGGCCAACGCTCCAACCGCTGAGCCAAACCGGCCAGGGCCAGAAGACTTAAGTTTTTAAGGCAAAAGTTTTAAATGAAAAGGTCAAAACACAGATTAAGTGGAAAGTCAAGTCTCAGTGGTAAAAGGTCCAGCATCCAGGAGATTAATTAGGTGCCAGTCTATCTGCAGAGTGGTCAGGATTTGGAATCCACTGAGACAGGGCTTTTCCCTCACTCCCCCAGCACTCATGCTCGTGTTTTTAAATGTGTTACTAATTTCTGACGCCAGGGGGCGCTTTTACTGCCGCTTTCAGCAATTTTCATTCACTGTGTGGTTCCTATTCTTCTGTACTAATTTAGAATAGAATAGCAGCCCCAGGCTTAGAACATAATAGGTGAAAGTGAACTGGAATCTAAATCTAACCTTCTGCCTTTCTAACAGTATTCCCCCAGGCTTGGAGTAAAAGCATAAGGATGTTGCGCAAGAACTTCAGAGAGATTTAGCTACCAAAGCCAATTCTCTCTTCCAATTAAAATCCTTGCAAGAGTGCTCACTATCTCTAATCGCTCTTCTCCCTTTCCTTCTTGAAACCACATCAGTCAGGCAATTGCTCCCATTATCCCATCAAACCAGAGGTCTGACTGCCACACGCTCACTCCAGAGGTTAATTCTCAGTCCTCTTTCTGGACTCAGAGAGAGCATCTGACAGATAAGATCACTTCCTCTCCTCAGGAACACTTTCTCCACTTGGCTTCCAGACACTACCCTGTCCTAGTTTTGCTCCACTTCCCCGGCTCTCCCTTTTCAGTGTCTTTTGCTTATTCCCTCTCATCTCCCAGAACTCTAACCCTTGGAGACACCCTGGGCTCAGTGATTGGGCCTCTTCTCTCTTCTGTCTGTGCTCACTCCACTTAGTAATGTCATCCAGTCTCACAGCTTCCAAGCTTCTGCACTATCTGATTCCAACGACCTCTCTGAGCCCATCTCTTACCACTCGACCCGACTCAGTCTGCTCCAGCCAAATGGCCTCCTTATGCTCCTTCCAGAGACCAGTAGACTTCCTGCTCAGGTCTGAGAAACTCCTGTCCCTCTCCCTCACTCACCTCCTTTATTTATTTTTTTTCAATTTTTATCAATTTATTTTTGTTACAGATGTTTCACCTTTTTCCTCCCTAGACACCCTCCTCCCCATCCCGACCCCCCACTCCCAGTATTGTTGTCTATGTCCACTGGTTACGCATACATGCATATAAATTCTTTGGTTTATCTCATCCATCCCCCCCGCCCCACTCCTCTGAGGTTTGTCGGTCTGAACCGTATTCCTTTCTATGTCTCTGGGTCTATTTTGTTCATCAGCTTATTTTGTTCATTATATTCCACAAACAAGTCATTCACCTCCTTTAGATCATGACTCAACTGTCACCTTCTCGATGAGAATTTCAATGGTCACACTCCCCAAAACTAACTCTCATTCTCTCTCATGCTTTCTGCATTCGTTTTCTCTCTCTTTCCTTCCTTCCACCTCACCCTTTTTGCATAGCTTTTCTCCTTAGTAACTGTTGCTATTTAACATACTATATATTTCACTTCTTTATCTTTTCAACATGTCTTCCCACACTAAAATATAAGCCCCATGAAACCAAAGATTTTTTTAAATGTTTTTATTGATTTTTTTAGAGAGAGAGGAAGGGAGTGAGAGATAGAAACATTGATGTCAGAGAGAAACATCAATCGGCTGCCTCCTGCGCGCCCCCTACTGGGGATCGAGCCTGAAACCCCGTCCTGTGCCCTGACCAGGAACTCTCAGTCATGGTACAGCTTCCAGTCCACTGAGCCACACCAGCCAGGCTGAAACCAAAGATTTTTAATAAATAAATATGCCCAATAAACAAAATATTTGTTGAATTAATAAACAAAAGACTGTGTTTTAAAATGCACCTATAATGACCCTAAAAATTACCATATTAAAAAATCCAAACAGTATGTTCCAAATATTACCACAAATACTACCATATCCTCCTTCATACTTTATTTCTACTTTACAATCAAAATTCATTCTCTGTCACCTGTCTCAGATGTACATTTCCTATAGTTCCACTTATTCACTGGTAATCTTAATCCAAAGGCAAAGAGAAGGTCCCCACAGCAGACAATCCACTTTTCATTTATTGTACTTGTGAGATCACGTAAGTTCTTTCATTTGCTTCTATTTCACTTCAGTATGTCACGGTCACCCCATCGATCTCAGACTTCCCTCTAAGTAGTGCAAACATTTCTCTTCCTTTCTCTTCAGTGAATCCTCCATCTTTACTGAGCCCCTAATCCATCTCTCCTCCTGAGAGAAGGGACTCCAAATTCACAATATACCCTCTTGTTTAAGACCTCCAATCATTTTTTTTTTTTTTTTGGTTTGTTTTTTTATCCTCACCTGAGGACATTTTTGCATTTATCTTCAGACAGAGCAGGAGGGAAAGAGGGAGGAAAAAAGAGAGAGAGAAACATCGATGTGAGAGAGACACATTGAGTGGTTGCCACCCACATGACCCCAACCAGGGCCGGGGACAAACTGCAACCGAGGTACATGCCCTTAGCGGGAACCGAACCCGGGTCTCTTTGGTCCACGGGCCGACACTCTAACCACTGAGCCAAACCGGCCTGGGCCCTCCAATCATTTCTTCACCATAGGCTTCATCTTTTTTATCATCTTAAATATATATTAAAATTTAAATGTAAAGAATACACACACACACAGAGCCCTTCTTTAATCTCACGACTCCACCACTCACTCGGGTCTCCTTTTCCTGGCCTTTCCGCCCAGCCCTCCAGGAATGAAGTGGATAGTCTTTCCTCACACACGCTGAAACCCTTGCCTTCTCACGTCTGATTCTCATTCTACTAAACTGGCCTCTGGAATGTTACACTTAACCACCTTTTTACTAAAATAATTAATATTGTCTTGGTTTTTTAATATTTATATAATAAAAATTATACAGGGCTTATTGTGTGCCAGGCCTTGTTCTGAACATTTTATAAGTATGAATCAATGGATACTCTGTGCTGTGCTAGTTCACCAGATAATATACTCCCCACTACTGCCCACTTGGCTTGCTAGGTGCGGGCCAAACCTACAAAGTGTAGACCTCCCAAGTACTTCCATAAAGGTATTTCAACTAATTTTAAGTTGACTCTTAAAAATACCTTATGAGGAAGACAGGACAAGTATAATAATCTTAGAGAAGTAAACACAAGTTTACTGTCAACTCAGACCCATTTATTTTAAGCTCAAAATCATATTACCGTATTACTTTCTTATTTATTAAGCCAGATTCAGCAGAACTATAGTTTAGAGTTCATGAATTTTAGATCTTGCTAGGGCCCTTGTGAATTATAAAAAAGAAATAACATTAGTAACACAAGAAGCCATCAAAAGCACTGCCATTCATACACACACACACACACACACACACACACACACACACACACAAAATCGTGGTAATTCTGTCTGTGTATTAGTTTGCCAAATGTTTCAGCTGTGATAATTTTTTTGAATAAGGAAAACACAGAAAAAAAAAAACACAAGTGTTCAGAAAGAACCACCTACATTCCAAATACTTGCTAGAACATACATCTTATTATTAAATAACACAAATAATTTTATTTCATATTGCAAATACAACAGAAGCCAGATTTGCCAGCCAATCTTTTAAAAAATTAAAAAGTATGTAGCTTACTGTTTTGTTTGGTTCATGTTTTATTTCTCAGTGTGAGTCCAATCAAATATGCTCTTCCCAGTGAATCTGAACACTGGGAACAATTCTACTGTGCTTTCAATACACTAACAGGGTGTCGAGTTTGAGTTAAAGTAAAACAACAGGAACAGGACTGCATCTAATTAATTTCATTCGACAAACATTACTAAGCATCTCATATGTGCAAGACCCTTGCTAGATTTGCCGGAGCATAAAATGGGGGAGTCACTGCCTTCAAAAAGATTGCATCCAGCAGAGAGATAGCCAAGTACACAAACAACCATTTACAGCGTGTAGGTGCTAAATGCACAAAGTTTTCATATAGAAGTGTGTGAATTAAAAAATGAATGTATGGTATTTTAATATATTTTCTGAAAAGAACGGTGCTGTTTCCCTAAGCATCCAAGTAGTCTTCCTTTAAGAACAAAAGTAGAACTTCTCTGATATCCAGAGATTGAAGGGTGACAGGTGCACACACTGGTCTGTATCGACTCGGCAGCCTGGGAAGGACACATCTACCACTGCTTCTCCCAGTGACTCCTCACCATAGACGCTTTGGCTTTTAACTCTGTGGACTATCTAAACGGGATGATGGGTGAAAAACTGACTTTACCCTAGAAGACCTCCTTCACACTTTTTAAAAAGTGAGTAGTAAAGTTCACAAGTCATAATATGAAATGAATTCCGCAAACATTATAATAAAATACCTATATACTATCAAAGGTGATTTATATAAAGATGCCTTCTATTGCTAGAGATAGAAAACCCATAAGCAGTTTATGAAGTTCACAAACCACTGGGGGGGGGGGGATGACACCTTGCTATGTATCAAAAACTAACTCGTTTTGGTGTTCCTTCCATTTTAATTGGCTAGCTTGTTTAAGCTTCCTTGTTTATATACAGAATCAAGTGGCTTTTGCAGCCCACTGGCGCTGGACTTCCCAAGTCTCATGACCTGCTATTAATGTAGTTCCTGCTTTCAGGCAATGTTTTCCACAGTGTTATTTCACGTGCTTATAATTTACATAAAGGGTGAATGCTTAATCCAGTTTCCTTCATTAAAAATCACAAGCTTCAATTCTCACACCTCCACAGGTGTAGAAAAGATTCAGTACAGACTCACAGACTGCTCCATTCATTATACTAAAACAATAAAGCCTTTTTTTCTTCCAGGCATGAATGCTGCTAATGGAGTTTATATCTCAACCTTTTATTTTCTCAACAGCTGTTTCGAAGGGTGGATAATAGAACTGACCTAGGAGCACCACTGCTCAGGGGTCCAAAGCCTTTTTAGATCTTGTTGACTGTGTTTTTAAAAGATAAAGCTTAAGTTCACTTGCTGGGACAAACCTTCCTGAAATAAGAGTTTTAAATAGTCCCACCTTACCTCACCAGGTTAAAAAGCAAAGATATTCGTAAATAAGGACTAAGAGGGGATACTCCAAACATTTTTGCAGTCTCAGGTAAATCACAATAATGATTTCCATTTAGGTAAAATTTTACAAGTCTGTCATCTAATGCAATTAATTACCAATAAATAAACCCAACAACTAATGCCTGATTGCAATTTCTACAATTCAAAAATATGAATACCAAAAAGAAACAACAATGAGGGGGAAAGACATAAGATAGATTGGGGGAGGGGCGGCAAAAACAAAAAGAAGTAACCACATTCCCTTACATTTATTTATAACATAATTAAGATACAATGTTCTGAGTACTTAGGAATTTTGTTTCCAACAATGTTGGAATAAATTCTGATCAGAACAGACACATTTTCAGATAGGAAACATTCAGAACTTTTCCCATACAACCATTCTGGAAAAGTCATTTAAATATACTTTTGAGCAAAGCAAAAGAGGAAAATAAGAAGCAGAAGTTATAGGATCTAGGAAACAGTGAATCCAAACTTAAGGCTGTGCCCAGACAACAGGGCCATCAGGTCCCAGCTGAAACTGGGTAGCAGGGCTCTAGCTGAGGAGAGTCTAAGAAACAAAGGGTTTCATAGATTAGTTAGTACACTTGTGATTAGAAGAACTTAAGGATACAATTAAAGAAAACAGTCTGAGGAACAGGGTAGACCCAGAGATGTGGAAGTAGGGTGCAGACTGACAACCCTCAGAAGAGGAGGTGGGGGGGGAGGGAAGAGATAAACCACAGAATTTATGTGCATGTATGCATAACTGATGGACATGGACAACAAAGCTGGGGATGGGGTGGGGGGATGGGGAGGAGGGTGTCAATGGTGGAAAAAGGAGAAACATCTGTAACAAAAATTAAAAATAAATAAATAAATAAATAGATAAAGAAAGAAAGAAAAGAAAAAGGATTTAATAAAAAAAGAAAAGAAGGCAAGAAAATATTGGTAGAAACACCAGGGGTGGGGGCAGCAGGGACAACCTATAACACAAAAGATGTATAATTATGGCACACTGACTCTTTAGTGAATATTTACATAGTCACAGTAGCATAAAACCTATTACTGATGATCAAATGTAACCTACAAACAAAGCATGGAATTAAATATGGACACAACATAATGCAATGTCAATTTTAACAACATAAAAAAGTCACAGATACCAGAACTGGAAAGCGGAAGTGGAAGAAGAAATAAAAGCAAAGGTGGAAGAGTTGACATAGAAATTTTAAGAGCTGCCATCTACAGCTAAAGACAACTGAGATAACAGGTAGAAGACCTGAAAATAGTAATAGAACTATATTGTGAGTCAGTCTACATCTTTGGCAGAATGGGTTTTTCTTTTTCTTTTTTTGTTTTGTTTTATTTTGGACTTGGCTTTTTAAATGTCTCCACAAGTAAAACATGACCTTTCCCAGAAAACCTAGTCCAAGTGAACAGGATCACAATCTACCAAAGTTACCTAAACCAAATCACCTAGGAAGTATCCTCCTGTAGTAGATTTGAGAGAGCTTGAAATTCTTCGCAGTTCTCCCATTGAGCGGTGGGGCTATTTGTCCTGCCTTGAAGCAGGGTTTGCCCTTTTTACAAATAGAATGCAACTGAAGTAACATTCTGGGATTTCCAAGCTCAGGCACTAAGGAGGCTTGACTGCCTCTGCTTTTTCACTCTGAAAAAAAAACAGCAGGTATGTAAGCCGTCAGACTGCCACGAGACCACCATGGTGTGAGGAAGCCCAAGCTAGCCTTGTAAAGATACTGTATAAAGAAAAAGAGATGCTTAGCCAGGCTCCAGATGTTTCAACCATCCAGCTGAGGCTCCAGACATGAGAGTGAAGAAGCCACTGTGCACATTCCAGTCCCAGCAGGTGCCTTGTAGAGATAAGCTGTCCTCACCAAGAAGAACCCAAATTGCAGGGTAGGAAGTAAATAACTGTTGTCATTTTTTTAATTTTTTTTTATTAATTTATTTTTGTTACAGGTGTTTCTCCTTTTCCCCCCATTGACACCCTCCTCCCGATCCCGCCCCTCCACCCCATCCCCAGCGTTGTTGTCTATGTCCATGGTTACACATACATGCATATAAGTTCTGTGGTTTATCTCCCCCACCCCCGCCCCCCTCTTCTGAGGTTTGTCGGTCTGTACCCTACTTCTATGTCTCTGGGTCTATTTTGAATAATTGCTGTCATTTGAAGCCACTAAGTTTGCACGTGGTTGTAACACAACAAACAATATAAAAATAAGTGTCTAGAAATGGGATGGTGCCATAACAAAAAACTAAAATATGTGGCACTGGCTTTGGGAGTGGACATTGTGTGGAGGCCTGGAGGAGACTGCTAGTGGGAGCTGGAAGGGCGGCGGGAAATTGCCACCGAAGGCTAGAGAGGAGAGGACACAAGTTGTGCACGGGAGAAACAAGTGAAACTGTTGTTCACAGTAAGAGGCACAGTAGAAAGAATATCGAATGAATCTAAGAGTACCCAAGGTTAAGGAGATCCCAGTCAGAAAGTTAGAAGTGCGACTGACTTCTTTCAGCTGCCTGTAATAAAGTATGGGAAGGCAAGATAAGCTAAGAAGAAACTGGTACGTTTTCAAAGCATAAATTAGAGGAAATATAAAGGATCCAGGACTTTATGGGCCCAATAGTAAAACTGCTTCTCATCTGCAGTGTCTCTCAGCAAAAGAGGAACAAATAGTCTCTAGTCTGGGCAAAAAAACAAAATAAGGCTTGGCCAGTAAAAACGTCCGCAGGATAAATATCATGGAAGTAAGACTCTTAAAAATAAATGTCATTCTGAGGACCTGTCTCCCAGACTCTCTCAGCTGGACAAAGGTGCTTCTGAGCCTCTGCTGGTGTTGCCTCCAGCAACCTGACAGCCAGGCTGAAGTAGAGAAGGGCAAATCCCTCTCAAAAATATTTCTGGGTGTGACATTTGTCCAACAGAGTAGACTGTGATTTGATTTACAGGAAGCCCTTAAAAATTTGGGAGCTATACCAGATTAGACTAAAATAAAAGGACATATTCCAAAATGAAAATAGGCCTTTGGGTCTCTAAACTTGTATGGACAAGAAGCAGAGTGAAAAAGCTATTCAGTTGCCAACATAGTCATTTTTCACTGGAAAGGAGGAATGACACAGAGGATGAAGGTAAGAATTGCAGAAAATCAAACCCAGTGAGAACGGGGCCCTAATCAACATATATCTCCTTCCCCCAGAACAGGAGGAATTGCCTGGATTTCGGAATTGCTATGGACCAGTACCTGTTATACAGCTCCATAATCCACTTGTCCTGATCTCCCCACTTTATATTGGAAGAGGGGGGCCAGATAACTTGTCCTTTTAGTTCACAAGTCTCTGCACCTGAGAAACCACACTTCCTCTGTACCTACACATGATTTAATAAATAAAATTCTAGTATTTGAGTCTGAGTGTGATGCTGTAATGGAATGAGACTGCTGGGCATCTTGGTAGAGTTTATTTTGCCTGTGAAAGAATGTAAATAATTTGTGGTCAGAGGGCAGATTGTAGTGAATTAAATATATATCCATAAATTATCTGATGGGGCTATTTCCTCTCATCTTGAATCTGGTCTAGCCTTGTGACTGCTTTGACCAATAGAATGCAGTGGAAATAACGTTCTGGGATTTCTGCACCCATGCATTAAGAAAGCCTTCATTCGTGTAAGAAGTCAGACTACTATGAGGCTGACGTGCTATGAGGAAGCTAAAGCTAGCCATGTGGAGAGATCACAAGGAGAGAGATTCCTGGCCAGCCCTTCATGATAGCAATCATAGCTTATTGCACACAGTAAATAAGCCATCCTGAATGTTCCAGCTCTATCAGACAGCATATAAAGTACAGAGTGGTCCTAACCAAGCCCTGTCCAAATTGCAACATAGTGAGCACCTGAACAATAGCTATTGGTTTAAGCCATTAATTGGTAAGGTGATTTGTTATGCATCCTAGAATAAATATCAAAACACATAATTTCACACTCTCCTTTTACCCCCATCTAGCACCAATATAAAAATAATCATTAAATTCTGTCTCCACCTCAGTATTGCTCTAACAAGTCCACTCTTCTCTTCACTCACACTGTTTATATTCAGCTTCATAATTTTTTAATGGACTGCTCCAGTAGCTTCCTAATAATATCTCTTCACCCATTTACCGCCATTCCAGATAGAACTCATTCTCCAAATTGCAGCAGGTCCTCAAATAACTTGTTCTATTCAACGTCATTTCATTGTAACACTGATGAGATGCCATAGGAACTTAACTCTTGTTTATATCAATTAGCCAATGGTAAAATTGGTTTCATTACACATCATTTTGTTTAAAGTCACAGAATCTATAAATGACTTTAAGTGAGAATTTAGTGTACAAAGTTTATAAGTGAGGACTTAGTGTACAAAGTTTCTAAATGCAGGTCTATGTCACATTCATGCTTACAATCATCACCAGCTCACCATCACACACAGGAGAATTCCCCAAAAAGGCATACAATGCCTTTCATGATTTGGCTTCGGACCACCTCTTCAGTTTCTCATCCCATTATCTCCCATGGGCAATGAGCACTCCAGAGAAAGAGTAAGTCTAGTACAAAATAAATCCAAGACTAGGTTCTGGACTCTAGATGCATATATCTTGCCACTAATTAACCATGTGAGCTTGGGCAAGTCACTTAAAACAGGCTTCAGCTTCTTTTATACATAACACTAGGGTTAGACAAAAACTAGACAATCTCTTGATCTCTCTAATTTGCTGTAATTCTCAAAATGGTTTCGAAAAAGTAGTCAGGAAAGGAAATCATGGCTCAAAAGGGAAGTGACACACACCATCCTTCTCCCTGGCCCCAGCCCTACTCTCATGCCCAATGAGAGCTGGCCTCCAGGATCAGCTTCCTGGTATGCCCTTTTCTTTTACTTTATTTTTCAATTACAGTTGACATTCAATATTGTATCAGTTACAGGTGTACAGCATAGAGGTTAGACAATCATATACTTTACAGTGGTTCTCAACCTTCCTAATGCCAAGACCCTTTAGTACAGTTCCTCATGTTGTGGTGACCCCCAACCATAAAATCATTTTCCTTGCTACTTCATAACTGTAATTTTGCTACTGTTATGTCTTAGGCGACCCCTGTGAAAGGGTCGTTCGACCCCGAAAGGGGTTGCGACCCACAGGTTGAGAACCGCTGCTTTACAAAGTGTTCCCCTGATATTTCCAGTACCCACTTGGCACCAAACCTAGTTATTACTATATTATTGACTATATTCCCTATGTTGAATTTTACATCCCATGACTACTTTGTAACTGCCAATTAGTTCTTATCAATCCCTTCACCCTTTTCACCCAATGCCCTAACCATCCTCCCCTCTGGCAACCATCAGTGAGTTCTCTGCATCTATGAGTCTATTTCTGTTTGGTTTGCCGATTCCCCGCTTTATTCCTCTCCAGTGACATCATCTGCACAAACCAAGCGTCCTTCTCACAAAGGCGCCCGTGATGTGAGGTGCGCCGAGCAGGGGCTGCCTGCTGCAGCCTGCAGGCACTGTCTGTGAGTCAGGTCCTCCACAGGCCGCACAGCCTCTGTGGGTATTTTCTGTCAGTATGCAATAAATGATCTCGGCATTAGGCAGCTTGCTCGACAGCTGCAAGTAAAGTATAATCAGCACACGGTGCTTGGGTGTCAGGGCACAGTCAATTCTTTTCTATCGAGAGCTGTGCATAAAACTCAAAAATGCAATCCTCTGGCAATGAGAAAGTCTCTTCTTAGCAATAATGAACAGATTCATATACAATTTTCTCACCCATGGAACGCAGCAGATTTATTTTCCAGATAATAAAAACGTTTTTGGCTTCGATTTTCACTTTTTTTTTTTTTTTTTTTTTAGCTAATGAAAAAGGCAATAAGTTCAAACTAGTTTTAGAAGGTAGCTGTCAAACTAGAAATCACAGGGAAAACTGCACTGTGAGTTCCATGAAGACAGACACTCTTTCAGTCTTGGAGACTAGAATAATTGTCAAATTAGTGAATGGATTTATGAAAAGTGAACATTAAGCAGTGAGGCATTACTCAAATTATGAAAATGTGAGGACTTCTACTCAAATGAATACTTCAAATAAAAGTTCTGCTTTGCATCTCCTAAAACACGCAGATCTTGAGCTGGGTTGCTCTGTGTATTACAAATCCACTTAAATGAAGCTGGGTGTGCTGTGTAGGTTGTATAACAGACAAGTGTGTCCCAAAGTCAAGGATATACCGGCCATGCATTCTAGTAGAATCTTTCTTACTTGTAGACTGAAGGGGAGGAGTTAATAATGTTATTAATAAGCAAATTAAAACATATTAAAATAAACAAGATGTATTATAGCAGAAACTAAAATCTGCATTTGTTCTTAATATACACCAAGGCTTAAAGGTATTACAGAGCTTGTGGCAGACTGCCAGGGTTCACCCCCAGTCACCCCAAGTGTGTGCCTTCACCCTCCTCTGCCTTTAAGATTTGGTTGGAAAATTCAAAAGGACAGAATAGAACATTTTACCATTATATTTCTAAAAGAACCAGACATTTATATAACAATGATTATAGTATAGTAAGTATTTCCATTCTCAGGTAATAGCTTCGAAAAAAAAGAAAAAGTATCTAAAACTGAACTTTCTGTTCAGATTCCTCATTTCAAAGGTCATTGGTTGACCTGACTCATATATTTCATTTGGTACATACACTTTGACTTTGAAAATTATTTCCATGTGATCTTCCACCCTTAGTAAAACACCACACGCACACGCACACACCAGTACCATGATCTGTGATGAAAAGATGTCTAATAAATTATTGCATATATGTACTTTAATTCAGGTGAGCACAGAGCAAAGGGTAAAACTGACAAAGAATGTAAAAGTGAGAGAGATCCGGGAGGCTGCTCGTGTCTAAAACGTATCTTGCCTAAGCGCAAGAGAGGAAAACAACTCACAGAGAGGTAAAGTTACCCCCACACACAAGGCTTGTGAACGTCTGTCCCCAGCCAAAACGACAGGCAGCTGTGAAGCGTGCTGGCCACCAGGCGCCGGGTGAGTGAGCTCCCCAGTCAGCTTCCCAGTATGTCTGGCATTTGCAGTCATGGGGAAAGAACATGCAGCCCGTGGGCTCCAGGGCCCCTCTCTTAAGGGCTGTTCCAGGCATGCAGATCCAAAATAAACCAAACCAGGAGCCTGAACTGCCTTTCACCCATGGCTGACGACCTAGTGCTGTGCATGGCCAGGCATCACAGACCCAAGGTCACCGCGTTTCATTGCCTCATCTTCTACCACATCCTCAGCTTCACTCACGTTATGTCTCAGAGGAAAACGTGTGGATTCTTTGGGTGGGGGAGAGAGCATTAAAATAATGATTTCTTCCAACTTCATAGGTATAATAAAATCATTTGCCAACAACTAGTTTTTCATCATTACTAAAGAAAATGTTACTATATGTTCTATTTATATTGCTTAAGCTACATTTATATGATTTGGGGGGGGGGGTTAGCATATTAACATATGGTTATAAAACTTACTAATTTTGATCTGATACTTTAATGAATAAAAGCAAGAAGTATAAATAATTTTGTTAAACACTCCAGCATTTCCAAAATTCACATGTTGCTCCAAAAGAATTACCCATATACAAAGGAAATGACTTACTACTTACCATTATTTGTTTTTCTTTCCAGTTGTATTGAGATGTAATTGACAAATAACACTGTACTAAGTTTAGGTTTACAAAATGATGGTTTGATTGCACAGCATTATTTTTAAACCTCTTCTGATGCAAAACTCAACTGCACTGGAATTTGTCATAATAAATTATACTGTTTTCTTCTTCCTAGTTGCACATCATCATTGTAAAGGAGTACGTAACGACACCCAATATTCCACCTGTTTTTGTGTTCACTATTAAAGATTTTGTGTTTCCTATTTAAAGAGCTCCAGCAAAATTGGCAAGAAAAACACAAATTCAAGTGGGACAAAGGATGCAAAAAGATCATTCTTAAGAGAACTAGTAAAGATAAGGGAGAGATGTTTAAATTCTAAAGTAATTAAATAAATACAGGTTACCTCATTAAGATGTTAGTTTTGAGAAAGATTTTAAAACAAAAGATGATACACAATGCTGGAGGAGGTCCAGTGAAACCTAGCAGCTACATACATTGGTGGTATAACTATAAATTAAAATAGTCTTTCAGTAAAACAAATGCGTAAAATGCTTACTGTTTTCATTCAACTTGACCCAGTATCTCCATTTGTAAGAATCTATTCCCCCACCATAATAAATTTACATAGAAATATATTTTTGCAGCCTTGGCTGGTGTGGCTCAGTTGATTGGGTATCTCCCGGGCACCGAAATGTTGCCTGTTCGATTCCCAGTCAAGGCACATGCTCAGATTGCAGACTCGATCCCCAGTCCGGGACACGGAGAAGGCAGCCGATTGGTGTTTCCCTCTCGAACTGATGTTTCTCTCTCTCTCCCTCTCCCCTCCTCTCTCTCTAAAAATCAATAAAAATATTAAATATATATATACACAAATTAATGATATAGCTGTTTATCAGAGCATTACTAATTATTAGAAACCATTTATATGATGTATATATCCCACATGAAAGAAATAGATGAGTTGTAGCATATTCATTCTGGGAAACAGTAAACAATCACTAATTTTTTAAAGATAACACAATAAGAAAAAGCAAAATATAAAAATGTGTATACAGTATAACTACACTTTACCATTTTTCGATTTTATTTGTAATAGTTTTGGATTTACAGAAAAGATGGGAAGATAGTATAGAGTTTAAATACAATCCAAACTCGGTTTCTCCTCTTGTTAACATCGTCCTTTAGCATGGTACATTTGTCACCATTAATGAGCCTGTATTGATACTTTATTACTAACTACAGTTCATGCTTTATTCAGATGTCCTGAGCTTTTCTCAAATGTCCTTTTTGTTCTGTTCCAGGATCTCTTCCAGTATACCACTTTTATATAGCCATTTAAGCCTCCTTAAGCTTCCCTTGGCTGTGACGATTTCTCAGACTTTCCTTGTTATTGATGACCTTGACAGTTTTGAGGCATAATCTCTGCCACTATGTAGAATGTTCCTTAACTGGGATTTTTTCCTGATGCTTTTCTCATGATTAGACTGTGTTGATAAGTTTTGGTGAGGAAGATCACAGAAGTAAAATGCTATTTGTAACCGCACATTTACTAGAAGGCATAGAAAAAAGTACTAGACTATAATGTTAACAATAATTAACTTAGGTAATGAGGGTCTATGGGTAACTCTTTTCTTCTTGTTTATCTAAATCATTTTTCTAAATATTTCACTAAAACTACTTTTTACGACTGTAAAGAGAAACACCTAAAGGAAAAGCATGGAGTTAAAAATGGGACAATAGCAGAAATATATCCATCTGCTGTCCCTCCTCCCAGACTCAGAAATGGGGTGGCTACACTTGTCTACCAGCTGCTGCTTCTCCTCCGAGTCACCAGCAGCCATGCAATTGATTTGACAGCTGTTGAATGACTTCTAGGTACTGGCACATCCCTTTAGGCTGGAGACAGAGAAGGGCAAACTATGTGGGGAGGCTTGTCTTTCTTCCTGACATCTTTCTTACATACGGGCCAATACTGAATGCCCTTATGAATACAAAAAGGGAGAATTCCGCTTGCTAAATTCTCATCTATGTGGAGAGAAGATAATGAACTATTAGGTAAAAATTAAAGCTGCAAAATAGTATAAATAGTATGATGCAATTTTTACAAAAGGATATAATACACTCATTCCAATAAATCATAGATATGCATTTTGAAGTCTAGAAGGGTATACATCAGTCTATAACTTCCTGAGGGGACAGAAAATTAAAGAAAAGTTGTTTTTTACTTTTTATACTCTTATGGTATATAAACTTCACTGTGAGCATCTTCTATTATTATTTAAATTTTTTAAACAGAAAAGATTTACGCCAAAAACTCATTTACTAAAAAAGTTAAATTAAGCACTATATACAAAATTAGACATGGTTCCAAAGAGTAAATCAAATAAAGGAACCTTCAGTAAATTTCAAGTATGACATACCAAGATTACAATTCTTCATTTACCTTGTAAGAGTGTAAATGTCATTTTTGTGTGTTTTGTTCTTTTTTAATTGAAATTACAAGTAGCCACCTGCATTCCTCGTACATCTATTATTGGGATGTTTAAGAGGGATGTTCATGACAAGCACTGACATAGGGGATAGATGTCTCAGCCATAATTGAATTCGTTCACCCGGGCCTTTGAAACAACTGCAGTGTCTAAGGGCATCGAACTGTGAGGGTGATGCTACATGTTCCTTTGCTTTTTAACAAGCTGATTTGATACATGCATCTCCAGAGAACCTGTTAAGAAATCCATCCAAAAGTCTAGCCCAGAAATGTACCTCTAATCAGGTCCACAGCCACTCGGAGAGTAAACATTGCACTCCTTCTAATGTTATTATTTACATCCTTTACTTATTTCCGAAATTACTGGGTATCACCAGGATTTGAAAAATGGCAAAAGTATTCAAATTTCCACCTAACTCAACTTCTCTGAGTCAAATCCTTGCAGGCCTTGGGTACAACACATATAAATACGTCACCTTGAACAGACAGCACATTTTATCTCAATGTCCTTCATTTCTATCTCAGCACAATTTCATCAAACTAAATGTTGCAAAACACAGAGTACCGAGGAAATGAAACACAGGAAGGAAAGTGTTGATGAGGATAAAGGAAACAGGAAGGATTTAGCCCATCCTTCTGGCCCAAGGCAACCCAGAAGTAGTTTCAGAACACAGGAGGGCCTTGAGAGAATTCAGTTTTGTAAGATACATAGTTCTATTTACCAAGTTTTTAAAGTTCCTAGGAGAATAGAATAAACAAAACTGATTTATTAGAGAAACAAGGGAGCTCAAGAAAGACCAGGCAGTTCCCCCTATTTCAGACTGGAAGATCCTACATGACAAGACTTTATCTCATATAAGTGATTTGTTTACCCACACGCAGGGCTTGGTTTAAAAAAACAGAAAACAAACGAGAAAAAAAAAACTAAGCCCATGGACTTCTGGGACATAGACCCAGAATCTACGGCTCAATTCAGGGTCTACCAACACTCACTCAGGTACATCTATAGAACCCAAGCTACCTAGATCATCAATATCTAGGATACTAGAAACCTACAACGATGACACCATTTCACAAGTTCTTGATAAACTGAGGCAGGTAAGATAGCTGAATAGCTGAACGAAGATTTTAGCAGTTTCTGATCTGCATGTGTAAGGAGGGGAAACCACTTTTCCTGATCCCCTTTATGTCAATGCTGGTAAGTGGGTACTAGCTATAAATTCTAGGTCACTTCTATTTAATTGACGAGCATTTATCTGGGTGTTAATTAATGCCTTGGCCTGTGCTGGATATAGAAAAATTAATAAACCACAGGCTCTTCCCTCTAGGATATTAAAATCTCCAGGAGACTATGCACTGTCTTTGCCAGACCAATTCCTTCTTAATCTCTTCCTCAAATTGTCTGAAGATTGTACTTCTGAATTCTAGGAAGATCGTAGCAGCAACGGGAACACATAAAATGAGGACTGATATCAGCACCAAAACCCATGGACAACGTCACAGCAAAATTAAATGAGAAAGTATCCTCTTGAATTCCAAAGTATAAGTGTTTTGGTACAAATCACATATACCTAGGCTCACAGACTCCATACCTCTAAGGAGAGAAAGACAGGGAAGCATCGGTGACGAAGGGGCCTGAGAACAGAGGACCGCAGAGCAGCCGACAGGTCCTCCCTGAAAGCCTGGCTGGCCAATTTGAGGACAGCCACTAAACTGGAAGGCTTCTGTCTCCTCCAATACCAGGAGCGTGGGACAGGCCCACAGCCACGTCTGACGGTCTAAACTCTGGAATCTGCTCCCCCCGCACTCATATTCAAGATAGGAACCCACAATAATAAGAAACTGCTGGGCACAGAAATAAATGATCAGAACAGTAAAAAAAAGAGAAAAAAGAAAGAGAAGACCCAGATCAAAGAGAAAGAGGGGAACAAGCCAGGAAATCTCAGAAAACAAACTACTGTATTTTTAACTGCTTTATGCGAGTATCATGTACAAATCATAAATACGCCTTTTTAAAGCCTACAACTCACTGGTGTTTACTCTATTTACAAAGTTGTGCAACATCACCATTACCCAATCTTAGAGCATTTCCAATACCTCTAAAAGAAACCTTGTATCTATTACCAGTCACATCTCCATACCCTTGACCTTCCCACACTCCTCCAGTCCTGGGAACCACTCATCTGTTTTCTCTATATATAGATTCGCCTTTTGAACATTTTATATAAATATATGTGCTCTTCTGGGTCTGGCTTCTTCAATTTAGCACTTTTGGAAGTTCATCTATGTTATAGCATGATTAGTAACTCATAAACGTATTCCTTTTTATTGTAAAATAAATATTCCATTGTATGGATATACCACTTTTGTTTATCCATTCATCGCTTGAGAGACATTCTAATTGTTTTAGCTTTCAGGCTATTACGAATAATGCTGCTATGAACAGTCATGTACAAGTTTTGTATGCAGTTCTCTTGAGTAGATGCCTAGGAGTGGAACCGCTGAGTCAGATGGTGACTGTATGACCTTTTGAAGAACCGCCTGACCGTTGGCCATAGAGGCTGTACCATTTTCTATTCCCACCAACAATGCATGAGGGCTCCAATTCTTCCACTTCTTCGTCAACACTTACTATTGTTTGTCTTTTTTAAACTAGTTGTTCTGGTGGGTGTCAAGTAGTAGCTCATGGTTCTGATTTGCATTTCTCTAAAGGCAAATGATGTTGAACATCTTTTAATGTGCTTACTGGACATTTGCATATCTCCTTTGGGAAAATGCCATTCAAACAGTTTGCCCATTTTAATTGGATTATTCTTCTTTATAAATGAGTTGTGAGAATTCTTTATATACTCTGGTTACCAAAGTCCCTTTAGATATATGATTCGCAAATATTTTTTCTCATTCTGTAAATTGTCCTTTCACTTCTTGATTGTAAAAGCTCACAAGTTTCTAACTGTGATGAAGTCCAACTTCTCAGTCTTTTCTTTTGACTTTTGTGTTTTGGAAGTTCTACCTAAAAATCATTTACTAATCCAAGGTCATAAAGATTTAATATGATTTCTTCCAAGAGTTTTACAGTTTTAACCCTTACATTTAGACATATGATCCACTTGAAGTGAATTTTTGTGTATAGTACGAAGGAGGTGGGGTCCACATTCATCCTTTTGCAGATGGTTATACTGTTATCCCAAACCATTTGTGGAAGAGATAATTATTTCCCTATTGAACTATCTTGGCACCTGGTCAAAAGTCAACTGACCATAAATATAAAGGTCTATTTCTTGACTCTGAATTCTGTTGCATTGATCTATATGTTTCTCTTTATGTGTGTTCTACACTGTCTTAATGACTGAAGCTTTGTAGTAAACTTTGAAATTGGGAAGTATGAGTCCTCCAACTTTGTTCTTTCAAGATTGTCTTCAGTATTCTGGATCCCTTCCCTTCCCACATGAATTTTAGGATCAGCTTGCCAATTTCTATAAAAAAGCCAGTTGGGATTCTGATAGGGATTGCACTGAATATGTAGATCAATTTGACAATGCCATTTTAACATTAATTCTTCTACTCCATGAACATAGATGATTTTCCATTTATTAGACTTTTTTACTGCTTTTCAGTGACATTGTGTAGTTTTTAGTGTACAAGTCTTGCACTTCTTTTGTGAAATTTACTCCTAAGTATTTTATTCTTTTTGATGCTATTGTAAATTTGTTTTCTTAATATAATTTTTGGGTTGTTTATTGCTAATATATAAATGTGTGTGGATATAATTATGCTCATATGTGTGTGCATTTTTTAAGCTAGGAAAGTACATGCCAGAATCTTACCAATGTTCTGATCATAGTGATGGCTGGTTATGGGCATTTTTTTTACTCTTTGCTCACTTTGTTTTTTTCTATAATAAATATGTCTATTTTTTCTCATCTTAAATTTTTTATTCATTTTTAAACAGTGTGTTTTCACTTCCATCCAGGAAGTTGATCAACTGCGTCTATTTAATGACTGGGTTCACAAATATTTTGTAATTCCATTTCCATTGTTGTAGCACACATTCAATTGTTTTCTGGTGTGGATTTATTTAAAAGTACTCATTAGGGTTTTTTCTCCCTTCAGTATACTCTGGTTAATAGATCATTTGAAGTATGTGGGCTCCTCTTGCCCTGGCCGGTTTGGCTCAGCGGTTAGAGCGTTGGCCTGCGGTCCGGAGAGACCCGGGTTTGGTTCCTGTTAAGGGCACATACCTCGGTTGCAGTTTGTCCCCGGCCCTGGTTGGGTCATGCAGGAGGCAGCCGCTCGATGTGTCCCTTTCACGTCAATGTCTCTCTCTCTCTCTCTCTCTCTCTCTTCCTCTCTCTCCTTCCCACTCTATCTGAACTAAAAATGGAAAAATGTCCTCGGGTGTGGATGATAAAAAAAAAAAAGAAAAGAAAAAAAGTATGTGGGCTCCTCTTGAATTTTTGCAAATTAGGTTAGTTCACTTAAATCTGAAGTGCACAATTTGACTTAGATTGATCCTTGGTAAAGTTTCAGAGCAAAACAAACAAAATCCTAGATACAACTTTATGGAACAAAAACACAAATCTCCTTAGCAGATTAATATTTTGCTGCCAACGAGCCCTTTCAAGGAGGTGATGAATGTTCTCTGCAATCCCAGCTTCTCCTTAGACATTTATGTAATTTCAATTAATACATTTACCAACCCTTTTCTAGATTGCTACAGAAGTCCCTTCTAATCTTTGGATGCTAAGATATCAAGGTCACTTTATACCTGTCCTGCTGTATCACCTCTTGAGAAAATGAATCTGAATGCAAAACTTTTAAATGGTCTGATCCATTTCACAGGAGTTACCAAGGTTTTACTCAACTTCAGGACTTTTAAATCTGTCCACTGAATTCATGTTTGTTTATTTTACCCTGACTTGCCACAGCCCTAAAACTCAGCTATCTATTTGCTACACAGGAAATAACAGCCCTCTCAGAAAACTGTTGTGAAGTTTAAATAAGCTATCGTATATAAAGCTCTTAACACAGTGCACGCTCAAGATGACCACTCAGTAAATGATAGCTCCAGGCAGCAATATTTCAGTGTATTTTCAAAGCTTTTCCATTTTATGCCCATCTCCTCCTTTCACAGTAGGTGTTCCGGTGTCTTCAGTCCGCCCTCCTCTACGGTCTGCCTAAACCACACCCAGCATAACGCATAATCCAAGTGTGGACACACCTCGGTGTATTATCCACAATAGGACATGTGTCTTCTTCTGTCTCCTTCTCCTCAGCTGACCCTTCGATACTGCAACCCATAACCCTAGTGAGTTACGCCCCAAATAAACTAGGAGCCAATGAGGACTAGATGTCAAAGCTATAAATAAACTCCACATGTTTTATATTTGCCTAAGACGATGGCTCATAGCACACGGCACAGAAGAAGGCTGCTACGTGACGTACAGGTCTACATTTAGTTCCCAGCATATTAGACACCTGTCTTTTTTTTTTTTTTTTCAGAGATACTACATGGAAATTAAAAGTGAAAATAACTGCCTTAGAAATACTGAAGAGGGAAATGTATGTCCTACATTCTAAGTCTAGTATAAAATATTTCGGCCCACATCAAACACCAGATACTTCACACAAATTGTAGATCCGAGAGGCAAAAGCTGTATCAGATGAGGAAGTCAAAAGTGCCCTCACATTGTACCATAGATTTTACAATAAATGATTTAAATGATTCTCTTCTCCACAACTGTTCCTTTGCTTTACTGAGCTTAAAGGGCAAGCATGTGGTAAATATGACAATAATTCAAATTCTAATGCCTAAAATTAGAGTGAAATAAAATACACAATACCATTCATTCTACCTTTTCAGTGTAATATAATGAAATAGGTACCACCTAGTAGGAAGCAAGAGGTCCCATATAAAACCCAGTTAATAGTATCAATATTATAAATGATATAATTACACACAAAATATAATTCATCAATAAAGGGCTCTGCCCCATGAGGCCTCTAGGATCCCTCTCAAAGTCACAACATTTGGGGGGAAGGACTTTTCTCAAAATGCTCCAGCGGCAGGGACCACTTTCCAAAGAGTTTTAAAAGAACAATGCTGAAGCTGCTGTTTGAAGCTACAGTAAGAGCCCCTACTTTCTGAGTCAGTCAACCACACAGGGCTTTGAGTCCTTTAAAACTGTTAGGGATCAAAAAGCACTACCTGCATCTGCAACATTAACTCCACTTAATCCTCTAAACTTTCATAAGGCTAAGCACGGGTCAATCAGTACATTCTCAGGTTTCGATGTGAGAGAAGGAGGATTCTAGGCCTAGGCCAGTGGACAGTCCTGACTGAGTTCTGGATGATGCCACAAAAATAGCTGACTTTCTTAGAAGTCTCCATAAAGAGTACAGACATCTCCAACATACAGAAATCCAGGGGCGGGCAGAGGGTGAGTTCTCAACAAAGCAAAATAAAAGTTCAGACAACATCCTATCAGCATGAGGAGCCATCCATTAAAAGTTCATTCGTATGGTCCGGCCGGTGTGGCTCAGTGGTTGAGCGTCGACCCATGAACCAAGAGGTCGCCAGTGCAATTCCCGGTCAGGGCACATGCCCAGGTTGTGGGCCCAATCCCCAGTGGGGGGCATGCAAGAGGCGGCCTTTCGATGTTCTCACTCATGGATGTTTCTACCTTTCTCTCCCTCTCCCTTCATTTCTCTCTAAAATCAATAGAGGGGGGAAAAAAATTTTTTTTAAAAAAAGTTCATTAGTATGTTTCAATGAATGGAAGTCCTTTAGGAACATTAATCTGACCATGAGCTAGATCAATTAAAGAGTGTGTGTGCGTGTGCACAGGTGTGCTTTCTGTACAGGATGCACACAGGAATGGACAGGATGTCTGTGTGTGACGTGTTTTTGTAGGAGTAGGAGTGTGGTACGTGTGTGTCGGGGAACAGAAATAAAAGGAGGTAGACCAATTAGGATGCTTTGCCAATAATTCAGATAAGAGGTATTCCAGCTTTAAACTAAGGATTTGGAAGTGGAAAGAAGAAATGCATTCAACGTGAACAATGTGAAGATTTTTTGAATACAGGGATGGAAAGAAGAAAAAATCAAAGGTAAAATATGAGGCTTGAGGATAGGTCACGGAATTATTGCCATAAACTGAAAAGGGGATGTCAAGAGAAACATTTAAAGACTTTAAAAGTTGAACTGATTTCAGACATACTACTGAGTTTGGAGTGACCTGGAGACACCCCATCACAGCCAGCACCGGTGGCAGGTACGATGGGAAAAGTCCCAGTGACCACAAGACTGCTGAAAACGGGTGACACTAGAAGAAGTGTTGGATGGATAAAATTTCCCCTACCAGTGATTAAGTTCACACAGCCATTTTTACCTAGGCACACCTTTTCAACGTACTTCTAATCTCAGCATTGTTTACTTTTTTTTCTTTAATTCTCACTCGAGGATATTTTTCCATTTATCTTCAGACAGAGTGGGAGGGGGAGAGAGAGAGAGAGAAACATCAATGTGAGAGAGACACATCGCTTGGTTGCCTCCCGCACGACCCCGACCAGGGCCGGGACTGAACCGCAACTGAGATATGTGCTCTTGACCCGAATGGAACCCACGTCTCTCTGGTCCACAGGCTGACGCTCTAACCGCTGAGCCAAACCGGCCAGGGCTGTTTACTTTGATTTTTAAACTATGCCTGTGAACACATAAATATTAAATAACAGACCACCACATGCGGTCTGGCAAACAGTGATAAAGTGGGTATCACACTATTAACACAAAATTGAATCTGTTGCTTGAATTTACTTAGGCCTTTTGGCTTTGAGTATTTTTCTTACGTGAACTGACTTTTTCCTTTGCAATTATTCCGTGAGGAAGACCACACAATTTGTTTAGATCAAGGATATAAAGGCTGTGCTACAGAAAGAGGAAAATTTCTTAGATCAAAAAGTTTTACTTGATCACTTCTTGATATTTTATGGTGTTGTACAAAACCACCTGAACCAAAAACAATCTTAACGTTTCATTCATTTTACTTCTGGCAACATTAAACACTCCATCATGGACTGAAGAAAATAGCAGCTCCCATAAATATCAAGTCCCTCTGTTACTGTTTTAAAGGAAAGTGCAACTACTTCGTGAACTTCAAGGGGCAGGGGCCTTAGTGGTATGACTCATGAGGAGTTCTGCAATATTCTTTGATTCCTAACTAAAATTAGGAAGCAGACTGCTTGCAGAACGCAAACTCATGAAGAAGCTTAACCAATGCTTAGTACAAAATTACTGACCCAGAAATCAAGAGGGTTCCTCTTTGGAATAAATACTGTGGCATTCTGTCCTGGATTATCTCATAACTGTAGGAAGCACAACTTGTACAATAAAAAGTAATCACTGATTCATTAGTGACAAACACACCACACTAACGTAACGTTTTCACGATGGGGGAAACTGGCAAGTATGTAGGAACTCTGTGTGCTATCTTCATAATTTTTCTGTAAATTTAAAGCTACCCTAAAATAAGAAGTTTGTTTGGGGAAGAAAAAAAAATGTCATCACTGTACTTCTTTTTACTTAAAGATCGTACCACATTTTGCTTAATATCATAAACCAAACATGTATTCAGTAAATACGCATTGAACAGATGGGTGCCCAGCTCCACACCGCTTACAAAGATAAGAGCTGATGACAAAGGCACCGTTTCCTTCTAATTTCCAAACTCCCAGAGCCAAGGAACCCCATGTCCAGGAGAGAAGAAATAAGACTCAGGACACTGTAAGAGCAATACACAGAAGTCACAAAGCAATGGGTTTCCCTTTCTCGTGCACACCTAGAAAGCTCTTCTGCCAGGCTAAATCTTCCTCTGGCCTGGGATAAATCTAGGACAGGGCCCAAAATTGTGTGCCAGGTGTTGAATAATAAAAAGTCCCTAAAATAGTCTCAGTTCAGTCATTAAACACCTAGTCCATGTAAAAACCAAACTCGGACTTCATTCAAAACCGCAGCAGTGCCCCCCCTCGCTCTGGCCGGCCGCACACAGCGTGTCTGGGCAGGAGGGCAGTTCAGCTTCCTCCCTTCATGGGACAGCAGATCTCCCAGCCCCCTGACAACTGATGCGCAGTTGCGTTTGATCCCCTTCAGGGAGCTAAAGGGGCGGAGAAGGTCCTAACTGCCCTGCACATATCTGATTGGCTTGCTGTGCAGATGCTCCAAGCTGACTGCTCTACCCACAGGTGGGCCCCCTGTGGGTTCATCCTTGAGCATGAAGGCACCTTCTCTGGATGGTCACTTACAATTCCACAGACCACAGCTGGCAGAGGGAGACAGTTCCTTCCCGTCCACTGTCCTCCACTCGCTGCCACTGGCTGCATCAGCCCGCTCCTTCCCCTTTAGATTTCTCTGGCGTGGCTGACACACAGTGCCCTCTGCTCCCCATGCTCCAGGGCACACACATGAGGCTCTCTCTGCCACCTTCTCACTGGGATGGGGTTCACAGCACACTGATTTCGTCACCTTCTCTTTCCACATCTCCGTTCAGCCTCGGCAGCCTCACTGATAGGCTGAAGGCGGGTGTTGAGCTGGCAGCCCCAAATTCCATTCCTCACCCTGCCCTTAGCAAGTCCTGTCTCGGAGGTGCAGCCCTGTGCTTTGGACCATGAGCGTGACAGGCACCTAGGACCTTGGCTCAGACGGAATCCCATTTTATCATCTTGTGGACACTATAACATAGATAGAAAGGAAGAGCCACAAAAATCAAAACACCGTGTGGTTTCAGAATAGGATGCTGCTTCTAGCTTAGGGAAGTGGGACAGGCTTGATCCAAGGCCTGGTTTGGCCCAGACCTTCAGCTTGTGGGGAACAGGAGTGAGTGGAGACAAGGCAGAGGAAGAAGGGGACGGTCGCTGAGGGATGTGGCCTCCCTCAGGCCTCCACTGTGGCAGCCTTTCTCAGACAGCAAGAATTAACATCTGAGCATCTATTTTAACTGGTAGTATTTATTCTTAGTCCAGTGATTCATGAGTTACCAACCCTTGTAAATAAATGCTCCAGATGGCTGCTTGTTTGGTTCACTTTTTAATTCCAACTCTGCCAACACATAAGCTCAGAAGTCAGTGAGACCTAGGGTCAAAAGTTTCTAATTACTAATTATGTGACCTCGAGTAAGTCACATTATCTCTCCCACATCTGTCACTATGATAATAACACAACACCACGGTGCTGGTGCCAAGAGTGAATGGACATAGGTATAAGTCACAGTATATGGAATATAATAAATGGCCTATAAATGTTGACTACTCTATTTTTATGGTTGCTATTATCATCATCGTGATTGTTAAAAACACTAAAAAGTATATATTTCTCCTGGAATTATAAAATGTTAGTACTGACAAAGACTGACTTACAAATCATTTAGTAAAATTCATTTGAAATGAAGTTAATTTCCCAATTTTTAATCCAATCAAAGTTTGAGTGATTGATTTTTCTGTCATTGTCAATACTTAGCTCCAAAGGATAGTATTGAGGACACCATAGTATTTATCCTTACACTCTATTGGGAAGTCAAAATGTTAAGAAAAATTGTAATGAAAGGTGGGAAAAGACTGATCTAAATAAGAATCCAGATGGAGGGACAATGACTTTTCATGCCAGAAAGGGGATGAATCTGGGACAGTGACATGGATCAAGTGGCATCTGAGCTGGGCCCTCGAGGTAGGTAGGAACTGGCCAGGTGAACAAGGGAAGAAGAGAATCCTAGCCAAAAAAAAAATCAAAAGCAATTAAAAACACACATTTAGCTATTAGGACAAAACTTCTTGTTAAGTAATCTAAGATGTGGCCCTTTAAATATTTCCAGAAAATACGTATTTTAAAAATAGATTACTTGCATGATTGCCAGAGGCAGGGGCTGAGGGTGGGTGAAATGAGTGAAGGTGGTCACGGGGTACAAACTACCAGTTATAAATAAGTCCTGGGGATTGTATGTGCAGCATGGTGACTATACTTAATACTACTATATTGCATATTTTAAAGTTGCTAAGAGAGTAGATCTTAAATATTCTCATCACACACACACACACAAAAAATCTGGAGCCCTGGCCAGGTGGCTCAGCTGGTTGGAGTGTTGTCCCATACACCATACACCAAACAGTTGCAGTTTCAATCCCCAGTCAGGGCATGCATGGGAGGAAACCACTCAATGTTTCTCTCTCTCTCTCTCTCTCTCTCTCTCTCTCTCTCTCTCTCTCTCTCTCCTCATTTCTCTCTCTCTCAAATTGAAAAATAAAAACAAAAACATATCCTTGGGTGAGGATTAAAAAGGAAATCTTGAGAGGCTGAAGTTCAGTCACTGACATACAGCTTTGTGTTTGTGCCCAGGAGTTACACACCTCGAGGTGACGGGCCAGGAGACTGTGGCCCAGATCAGGGCCCATGTGGCCTCCCTGGAGGGCATCACTACAGAAGATCAAGCAGTGCTCCTGGCAGGCACGCCCCCAGAGGAAGAGGCTACCTGGGCCAGTGTGGGGTGGAGGCTCTGATCACTCTGGAAGTAGCCAGGTGCATGCCTGGAGGTGAAGTCCATGGTTCCCTGGCCCGTGCTAGGAAAGTAAGAGGTCAGACACCCAAGGTGGCCAAACAGGAGAAAAAAGAAGACTGGTCGGACCAAGCCGTGGATGCAGAACAACTGGCATTTTGTCGATGTTGTGCCCACCCATGGCAAAAAGAAGGGCCCCAATGCCAACTCTTAAGTCCTTTGTAATACTGGCTCTCTGTAATAATGCCACTTAGCCCAGTCCAAAAAAAAAAAAAAATCTGCAACTATGTATGGTGATGGCTGTTAACTTATCGTGGTGATCACTTTGCAATATATACAAATACTGAATCATTATGTTGTACACCTGAAACGAATACAATGTTGTATGCCAATTATATTTCAATGAAAAATGTTGATTAATTAATGGAATGAAATAGAATACTTGCTCTGCAAATACTTCAGAGCACCTTAAGCAATGTTAAATTAAGTTAAAAATAGAGTTAACACGAGCACACATGTTAATAAATGTTAATAACCTGACTATTATAATGTGGATATTCTGATTATAAGTAACTCCAGGCTCTTTACAGGAATACCCATTTGAATGTGACCTTTACTTAAGGAGCTCCTTTCCTGTTCAGCTGATTTTACAATCCCCCCAGCTAATTGCTCAAGAAAGTTTCACTGGAGCTTATTCTGCTAGTCAAGTTCTGTGGAAATCCAAGAGCTGATTTCAAGCAACCATCTGGCCTCCTGACCATGCTGCCCTCTTCCCATCCCAGCGCTGGAAGGGAAAAAAGCTGTTGAAGTTTCATTCAACATTCTCACATTCTATTCCTTGGATTGCTACATTAAGAAATGCATGTATCTAGTTAAGCTCCCAGATTTTACCAACTTTTTAGATTTACTAGTCTATTACCAGCTTTAAGAAAGTATAGGCTAAAAGAAGGCAAATATCTTAACTCAGGTTAAGCACACCTCAAAGTCCTATGAAAAAGCTATTAAGATAATATTAAATGAGAAAAACATTCATCCAAATATTCTAATAGAGGTACTTCTTAAATTACAATAGGAAATGAATGAGAACCACCACATGGTAGTACACGGTTTATCACAATTCACAGTCTTCCAAAGAAGAGGCCGAGGCAGGCATCACAGGTTAACTGTGGTCCCCAGCCATCACCACCTTATGTGTGCTGGTACATCTGGGCCTCACAAACGTCATTAAATCCAAAAAAAATCTTTCCAGAGTGCTTCCTATGTGCATGGTACCATGCTACAAGCCATAGGGAATATAAAAATGAATTATGATATAGCAGCTCTCCTCCAGGGCGGGGGGTAAGATTCATACGTACAATCACAGAATACCAAACATGATAAGCCCTAGAAAACACACCACTAGCACCGATTATAATTTCTGGAAGGATCAGAAGACCTGGTGCGAGAAGAGGCTAGAGGCAGACCTTGAAGGAAAAGCAGGATTTCACTGGGCAGAACTGGGAAGAACATTACATTAACAAACACATGCAAGAGGAGAGAGAAGAATGTTATTTGAAGAATCCAAGTAACACATTTTGGCAGAGAATGTCAAAAAGCCTGGGTCTGGGAAATTCCTCAGTGGCAAACAAAGAAGTTAAATGCCAAAAGCTTCCGGAAAGGGGTGGGGGATGAGCACTGGGCAGAGCAGCAGAAAGAGGAATGGAAAAGAGACTTCTCTAATTTGAGAGGCACTTGATCCCAGAGTTCAGTTGAATGAGGGCGGCCATGACACACCAGCTGTACCGAGCCTTCTAACTACACGGCCTTTACAAATTCAGAGAGCAGTAGAAGTGCTCAAATATACAAGTGAATTTATGGTATGTAAATCATAAGCATGGAGTCAGCATAAGTTTTAGATTTTTAAAAGTCTGAATTTCTTTTTAGAGTGCTGCTTTAATAAGTCATTAACAAAACGTACATGCAGGTATCCTACCTTTTGTCGTTGAAACTACACGGGTCTCAAGTGAAGATGTGGTGAGGCAAATAAGCAAGAAATTTAGAAGTATTTAATGCAACCTGAATGCAGATACTTCTATTCTCAAGAAGATAAGCAGGAATCATAATCAGATCACTATTATAGGTTCCTGGAACATAATCAGACATAACAAAGAGTTTCAAATAACCTCACACAATCACGCCTTGTGAGATCCTTGTGAATTCTCCCCAACAATAATTTAAGTTACATCTAATATAGTGGGGTAGCAGATGCCAAGAAGACAGGAAGAGAATGAACAGTCCAAGAAAACATAAAAGCAGGAAATCCTTCAGGAAGAAGGACAGAAGAAATTCTGGAGAAGAAATGTAGCATATATGAGTTGAACAACACCTTTAGAAAATGGAACTTGAATGAATACAAAATGCTGCAGTAGGAAAGATTTAAACAGATTTATACTTGATTATTATCAAGAACCTGAATTTAGACATTCCAACATCAGCAAAGAAAAAACCGCTTTGTTCATTCAAACGTATATGTTTGCTTATCAACAGAAACCCTACCTGCATATTCAAAATGAAACACTAATAAAATCTGGGCAACCTCTGCCGCATCTGCTTCCCAAGTTTTTTTCAGAGAAGTAATAAACTGGGGAACAACTGGGTGGCACCGCCACACCACAGGTATTTGAGGTGTTTCCATAAATCTCATGAGGACACAAATGACATCTCGAAACAATGACAATAAAACAAGCCACTTTCTTCACAAAGCCTTTTCTTACCCTTTTGGCCAAATTAATCCCTCCATCTTTAGCAACATCACTGTCATTGGTTTTGGTCTCTCAGACCCAATTTCCAGTTCCCTAACTGTGTGATCTTATCCCCTCGCTGAGTTCACAAAAGTCCTCAAGGATTGAGAGTTGAGTCACACTCACCTTTGAAACCCCTGGGGGCCTGGTCTAGAGTCCTCAGGAACTTCTTGTAGAACTGGAAACTCAGTTACTAAATTTTTTTTTGGAGTGTATTTATACATGCTTTCCTGTAACAAACTGTTCTATAACAAGAACTCCAGAATAATTATTTTTGCTAAGAATAATTACACTTCAAAGGAGAGCTAATGGTTACTATATTGGTTGTGTGTAGAGTCTTGGAAGAAAAAATGATATGAATCAGCATATCACGGAGTAGTCAAAGAGAACTGTAATAAATCTCATTTTCAATAAGACAATTTTAGGCTTTTAAAATACATGTACCTCGCCTGGCCGGTGTGGCTCAGTGGTTGAGCATCAGCCCATACACCAAGAGGTCAGCCAGTTTGATTCCCAGTCAGGACACATGCCCAGGTTGTGAACCCAATCCCCAGTGGGGGGCATGCAGGAGGTGGCCAATTGATGTTCTCTCTCATCGATGTTTCTCTCTCTCTCTCTCTCTCTCTCTCTCTCTCTCTCTCTCTCTCCTTTCTCTCTCTAAAATCAATAAAGAAAAATTATTTTAAAAAATACATGTACCTCATTTCCTTTAATATTAAAAACAACTAAGGAATTGCTTTGAAAGTGAAAACTTTCTTAGCAAAAGAAAACTATATTCTAAATCTATAAAAGACATGTTTGTTCTAAGGTTAATATTGTGACTTAGCTTAGTCACTGACTTGGGGATACATCAATCACTTAGGTTCTTTGTTCTTCCATTCCATCCATTGTTGTACGGCATTTTCTGCCCCACCCCAGGTACATGGGGTACAAAGATTGCACACTAAAATGAAAATGTAGTAAACTAGATGTTATTTTTAATGTCACCCACTGTAATATCACAGACTTTGTTCCAAGGGGCTCAAGTTGCTGATCCACATTGTGAAATACTAAGCAAAGATGAATCCATCTGTCCCCTGACCTCACGGAGTCCCCTGGGATGCTATCTGAAAAATATAGTGTTAAGAGGGGAAAAAAATCAAAATAATTCATGCCTGAACTTTAGAAGGCCACTGCTTCTGGGACAGCAGAGGATGGCCTTTCCTTTCTCATAAACAAGATGAGAAGCTGCATGTAACACGCAGTCCCAGACACTGTCTCATTTATCTCCATCCTAAAATACCCTTTGATAAGCACATCTGTGTCAAGCAAACTGGCCGGTGTGGCTTGGTTGGTTGAGCATCATCGTGTGCACTGAAGGGTCACTGGTTCGATTCCTGGTCAGGGCACCTACTCAGGCTGCAGCATTGATCCCAGGTCATGACATGTACGGGAGGCAATCGATGGAAGTTCTCTCTCACACCAATGTTTCTCTCTCTCCCCCTCTCCCTCTCTCTTTAAAAATAATTTTTTAATGTGTTAATTATGTCAGATGAAAAATTAATTAATTCTGGAATCAGATAATATTGGAAGTTCATTTTAAAATATTGAGAATTTGTACTATAAATTTTTCATTATCAGATTCTTTCAAAAATTCAACCCTTTGCAAGATTGAAATTCATCTTTTTGAAAACTGCTGTACTTCTGTCATACATTTATTGAATTACCTTTCATAACTGTTCCTCAGAGACCATGAAAAGGACCTTCTCTGGGCTTTTATGTAAAGGTAGCACCAATATAATGCGCCTCCTATAAAAAGAGTCGCTGAAAAAAAAAATTACTTTATTCTAATAAAAATTGAGACAGAGGGGGGAAAAACCCTCAATGCATTTCTAAATGTTACAGAATATTTAGGAGACCTTTAATGTGATCATTTTTCTATACAAGCAAAACAGAGAATTCAATCAAGTATCCAGCTACTTTTGGATTTTAAAATGGGTTTTTGCCTTAGTTTTCCATTACTTTGTATGTCTAACCACTATCTGTTTACCATTCTACTGTAATTTACCTTACAGTTTTTACTCAAATTAAACTTCAAACAAATCAGGCCAATGTTATGCTAATGACCCAGTTGACAGAGAAAACTTATTATGATGGCATTATACCAGAGCTAATCTTGGTAAGGAAAGTTTCAAAAAGCAAAAGCTCTCTGAATTGGAAACAGAAACATTAGCCCGAAGTAATCACAAACTAGGTCTCAAGAGAGAGCAGGCATTTCCCCTCAGTCAACAGAAAGTAGCTACAGTTTATTGTAATATATCTATATTAATGTTTAACATATTTAGCTAGATATGTATACATTTAAGTTTTTCTTTGCTGTTTAACGTTGATTAGTAAATTTTAGGGAAATATCTCAGCAAATTTCCATATAACTTACTTCCAAAAGAATGTGGCATAATAACATATATATTTCCCCTCGGTTATTACAGCAGTAAAAATACAGGAAGCACAGTTTTTAACAAGAGGTGGTTTGTGAGACTACTACCTCACTACAGAAGTTATATTTAAGAAAGAGAGAGTTTTCTCATAAAATATTTTTTAAAGTTAGTAAAGCTGTAAAAAAGAAGGAGACTGAATAACCAAGGTGGAGGGGAAAACCCAAGCAGGTGAAGACATTGATCAGTTCCAGACATTAAAACTCTACTGATTCTAGGGACTGAAAGCTAAGGAAGACTTCACTATGAGACTCTCAACGAAAACTTCCACCATTTAGTAACTCCACAGCTGCTTTTTCTGTTGAGTCTCCATTTTAAGGCCTTTCTAGTGTAATTGCTTTTGGCCGGGTAGCTCAGTTGGTTAGAGCATCATCCCAATACGACAAGGTTGTGGGTTCAATCCCCAGTCAAGGCACATACAAGAATCAACCAAGGAATGCATAAATAAGTGGAACACCAGCCCGGCCAGTGTGGCTCAGTGGACTGAGCATCATCCAATGCACCACGAGGTCACCGGTTGACTGGGTCTGTCTCTCTGTCTCTCTCGCTCCCTTCCTCTTGCTCTCTAAAATCAATTTTTAAAAAATTATGGATGAAGAATTGTTCCAAGAAATGTCAGTTAATAAATTTTATATCTTTTAATTATATTGGATTTTTGTAACTGCTTTTTAAAAAATATAATTTCAGATAATGCTTAAGTCGATCATATTTTCCAAATGAATAGAAGGAGTGGTTCCTATTGCTAAGTGGTTTCCCAGGAAGCACACAAACAGCTAGTAACTAGGAGGCGGGTAACCTTTAGTTATGACTCGCTGCTGCTGCTCCTGTGATTCTAGACATAGTGGGATAAAGTCACAAAAATCAAATAATGCTGGCTCTTATTCACTTCCAATGTAAATCAATATCCTAGCAACACTGGTATGAAATTCCAGGAAGTACGCATCAGGTAAGAAGTACCGGATCAACTCCTTACCTGACAGGTCAAACACCTACACAAGCTCGGAAGCCGTCTTGCACAATCCAATGTCTGGTAATGAAGCACAAAAAGCTTTTGATGTGCAAAAACATCATGAAAGGGAAAACAATGCCAGATCAAAAATCTTTAAACAGCCCTGGCTGGTGTCGCTCAGTGGTTAGAGCATTGGCCTGTGCACCGATGGGTTGTGGGTTCCATTCCCAGTCACGGGCACATACCTGGGTTACAGGTTGGATCCCGACCCCAATGCATGCGGGAGGCAACCAATCGATGTGTCTCTCCCACACCGATATTTCTCTCTCTCCCCCTCCCTCTCTCCCTTTCACTCTCTCCCTTTCACTCTCTATAAAAAAAAAAAAAAAAAAAAAAAAAAAAAATCAATGGAAAAAATATCCTTGGGTGAGGAGGATAAACAAAACAAAAAATCTTTTTGAAAAAGTAGAAAGAATAAATATCTCAAAACACTAACTTTTAAGTACCTATGTATATCAACATTCTTAAAACAGAATTCTGAGAGCAGGTCAGACCCTTACACTGCTGAGACTTGAGGCTGGCTCCTTCTGCGTTTATGCCTCACTGGAAACGTACCTTAGTCCTACATTCATTCTCTCGAACTACTCTTTTTTTTTTTTTTTCCTCACCCGAGGACATTTTTTCATTTTTTGTTCAGATAGAGTGGGAGGGAGAGAGAGGGAGAGAGAAACATCGACGTGAAAGGGACACATCGAGTGGCTGCCACCCGCACGACCAACCAGGGCCGGGGAACTGCAACCGAAGTACATGCCCTTAGCGGGAACCGAACCCGGGTCTCTCTGGACCGCAGGCCGACGCTCTAACCGCTGAGCCAAACCGGCCAGGGCTCTCGAACTACTCTTCAACACCACCCCCTTCACTAGACGAAGGGATGGGACCAGGGGTCTCACCCATCTCACATCCACTGCAACACTTCCAACTGTGCTCTACCCACTCTTTAACTGAAAAACCTTGAAAACATACTGCACATTTCTGTCCACTTTTACTCTGTGCTGGTCAGAGGATCAAAAGGAAAACGCTGTTACTTTTCTCATAATAATTAATTTAGTAAATTATTTATCAATTTCTATTGTACTTTGGGAAACAATCTTCTAACAGTTTATCCACAGGAAGAAGGGCTGGAATAAAGAATAGACTGTAGGAGTATGAACCATAAAAATAAAGTCAGGAAGTGCATACTTAATACTTGGTAGCATATAATATAAATCTTGGTATTTAATAACTGGTATTCTCTACAGGTATAAACACTTACAGAGGATATACTATGCAACCTTCACTACTGGGGTGCTTCCATGCTGTGGGGTTTGTGTGTTTATTATGGTTTATTGAGGTTTTCGGCGGGAAGGCAAGAAATAAAGCAAAGCTCTCACATTACAGTATAAATGCTTCATCTCAAGAGACAGATCTCAAACATGTATCTGTTTTTGTACATTCTACACTCATTTCTGATGTGAACTATTAAAGTAGAATTTTAAAGAGAAAAAATTGAAAATGTACCTATGAAAATGTTCACATTTTGCATACCACCCCACAAAATGTTTCTGTTCCACTCTTCATTTTTCAAATTATATATATATTTGTGGGGTTTTTTTATTTATTTTAAAGTTTTAAAGTATTACAGATGTCCCTCCTTTTTCCCCCATTAACCACTCCCCCCCACGTTCACTACACTATTGTCTGTGTCCACTGGTTATGCATATATGCATATAAATTCTTTGGTTTATCTCTTCCCACCCCACAGAACTTATATGCATCTATGCATAACCAATGGACATAGACAACAAAGGTGGGGATGGGGGGGGAGGAGGGTGTCAATGGGGGAAAAAGGAGAAACATCTGTAACAAAAACAAATTAATAAAAATAATTTTAAAAAATAAAAATAAAATTATATATAATAATAAATACTGGAAAACTAGTATGGTGTTCACTGATTTGGTTCTATACTAGATTTTTCTAGAAAAACAAACAAGTCAGTAATTAACACATAATAATTTCATCTAGCTCTTATGAATAAAAACAATACTTTTATAAGCTAAAACACCCCATGTATAGAATCAGGGATTGAACATAACAGAAATAAAAATATAATCGACAACTGAGGAGCAATTTTCTTCCAAAGTGGATTTTGGTGACATAGTTCACTGGATTAGCTCATTTGTCCCTTTTGAATGGAATGACACCGAATCTGAGGCAATGTTACAGAGCCCGGTGCCTTCTTGGACCAAAGCCTGTCACGGACATCTTCAGGGCAGACCAGAAGTGGGGGGTGGGGACAGGAGAATGCAAGTTGTCACCGAGAACCCCCCTTCATCACACGTGTCCTTTGGCTCCCGTTTCCACCCCTTACGGCTTTGGTCTTTAGAGGTTAACTGTCAGAGAAATAATGATGGTGAGAGCCCCACTGCCTAAAAACTCATGCACCCTAGAGATAAGAATAAAGTAACTATGGAAACTGCCACTGTTGAATCACCCAACTATCACAAAATCTCATATACCACATGCCCAGATTACCATCACACAGTCGCCAGTGGTGACAATCCTAGCTTTGGGTGAGACTTCCTTTTTGTTCTTTTTTTTTATGCACCATTGAAAAATGAAAACCATCACATTATGTTCTTATGTCATTAAATCACCTGCTATAAAAAAAAAACAAGGTCACCTATAATGAGGCACCAGGCCCTTCTTCATAGTTTATGAGTATCAAGAACTATCACAAGAGCACTTTGCTCAAACTCAGCATTGTATGCCTCTACATATGTGTGGACGCATGCTTAGATACGGGCACATGTATATAAACGAGTTCACAAACAGGAAAACCTGCAAACCTGCATGTGACATTTACTCACATTGGAAGTCATGTCCCAAATGAGTGGAAAAGGGCAGACAGGCACGCATGTTTGTATCCTCTCACAGGTTTATCATTTTCCAGCACACAGAGTAAAAGACAAATACCCTTGACTATCCCAATCTATTCAGTTCCTGGATCTAGATAGAGTATGCTGAGATACTAGGGACATGCATATTCCAGATTGCTGAAAAAAGACCCCCTCATCAAAGGCCAGCCTCTCCACTGGCAGGCGCCCTCCTCCTACTGGCTATAAATACCCTGTTTTGTGTTTTTCACCTTATGACCAATGAAGAATTAGTTCCACTACATATGCCCCCAAATTTAGGTCAGTTTCTACAAAAACTGTGCACAAAACATAAAATCTAATGTTTCTTATTCTGTTTAATAGTCAGTGCTCATTTTGCAATCTTATTTTTCATTTTAACAAAAAGCATATCATGCAGAATATATTGGAAGCCATAATGCAAAAATAAAGCAAACAGAAAAGTTTGGAGACAATTAAGTTTTGATACAGATTCTTAAGTATTACTTTTGTTTAAATTATCTGTCTGGTGATAAAAAATTTGACTCTCAAAACTGAGGGATTTTTTTACTTTTCCAGCAGGACCCACTGACCACCTGTAGGATATTAATGGTTATAAATTTTAGTTACTGGTAATATAAGAGTATTTTGAGTAACCTAAAATATAAATTAAACATTTTTGCATATCCAAAAGGGGAACACACCATTTGATAACTGGAAGGGATGGTCTCAAGAGATTATCACACCAAAATAAGAAAATGAGAAAGCCAAATATTTTTAAATAACAAGCATATAATAAAATATTAAATTAATTAAAGGAATTGTCAGATTGAAAATTAAACGAGTTTTAAAGGAAGCAATAAGTGAATGAACCAAGTGGTCAAGAGACAGATTTCAGGGATAGCTCTTCTAAAGTGGAACAATGCAATTCTAAAGCGCCAGGGCAATTACGATGCCCCACCAGAACTCCGCCACCCAGCGTCGCCAGCCTCTGTCCACTTTCTCCTGATCGAAACCTTCAGTAGGCAACAATATAAAAACCAGATTGAGTGGGGAGGGGAGGTCCTACAAAGCAAAGGGAACACATTTTTACTACAAACCCATGACTGATGATGTCATCAACAATGCCTTCTAAAACCCCCATGTAAAACTGATGAAACCACCCTTTTAATCAAACTGGTTATATAAAGAAGTCCTATGTTGCAATTTATCATAAAGCTCAATATCCTTCTATAAAATTAATGACTCATTGTAGAGAGCATCATTTATTGAAAGAAAAAAATCAAGCCAAGAAGCCTGTGTGCTGACTCCGATTCTGTCCCCAAGGTTGCTGTGTGATCTTCAGCACGGTATTCAACTCTTACACTAAAGCTGATGTTCACATCTGTAAAATTGAGATAAAGACTTCTGTCCTGCCCTGGCTGGTTTGCTCAGCGGTTAGAGCATCGGCCCGCAGATCAGAGAGATCCGAGTTCGGTTCCCGCTAAGGGCACGTACTTCGGTTGCAGTTTGTCCCCGGCCCTGGTTGGGGTCGTGTGGGTGGCAACTAGTCGATGTGTCTCTCTCACATCGATGTTTCTCTCTCTCTCTTCCTCCCTCTCTCCCTCCCGCTCTATCTGAAGATAAATGCAGGGGGAAAAAATGTCCTCGGGTGAGGATAAAAATAAATAAATAAATAAATAAATAAATAAATAAATAAATAAATAAATAAAAGACTTCTGTCCTGACTACTTACCAGGCAGTTGTGAGATTCGAATGACATGATTCATATGAAAGTGCTTTAAAAATCATGCCCAAATATATTAGCTGCTGCTTTCATTTTCTTCTAGAGTTAAAAGAGATTACGACAGACTGTCAAACAGAGATACTCTAATTTCAACGACGACTGGGTAAATGTTAAGTTATCCCGTGTCCATCCTTGGAGAAAAACTGTGTAAGAGTACGGCAAATAGATTCAGGAATTCCGCATTACACACAGGGATCTATCAAGTCAATAAAGCATCATGATCAAAAATCATCAAAAATTGTTAACATTTTACATTGGACGTTTTAAGTTCTTTATCATTAATATTTCACACCCCTGACTACTTTATGTTTGATGACATTTTTCTTTCAGGTAACATAGCAAGCAAAGTTAAATGTTTATAAATGGCTTACCCTACTCTATGAAGTAAGTCCATCTGGGAATCAACAGTCTAGAGAAGATAAAGTGAACTTCCTCCCTTCATAATCTCCATCACTGAAAATAAAGCTATTTTCATCTAATGACAAGGAAGATCCAGTTCAACCATTCAATGAAGAAAGCGAAGTCCTCATATGGAACAGAACTTCTGGGGTGTGGCTATAAAATGGGTTAACCCAGGGCTTTGGGGATCTTCTGCTCTGACTTTGCATACCTAAGGCTCTGGGGCTTGACAACATTGTGCTGTTTGCCAGGACTTTCATTCCTGGGCATTTATATTTCTGTCACATAAGAAAGTCTATACAATGTTTCTTTAAAAAAAAAAATCCTTGGTAACATAAAATAAAAGATATTAATTTAAATAATCCCAAAATGCTTTTTAATTTTATTTATGTAGAACTGCTACTATAAAGAGAAAGAAATGGAAAAAAAAAATCTGGGGCAAATTAGAAAAAAACAGTTTTTAAACTTTAAGATACTTGCTGTAGATGGAATATTTGTGCCCCCCCCCCCAAATTCATATATTGAAACTTATTCCTTCAATGTTATGGCATTTGGAGGTGGGGACTTGGGAGGTGATAGGTCCTAAGACTGGAGCCCTCATGACTGGGATTAGTGCTCTTAGAGACCCAGAGAGCTGCCTGGCCCCTTCTGGGAGGTTATAGAGGGAACTGGGAAGCATCTGTGAGCCAGGAAGTGGCCCCTGGCCAGACGATAAACCTCCCAGTGCCTTCACCTTGGACTTCCCAGCCTCCAGATTGTGACAAAAAGGTTTCTCTTGTTCATAAGCAACCCAGTCTGTGATATTTTGGTTATAGCAGCACAAACAGACTAAAACAACACTGAAATGCAAAGAGGAACTTGGAAGAACCACAGTCTGAGAACCCAAAGGACTGCAGAGCACAGAGTAGTCCTGAAGAACTTGAATAGGATGAATGGATTTTTAGAATAATTTTGTAATCTACATAATAAAGTCTTCAAAAAAATGCCCACATGGAAAAGGGGAAAAATTAGAGTTAGTCCACACAGAATGAGCAAGATCTGATAAAGGTATTTCACTCTGAATCTCCAGACAAGGATAGATCAGGAAAATGTATTCCTTTACTATAGCAAGCACCCTGGTGAACATAATAAAAGAAAACTATGACAAATACACATGACAGTTAAGAATCCAAGTTTACACAAAGTATTCTTACAGCATCTTAACCTATATCTTACTATAAATTTACTTTGTAACTCAAAATTACAAAATTTACTCTATAATGTGGATCAAGAGACGACAAAAATTACACTTTAAGTTAGAGGACATTCCTTTTTCATACACATTCTTTAAAGGCTGACAATATTCTACTCTGGAAAAAAAATGGAGTTTTCGTTTATCATTGTTTCATTGCTTTGGAATGAAATGAATGAATTTTGTAAATTCTAAATTAAATAGGCCATTTCTCAAAACAGTCTACACTGCTCCCTCACCCCATCCCAAGCACACACTCCAAAATCTCTTTTTGTTCTTACAGCCCCATCTTCTTCCCAGACATAAACAAAGGGTCCCCATCGGAATTTAGAAAGCAGAATGACAGACTGGGTAACTGGGACAGAGGTCATTACAAGGGCTTCTCTTGTTAAGTGTTGCTGCTTTATACCAGTTTAACACTCCAGCTCATCAGGGGACAGATGGAGAAATCACAACTTACCAAATGTTTATTATAGGTGCAGATGGCTGTTTCTGTTTTGAATCTTTCATTCTTTTACTTCCTATTGATCTGTGTGGATATGAACCAGTGCTCCCCGAAGGCTTCCTCCTCTGGCATGGCCCTTCACTTTCTCTCCCCCCACTTCTCCTTTCAATACAGCCAGCATGGCACCCTCCCTAGGTGTGTTTGCCCACACTTGCCTTCCTACACAGCTCCCCACTATCCCATCATAATTCCTGAAAAAAAAAAAAAGAAAAATTGCTGTCTCATTCAAAGACAAAGTAAATTTTAAGCCCAGATGGTGTGACTCAGTGGTTGAGCATCAGCCCATGCACCAAGAGGTCACCGGTTTGATTCTTGGTCAGGACACATGCCCAGGTTGTGGGCCCGATCCCCGGTGGGGGGCATGCAGGAGGCGGCCAATCAATGTTCTCTCTCATCGGTGTTGCTATCTCTCTCTCCCTCTCCTTTCCTCTCTCTCTAAAAATCAATAAAGAAAAAAAAAATTTTTTAAGTAAATTTTAAGCCTTGTGGCTTAAAATGAGCTGGACTCAAACTCAGCTCCTGAGGGGACCCCAGCCAATGAATACCCACGGCAAGCTTAAGCTAAGCTATTTCTGGAGGTGTACCAGAGAGAATAAAAGGGAAACCTGGCTGGAATGGGCTTTACAACAGCTTTATTAAATACTTCTAATCAATTATAGAAGAGGACCTAGAAATTTGGAATTTGCTCATTGATTTGTAGAAGCTAGTAATAGTATATACAAAGTACGAGCAATCTGAGTGTTGGCTCTTTGTTTCTGTGTAATTTTCATTCTCGAGAAATGAGACAACAGATGTCATATGTCTATCAAGCATACGGACGCTAGGATTATAGGAAAGTTTTGTGCATTTTCTAAATGTTCTCAGTAATCTTCATTACATTAATGATCAGGGTTAGAGAACAGATGTCATGATAAAAATAAATAAAAGGAATTTTATGTTACATCCTTGTTACCAAGATCTTTCTTAAAGAACTACTTGCAAATAGTTAGAAGTAGGCAGGTCCTTGCCTTGTCATTCCATTGATTAAACAAACAGTTACTGAGTATCTATAATGAACCTGGATCTGTATTAGCACTAAGGGTTCATACTATTTATGTTAGAAACAATAGAATAGGGGACAGAGACTTATACACATAGACATTTCAAAATAACATGTTAAATATTAAGAAATTAAAAATTTACCATTTCACCATCATCATAGTAATAATGGATTTAGGCAAAAAAATCATCAATGAACGCTCATAAAAGTACCTCCTCACAAACACTAATATCATTAATGTATAAGTACAAAATCTCATTAACTTTACACCAGAGAAACCTGGTAGACACCACCTTAACAAAGTGATAAAAGTTACCATCACCATATAAGGTTGTATGTCAATTATATCTCAATTTTTTTAAAGTTAGCATCAACAGTAATGGGACAAAACAACATTTTTTTTTCTTTATTGATGTTAGAGAGAGAGAGGTAGGGAGAGGGAGAGATAGAAACATTGATGAGAGAGAACATCGACTGGCCTCCTCCTGCACACCCCCCACTGGGGATCGGGCCCAAAACCTGGGCTGTACCCTGACCGGGAATCAAACCGGTGATCTCTTGGTGCATGAGTCGACCCTCAACCACTGAGCCACACAGGCTGGGCTCAAAACATCATCATATGTCTCCTGATATGATGCACTGAGAAGAACACACATCTGTGGCATTTCTTCTAAAAAGCCATACCCAAATTGAGAGATATCCTTATTAAGGTAATGAAAGGGAAGGAAAGATAAGGAACTATTCCAGGTTAAAGGAGACTAGATGGATTTATGTCCAATGCACCTCTGAAGGGCATTATGGAGATCACTGATCAAATCTGAGTGGGGCTGGTGGATTAAATGGTAACAATAGATCGATGTTAATCTCCTGATTTAGATGGTAGCACTGTGACTTCGTTTTTAGGAAAAACACATTTAAGTACTATTGGGGTTAGCAGGTCATCACATCTGCAACTTACTCTCAAATAGTTCAAAAATTCATTAAAAATACATAAAAATATATGAAGAGAGAATTGTAAGCAAATTTGGCAAAACTGTTAAACAAACGGGAAATCTAATTAAGAAGAATATGAGTTCTTTGTAATGTTTTTTCAATGTTTCTATAAGTCTGAAACTATTTCAAAACAAAAAGGCCATTAAAAACAGTTTCTTTCTAAAATCTACAATCAGTTGGTTACATTGTGCACATTCCTTGAGTCCAGTAAGAAAATTATTCCCTTGGAGCAAATTCCTTTAAGTTATATTCTCTTTATAGACCAAAATATGGGGTGGCCTTGGCTGGTGTTGCTCAGTGGTTAGAGTGTCAGCCCTCACACCAGAGGGTCTCAGGTTCAATTCCCGGTCAAGGACATGTACCTGGGTTGCAGGTTCAATCCTGGCCCCAGTCGGGGCACATGCAGCAGGCAACCAATCAATGTGTCCCTCTCACATCTATCTATCTATCTATCTATCTATCTATCTATCTATCTATCTATCTATCTCTATTTCTCCCCCTACCCCCTTCCTTCCACTGTCTCTAAAAAAAAAAAAAAAAAAAAAATCAATGGAAAAAACATTATCGGTTGAGGCTTAACAACAACAAAAAAACTGTGGGGTTATTTCTAGCTCCCCTACAAAAAAAAACAATATAAAACTTTTCAGATTGAATACACTAAAAAGTTGCTGACATCTTAAAAAGTCTGGCAGTTCTCCCGTGGATAACAGCCTCTCAGAGAATAGCTAACTCACCAGTGGCAGCTAATTCCTCCATAAAACTGAGCAGGTTGCTAAGTGTCCTGACCTTCTCCGTGCGGAGTCACTGTTATTTGCTGTGAACTATTTGAAGGTGCCTGAACTCTTTCTGGTTACTGGTAGAGGGCTGTCTAAAGAGTGGAGATGTGCTTAAAATCATCCATAAACCTGTTTTTTTAAGTCCTTTCTAAACTATTTTAGGGAAACTGTATCTGAAATTATTGCTATTTGGGGAAACTGTTGTTAGCCTAGACCAGCGATTTTCAACCTTTTTCATCTCATAGCACACATAAACTAATTACTAAAATTCTGCAGCACACCAAAAACTATATCATATATTTTGCCAAGCTGACAAAAAAATAAAAACATATAATTTTGATTCATTCACACTGGATGGCTATTGTTGTTTTCGCTGTTGTCGTTTTTGGGTTTTTTTTTAATGTTTTTTCCATTGATATTTTTAGAGAGAGAGGAAGGGTGAGAGAGATAGAAACATCAATGTGAGAGAGAAACATCGATCAGCGGCCTCCTGCACGCCCCCCACTGGGGATCAAGCCCGAAACCCAGGCATGTGCCCAGACTGGGAATAGATCCAGAACCTCTCAGTCCATGGGATGACACTCAGTCCACTGAGCCACACCAGCCGGGCAGCTGTTGCCATTTTTTTATTTGACAATCTAAGGGAAAAGGGATCAGTGGCCCTGACTAAATAGTCAGGTACTGCATGTTTTACAAATTCTTGCAGCACACCAGTGTGCCACAACACATGAGTTGAAAATCTCTGGCCTAGACGATACACAAAAACGCTAAACTAATATGGCAAAGAAACAAACAAATAAAAAACCCTCTCCCATCACACCCTAATTTTTCAGCATTATAAACTTTTTGTCACTCTGCTCTATCCAATAACTAAAATGATGACGAGCTGCTCTCTCAAAAGATAAATTCCAGCTTTTAATTTTCGTAGTCAAGCCTTCCTCTTGAAGTTGTACATATTCCATTAATACTAGATTTTCTAGGAACTATTAGAAACGTATAACTCATAAAGAATAAAACAAATAAGGATCTCTATTAATCTGACCCTGGTAAAAAAAATAATTCCAAATAATAAACGCAAGCAATGTTTATGTTAGGTTTTCTCTAGAAACATTAACTATGTCTCTGCATTTTAGTGGTTCCTGAAATATCCACTTTAACAAAAGTCTAGTCACTTGCAAATGTCTAAAGACGAAAAAAAGAAAAGGCTCCATCCCGGATGTGCAGAAAGGGGCAAATCCAATCAATGTCCTCCGAAGCACCTGTTGTTTTAGGAAGCATAGCCAACAAGCATGTTGCCAAATTCTCTGACAATGGTAGATCTGAAAAGCAAGGACACCAAGTACAGCACTGAAAGTTCAAGTTACAAACAGTAAAACATTATGGAAAACTTTTACAATGTTAAGACTTTCATCCAAAAACATGGCTTTTCACTTCTTTTTTGTAGCAGTTTAATGTCAACATTATCCACTACAGATAAACAGTGGCTAATCCAATTCTTTAGACTCGTTTTTTAAGAAAATGTAGAAATCCTTTCTTACAGTTATGTACCTGTATAGTAAAAAGGGCAAACAATATTAGATAAAACTATTTATGGGTTAAGATAATTTGAATGGCCCTGGCCAGTTTGGCTCAGCGGTTAGAGCGTCGGCCTGTGGTCCAGAGAGACCCGGGTTCGGTTCCCGCTAAGGGCATGTACCTCGGTTGCAGTTTGTCCCCGGCCCTGGTTGGTCGTGCGGGAGGCAGCCACTCGATGTGTCCCTTTCACGTCGATGTTTCTCTCTCTCTCTCTTCCTCTCTCTCCCTCCCACTCTATCTGAACAAAAAATGAAAAAATGTCCTCGGGTGAGGATAAAAAAAAAAAAAGAAAGAAAGATAATTTGAATGAAGAGCTACATATTTTGGTACGGAAGGTTTAATACTTTATTTTATAGTGTTGTGTGCAGCATATATTTTGAGAACAAACTTCTTAGCTGCTGCAGCTGAGGATAAGCTCTAGCAACATAACTAATAATATTTCTCCTTTAAAATTCTATAAATATGTTTGCCGTAGAGAAAATCTCCCAAAAATTGCCTTGTTTCTCATCCAAGAGATCATTCCAGTTTCTTGATGGAGGCTTTTAATTAAAATTTGCCACATCTAAATATCTTTATGCTCAACTTTACATAAAATTTTAGCTCTTACTGTGTGTATGCTGATTTTTACTCACTTAAGGCCAAGTATTGTGATTAATTTTATAATTTTTACTATTAGCAGTTCATATTTAATACTTTGTCATCAGCCTGAATATGCAACTGATAACTATAAGTCTAATATGCTTCATCTTTTAACCTTTTGTTTTTTTCTCCTATGAAAATCATACTGTTCGCTCAAAAATATTATGATAATTATACAAAATAATAAGGTTGGTATGGAGAGTATTTAACAGAAATTATACACCACTGACTATGTCTAAATCCTGGTATAAGTTGATAAATACTTCACTTGTAGCTGCTTAGAACACATTCTTCAGTCTGTTTCTCTTTCTGTCCATTACTATTTTTGCTTGGCCCACTGTTTAGAAAAACAAATAAATTGTTGAGAGCCTTTAATCAGTGTATTAGGCGGAATAACGTCCCCTGTCAACGACATCCATGTCCTAATCCCCAATACTTTACATGGCAAAAGGGCTCTGCAGGTGTGATGAAATTAAGGGTCTGGAGATGGGGAGATTATCCTGGCTTATCCCACTGAGACTGATGTAATCACAAGAGTTACAAGAAAAGGGAGGCAAGGGTGTCAGAGAAGAAGATGTAACTGGTGGAAACGGACATCACAGTGATGCAATTGCTGTGGGGAGCCCCAAGCCAAAGACTGCAGAGAAAGTCAAGGAATGGAGTTTCCCCTAGAGACTCCAGAAGGAAAGCAGCCCGGCCAACACATTGGCTTTATCTCATAAAACCTATTTCAGACTCTGACTTCCAGAACTGTAAGATAATAAATGTGTGTTGTTTTCAGCTTCTAAATCTGTGGTCATTTGTTACAGCAGCGATAGAAAATTAATGCAGTCATGTTTATTTATTACTACTGTAAAATGTGTCGGTATGAAAAAAGGTTGGTGTATATACAACAGTCAAAACTCCTTGGAAAATAGCATACTAAATGTTAAAAGTAACACCTGACCTTGAACTGTATCTTTTACTGAAAGATTCCTTAACTTAATGAGCATAAAAACTATGCAGGACTCTGAGAACAGCACACAATTATTAGACAAGCATTTTTTTTACTTACTTACTATGAGTCAGACACTGGTATTTAAAAGACGAACAACATAAATATATCAAGGCAGAAATTCCCGTCTTCAAGAAGTACCAAAGAGTCCTAAGTGAATGAACATTTACAGTAGGGTAAAAAGTGCTTTCATTGCGAGCGAAGAGAAGGATATTTCAGTTGGGAGTGGAGGGTACCCAAGTGAAATGGTTCAATCTTCGAGGGGGAATGTGTCCCTTGAGAAGTCTGAGGCTAAGCTGGGCCAGGTCACATCATGAAGTGGGCAGTAGGCCATGCACAAAATTGGACTTCATCCTTCAAGTAATGAGAAAACAGCTGGGGGTGTTAACTAGTGCAGTGATTGGCACAATTAGATTTCAGAAGAAGAAAAAGAAACTGCCTGTGGTCTGGGAATATGAAGACTAGACTGAAAGCAAGAAATACATATTGAAGACTGAACCTATGTTTACATCTCCATATTTTAAAATCAATTCACATTCAGTGATCATTTACTTCCATCAGACAGGTGCTATGCTAAATGCTAGGATAAAAAGAGAGAGTAAGACATGATAATACTTTTGAGATATAAAAAATTACTGCAGGAGGGATATCTATAATACCTTCAAGAATAAAGATAAGTTTAAAAAGGAAAAAAATTACTGCTTTATGTATACAATAATATGTGAAATACATACAATGAAGTCAGCTATCTCTATGTTAGGGTACTCATCTAGAAACTGTATTTTCAAAAATTGGACAGCTAATTGCAAAAAAATGAAGCTAGATCACCACCTTACACCATACATGAGAATAAACTCAAAATGGATACAAGACTTAAATGTAACTCGTGAATACATAAAAATTCTAGAAGAAAATGCAGGCAACAAAATTTCAGACATCATACACAGCAGAATTTTCACTGATACATCACCTAAGGCAACAGAAACAAAGGAAAAAATGAACACATGGGACTACATCAAACTCAAAAGCTTCTGCACAGCAAAAGAAACAACCATCAAAACAGAAAGGGATCCCAATATATGGGAGACCATAATCGCCAATGATGCATCAGATAAGGGGTTAATTTCCAAAATATATAGAGTGCTCATACAACTCAACAAAAGGAAGACAAAGAACCCAATTAAAAAATGGGCAAAGGACCTAAATAGACACCTCTCCAAACAGAACATACAAATGGCCAAGAGACATATGAAAAAATGCTCAACGTCACTAATTATCAGAGAGATACAAATTAAAACAGCTATGACGTATCACCTCACAACTGTCAGAATGGCCGCCATCAACAAATCATCAAACAACAAGTGTTGGTGAGGGTGTGGAGAAAAGGGGACTCTAGTACACTGCTGGTGGGAATGGAGTGGTGCAGCAACTGTGGAAAACACTATGGTATTATCTTAAAAAGTTAAAAATTGAACTGCCATTTGACCCAGTGATCCCACTTCTAGGAATATACCCAAAGAAACCTGAAACACCAATCAGAAGGAATATATGCACCCCTATGTTCATAGCAGCACTATTTACAATAGCTAAGATCTGGAAACAACCCTAGTGTCCATCAGTAGATGAGTGGATAAAAAAGCTGTGGTACATTTACACAATGGAATACTATGCAGCTGTAAGGAAGAAAGGTCTCTTATCCTTTGAGATGACATGGAAGGACCTAGAGAGTATTATGCTAAGCGAAACAAGCCAAGCAGAGAAAGACAAATATCACATAATCTTACTTATTTGTGGAATATAATGAACTAAACAAACTGATGAACAAAATTGACCCAGAGACATAGAGGTGGGGTACAGACTGACAAACCTCAGAGGAGGGGGGGTGGGGGGGGGAGAGATAAACCACAGAACTTATATGCATGTATGCATGACCAATGGACATAGACAACAGAGCTGGGGATGGGGTGGGGGGGATGGGGAGGAGGGTGTCAATGGGGGAAAAAGGAAAAACATCTGTAACAAAAACAAATTAAAAAATAAAAATATAAAAAAAGAAACTGTATTTTCAAAAGTAGACACCAAATACCACAAGAAACCACAAATTAATATGAAGAAACAATTATCATGTGCATACTTTTTAAAATTGCAATCTAATCAATCTCAAAAATAAAAATTGAGGAATTACATTCTTACAAACAGGTACCTTAAAAGCATTATATTCTGAATATCTCTAAGCATAGTAAAAATATAATTTCTTATCTGCCATAGCCCAGGAAGGTGTATGTACCACATGCACAGAGGGCACACAACACCTACTATGTTGCAAAATTATGTAGTCATGACAATTTGAACTAATTTAAAATTGCAAGCTGTAACAGTATCAGTTAAATCCCAAAACAGAATGACAACTCTATAGCTTTCCCCAAACCTGCCAGTAAAAATCAATCATTGCATTCTCCACCCCCATTGCAGTTTTCCCCGAGTTACAGCAGCCAACACAATCTGATCTGTGCTACAATTTAATTGTATGTATCTGTTTCACCCATAAGAAGACAAACTAGACTCACATCTTTGTATCTAATGGTATGGTGTAACTATACTCAATATTTAAGCTCAATCATGGTGGTGAAGAGAACTCAGCTAAATGTCCTCATTAATAATGATTAGTCATAATTTCCATTTTAGGACTACTCAATGGTTTCAGTAAATACTTGGATAATTTATAAACATAATATACACTCTCTCTCTCTCTCTCTCTCTCTCTCTCTCTATATATATATATATATATATATATATATATATATATATATATATATTTAACTGTGTCAGTTGTACAATGAGTAAACTCAAAAATATATGTATTATTAGCCCTGGCCAGATAGCTCAGTTGGTTTGATTCTTAGTCAGGACACATACAAGAATTAACCAATGAATTATTTATACAGGGCATAAATAAGTGGGACAAAAAAATCGATGTTTCTCTCTCTCTCCCTTCCTCTCTCTCTAAAATCAATTATGTGTGTATATATATCAGGTCTCAAAGTGGAAGAAGTGGTATTTAGTTAGTTTTTGGCAAATGCTGTTTTACATTTAACCTCTTAAAGCCTGTTTCTTCTTCCATGAAATAGGGCTGATAATAAAACTTATTCACGGAATAATTTTAGAACTAAACAAAATCAAATATCCAGTAGAGAATCTAGCACATAATCGATGTTCACTAAACCTTAGCCATTGTAGTCATGATAATTAATGATATTATTGTTAAGACCTAATGATCAACAGTAATAAATTACAGCAATGTTAGAATATCCCAAAATAGAACACAAGTATAAAATCACTTACATTTGGTTCTGGAATATAACCTAAAACTAATATTTAAATTTGAGTGTGACCTATTTGGGGGAAAGAAAGTAAAGAAAAGATAGTGAAGGGGAAAAAACAAGCAAACAAACAGAAAACAGTGTAGACTCCCTATCCCGCCTGGCTGAGAACTCTTCTCTGGGTCCTGGTCTGAGCTAAAAATAGCATCACCACTTAGCTTGATGACAGCACCATTGTGGATAACTGCTACATGTATCAACGATCTGTTTATTTTATGAAGTTTATCATAGCTCCTCTGGGCTTAGTTACTTCAGTTTAGAGGCCCCTCGTTGAATGTGGGCAGATGAAAAGTGGATACAGTGGCAGGAATATGTCACTGACAAATAACTGTGCAACTGTTTTCACTGTTGAGTTTAACCATGAAGAAATTAAAAGGCAAGATTTGTCAGATAGGAAAGGGAGGGGGAGAGAGAGAGAGAGAGAGAGAGAGAGAGAGAGAAACATCAAACGGTTGCTTCCCCCATGAACCTGACCCAGGACCAAACCAGCAACCTAGGCATGTGCCCTGACTGGGAATGGAACTGGCGACCTTTCAGTGCACAGGACGACGCTCAACCAGCTGAGCCACACAGGCCAAAGCATGTTTCAGTATTTTGATTATAATCATCTGAAAGTATTAAATATAGTGTTACATAAGACAAAAACATAATTACATATAAATCAAAGCATGCTGCCAAGCATGGGCAAGATCAGGTGCATGACTGGAAAAGTCCTCTCATCATAACATGTGCAGAACAGAGAGAGCAGGAGAACAGTATCAGGGGACAATACAGCATTATCAGACACTGCCTTCCAGTCACCATTCCAGAGCTGAAGTCACACCTGAAGCAGCAGCCAGAGGACTCCTACCTTTCTCCTACACATCAATGACTGTCAATGAAGGGAAGATAAAGACTGTTCATCAGAATCACCAGGGAGGCTTTTTCCTTCACTCTGCAGAGGCATGATATTCCCTCTTCCACCCCCTACCTGAAAGCACCACTTTGAATTTGCCAGGGAGCCCTGTCCCTACTCAGAACCATAGCCATCAGCCAGCACAGAGACCAGGAAAAGGAGTCTGGCAGTATGACAGGTCTTCAGCGGCCTCGCCAAGCACGTCAGACCACCAACAGCTCTGACAATTAGAACACAGGGACATGACAGCGGAGTGACTTTCAGAGTTTGCTTATAGCATTTCATAAGCAGACAAAGTAGGCAATAAAGGAACACCTGGAAAATGCAGTAGCTATTACTTAGAGTAACAGAGAACAAAGGCAAGGTAACCACTGATACTAGACATGCCAAAATGCTCAAGAAAATATATTTAGCTGTTGGGGGAAAGGTGAAAGAATGTAAGTTGTATAAATCAAATGATATCACCCTGGCCGGTTTGGCTCAGCAGTTAGAGCATCGGCAAGCGGACCAAAGAGTCTCAGGTTTGATTCCAGTCAAGGGCACATGCCTCAGTTTTGGTTCAATCCCCGGCCCTGGTTGGGGTTCCATGGGAGGCAACCAATCAATGTGTCTCTCTCACATCAATGTTTCTCTCTCTCTCTCTCCCTCCCTCCCTCCCTCCCACTCTATCTGAAAATCAATAGAAAAATATCTGGAGTGAGGATTTTTTTTAAAATCAAATGATAATCCTTAGTGAAAAATATAGATTTACTGTGCTCATAAATTTAGATAAAATAATTAAGTGTGCCCCGGCCAGGTGGCTCAGTTTGCTGGAGCATCATCCTGTCCGCCAGTAGGTCACGGGTTTGATCCCTGGTGGGGATGCATATGGGAGGCAACTAATTGATGTTTCTCTCTCTCTCGTGTTGATATTTGATGTCTCTCTCTCTTTCTCCCCCCTTCCTCTCTCTCTAAAACATATCCTCAGATGAGGATTAAAAAAAAGAAAAAGAAAAGAAAGTGCAAGAGAATCTAAAACACTGTATCAGAAGTAATAATTTCACATTGCAAATAAAAAATCAATTTTTGTTCATGTTTCATTTCTTTATTTCATCAAACTCCTTGAAGAAACATGGAATCTTGGGCTTAAAACAACTATGAGGTATTCCCCAGCTTTTCCACAGGCCACCTAAAGACTTAGAAAACAACTCAAGGGACAAAGAAGAAATAAAATAAAATGCCTTTGGTTCTAAGGTTGTTCATATATTTATCCCAGCAGCCTGTATGTTTGTTCATAAACCTAATTTCAAATATTATGTTGGTATTGTGTTAAGACATTAATTTATCATGTGATTTAATTATGACTTAAGCGTTTCCCTTCTCTAATTTATATTTCAAAATTGAAAGGAAATAATACTAATAACTACCATTTATTTTTTTAGCATTCAAAAACTATTTGTTGAATAATTTCAATGTTTACAAAAGGAAATAGGTAATAAAAACACACTCCCAGTTGGATTTAGATCATGGCTTTGCACATTACAAAAATAGAATATTACATCCATCTGAGCAAAGGAGTACACTTTCCCCGTGGCTCAAAGTAGGTAGCTGTCAAAAAAGAGAAAATTCACCCCAAGTTTGATGGTCTTGAAAGGAAATCTCCATTTCCTACAGACAGCCAAAATCTCAGGTGACTACCATTTACTGATTGCCAGGCAACTTTCTAGGCCCTTTATGGACGTGGTCTCAGTTAACCCTCACCAAATCTCTGGGAATAGATACAATGATCTTCATTTTCCAAACAACAATCAAAAAGAAGTCACTTGCCCAAGGTCACAGACACTCAACCAACGGAAAAGCTAAGTGCTGTCATCTCGACTGTGTGAGCTCCAGAGTTCGTGCCTTCTCCTCGTACTCTATCAAAAACTGGTATTTCCTAATAATATTAAGCAGCCATCAAAAAATATAACCACAGAGATAACTGCCGTTTCTCAACGTTACATCTTCACAGAATGAGAAATAATCGACAGGCATACATTGTACATTTCGGGATCCCACACGGCATACAGAACAATGAATGGCACTGTTCTTAAAAATGCTCAAGCTGTTATTGAATAAATATCTGCAAATATGCAGAACAGAACACTTCCTTGTCTATAGGACCCATTGGACTTCCTGTGGAGATTTGAAGGTGAACTAGCCATGGTCCTTTGGCACATTATGACGTCATAGGTACCAAAAAGCATCATAACGTCTGCTGTATTTTCCTCCGAAACCACTGTAAAGGTGGCTGTGTCCTGCACGTGTGCCCGCAGGGCTGCGGAGAGGAAGGCCCCAGCCCCTCAGCGCCTGTGTCTGGCAGAGCCGATGTGAGACAGAGTCAAGCCTTCCCTGCAGCTGGGATCATCAAGAGTTTTGGCTGGACCTCTGAGCACACACCGACATAGTGAGGAACCAGACGCAAAGCACAGACTATGGCACTGAAACGGATGAATGAGGAGCTTAGTGATCTGGCCTGTGACCTTCCAGCACAATCATGGTCCAGTTGGGGATAAGTTTCATTGGCTAGCCACAGTTTGGGGACCTAATGACAGCCCATAGCCAGGCGGTGTATTCTTTTTGACAATTCGTTTTCCTACAGACTACCCCTTCAAACCACCTAAGGTTGCATTTACAAGAAGAATTTATCACCCAAATATTAACAGTAATGGCAGCATTTGTCTTGATATTCTAAGATCACAGTGGTCTCCTGCTTTAACTATTTCTAAAGTTCTTATATCTGTTTGTTCACTGCTATGTGATGCAAACACAGATGACCCCCTAGTGCCAGAGACTGCATGGATCTATAAAACAGACGGAGATAAGTACAACAGAATGTCTCAATAATGGACTCAGAAGTATGCCATGTGGTGCTACCTTAGAGTCAGAATTAACTGCATTATAGCTGGAATAAGCTTTAAATTACTGTTTAAAAAAATAAAAATAAACATTGTAAGGATCCAGTGAGATAATATATGCAAAATACTTTCTAAACTGTAAAATCCTCTATAACCATAAGCACTAAAACTGGCAGTTACAATAGTCACCCAGGGTAACATTTAGCAGTGGCAATATTTATTTCATCTAACTTGTGATCTATGATTGATACAAAAGCAAAGAAAAAAATGTGGACTGACAAACTCACAATTTACCAACATGCAACATACAAGGAAGGGTACCTCGTTTGAGGATACAAAATTTTTCAAGCCTAAATGGAATTTACCACTACTTTCCAGAAAGTGTGACCGGATAAAAAGTTGTGAAATGCTGCTGTCATTTTATTATCATATTCATAATCTAGTTCAATGGCTGTCCATTCAAAAGACCTGAATCAAAGCCTAGAAACTTGTTTGTAAAAAGTTATTCTAAAAAGTTAATTCTGAGTTGCCACTGCCTTGAAAACCACATCAGTGGGTCTCCACCGTATAATCAGTCTTTAATCAAACCTGAGGCGCCACAGACTGTAAGATGTATCCAGATTACATACTAAAATGATGGGAGAAAATATGTATCTTGGAATTAATGAAATATAAATTGAAGACCCATGTCTTTATTTGACGATAACCCAGAACACTAGAGGACACACAGTAGTAGCACTGAGGCTGCACTTATGTAACCTGTACACCTCTGAACAGCCCACTGTTCAAAAAACAAATAAATAAACTTTGTTTTATTTGCATTTTTAGAATCACACCAGGTTACTGTAACTCTTTTGCAGAAACATTCTACATTGATTACATTGATATTACTTGTCAAAAATTATCCTCATACTATCAGAACTATTTGGTCTGGTTTCGAAGAGTCTTCTGTACTAATATTGTTCTCGGCCCAAGCCTCTGTTATGTAATCTTGTAAAAATGATCACACTTCAGTGATTGTTGTTTCATTTGTGAAGAGAAGAGATTGGGGTAGATTATTTTTTTATATATATAATTTTTTTTCTTTATTGATTTTTAGAGAGAGAGGAAGGGAGAGTGAGAGAGAGATAGAAACATCAATGAGAGAGAACATCAACTGGCCGCCTCCTGCATGCCCCCCACTGGGGATCAGGCCCACAACTTGGGCATGTGCCCTGACCAGGAATCGAACTGGTGACCTCTTGATGCATGAGTTGACGCTCAACCACTGAGCCACACTGGCCGGGCAGGGTAGATTATTTCTAAAATTCCTTCTAAATTTAAAATTCTATTTCTAAGTCTTTGTTCTTGAATTGTTTCTTGCATCTAATCTTTTCACCTCCAAACAGACAATCAACTCATTAAAGGTGAAGAGTTTAAATAACTTTCTCCAGGGTGTACATGCACATAAGGACACACACACACACACACACACACACACGCCTAACAAGCAGTGGCCTTTTCTTTTCACACTGTGTGCTCTGCCACATGAGACCCTCTCTTCCTGCAACAAGGAATGCATGCCCCTTCCCTTCCACCCGGAATTTTCCAGAACTCTTGATTATAGCCGCAGTGGTGAGAAAACAAATGCAAACATCTAGTGCCAGCCCCTGATTTCTACTCTTCTAGCTCTTTTGACAATTTTGTAATTTCATGTAGTAAATCTTCTCTTTATTTATTACTCTGATGAAAAAAATCAACCAGAGTGGTATTTGTTCCCTGTACGGGCACCTAACCAATGCATTATTGAATTTACATTGTTTACATATTCAAACAAAACAATGTGAAGTGTATCAGTGTTGTTTTACTTCAAATCATCAAAATGTCAGCAAACTGCTTTATCACTGGCCAGTTAGTCTTAAAGGACTATGTAATGTTAAAACTATAAATTATTTATGCTATACATATATATGTTAATATCATATAATATCAGTGTGATTAGCATATAATTATAATCAGATATAATTATAATTAGATATAATTATGCATATGCATAATTCTTATCACAGACAGGAATTTTACAAGCTGTGACACAAGTCATTTTCACATTTTAGAGGTCATAACTGGAGCAACCAGCACAAAAGTTAACATAATCTGCTATATTTCCAAAGAATGGATTCGTTTGTTTTTGAAGTTTGCTAAAGTTTATTATTTACTAAACTTGATTTAGAGAAGTATTTTAGATCCACTGGAGGACATTACCTGTTTATAGCAACTTATTTTCTTATTACCAAATTATTTTTTTTCTTCTGCATAAATTCTACTCATTTCACATGCCTTATGGCTTACATTTTAGCTTTTCATCTATTCAGCCAAGAATAAAAAATAAAATACTTATTTTAATTAATACATTTAATACAGAGCATAAAGTGCTTTTTCAAAGATGAGAAATAGAATAAATGAATTCAGTAAAGTTGCAGGAAACATAATCAATATACAAAAATCAGATGCACTTATGTATACTAACAAACTATCTGAAAGAGAAATTAAGAAAGAAATTCCATTTACAATAGCATCCAATAAATAAAATATTTGGAAATAAATTTAACCAAAGAGGTGAAAGACCTATATAAATAAACACTATAAAACATTAATGAAAGAAATTGAAGAAGGCAAATAAATGGAAAGATATCTTATTCTTGAATTGGAAGAATTAATATTGTTAAACTGTCTATACCACCCAAAGTGATCTACAGATTCAATGAAATCCCTATCAAAATGCCAACGGCGTTTTTCACAGAAATAAATAAAACAATCCTAAAATATGTATGAAACTACAAAAGACCCCCAAATAGGCAAAACAGTTTTGAGAAAGAACAACAAAGCTGAAGTTAGGCGTGCTTCCCAACTTCAGATTATATTACAAAGCTATAGTAATGAAAACAGCATGGTACTGGCATAAAAACAGACAACCACAGACCACTAGAATTGACTACAGAGCCCAGAAATAAACCTGTGCATATATGATTGTTAATCTTTAACAAGAGCTCCCAAAACACACAATGGGTAAAGGATAGTCTCTTCAATAAACAGTGCTGGCAAAACTGAACAGCCACATGTAAAGGAACAAACTGGACCCCTATCTTACAACACTCACAAAAGCTAACTCAAGATGAATTAAAGATTTAATGTAAGACCTGAAACTATAAAACTCCTAGAAGAAACAAAGGGGAATGCTCCTTGACATTGGTCTTGGTGATGATTTCTTGGATATAATACCAAAAGCATGGACAACAAAAGCAAAAATAAACAAGTGGGACTACAAACTAGAAAGCTTCTGCACAGCAAAGAAAATCAACAAACTGAAAGGCAACCTATAGAATGGGAGACAATATTTGCAAATCATATATCTAATAAGGGTAATAAGGGGTTAATATCAAAGTACATAAGAAACTCTTACAACTCAATAGCCCAAAAAGCAAATAATCTATTTTAAAATAGGCAGAGAACCAGAATAGACATTTTTCTAAAGACATACAACGGCCACAGGTACATGAAACGGTTCAACATCACTAATCATCAGGCAAATGCAAATTAAAACCACAATGAGATATAATCTCACACCTGTTAGAATGTCTATGATCAAAAAATAAGCGACAACCACTCTGTCATGGATGTGGAGAACAGGGAACCCTCTTGCACAGTTGGTGGGACTGTAAATTGCTACAGCTACTATGGAAAACAGTATGGAGGTTCCTCAAAAATGAAAAATAGAACTACCATATGATTCAGCAATCCTACTTCTTGGTATACATTCAAAGGAAACAAAATCAGTAACTTGAGGAGATGCCTGCATTCCCATGTTCGCTGCAGCAGTATCCACAACAGCCAAGACGTGGAAACAACCCAAGCATCCATCCACAGATGAATGGATGAAGAAGATGTTATGATGTTATTTAGCCATAAAACAGAAAGAAATCCTGTTTTTAAAAACCATGATTTCACTCATATGTGGGATATAAAACTGAAAGTAACAAATGAGCAAACAAGAAAGACAATAAAATACTCACAGACAACAGTATGGCGATTACCAGAAGGAAGGGGGGCAGGGGGTAGTAAAGGGGGTCAAATACATGGTGACAGAAGATTATTTGACTTTGGGTGGTAGGCACACAATGCAATACACGGATCATGTAGAAGATATTCACATACTCTCAAAGTTATCATCCCATACATAGCTACTTTAATTACAAAGGAGAAAAGTTATCAGTAGATAAAAAGTTCTGGAATACCACCTTAATCTACTTACAAATAGAGCATCACCAAAAACAGAAAAAATGACACATGTGCCTTTTGATGTGATGAAATGGAAAGAAGAACACAATCTCACCTATGTAACATCCCTGCCATAACCTCTAACCTGAATCTAACAGGAAACACAATCAAACAAAATGAGACTGTGGGGCATTCTATAAGAAAACTGGATTATACCCTTCAAAACTATCAATATTGTGAAAGGTGAAAGGCAGCAGAGGCTTTTCTTGATTGAAGGAGACTAAAGAGGCATGATGACCAAATGCCAGGCATGTTCCTTGATTGAATTCTGGATTGGAGAAAACAAGAAAAACAGCTATAAAGGACATTTCTTATTTTCTATAAAGGACATTTCTGGGACAACTGGGAAATTCTGAATAGAGACTGTATATAGACAACTTACTATATCAGTGTTAAATGTCTTGTCTGTGACAATGAGGGTGGTTGTGGAATAAGTAAAAATATCATTATTTTTTAAAAATACACGCTGAAATATCATGTCTACAACTTACTTTCAAATGGTTCAGCATTTAATAAAAGAGAATACAAATATCCCAAAATGTGAACACTTGGGTATCTACATGAAGGGAATATCGTGTCCACAGTACTATTTTTTTCCACCTCTTACAGACTTAAAATTTTTTAATAGTTTGGAGTAAAAAATAATATATAGACCATGCCCATCAGTTTACAGTCTGATGTCACTAACTATATAATCAGGGTCTTCAGTTTCCTCTCCTATAAAATAAGTAACAATAAGAATCCCCTTTTGTGATATATTAGAAAAAATACCCAGTGCTTACAAATATGCAGTGAAATAAGGACTCTCTTAACTGCTAGTTGCACGATAAATTTGTGAAAGCTTTAGGAAAAACAACTTGAAAGTAGGTATACAGAACCAATAAAATCTATTTTAATCTTTCCAGACTTCCACTGCTGGTAATAAATCTGCCTATAAATATCCCCCAATTATTTCTAGGCTTGCCACCCACCAAGTCCATTGACTAAAACAACTAACTTCTGTAACCATGCACAAGACTTGTGTATCTTTGTGTCCAGGAAGGCTTATACTTTGTATGATCTCTGCCTCATTACATAAACATATAAAAACGACTTCAGCCCTCAAACTATAATATTTCACTATTAACCAAAAAATAAACCCCTGGCCCTATCAGGCTCCCATCCCCTTGGGACCTGCTGACAGAGGCCTTCTTAAGGACTTCCTGCCAACCTCACATTCTGCCCCTTTTTAGTTTTTGTTTTGTTTTGTTTTGTTTTAATAATCTGGACTAATTTGAGAACAAGCAAGTAGAAGTCAAATATTTGTGATTCTGCTATATCTAAAATTCCTATCCTTACCTCACAGAATATCATGCTCTTAGCTTTTACTGAACATTATTACAGAAAGAGCCATGTTAAAGCTGTTACAGCGTCCACTGTTAAGTTGTGGTCATTCAATGGCATGTCAAGTCCCAAAGGAGAAATTTCATTTAGAACTAAGTGTTAAGAAAAACTGTTTCCTCTGAGGAGCTGGAACGCTCTGCCTTGAGATTACTTATCAGATATACCTGCTGCTGGGACACCTAAAAGTCAACTAGGTCAGAGAATGAAAAGGACAGGAACACTTGTGGATTACGTATTAGCTTCCTTCTCCTTTCCTCGGTCCTGATCTCCATTTCTATTTTATTTCTTCATTAAATGCCACATCCGAACTCTTTTCAGAAGGAAGCCCAGTATAAATAAATTCAGTAAACAAAAATGAAAAGTACAACGTAATGATGAAAATGCTACTGAATCGTACGTTTTATTTAAAAGAGTTAATTTTATGTTCTAAAATTTTTACCTCAATAAGAAAAGTGCAGCATTATCCCAGCCAGTAGCATATGGTAGCAGCCAGTCATTACAGTCTTCACATTTTCACTGTGGTGTGCAGGGAGAAAATGAATCTGTCTTCTGCCATCTGGGTTGCTTCTCCCTTCTACTTCTCTGTGTTCTAGTATAATTTTCAACTGCTCAGTTTATGTTTGAAATCCTTAAACATACTCTGAGGCCAGGGTTTTCTAAACCAGTTTCCTTTTAGACTTGGGAGAATTCTTTTTATTTTATTTTTCCAAAGGACAATCATTCATATAAACCTACTATATATATCAAATAAAACCAGTTGCTCTGATTAAAGATGTTGAGTGAGCCCGCTGGTGTGGCTCAGTGGTTGAGTCTTGACCCACGCGTCAAGAGGCGCCAATTCAATTCCTTGTCAGGGCACATGCCCAGGTTGTGAGCCAAATCCCCAGTGGGGGGCATGCAAGAGGCGGCCAATCGATGTTCTCTCTCATCGATGTTTCTCTCTCTCTCTCTCTCTCTCTCTCTCTCTCTCTCTCTCTCTCTCTCTCTCTCTCTTCCTTCCTCTCTCTCTCTAAAATCAATAAAGGGAAAAAAATTTTTTTAAAGATGTCCTGGATGTCCTCCTCGGGTTGCCCTAGCACAGCAACAGACCACACAGAAAGCTGGAAACAGACACTCCACGAAAAGGACAAAGACTTTCATATGACATTTCTAGATAACCACAGCTAAAATGTTATCTTATCTCCTGTGATCCAGATAATTACTTCACTTCTCCACTCACATATGAGGGATTAAAGTGTTTTAACATATAATATAGTATAAACTTTACTAGTTTCTCTGGTGAAAATTACTTGTGTCAATTTCTAACAACTTTTAGGGAATAGCTATGCAATGGAATGTGGGTTAATATTTAATCATAAAAAACAATTGATGGGTTCTTAGAAAACTATGTAATAAAAATGATTTTCCTATAAACCTCTTAACTCATTTTTATTGCTTTTATTACTACAATTAATAAGTATTTCAAATTGTTTCCCTCATTTTATCAGTGTTACACTTTGGCTTTGTAAGCCAATGTGACAAGTTTTAAAAACATATGCTCTTAGCTTTATAAAAATATGCTCATATCATATGTTCATAGTTTCTGAACAAATGAAGCCATTGTATATTAATTAGGTTATTTTGGGTCATAAACTCTAAAATAGTATCTTTGTCCTTTATGGAAGAGGTACAAAAGTCCATCTAATTTCCAATTTCTGGACAGACAACGGTATATACTGAGTAATCCCAGGGATTCGATTATAAAACATCTGTGGTAAACAGTGAGTTTACCTGGAAAAAGGGACAGACACAAACAGGTACCTAACAAATGTAAACAACTAAAAAATAAAAATAGAGTTCATATCTCAAGTAACCGGAGTAATGAAAGTAACACAAAACTAGTCAAAATAGGGTACAAAAGAGATTTACTTATTTAAAATTACATCCTGTATTAAAGAATTAATTTACAGATGTCATCCAAAATTAAATAACGAATTCAAGTAGAATAGTTTAAAACACCAATCATTAATTGGTTTGCTTGGCAAGAAATGCCCAAACGTCAAAACAGCTGTAGTATCAGTTTCTTGGCTACATGCGTCTTTCTATAGAGACAGTAAATATATGTCTGTTTAATACATATTTAATACAAACACATTTCTCAATATATTTTACATATCATATTATAACATAAGCATATAATATAAAGAATATATATTTAGTATAAATATTAATATCTTTATATATTTAATATAATATAAAATGTATAACAGTATATATTTAACATAAATGTTACAAATAAGAGCTAAGTCGGACAAAGACAATCCTAGCTATATGCTTATAAGTAGCAGGAAAAATAAAAGATCTGTTTCTTAAATATAGTACTTGATTACAGTGCAAATCAGCACATCATAATAATGCTTGTTATTTTATAAGCAGCTTTCATGCGCAGCCACTCTGTAGGGCACTTTACTTTCTCTCTAATAAGTAGGTTCTATTAGCTCCATTATACAGACAAGAAAACTGAGGCTCAAACAAGTTAAGTGATGTACCCAAGGTCACATAACCAGGTGGCCGAGTACATTTCTAAATCAAGAGCTCTTAATGCTCACTACAATTCAAATATGTTTAAAAAAAATGATGCATAGCTCAACTTTGTAGGCACCAAATGAAATGAGAGATACTGTACTTTTGAGGGGAACAGAAGGATCTACACTAAGAATTCGGCTGGCTTCTAAACCCTGGCAATTTCCCAAGTGACAGAAGTAACTTTATTTCCCGGTGGGCCTCAGAGACCACATTTCACATTTAATAGTTTATCCTAATGAAGTAACTCATACCCCTTAGACAGTTTATGCTACAAGAAAACTCACTGGAAAGACTGAGCATGCAATTAGAGGGTGGGCTTTGTGATATTATGTGTCCAGTGATTCAATCAATCTTGCCTATGTAATGAAGCCTCGGTAAAATCTCTAGACACTGCGGTTTGGGTGAGATTCCATGGTTGGCAATACTCCGTGTATCATCACATATTGATGTTTCAGTGGGTAAATCAAGAGTACTGAACACTTATAAAAAGAGGGTACAGTCACCAATTTCATCCTTTCCATTTGTAATTTCCTGGGCGGGGAGGGGGAACCTTTATAATATGTGTCTGTTAAATATTAAATAAATATCAAAGACGCTATCAAAAGGCTTAATACTAAAGGGCTTGACACTCCTTTCTGAAATTATAAAATAAATAAATAAGCTATATTAAAATTTGATACATAGTCTCAGAAATGTTGCTATTATATTAAATGAAGTACACTTCTAGAGAAAAGATGGAAATTCTGAGAGCACATGATAATAAAGAAAAATAAGAAAAACAATGCAAAGTAAATGAATGGCAACTATAGCCACTATAATGTAAGGCAGGGGCTCATAAATACAGGTGTAATTAACCCATAAAATGACAATTATGAAAATATTAGCATTGGTAAATTTCAGTCTTTTCTGCCAAAAAAAAAAAAAGTACAATTTCAGGGAAATTATTTTCAAATGCATTAAAACTCTTATCAGCTTGCACAAGTTTTATTCTTCATACCTCTAAAGTACCTGGCACAAATCAATCACAGTACATGACTTCTGAATTAATAAAAGCTGATATTTTATTGCTTCATGAATATGTAAATAGGATTTTTAGGAGGAATGTTTTTTGTTTCCAACCATCCTCAAGCACTGAGTTGTACACCTAGAATTAAGCTGGTTACAAGGTTTTCTTAGCTATTCAAATCCAAATTTTTTAAGAATCTCCAACAAGCAATACATTTAAATATCGCAGCCTTTATTTTCAACACAATAATTAAAATATACAGTTAAAACTTAAATTTAGTCTGGCCGGTGTGGCTCAGTGGTTGAGCATCGAACCATGCACCAGGAGGTCACCGGTTCGATTCCCGGTCAGGACACATGCCCAGGTTGTGGGTCCGATCCCCAGTGGGGGGCATGCAGGAGGCGGCCAATCAATGTTCTCTCTCGTCAATGTTTCTATCTCTCTCTCCCTCTCATTTCCTCTCTCTCTAAAATCAATAAAGGAAAAATATTTTTTTTTAATTAAAAATAAAACTTAAATTTAAATTTTTCACCAATTCATATTTTCTCCCCAAGTACTGCCAAATAATTGTGTTATACCCATACACATTTTAATCAAGTTATTCAATTTTCTTTCAACGATATTATAAGTATAGTAATGCATGTGCTTCTACTGGAGAGAAAAAACTTTTCTGTTTTAAAAGATTCTTATTTAAAATGGTAAACAAGAAGAATCACATGTAGATCCTAGTACCTGGAATTGTTGACAATAAATTAAACAAAAATAAAAATAAAAAGAATAGCTTGTGAAATTCAGTTATTTCTAACAATGCATCATAAAATAAATCTCAGTTGTGACTAAAAAAAGTATACAGTCTACCATTCTGAAATATAACTTACACTATCTACTCATATTATTCAATAGGGTTCTTTCCAGGTTTAAAAGAATACTGATATAAATGCTAGCATAGATGTTCCATTTTAAATTCTCACAAGACTTCTCCTTACAATATATAAAAATATTGTTCATGTGGAATTAAAGCAGCATGCAAAAATTACTTCCAACTTTTAACTGAAATATTTTAAGCAAAAGATACTATCATTTCCAAAATTTAACACAGATTCTATCTTGCTACATTTATTCAGCTTCTACAGAAAACATATAAGAGCTGCTAGACTTTATTAAGCAATACACAGCTTCAAATTGGCAGAGTGCTTTCCAACAGAATTTATGGGGTGGAATTTGGCTTGTTAATACAAGGCTGACTCCAGATACAGACAAGCAAGACCCAACAAGAGCCTGCAATGATTTCATCTAAAGGTACATTTATTTTGCTTTTGAAATATAATCTTAAAGCACTTTACATAATTACATTGGAAACATACTCAAATATAACCTTTTATAGTTGTCAGACTCTTTTATCTAATCCCAAACTATTATTTTAAACTTAAAAACTCAGTGCTCTCTAGAAAAAATGCAAACATCAACATATGTTTTTTTCCCAATTAAATATATGGCTCTTCTTTTATTCATTTCTGATTCTTTTCAGGAAATATGAATTGGTGAGAAATCCAAATGAAAGTTTTAGTGGTCTAATTTAGAGAAGTTAGAAAAAGTAGAGACTGTTTCTATGTAACTAATCAAAAAGATAAAAATATCTGGTTTTCAGTCCTAACCATGCTGTCTTTCAAACTACATGGCTTGATGGGAACTGGAGGAGCTTCTTTTTTTTTTGGGGGGGGGGGGTGGTACATGCCCCTAGCGGAAACCGAACCCGGGACTCTCTCATCCGCAGGCCAACGCTCCAACCGCTGAGCCAAACCGGCCAGGGCTGAAGGAGCTTCTTAATCAACCTTCTGAAAATGAGCTGATGAAGGGAAAACATGCGTGTCCCGTGTGCCCCCAAGTCCACTGGCTACTAGTAACTAGGGGCCCACCCTCCGTACACAAAAGCTTATCTGTCCCCCTAGCTGTATGCTGATAAGTCTATTGTGTTTGTCCCCTGGCCTGCTTGTACTCACTCTACAGCTGTTGTAAGCACATCCATGCAACTAAATATAACGTAAACTGATAAAATGAGTGCCAAATGAAAAAAGAAAAAAGTGTCTTCCAGGACTAAGGCAAGTCAATAAAACAAAACGCTATTTTCAAAATCAAGCATAGACTAAACAACAGTAAAAGAAAATGAGAAAATTGTAAAAATGTAGGATGACTTTGTACTCAGGCTAATTCCCAAATGTCTTTACATTTGGACTCCACTTCAACAGAACCTTTGAAGTGTGATTTAGTTTAAAAATGGATCAGAGACTTCACTGTCTCTAAGGTACCCATCTGCAAAGAAAGGACCTTGACCTGGACCTACCTCAAGAGATTAGCCATAGATAGATAGATAGATAGATGATAGATAGATAGATAGATAGATAGATAGATAGATAGATAGATATAGATATCTGCTACTCATAGACTTTTTATAGTATCTAATTTAAATCAACTACATTATACAACAGGGAAAAAAAGCCATAATTGCTTCAAATCTGGTTCATTACAAAGGTCAGAGCTGACATAGAAGCCTGAACATCAAAAGACCTCGGTGTTTGAGACAGGCAATGATTTCTCTTGCAGCAATTTTCAACCTTTTTCATCTCATGGCACAGATAAACTAATTACTAAAATTCTGCGGCACACCAAAAAATATATTTTTGCCAATCTGACAAAAAAAAATAGATGTAATTTTGATTAATTCACACCAGACCACTATTGTTGTGTTGTCTGTTGTCATTTTTTATTTGACAATCTAAGGGAAAAGAGGTCAGTGCCCCTGACTAAATAGTCAGGTATTGCACGTCTAAAAATTCTTGCAGGCACACCAGTGCATCGTGACACATGGGTTGAAAATCACTGCTCTAACAGGTCACAAAAGCACTCATTGTAACAGAAGATTGATAAATTGGATTTAATTAAAATTAAGAACTGCTATTTCACAAAAGACAATAGAGAATGAAAAGGCAAGTTACACACTAGAATATATTTACAATATACATATCCCTGAAAAATGACTTGTATCCAGAATATATATTTTTAAACCACTATAAATCAATAGTAAAAAGACCAACAACCCCAATTTTCTTTCTTTTTGTTTTTAATTTAAGTATAGTTGGTATACAATAACTTTTAATGGGCAAAAGACTTTGAACAGGTGTTTCACATTAGAGAATATCCAAATAGCCAATAACAATGCTTAACACACATCATTAGTCATCTGGGAAATGCAGATTCAAACCTCCACAAGATACCACTACACCCCCACAAAGATGGCTAAGCTGTAAGAGCTGACACTATCGACAGTAGGAAGGAAGTAGATCTATAAGTCTATCACACATCGCTGGTGAGCTCTAACACCGGGGAAGCCTGCTTGGCAGTATCTACTAAGGCCAAACAGACACTATCCCAAGATCTAAAAATTCCACTCCAAGAGAAATGACTGCCTGTGTCCACAGCCCCTCAATCATAATAGCCGGAAAGTGGGAACAACACACAATCTGTCTACAGTAAAATGGATAACTAAGTTGTGGTAACACATACTGCAGCAAAAAAAAAACAGATACACTTCTGCTGTGTGCAACAACTGGAATGTATCTCCCAAACGTTGAACAAAAGCAAGACACAAGAGAGTAGTACATACTGTATGGTTCTATTTATAAAGTTCAGGCAGAAGCAAAGCTCATCGATGGTGATACAGGATAATGATTTCTGGAAGGAGAATGGGTATGTGCTGGGGGTGGGCACAACACACCGAGTGCAGGAAATGTTCTACATCTCAGTATGGATGGTGGTCGCATAGCATACATATTATACCTCGATTTAAGACTTAGTTAATTAACTAATTATTTATTAATTAATACAGACAGACCTGAGGGCTAGCCAGGCTTCCTCGACCTTGCCATTAGTGATATTCGGGGCCAGACCATTCCTTGTGTGTGAGAGGCTGTCCGTGCACCATAGAATAGTTTAGCATTGCCCAGGCCAGTGTGGCACAGCTGGTTGGGGCATCATCCCGCACACCGAGGGTCGCTGGTTTGATTCCCAGTCAGGGCACATACCCAGGTTGCAGTTCGATCCCTGGTCAGGGTGTGTAAGGGAGGCAACAGATTAATGTTTCTGTCACATCAATGTTTCTCTCTCTCTCTCTCTCCCCTCCCGTCTCTCTAAAATCAATTTTAAAAACATATATATATATTTTTTTTCAATCCTCCATTTATCTTCAGATAGAGTGGGAGGGAGAAAAAGGGAGAGAGAGAAACATCGACGTGAGAGGGACACATCGACTGGTTGCCTCCCGCACGACCCCGACCAGGGCTGGGGACAAACCGCAACTGAGGCACGTGCCTGTGGCCGGAATCGAACCTGAGACTCATTGGTCTGCAGGCCGACACTCTACCGCTGAGTCAAACCATCCAGGGAAAAAACATATATTATTTTTTAAAGACTATTTTAGCATTATCCATGGCCTCTCGACCACTACGTACTTGTCTCTAGACATTGCCAAATGTCCCCTGGGGGATAAAATGCACCCCCTCCCCAGTGGAGAACCCCTAGCCAAACTCCTGGTGTAACTAGGAGAATATAGTAAACCTTCCTTATAACCTCTTCAAGTCTGAATCGGAGTACGATCAGATCATGACTTAAAAATTTACAACTAGAATCCTTGACCTACACAGATAGAAGGATTTCACAGTCTTTCATTTGACACAAACAATGTTTATCCAAGTTGCCTGATCATAAAAAGTACCTGGGAAGCTTATAACTATGAATTCCCAGGTGCTTTCACTAGAAATTCAGTAGGTCTGCGGTGAGGCCTATAAATCTAAATTACAAGCACCTCAGGTGATTTTTGTAAACATGAAAGTCTGAGAACCGTACTCTAAGACAGCTGTATTTAATGTATATACCTCAGGTAGAAAATGTTGTGCCTATATTGCATGACAAAAATCCTGCACTTTGCCACAAGCATAATAAACAAGACTTTCTTTTTTATCTCATGCTAAAATAAAATAAAATAAAAGTCTGCTAAAGCTGAAATACTGTGCATAGGAACTGTCTAATATTTGGAAAAAGACAAGCCAAGCAAGTGGCTATGGACTCCCCTAGGGGCCTGTGAGACTGACACCATTTCTGGATTGCTGGCCTTGCCTTTCAAACCTAGGGCAGTAGGAAGAGAAAGCACTGGGTAAATTTAAACCTGGATCCTGTTTCTGATAAACCTTTCAGCCATTCTTTTATCTCAACAGTATCCCTACCTACCTCCACCGCGGCTCTGTCTCCTGTCACCATCTGCCCCTACTGCAATTCCCCACTTTCCACAAGTCACCCTAATTACCAGCTCACTCTTTCAGCACACCTGCTCCCACCAGCAGGTCCAGGGCTGGTCACACTACCTGATCACTCCGGTCCCAGCTGAAAGCAGATCATTTTTTTACCAGCCTCAGGCAAGCTCTGCCTTAGCTTCAAGGTCATCTTCTTTTCACTAGTTCTTCTGTTCAGCTCTCACTGGCTCTTCAAACTTCTCTGCCTTTCCCTTCTCCAGACGCTGACCTGATACGTGCTCATTATCAATTTCCTGCTGGATGCTCTGATTCCTGATACTTTACCTTTATCTTCTCCAACTGTACTTCTGATTGATTGCATGATTCGCTTTCTCTGTCTCCCTCATAACAGTGTGTTTTGATGCCTGGCCACTATAATTTACTATTAACAAGTATAACAACAACAATAATAAATTGCTATCATGTGAGCGCTTCCTTTGTCGTAAGCATTATGTTAAATGCTTTCTCTCCCAACTGCAACATAAACCTTGTAAAGGCCCAAGTCACTTATACTCCTGGACACATAGCACAGTCCTACTCAGAAAGGAAACACTCAAAAACAACATCAAAAATATATATGTTGTTGAAATTATTTCAGCAAAGCATTAATGAATGCTGAATACATATCAGTTATTTGGTGAGATGCTAAAGATACAAAAATGACACTGTCTCAACTTTCTTTTAATTTTGTTTTTTAATTACAGTTTACAGTCAATAATATTGTTTTAGTTTCAGGTGTACAGCACAGTTGTTAGACAATGTCTCAACTTGCAATGAGTTTACAAACTAGCAGTGGAGAGAGGTGTGCAAATGAACAATAAGAATACTAGACAAGCCTGGCCGGTGTTGCTCAGTAGTTGAGCATCAACCCATGCACCAAGAAGTCGCTGGTTCGATTCCCAGTCAGGACACATGCCCCAGTTGTAGGCCTGATCCCCATCGGGGGCATGCAGGAGGCAGCCAATCGATGTTCTCTCTCATCGATGTTTCTGTCTCTCTCTCTCCCTCTCCCTTCCTCTCTCTCTAAAATCAATAAAGAAAAAAAAAATTTTTTTAAAGAATACTAGACAACTGCAAAATAAAGCTATAAATAAAGAAGTATGGGAGTACAGAGGAAGAAGCAACCTTCAAATGGGGGCTGGAGTTTGATATCAAAGAAGATGTTATAGAAAAAGAAGTGACTTGAGTGGTGTTTGTAAAGATTAGGAGACCACACCACAACAATGGTGGATAAGGGGACATTCCCAACAAAAAGACCACTGTATGAACATAAAAAGGCCAGGTGGGCATGAGACATGATAAGTTCAAAGAGGCTGGAAGGCAGAGCTGCAGTACCAGGTGGGGACAGGAAAGGGGCAGAACGAAAGCCATGTAAAGGAGCTTGGGTATTCCCTAAGTAACTGGGCTGAACCTAAGAAAGGAGAGAAACTATGACTAAAATAAATGGTTGAGCCAAATACCCCATCGATGTCTACAGAGTCTTACAGACCAGACACTAACATTATACAAGATTAAGCTGCACCCATTCATAATCTGTTTCCATGAATAGTCAACATCGTTTTTTATTATCATCTTCAACACCATCATGATTACTCAAGCCATGAGATTCCAGAAGAGTGCATCTAATATTCTGGGTAAGTTTGGGATCCAGTGAGTGTCTGTACCACAGAGAGAAGCAGCAAAACAATCAGGAACTTGTATTCGGCTTACTACATTTTAAAAATATTTTAATACCTCTTAGAATCTTCAATACATAATGGCATAAAAGAAATAAAAGCGAGAGCTTAAAAGAAAAAAGGTTCACACCATACACACATGTTCATTTGTTTCTCATCACAGTCTAGAAAGAACTCCAAGCGAAGGACTATGTGTGGATTTCAATCACCATATGCTTTCAAGCTCCCATTTCCATATATAATGGAGCTATAAATTTCTTTAATGCTACAATTTCAAAAATTACTAGGGGCTATAAACTTTCCAGCTCTACCGACACGTTCTTCCCAAATGGCATGATTATGTTTCTGAGCAACTTGGAAATCGCCATGAAGCTACTGAAAGAAATGTGTAACTCGGTTAAGCCCATAAATGCCATATTCTTTCCAGAAATTTAAGAACGACAGAACCACCACTGCCATTAAAATTTCCTAATAACAGAGTTCTTCATTCTCTCCACACAGGTAGATGTATGAAGACTTTTAAAAGTCTCAGACAGATTAAGGGCAACATTTCATTGAAGAACAAAAACCTTAATTGTTAAAAATCATCTGTCGTTTTTCTCTAAAGTCGAGAACCAGCCCGTCAAACTTCCATATCCCTCGAGACATAGGGCAGACCTCATGTCAGAGAATGTGGAGGGACCCCATAAATGTGTGTTCTCTCAACAGCCTCCCCGCATATGTAAGGCAGGTTATGGCTACTGCCACTGTTTACCTGTTTCTGTAGAAATCACTTAAACCTCTCATGCCTGGTTGCTAACTCGTTACTCTTACACTTGATTAGTTCAACCATGCTCATGGCCACGGTGGAGCTGATAACAACGACAGTAACAAGGACATTAAAATACTTTGATTGCAAGGGTTTCATAGCTTCCAAGGTCTAACATGTAACCAAAAGTCACTGACACCATTATCATTTTTGTTTTTCTCAAATCAACTAATTTTTAAATATAAAAGCCAATTCAATTATGGATGGCAAATTGAAACAGAGAAACACACGCAACTGTGTCCAATGTTCTGAAGTTCATGTGATACCTCAGATAACTCCCAAAGTGCATATTACCTCAAAAATAAATAAGCAAAGGGGGGTTGGGGGGCAGCAACTGAGCCAACATGCTGAGTAATCTGCCGTCTCTTCGTCAGACTGCCCAGAGGACCATAAGCACTGCTTCATGCAGGCAGTTTGAAAATAAAGTCTCAGGAAACGAAAGCTTTTTCAGGAGGACAGTGGAATTCCAGTACATCTAAAGGGTGGGGTAGCTGATGCCCTTCTGTATAGCGCTACCATGATCCTTACAGTTGGTGGAACAGCATATGCCATATGTCAACTGGCTACGGCTTCACTTCCCAAGAAGCAGGATTGACTTCAGTTATTCTCCTAGCCATCGGCTGGTTGGTTCCCTTTCATTCAGCTCTCTGTGGACCAGTATGCTGATAAATAACTCAATTCTTCTTTGGGAATCAATATTTATTGACTTGTACTAACTGCCACCAATAAAAATAAATAAATAAATAAATAAATAAATAAATAAATAAATAAATGAATGAATAAATGAATAAATGAATAAATAAGCAAGCAAAGGAAAGACCATTATATTTACATCTCTTCTTTCTGGGGAATACAAATCAGAAACCTATCTCTTACTAGGCAGTGGAGTTCCTATGCTGCCGCTTCCTTCCAGGACTAAATGTTTTCCATCCACCACTCAAAAACCTATGAAGGCAGAGGTTAAAAGGGGGAGGTGGGGGAGATGTGGCAAAGTAGAGCTAATTTCCCCCCAAATGCCTGCAGCATCATTTTCAATGCTGAGAGTATCATTACCACCTTGGGCAAATTGCCTGGCTGCCAAGGCAGCCCCAAATGACCACAGATAAAGCCTTAATTATATTAATTAGAACAATTTCTTTGTGCAGAGCAGCTCATTCTTTGGGGGCCCTGTCTCAGCCTTGAAGCCAGCACCCTCCTTGGCTCATCCCCATCCAGACACCTCACTTCCCCACTGCTTCTAACACTGCTCCTAGTCGTGGTGTATCCTTGACTCATTTCTTCTCCAGGATGTCTCTCACGGTCTGACAACGAACGTCACCTGCTGGTATTATCTAGCTTGGGCAGAGCGTGGACAGTAATGTCTATGCAACAACTGTGGAACATAACCTTATGATTAGAGGCTGATCTAGCACCTGATTTCTCATGGAATTTACCCAGCTACAGATTCGTAAAGTGACATTTTAACAGCTGTTAAAGTGACAGATGTTCTAACAACCATCAATCAAACACCCAAGCATTTGGTAACTGTTAATACCCTCGTAATATTGCCAGTATGCCTGCAGCCAGATACAGCGTTTTGACCATCACTGCAGAAAGAATAAACAACAATTTGACCAGAGGCGGTGTCAAGAAGTAATAGTGTCATGATGGCAGCTGAGGCATTTTAACAAGACTGTGCTGTGCCTACTCCTACGGGTTTTGCTGTTTCCTGAGCGCAAATGAACTGAATTTGGTTCCTAGAGTTGAGCTCAAAATCCCTGTCTAGGAAGAGTATTTGCACCCCTAATGCAGTGGTTCCCCAAATCCAGGCTGCCCATTAAGTGCCAAACAGACTGCATTCCAGTTACCAGTTTTTAAATAGATTCCCAGGTCTCACCCTAGAAATTATGATTCCACATATCTGGGGAGGGGCTCACGAATCTAATAAATATGTATACTTTGCTTAAAGCCTCCACTGTATTCTTATGTGCTCCCAGGTTGAAAACACCCACATATCACCCTCCCCACCCCACTGAGGTTTTTATTTCATCGGTCCCAATGTTCGTGAAAATGGTTGCCAGTGCTCTGGAAATCATAATTACCGATGAAGGGTGTCATCTCTCTCGGGTATCTCCGGTCAGAAAACGAAAAAGTGTGCAAATCAGTGCTAACATCCAGCACTGTCATTTTTCAAAGGAGAATTCTTGATTTTGCCCCTAAAGCCTATTTCTCTCCGACTCCTCCAACCAGCCTTCCTCCTAGCTGTAAACAGTATGAAACCCATCCATAAGTTAAAAACTCAGTACACCTGGGAGTTCCTCTTAATTGTCATCTCCACAAAAGGCCTTCCTTCCCTTCAAGTGCCAGAAAATTCAACTCAACTCTCATTAACTGAGAAGGCCTGCAGGTAGGTGGTAATCAGGCTTATTCCCATCAGAGTTCAGGTGCAGTTTCTCCTGAGTCCCTCAAGAGTGCCCTCCTCAGTGTGTTAGCCCCATTCTCTCTGGTAGTGAAATAACTATAACCGTTCCAGGCACTAAGTCTATATACAACAACTGAGAAGAAAGCTTCCTCAGGAGCCCCAACCAAACTTCTCTCCTCTTGCATTGGCAAAAACTGAGACATATTCCCTGGGTCGCCAGGTACAACCTTATGAACTAGCTTGTGCCTGGATTCCTGGATAAGTCAATGGCATTTCCCACCTTGGAGCTGGGGATGGGGCCAGCATTCCTGTAGCATATGGGCTGAATGGCAGAAGGAGAGATTTTTATTAGGAAAAAGGAGTTGGAGAATCTACCTACTACTCAACCCAGTCCAGAGAAAGTCTATTTTATTCTCTCACAGCATCATATTCTTTTTCTCCATAGTCCTTATCACAGTTTGAAATTGGATATGTGTGGTTATGTAACTAATATTTACAGAGCACTTACTACACGGCACTGTTCTAAATGCTTTATATGAATGGGTTCACTTAATCCTCAGAATAATCCTATCATCCCCAGATTACAGATGAGGACAGCAAGGTACAGAAAGGTGCAGCTTGCCCAGGGCCATGGAGCTCATAACTGGTAGGGCTTTGAATCCCAACCATCAGACTCCAAATCCCAGGCACTCAGCTACTACAGGATGCAGTTCTTTCTCCTTAGTTCTTCCTCACTCCTTCACAAAACTCTGAGATAGATGAAGCAAGGAATGCATTTATTTTATACACCATTCCCTAGCAATGTCCACTGTAGTACCAGGCATATAGAAAACATTTAATTCACCTACTATCTGAACAAGTTAATCGACGGTTGAAGGAATAAGTGAATGGATCAATGAGGTAATGAACAAAGGAACAACATGCAGAACCATGATCCAGAGTCACAGACGTTTCACGTTATGGACGAGTGGGGTCACAGCTCCAGTTTGCTGTGTCTGGCTTCTCTACCTGGAGGTCCGTTATCTCTGTTCCACGTGATCAGACCTACATAGTCAATAATAAGTAGTACTGTCTCCTATGCAAAACCACCGAACAGCAAATGAAGACCCAAGCAGGAGTGAATCACTTCTTTTAAGACAGACCATAAGTGAACATGTTCAAAACAGGATGAGTTAAGGGTGCAATTTTCTTGCATTTATCCCACCTGCATTCGACAAATAAACATTTTGTTCATTAAGAGTAAGAACCCCAAGCTGCAAACATATACAAAGTCCTCTGCAGTATCAGCTCCTCAGAAATTTAACATTTTTTAAACCAATAATTTTTAGTAAACTAATCGATTCAAAGCCCCCACTTGATTTATGGAGATCTAAGTATAGGCAAAACATTTGATGTAACTCTCTTTCATGGTGGCAGAAGGACTTTTAAAAATAAATCATCTGGAAAATGTAAGTAGATAAGAGAAAATTACATATGTTGTATTCCCACTGTCAGTGTCCAGAATTAATTCTGCCCTCAGAAGAAAAATCACAGCAAAATCATAGCAAACAAGATTTCCAGATTAGCTATTAATTGGTACAATCACACCTACACAAAAGCTATTAACCTAACTGGTTCCTCGGGGTAATGTAAACAGAGTAACAAATCCAGTGCTAACAAATATCAACTCTCATACTCAATATGACCATTACAGCGTGTCTCTCTGCAGCAGTGACTCCCAAGTTTACCCTCCACTCCAGGAGCAAAAGAAAACAACCTTTTGTAAATGGGCAAACATGTTATGAAACTATTTACAGGTTTGCCTTTTGCCTTCATAACAGCTTATTTGCTGTTTTGAACAATGCACCATCAGCAATATCTGTCTTCAGGCCACGCTTACTAATGGAAAGTAGGTTTTCAAAGATTATTTCAATCATTACTAAAGAACGATGACAAACCAGAGAAGCTCTTTTTGAAAACACAGACTGCTTCATCAATGGAGCTCAAGGTAGTCTCCTACCCTGTGGAAGGGACCAAACACTGAAGAAACATGGAGAGGCTGGTAGGTAGGCAAATTATACTTGAAGGCAATGTAGGAATGAGGATAAAATGCCCTTTTCTAAGGGGGAGAAGAAGAAGCAGGGGGCCTGTATTTATAAAGGCAATGACTGTGGCACTTTTAATTTTTCCTGGAAAAATAAAATCATCTCTCCTTGTGTGTGTGTTCTTGAAAGTACAGCCCCAACCCATGGGAATACTGTACTGCAGAATGTGAATACCATCTTACTTGTGGTTCCTTGGTTCATGCCCCTGTAGCCACTGAACACTATAATCAACCTATCAACTGCTCTTATTCTAAACATCAGATAAAATGAATACAAGGGAAGTAATTACTGTGTCACAAGGACATGCTGTTTAAGCAAACACAGCAATCCAGACTACAAATCCTATGACTTATTATCGGTCAACAGTTCACTGTGGACATTCGCCATAGTTTTTTCATTCCCATCCCTGGTCTCATCCTGGATCTCCCCTCCCCTCCATTCATTCATTTACTTTTATTTTTTAAGCAGGAAGACATCAAAGGCGATCTGTGTGTGGGGGAAGCACTGATCTACAGCAAGAAGTCCAAGGCAAACCTCAATGTGCAGGGAAATGCCCTGAAATGCTTGTCACAGAGGCTAGCCTCCTGTCTCTTTTTTTAAAATCATTTTTTTATTTTTCAATTACAACTGACATACAATATTACATTAGTTTCAGGTATACACCCCAGTGATTAGACATTATAAAAACTACTAAGTGGTCATCCCCAAAAGACTCATACCCATCTGACACCATACCTCGTTATTAGAATATTAGATATATTCCCTATGCTGTACTTTACACCCCCATGACTATATTATAACTACTACTTTGTACTTCTAAATCCCTTTACCTTTTTCACCCATTCCCTCAAACCCCCTCCCATCTGGCAACTGTAAAATGTTCTCTGCATTTATGAGACTGTTTCTGTTCTGCTTGTTCATTTATTTTGATTTTTAGATTCAATTGTTGATAGTTATGTATTTATTGACATTTTATTGTTCATATTTTTATCTTTTTGCTTTCTTCTTTTTCTTAAAGAAGACCCTTTAACATTTCATGTAATACTGTTTTAGTGGTGATGAACTCCTCAGTTTTTCTTGTCTGGGAAGCTCTTTATCTGACCTTCCATTCTAAATGATAGCTTTGCTGAGTAGAGTAATCTTGGTTGTAGGTCCTTGTTTTTTATGACTTTGAATATTTCTTGCCACTCCCTTCTGGCCTGCAAAGTTTCTGTTGAGAGATCAGCTGACAGTCTTATGGGTGCTCCCTTGTAGGTAACTAACTGCTTTTCTCTTTCAGCTTTTAAGATTCTCTCTTTGTCTTTAACCTTTTGCATTTTAATTATCATGTGTCTTGGTGTACGTCTCTTTGGATTCATCTTGTTGGGACTCTCGGCACTTCCTGGACTTGTATGTCTATTTCTTTCATCAGGTAAGGGAAGTTTTCTGTCATTTTTTCAAATAGATTTTCAATTTCTTGCTCCCTCCTTTCTCCTTCTGGCGCCCTCATGATGGTATGCTTGAAGTTGTCCCAGAGGCTTCTTTACACTATCTTCATATTTTTGGATTCTTTTTTCTTTTTGCTATTCTTTTTGGGTGTTTTTTGCTACATCATATTCCAAATCACTGATTTGATCCTCTACTCTACTACTGATTCCCTATAAATTATTCTTCATTTCAGTTAGTGTATCATTCATTTCTAACTGGTTCTTTTTTATGGTTCCTAAGTCCTTTTTCAGGCTATTGAAGTTCTCACTAAGTTCCTTGAGTATCCTTGTAACCATGGTTTTGAACTCTGTATCTGGTAGTTTGGTTACTTCTAGTTCATTGTTCTTTTTCTGGAGATTTCTCCTGTTCTTTCATTTGTGACATGTTTCTTTATCTCCAAATTTGAGCAGCCTCCCTGTGTTTGTTTCTATGTATTAGGTAGAGCTACTATGTGTCCCAGGCTCGGTAGAGTTGCCTTGTGTAGTAGGTGTCCTGTAGGATCCAGTGGCTCAGCCTCACCAGTCACCTGAGCTGGGCACTCCAGGTGCACCCCTCTGTGGGCTGTGTGCACTGTCCTGTTGTAGTTGAGCCTTGATTGCTGTTGGCGTCACTGGGAAGGATTGATCCCCAGGCCAATCAGCTGTGAGGACCAGCTGCAACTACATCAGAAGAAGTGCTGTGAAGGTGACCCTATGGAGCAGGACTTGCTTCAGTGTGTCTTTGGTGCTCACCGAGTCCATTCCTTGAGTGTATCACTTGTGGACGTGGTCCAGCATGGTCTGAAGCTATCTACCAGACACACTGGCTCTGGGAATCCTGGGAGGTCAAAGTCAGCCACTGCCTGTGCCTTGCCTGGGGCCACCTGGCATGAACTACCAGGCAATCTTCAGATGGCTGCTACTTGTGATGGACTTGGAGGTACCCAGGAGAGGCCAAGCTGTGAACCAAGATAGCTGCTGCTAATGCCAGGCCTGGGGCCACTTAGCCAGATGTATGGAGCATGCAGAGGCCAGCTGTTGCTTGTTTGAGAGATTTTAGTAAAGTCTGAACCATGAGGCAAGAGAGACCAGTTATATGGAAGAGTAACAGGAAATGGCCTGGATGTGCCCCCAAGTTGGGTGAGGCAGGGTCTCAGGGAATCACTAGAGTGGAGTGAACAGTGTGAGCCAGGTTGATTGAAACTCAGATATGGTGCCCACCTGTCAGCTCTGTGGGGGAAGGGCTCAGCAAGGAACAGTGGCCTCTGCCAGCACTTTTGTCTGAGGGAAAGCTGCCCCCTAGCTCTTGCCCTGATGCCAGATAATTTAGTTCCTACCCATATATCCCTGGTTCCTTTCAAGCTGCTGCCCCAACACTGGAGCTCAGAGGGAGTGAGTCTAAGTCTGAGTGCAGGCCCTTTAAGAGGAACTGCCTGGGACTCCATCAGCCTCCATCTTTCTCAGCCTCAATCCCCACTGGTTTTTACAGCCCGAAGTTCTGGGGAACTTCAATCCCTGGCACTGGAACCCTGTGCTGAAGGATCTGGTGTGGGACTGGGACCCCTCACTTCTCAGAGGGGGACCTCCACAGCCAAGATATCCCTCCTGGTTAAAATCCATCACACGTGGGTATGGAACCAGCCCATTCTGCACCTCCACCCCTCCTACCAATTTCAGTCTGGCTTCTTCTTTAATTCACTAGTTGTACAACTTCCATTCTGCCAGATTTCAGGTGGTTCTGAATGATGGTTGCTCTGACAATTAGTTGTATCTTTGACGTGGTTACAAGAGGATTCTAGTACTGTGTTTACCTATACCATCATCTTGACCAGAAGCCCATTTACCTTTTTGGTTAAAAACAAATATTTGAGACGCCTCTTGGGTCTTCCCTGCCCTTTCTAGGATATGGCTTAAAATTCAGGGCCTTTAGACTCTGGAGTGAAAACTTATAGAATCCGTTCAAAGCATTGTGTAACTATCTTAAACAGCCTTCCAAATGAGATCATTTTTCCACTGAGAAGCCAAAATAACAGAGCTGAACTAAAACTGAAAAATAATCCAATTATTGCAAGGACATATTCACACCACTCTTGCTGATGTTCTTCCAGATGCCCGAAAGCTCAGTTCACATTATTCAACAAAAAGGCCTCAGAGGCGTCTGTCCCATGTGCACAGCATTGGTAAACTCCCTGTGTTTTGACAGGGTGGGGGGAAAAAATTTTATCTCAAATTAGTCTACAAATTTTTTCAGAAACTACATAACTTACTTATTTAAAATGCCAGCCCTATAATCCCATGTACTATTATAAGCAGTATGATGTCTCTAAAAGTATAAACATTCATAACAAAAAAAATAATATTGTATAAACAATACAAGCAACACTTGTTAAAGTTAACGATAACTAAAGGCAATAAATATGGGAACATATGCGTATCCTTGCCAATAAACTTTAAACTCTGCCCATGGATTTAAATTCCTTGAGGGCAGGGACCAATTCTTACTCAACTTAATTTTAATTTGTTCAAATGAATTCCTGGCGATAAAACTAGGTCCTAGGCATACAACTGTGAACAGAGCTTAACATTCTAGGGGTGGTGACAGTAACCCCAGAAAGTGTTAAGAATTAATTTTAAATGTTTAAGGGACAAAAGAAAAACAAGTCAAGGGCCGGGATAGAAGTGCAAAACTGGGATTTCTGGCTAGTTTATTAGCTAGAGGGTCTCTGGAGGCCAATCTGAGAAAGTGACATTTGTGAGTTAAGCAAAGAACTGAAACCTGAGAAAACGCTGATCTAGCAAAGAATAGGAACCACACATGCAAAGACTTGGAAGGAATCTACGAGTTGGGCTTGTTTAAGGAAGGCTAAAATGGAGAGAGCATGCTGGAGAGAAGCAGCCTGAGATGAGACTGGAGATACCAAATGGGACCGAGTCATGGAGGATCAGGTGAGAAGGAACTTGCGTGTTACCTGCAGGGCAAAGGAAACCTTATCTGCTTTGAATTTTATGAAGACCACTCTACTGCTCCATGGGAGAAGGGACTGATAAGAGGACAAGAGGACAGCAGGGGGAACAGCTGAGAGGAGTCTAATAGTCCCAGCAAGAGAAGATGAAAACTGGACCAGATACCTGCATTTGTGGAGAGATGTGGACATACCAAAACTATTTTGGAGGCAGAATCAGTATGACTTCCCTCAAGGACCAAAACTAGGGAGTGAAAGTAGGACTCAAATATAATTCCTAGGTTACCTGAACCAGCAACGACATATTCGAGTACAGGTGTCAAGTAAGTGTTTAGATACCGGGGGGGAGGGGGAGGAGGCTGCTGAAGCTCAGAGGAGAGGGGTAGGCTACAGCAATCAATTAGAGAACCACCAATAAAAATTTACAAAGTAGGTTTTAGAAAGTGCATGGGTTTTGGAAATCCAGATCTACTTGCTAATTTGTGTCCTTAGGAAAATTAGAGATTTAGCTTTCTCACTTATGAAATGGGATTAAAAGATCTATTTTTAATTGGACTGTCCAGAGCAGAGGCCAGCAAACATTTTCTGTAAAGGGCCAGATAATGAGGATTTGGGGCTTGGTGGCCACAGGGTCTGTGTCAAAATAGTCACTACTACCACTGTAGCCTGAAAACAGCCACAGACAATCTGCGAACAGATGAGTGGGCTTGTGTTCAGATCAAACTGTATTTACAAAAATAAAGGACATAGTTTGCCAAACCCTGGTCTGGAGCAGTAGTTGTCAAAGTGTGGTCCTAGACAAGCAGCATCAGCATCACCTGGAAATTGTTAGAAATGCAAATTCTGGGCCTCACCCCAGACCATCTGAAGCAGAAACTATGGGGGTGGCATGGTGGTCCAGCAATCAATATTACAACAAACCCTCCAGGTGACGCATGCTAAAGTTTGAGACCCCCTGGTCAAAAAAATAAAATATATATACTTCTTAGAGCTATTATTATTATTATTAATGCATATATCATTATTATTATTATCATTATTTTTAACCTGGCTCCTAGAAGTTTACAGTATAATTCCCAAAGATAGACTCGAATGCTGGATAACTGTGGTATGTCAAGCAAAAGAGAGATAATAAACTCTACTAAATTGTGAGGTAGGCTTACGTAAGAACACTTGAGAAATTACATGAAACTGAACTTCACCAATCTAACAAATGGTGAAGCTAAACTCTCATCCATCTTTTATGTAACAGTGTCCTTAGGAATGGCAAGGAAGTAAAGAATGAGAGTCTATTTTTAACTTTTATAACTACTTTAGTTTAGAATAAAAAATCTTTAGGATATGTATTTAAGAAACAAATACAACCATGCATCTGAATATATTTTATTGAATCATAAAATATATAAATATTACAAAGGAGAAACTACTTAAGTGTATTTATTGTGATATAAAAATATATCATTATATAGTATAAAGTATAAAATGATTAAATATACAAATAATGCATCTTACCATCATTATACAACATATACAATAAAGAAAGGGACATTGGCACCAGGTTGTACAATCTTAATTACCTTGGGTTAAAGAGAAAAGAATACGTCAATTTTAAGGTTAGATAAAGCTAACCTTAAATGACCTGATGGTCGGTCTGATGTATGGTTTACAGAAGTTCAAGCAGAAAAAAAAAATGGTTCAAAAAAACCACCGGGTTCATAGTAGCTCAGCAAGCTGAACTTCTGCTACATATTGCATCCAGTGCCATGGTCATGTGTTCGGAAAATAACATCTTTCATCATATTGAATTAGGTTGTTAGTGTAAATGTTACTGGTTTTATATTTGTGTTTGTGGGTATTTTGTAAATTGGTTTTGGTTTTAGAGTTATTTAAAAGCTAGAGCTGTAAGTATGTAAAGTTTGTGTCTAGATTTTTGTGAACATACTTAAAGGAACAGTAAAATAATTATGTTAACATCTTAAGTTACATTTAAAAGGATTCTGAACAGTCCTGGTTGGTTCAGCGGTTAGAGCGTAGGCCCGCACGTACCTGGGTTGCAGGTTCGATCCCAGGGAGGCAATTGGGAGGCAACCAATTGATGTATCTCTCTCTCTCTCCTCTCTCTCTCTCTCTCTCTCTCTCTCTCTCTCTCTCTCTCTCTCTCTCTCCCCCTTCCCCCCCTCCCCACTTCCCTCACTTTCACTCTCTCTAAAAAAAATAAATAAATAAATGGAAAAATATCCTTGGGTGAGGATTAACAACAACAAAAGGATTCTGAACAACCATAAATTTGGAAATCTCTGAGTTCAGACTTTCAGGTGTTATTTATTATGTCCCTGATAGTCTATGATTAGATGACAGAAAGGGAAAAAATATGGAATTAAAATTTTGGTTGGTTTAATTTCTGATAATCTTGACATAGGTTTTTGCAATCCCACCAAAAGAATATGGGAGTTATTATTTTTTAAGTTACTGATCTATTCCAAGTTTCATTTCTCGTAAGAGGTTGGGATGGAAAGAGGATTTCCAAGTAATGGGATCTTCCAGGCTAAATACAGAACCTAAATTTGCTGCTCTAGTTCTTGTATTTTGTGGATGCCCTTAACCAGTTGAATAGTCTTTACTTTGGAACTCCTGTGAATTTTTACACAAATTTCTAAAATTCTCCAATTTAGAACCATAGCACATTGTACTATCAATATTATATAACTTGTTAGTAATTTGTTATCAATTCAAATTCTAAGTCAAACAGTGTTTCTAGTTGAGCAAATCAAGTAGTCTTGTATCTCACAATTGTATCTTTTTGTATCTCACAATTGTATTACATTTTCAGTAATAGGTTATATAATCTGAAGAAATACATTTATAGCTTAGGCCTTTTACAAACCAATAAACAAATCTGTTTTCAGGCCCTAGATGGTTCCCAGTTTTTTCAATTCATCTCTTGCTCTGATTTTAACCATGTAATTCTCATTGGCTGGGCAGCCAAAGAGTTTTTGCTGAGTTTACCTGAAAGTAGCTGATGGTTACTCCAAATATTTCTTCCCCTTAGGTATCTAGTAGCATGCTCTTCGTGGCTGTTGAGATACTTCACTCCTCTGTGTTGGACAACCCTGATTCTGTTCCTCCCTTTGAAGACCACCTAATGCCTGCTGCTTAACTCTTTAAATATTGTGCCCTGTCTGCTTGATTGAATTTCTTTCCAGTTGTGAAAGCTGGTCTTCCCTCTTCTGTGAGATGGTCTGGTCCTGCCCCTTCCTGTTGGCTCCTTACAAGGCTATTAACTATTGTGTACTGCTTTTATTTTAGTTTTCATATGGATTTTACAAAGGTCTGTTGGCATTAACATAGCCTAGTGGTGGTAGTGGGTACAAACCCTCTATATTCATTCATAATTCTTTTTTTAATTAAATTTATTGGGGTGACATTGGTTAAGAAGATCATATAGGTTTCAAGTGTGTACATTTCTACGATACATGATCTGTATATTGCATTGTGTGCCCACCACCCACAGTCAAATAATCTAATATCTAATCATCTTTTATCTAATTTGAAGCAAGTTCAGATCTCTATCTAGTTTTGTAATAGCAATATTAAAGCAATATGAAAATGGATGATATTATATTCTATTTCTTGACAGCCCTTTATATTCAAACTTCCCCCATTGGTCCTAAACATTTTACAGTGATTTAGGAAAAGGTTATCTGGTTAGCTTTACCAGCCTAACAAATCATATAAACTTTTTACTTCCCATTAAAAGAAAAGTACATATTGGCATAACTATATCCAAGCATGCAAGCACTAGTTATTATTTTACACATTTAATAAGCCTATTTAACTGTGGAGAATTTCAATATAAAAGTGAGAAAATACAAATACTGATATATGGAATCTAAAATGCATGATCTCACTTGTATATGAAATATAAAAATATCAAACTCATAAATGCAAAGAGTAGAATAAAAGAGTGGTTACCAAGGGCTGGCAGATGGGAGAAATGGGGAGATGTTTGTCAAAGGGCACCAACTTTCAGTTATGCAGAATAAATAAGACCTAATGTACAGACAGCATGGTCACTATAGTTAAAAATAATACATTGTATACTTGAAATTTGCTTAAAGAGAATATCTTAAGTTTTCTCACCACAAAAACAAGAATGATAACCATATGAGGTGATGGATATGTTAATAAGCTTGATTATGGTAAGCATTTCATTTGATACATATATGAAAACACCACAGGGTACCCTAAAATATATACAATTTTTTGTTAATTATATCTCAATAAAGCTGGAAAGAAATAAAATGAAACTATTATATTAAAAAAAAAGAGTGGGGGAAAAAGTGATAGCATAAAAGTTCATAACACTAACAACTAAAAACAATTTTTCAACAACTGCATTCAGGAGCAGCAGATAAGAGAACAGGCTTTAGAATCTGTCTGCCTGGACTGGAATCTGCTTCTATTATTACAAGCTTTGTGTCCTTGGGGAAATAATTTAACTTTCCTGTACCAGCTCTGTCATCTGTAAATGTGCACAGAAGACCGGTGCACATTTTATACGTGGTTACTGTGAAGATAAAATGTGACAGCCTAGGAAATGCATGAAGGGCAGTGACATCACCCAGGCTCCATAATGTTAACTTTTAAGGAAATGCATTGAAAAGCTTCTCAGACAGACATACTGTGGTGGACGGTACCGCATCACAGCCTTAGAGTAGCAAGCCAATGACATCCTTAGTCGATGTCTCCCACTGAGTTATTAAATTTGTATTAATATTTTATGTAGACCATGTTTCAAGCACAATCCTTTTCCTGGTCAATAATTCTGAATATACTACTAAATTAAATTATAATTAATCTGTCCCTCATTTTACATCTAAGTAACTGCATGTTTGCTTGATTCAGACATGCGCACATGGCCCAAATGAAGAAACCATACAAATGATTTAACAAAACAAAGGTCCTGGGATTTTTTTTTTAAAAAAAGGAATAAACAGAATTGTTTGCAATAATTATTCAGAGTGGCCATCATCTTATTCACCAAAGTGTCAAATCTCTATTTATTTTTGCCTGGTTTTCTTAACAGCCTGTATATCAAACGTGCTGAATGCTGGTATTTCTCTAGGTACAAATAAATAAAGCTTTAATTTTTGCAAAAATTTATCATAATGTAACATTAGGACATACTCCCCCAAAATTATTTATTCCCTCTGCAGAACTTAAAACTTTTGTTTGAAAGGTAAAGTTTTCATTCAACATATGTATAGTCTTATGATGCCTGGCAAAACTCTGTCTATCAGGGCAAGAAAATATACAAAGTTATTAAGCTAGAAAATAAAAAGTTTCATAAAAATCTTCTGTAGTCAGATATTATTCCTCTTCACACTCACCTTGAACTTTCAATCGTTCTGAGAACGATTATAAAAATAACCAAAGGAACACTGTGGTCATATAACCAACCAACCACATGAGCAAAATCACTGAGAGCCATGTTTCTAAAACTGTGGTCCCCAGGCTCGTAGTCTGAGCATCATCAGAGAACTTGTCAGCATCAGAAATGGAGGGTGGGACCCAGCAGTCTGTTTTCACAAGCAGCCCTCCAGGTGATTCTGTTGGAGAACCTCTGGCTTATGATAAACAAGTCCTGATCGTGAACAGCCTCAATCCTCATTACAACTCCCCTTCACAGCTGGGAAGCTCTGGCACACGTGTTGCCTTCCCCCAGATATCACAGTCAAGATTCTGAAGCCAGAGCACATTAACCTGCCCCTCAGATCAGGAGGAAGGGAGAGAACAAAAAAATGACTCGAACAAACACGAGGAGAGAGAGGTCTACCTGTCCAGAAGAGCAAACTACTCAGTAAGCAAAGAGAAAATTATGAAAACGTCCCCATTTCTATTTCTCTAGTTTCCTGACTAGCATATTCACAAAGCTACTGACCGTCAACGATGAGGAAGAACTGAAAAATGACCTTTTTGAAATAAATCGATAAAAAGTAGGTTGAAAATTGCTTACCTGAATAAAGCTTAGAAAATATGTTCTTGCAAGCTTCAAAAAATATACACATAAACAAAATCAATGAAAATTATAGCAATTATTATGTTTTGTCTTTTAAATGACTGTTCGTTCTATAATTCTGATATGTAATTTTAATGTTAGGAGTCTCATGCAAATGATAACTCTAACAATGTTTATAAACACTAATAACTCTTTCCCGGCCAGTGTGGCTCAGTGGTTGAGCATCAACCCATGCACCAAGAGGTCGCCAGTTCGATTCCTGGTCAGGGTACATGCCCAGGTTGTAAGCCCAATCCCAAGTGGGGGGCATGCAGGAGGTGGCCAATTGATGTTCTCTCTCATCGATGTTTCTATCTCTCTCTCACTCTCCCTTCCTTTCTCTCTAAAATCAATAAAGACAAAAAAAAAAAAATAAAACACTAATAACTCTTGCTTTTTATAATATGGTATAAGATACATAATATAAAATAATTTCTGCTTTGTTACCATTATTTTTATTATTCAATCTTCACCCGAGGATATCTTTCGATACAGTGGAAGGGAGGAATGGAGAGAGAGAAACATCAATGTGAGAGAGACACATTGATTGGTTGCCTCCCACAGGACCCCAACAAGGCCGAGGATTGAACCTGCAACCCAGGCATGTGCCCTAGATCAGGAATTGAACCTGAGACCCTTCTGTCCTCGGGCCAACGCTCTCACTGCTGAGCCAAATCAGCCAGGGTGGTAATTTCTGCTTTTTAATAAGGAAATTGAAATAATGTTATACAGCCACTTTCTGAAAGTAGCAAAAGATAAATATTTGAAGCATTTTAGTGACCCATCCTAGATCTTCGGTAGAGAATCAGATATCCTTGGATCCCCATCCAGTTTTAAGTCTACAACTCAATTTATGCCAGTGGGATATTTTAAAGTAAGAAGAGTGAAGCACTTCTACTAGTTCAAATATCCAAGTTTGGCTGAAATATGCTAAGGCTGACATTTCTCCTGTGCAAGACTCCACAGGCTTGAGTAAATGGGAATCAATCTGTGTTGGCATATATTTGATCTGGAACTGGTTGGTCTGCTCCCAACCCCCACTAGTCTTTGCACCTGGGAGAAACAGCTCTGTATTAAGCCATTCCAGCTGAGAACTCCACCAGACACACATCCTTAAGTTGATTCTGACCCACCAGGAAGGTCTGGAGCCAGAGGGCACATCACTATGGCAACTCCCCAAAACAGACCCAAGCTACTAACAGTACTTCCATCTCTGAGGTCACATGCAGATCCACCCCCCAAAAGATGTGTGACTAGATATTCTGCAAAACCTTATCATTTTATATATAGAAACCAGTGAGTGGTTTCTATCTTCCTCTCAGTGGCTTGGCAAAAACACAAACTTTGCCATTTAACTATGGTCAGCCTATGTCCCGGTTTGCCCTAAACAATCTAGGTTTGTACTTGTTATGCTTGTGTAATTATTAGTGGTGCCTCTTTTTTCCATGAAAACTGTCCCAGATTAAACAATAAACTATATAGTCATCCAACAGACAGGCCCATTTCAGGAAAGGGACAGGCATGAGGGACAAACCAGAGGCAAGTTTATTTGGGGATATCTGAGGACCTACTGCTCTAGGCTACCTCCCACGCGGTTCAGTGACTGTGAAAACCCTTCGAGAATCTCTTAACAATGATCTTGAAAGTCCAACTAAATAATTCTTCTCTTCAAATGTAGAACTCAGGGGTAAAGCAAAGAGTGTGTCTTTTTCCTTCTGATTTCAAGGGTGCCCACCCAGAGCCTACTCTATATGAGGCACACTGCTGGATGGTAATAACGTGGTGAATTCATCCCCTTAACAAGTGAAGAATCAGCACTGATGGGAGTTTTACTTAATAAGTGTTTCCCCAAAAACGTTTCTAATGCTCCCTACTATGCGAGCCATATGTAGTGAATTCAGATATTCAAAAGGATATGTGGCAAACAGCACACAATGTCTAATGACTGAACTTACCCACTCAACAAATATTAATGCCAAAGGTAGAAAGGGGCAGTCCTTAGACCTCTGAGGCCAACCCTCAGATGTGTTTTGTATGGCCCAGATAGGATTCTTAAATGTTTGAGATAAAATTCCCAGTTTCCACGTTCTCATGGGGAAATCAGAAGCTCTGGCAACACTGGGTTTGTATCCTGTTCATTCGATTTCTAACTGGATCAGAATAGCACCTTAAGAAAGGACACCCACTATCTAGCCTTTCACAGTCCTCACTCAACCCTCTTCCCAGACATTTGAGTTTATAACCCCTGATTTATGGCTAGAGATAATCCTTAGAGGGATAACATCTGGCCTTTCAAAATAACAAACAGGAATCCGTATCTCTAGATCAGTGATTTTCAACCACAGTGCTGCAAGAACTTTTAAAGCACATAATACCTGACTATTTAGTCAGGGGCACTAACCTCTTTTTCCCTTAGACTGTCAAATTTAAAAAATGGCAACAGCCAACACAACAATAACTGTGAATGAATCAATATTATACTTTTTTTTAAGTCAGATTGGCAAAAATATATTTTTTGATGTGCCGCAAAATTTTAGTAACTAGTTTATGTGTGTCATGAGATGAAAAAGGTTGAAAATCGCTGCTTTAGATCAAAGAGTCAACTGGGAAATAACAATAAACAGGCAATGTTATGTTTGTTTGTTTTTTAATCAAAAAGCCATATGGCTTCCACTGCTCCTACAGGACCCAGTGGAGGACGAGTCTAAGCATATTATTATATAAAGTAACAGTACATTCAGCCTCTAATACCTAAATATATAATGAAGGTAAATTAAAGGGGATGTTTTTAATTGACCTACCAATAAATCCAAGAGGGACTCATGCTGCACTCCAATTTCACAACATGGGTGAAAGATAAATGTAAGTTTTGAACATATAAGTATAACATGAAATTTATTACAATCGTGTTTAGGATCTTAAAATAATTTTTAGTTAGGCATCTTACCATCAAAATAACAGTGGTCACATAAGGTAACATTGCTCTCTTCACTTTGGGAGTTCTGTTGTTATTAAACTAGTTTACAAAGTGACTGATGAAATCTAAGACAATGAGCTTTTATTTTCTTCAATTCAGCCTCAGGCCTTTTGTGCGAATTTACTGGACAAACAGCAAGTCTTTCAATTACTAATACTAGAATAACGATTTTTTTTTAATTAAAGCCTATTTATAGGCTATTTTTCTCATCTGACTATTAATTTCCCAGATACCAGAGGAACAGCCACATGGTGCAACTGACACTTTGTTTATTTATATTTAGACAACACTGTTTTTCCAAAGGATCCAAAGTACTATGCAAACATTAAATAACTACCTCTAGAATAGCGTTTGGGGGGCTTTTGATATGGTGAAAACTCTTCACACACTTTTTAAAAGCCTGTTTTAAAAGACACAATCACTATGGTAAAGTTCTGTTTAGATTCCGCTCACCACTAGATAAAGAACCGCGCCAGTTTTTAAGGAAGTAAAAATACACTGTTTGGTAACAGGCACCTCGATTTAGTAAACTCTGGAGAAATGATACTAGAAAACAGATTTCGACCTCTTCTGTGGCACTGATTTTTAAATCACCCAAGTAGGTATGGATCCTGTCTCCAATTAGTGTCTAAAAACATTTTTAACAAGTCTTTCCACTCAACATCTAAACGCAGATTCCTACTTTGCAGAGAATCTGACAACGTCTAGTAACTTTTCCTAAGCCCGCTCCGAAATAGCCTCCCAGACCAAGACCCGCAGGTGCTGCTGTGACTAGGATGCGACCATCCAAATGGGTTAAGGGACAGAACTCCACTAAGACCGAGAGTGAGCGCAGGACCTCTAGAAACCCAACCTTCTCCCATGTTCCCTCTTAAACACACGCATGCACGCAAGGCACAGGCCAGGCGTGCCATCTCCGGTCACACCCCGGGACCGCGATCCTCCCGGGACGCGCACTGCTGCCCGCTCCTCCCAGGACGCGCCCGCTCCTCCACCGTCCCGGGACCACTCTCTGCCTCTCCTCCTCGGCCCTGCTCCAGCACTTCGCTGGATGCCGCCACCTCACCCCCGCCCCGCCCCGGAACGCTCATTTCCTGACTCAGGATCTGAGGAGCCGGACCAGCCAGCGCTCAAACGCGCCACGTGCAGAGCGCGCACCAGCAGCGGGACCGCAGTCGATCCTCAGTATAGGGTCCCAGCGCCCCAAGCCCTCCTACTCCTCCCGGAGGTGCCGGACCCTCCCCCAAGCCCTCGAGCCGCCGCCTTGCCTGGTTGGGGTCTGTGGCGCGGAAAACATGGCAGGCCATCTGCGACTCGGGGTCCTCGGGCTGCGCCTTGATCAGGTAGGCAAAGTAGGTGAGGTCGTGGCTGTTGTGGATGAAACGCGAAATGTGCTGTGCCTTGTGCTCGAAGATGAACACCGCCGTGCTGGGCTGTGCGGCCGCCGGGCCGGAGCCCCCCGCCGCCCCGGCGCCTGGCGCGGGGATGCAGCGTAGAAAGGGCGCGCTGAGCACCAGGAACACTTCTCGGGGCGCGGGCGCCCCGCAGCCGCCCGCCTCGGGCTTCTGGCTGCGCCGGCGGATCTCGGCCATGAGCCAGGGCAACATGGGCAGCGTGGTCCTGCGGTCCAGGCACGACCCCCCCACGTACCACAGCCGGAACATCTTGTCACCCGGCTTCCCGGGCCCCGGCTGCGCAGAGGCGCCCGGCTCCGGCTCCAAGGGGTGCGGGAACGGCTCATCCTGAATGCAGCTGGGGGGCTCCATAACTTGCGCCTCGCGAGGGCAGCGAGGCGGCGGAACAGGCGCGCGGCGCGCCCCAAACCCCCCCACGGAAGGTGCTGCCGAAACTGTGCCAACTGCCTCACCGGGACCCCGCGCCCTCCTCGGCGCGACCCAGAACTCCGCGCTTCAGCGGCCCTGCCCCATGCGGCACTTTCCCGGGCACGGCTCGCGGGCTCTGGTGGCGGGGCACCTCGGGAGCGCCCGGCAGCTGGACTGGTAGGAGAGAGCGGGTTAAATCGCCATTCTCCTTCCTCCGTCTCGGGCCTGACGGTCGGACTTCCCCGCTCCTCCGCCGCGGCGCTTTTCGGTCAGAGGACAACGCCGAGGACCCCTCGCCGCCGCCGGTGGCCGCTGCTCCAGCGCTGCAGAGCCGCTGCGGCCGCCGCGCTCGCCTCCGGCAGGCACTGGGAGGCTGGGCGGGGAATGGGCTGTGGGCGGGAGGGGGTGTCTGGGGGCGGAGCTGACTCCTACCAGGGTGACCAGCTGTCACCTGAAAGGTCGGGGCCGCCGGGCTTCGACGCGATCGTCTTCGGAAAGCGCCTGCGAGAACTATTCGAATGGAAAATAACAAAAACAAAACGTGGCCTCGTGGATGCCTCTCCTCTTCTTGTTGCCACAGCCCAGCTCACTGCTCCTCCTCCAACTGTTCCCGTGCCTCCCTCGCTCCTTCCTTCCTTCCAGGCTGCTTCTTTAATGGGGCTGCTACCCCGCCTCCCGTCCTACGAAAGCATAACTGTGAAGTCGCCCCTCCGCCTCTTCCTCTGGCCCCTTTCCCAGCCCGCCCCTCTAATCCGCCCCTGGGGCAGCAGTGCTGCGCCTGGCCAGGGCACTCCCCGGACCCACTCGGCCTCCCCGAGTCGCCAAGTTCTCTGTCCTCTTCTGGGCATCTCTGCTGCCCTCTGGAGAGGGGGCCTCTCTCAATGGGGCGCTGGAATATATATATAGTATTAATAGTATTTTCAGGGTTTCAATCCCTTCTAAAGATTGCGTAATTTCTGAATCTTATTTCCTAATAATGTCAAAAACACTCGTGTTTTATATCACAATAAAATGTTGTAATTCCCATTTCTGGTAAAAATATAACATTGTATAAGAAATCTGAATCTCACTAGCTCTTAATGCAGCCAGTTTCTTAAAATATGGAAAAAATATATACTCAGTTCAGAACTAGTGTAGAGATTTCTCACCCTTTAGTATTTCCAAGGAACTCAAAAAATGTTAGGGATAATTTGATCATTCTAATTTTAAAGAAGTATTCTTTATTCACTTTAGCAAATTGGACTCTTGTCTTCTCTTTTTACTCTTACTGAATTATAATTAAGAATTAGATAAAAGGTAAACAAAGCAAATGGAAAAGACACTAAAAAAGTCCCAGCTTTTTCCAAAGTACTTACAGAAAGAATGAAAACCCAGGTTTCTCATTGTTTGTACTTCAATGGTAGTCTCAGTTTCTATGAATCCCAGGGAATATTTTTTATCCTATTTATGTAAGATCACTGTGATCAACTGCCATTATGCTTATGCCGAATTTCTCTGTGCACCTGATGGCTGATGGCTCTCTTGTAAATGAGCATCTCAGCTCTAAAATAGAGACATTAAGTGCTTGGTTTTAGTCATTTGGTTTAACCAAACTCCACCATAGGCCCGTGTCTTCAACAAGCAGTGAAAAGCTCTTAGACTGTAACCTTCTAGAACCTTCTAGAACCCTACCAGAAACTCTCTCATGCAGATCCATTTCTCTAGGCCACATATCTGAGATCTAAAAAGAGAAAGAAAAAAATGAAGATCTGGGGAAAGCATGAAAGTCTTGTTGGTTCTACCAAATCACTCAGCTTCAGAGCTAGGGCTAAATTTGGAGCCCCAGCAGGCCATTTCCTACTGGTAAAAAGAAAGTGAAGTTTTCAATTATTGACAGAAAAATGTCTTTTATTACATGATATCCTACGTGTGATTGCTTCCTGCTCTGGAATGCCCTTCGCCCTTTCTTTGTAACTTTTCGTGATGTTTCTCTTACAATCCGTTAATGAATATTATTACTGTTTACCAATATCTGGTGCTCCCTGCATCCTGACACATGGGAAGATAGCTCTTCCTCATCCTCTGAAAGGTAGGAAGAGTCATGAGACTTTTTGGACAGAGAAATGTGAGCATGTGGCAGGATAGGAGGAAGCTAGGGAAATTCCTTAACAAGTGGAATAAGGGAAACTGAGACAAAAACAATTAAACAAGGTCAAACAATTTGAGCAATTTACAGCCAGCTAATGAATCACAAGGTAAGATCTTCTCTAACCAAGGACACTTAGGAGCAAATGATTTACACATTCCAAACTGTCCCGAGCTAGGTCAGCCTCAGTCCCGATCCCCCTTTGATGAGGTTCTTGATGACGTCCTTTGAAAATAAAACTAACCAGAAAATAATCCCTGACCCCTCTAAACGCACATTTTGATAAATCAACATAGTGAAGGACACACCTGGAAAGGTATGAATATTCTGTTAAGATGGCGCCCTAGGACCCTGGCTGGCCAAGGAAAGATAAAAAGCCTCGAGATAAAGGATCCATGGTGTGCTCTCCCTAGAGAACACCTACACCTTGTATCTTTATGCTCCTCTTTCTCTAAGGGACCCTACAAGACTTGCAACCAGGGGAACAGCAGGCAGTGGCAGCTTGTCTAGGGCTTACCCCCAAACCTGTCTCCAAGGCCCCCTTTTTCTCTGATTTTCCAATGAGCTAACAGCAGCCCCACCTAGCACCTAGGCTCAGTTCTTTCCTATAACATTCCTAGAGAGTCAAAGCAGCCCCACCTAGGCTGTCTCCTATTGCCTCTTCTATCCTGAGCCCTTCCTTGTTTCACTGTCCCCAGGTTTGATAAACATACTTTCAAAATCACCTGGACTTGCATTGTGAAATCTTCCCTGCATGTAGTCAGGAACCCACACACTACCTGCCAGCCTGAGGCAGACCGGCTCCAGGCCCACACCCCATCTAGTAACGAGCAGAACTGACGAGTAACATCTTGAGTAGGATCGTTAAATTGCCCGTAGTCCATGATCCAGCCTCCTCTTGCTCTCCAGCCCACTCTTCCCTTCCAGTGGTCATCATGGAAACATGTCCGCATGGACGTTCCTCCTAATCAAAGCAGCCCAGCATGCTGAGTCAACACAAGGAGGGCAGTTGTCCCGGAGAACCTCCCGGGCTCACAGCACACTTCTTATAAGTGAGAAATAAACGTTGTGTCCTGTTAAACCACTGAGATGGTGGAGTTCATCTAGCCTAGGCTATTAACAATAATTATTATACTATAGTATATAATACATTATGTCTTCTGTTACCTGTTTTATTATCATTTATACATTTGACTAATTGTATTTATGAACTAGATTTACCAGCTATCAGTTTCTTACCACCATTGTATCATCTGCATTCAGAATCTTAGAGAATTGCATGACATAGAAAGTGCTCAAATATATATAATTGATTGCTTGAGCTTAGAAAAAGGTAAGAGAACAATATAAAAACAAGATTTGCTGCTCCTCTCTCCCCTGCCCCCTCCTCCAGACAACCTCTCCATTCCCAAATGTCTTTCTTGTGTCTGTGGGGCTTCCTAGGCTTCTTTCTCTCCCTGATTGCTTTGCTTCCTCCCATCCCTCAACTTGAACTCCCCCCCCCTTCACTACTTGAATATTTATTCATTGTTAGACCCAACTCAAAAGACATGTCTTTGGTGAAGATATTTCTTACTTCCTCAGTCAGAGTTAGTGTTCCTCTCTTCTTTGCCCTCTTTAAATAAATCCCACTATTACAGCTCTTATCACATTCGTTATAATTAATTATTGGATGATTTGTCTGTGTTCCCTACCGAAATGAGGGTATCTTGACAGAAGGGATTATTTGTTTTGTCTCATATTTCCTCCAGCAGAAAGCACAGTAGCTGATGCTTAATTGGTTCTTAATAAATATTGAGTGAATGAATGGATTGAATTGAATAAATAGCAAATTAGAATTTAAGAAACTGAAGATTAAGAGGGGAGTTTTAATATCACAGAGGTGATGTACCAAATGATTTAATTAGTTGATTTCAGGAAAACATACTAAATATATTCACCAGTTAATTATAAAATACTAGAAAATAATAGAATGCTTCCATTCAGGTTTTCCCCTCTTGTTCCCTGTTCCCTGTGACCTTCCCTAGCCCAGGAAGCCCGAGCACTGCATCTTCCCTGCTTCAGGGAAAGGATGACGCAGCAGAACAGATTTTGAACAAAAGAGCCCATTCTTAGCTTTCAGGTTTCAAAAGCTGAGGACAAGGACCTGGCAAAGGCACAAGACTTAGAATATATGCTCTGAGTCAGTTTCTCTTGCTTTAGCCACTAAAGAAAGTTTTCCCAACTTGGGAGATGGTGACAAAGAAAGAGGGAATAAGTAAGGGATAACTACTGGAAAACCAGGTATGCAATGTGTAACTTTCAAGCCAGTAGAATGTTGATCTATCCTATGGAAAGAAAAGGGAATAAAAAGAAAAAAAGAAGGAACAGAAAACAAAACTGAAGTTTGATAATTAGAAAATTTAAAATAGTATTGCTAAATAACTCTGAATAGTAACTATAATAAATGTAAACTAGTTACTCTAACCAACCAAAAGATAAACACTTAAAGATCTTGGAATATGCTGTTTATGGAATCACTTTTAAAACAAAAGGATATAGAAAAATTGAAAATAAATAGAGGAAAATATATCAGACACATATGAATAAATGAAAGCCAGGGTTGTGATTTCAATATCAGATTAAATAGAATGTAAGGCTATCGAAAAGCACACAAACAACTATTTTCTGGTAAAAGTATTAAGAAGATATTTTAAACACATGTACACCAAATAAATTACTTTCCAATACATAAAACACAACTAAAAGAATGAGAGGAAAAGTAAATACATCAACAATTTTAGCTGGAGACTTTAACAAATCATTCTCAGATACTATAGATTAAATATATTTTAGATTAAATAAACTACAATCATATCTATAAACTTCAATAACATGATCTATAAGTATATATATATAATCTCTGATGAATAACTGAGTAGGAAATACAAAATGTTTAGAGTACCTGTGAAAGAAACTAAAATTGATGATTCACTATATTACCCAGGAAACCCAAAAATTCTCAAGAATTGCTATCATGTAGAACATGTTTTCTGATTATTATTTAAGGTAAATTAGAAAACAAAAATATTGATTTAGAAATCCATATATCTGGAAAGTAAAGATATATGGTATAGAATAATCCTGATTTAAAAGAAAATTTAGCCCTGCCTGGTTTTGCTCAGCAGTTAGAGCGTCGGCCCGTGGACCAGAGAGTTCCAGGTTCAGTTCCCACTAAGGGCACGTACCTCGGTTGCAGTTTGTCCCTGGCCCCAATGGTTGGGGTTGTGTGGGTGGCAACCACTCGATGTGTCTCTCTCATGTCAATATTTCTCTCTTCGTCCCTCTCCCCCTCTTGCTCTATCTGAAGATAAATGCAAAAATGTCCTCGGGTGAGGATAAAAAAAAGAAAATTTTAAATATACAAAATTAAATAATATAAAAAGTCAAAACTCATGGAATACAGGAAAATGCATTAATTAAATTATGTTTATCAAAATTAAAAACAATGAATGAAAATAAATTAAGAACTCAACTTACAAAATTACAAAAAAATGTCATGGCCCCGGCCGGTTTGGCTCAGCGGTTGGAGCTTCAGCCTGAGGACTAGAGAGTCCCGGGTTCGGTTCCCGCTAGGGGCACATACAAAACAAAACAAAAAATGTCATGAAGAAACCCAAAGAAATAACAAGGAAGTAACTAAAAAGTTAAGTTTAGAAATCAGGAAAATAAAGAATGGGAAACAATAGAAAGAAATAGCAAAGTATAATATTTTAGTATCTATTAATCATCTATATTTCTTCTTGAAGTATTTGGTGCTCATATCTTTTACCTATTTTTTTTTAATTAGTGTCAAATTATAGAATTTCCCTGTGTTAGGAATAGTAACATTTTGTCCAACATGTATTTCATATGTTTTTTCCAGTGTATCATTACCTTTTTTAGACACAAAAAGAGAAAATACAGATTTTTTTCAAACACTCATGGAATATGCAAAGGAACTACATCTTGTCTTTTGACATTGTTTAAGAAGTCTTGAAAAAAATTCAGGTAATTATTCATTACTTCTGGCCACATCCCAAACATAGTTGCTACTTCTTAATGCTCCTGACAGATTAATAGATGGTAAGAATTATAAACGTGCCATTTTTTTAGATTAGGAAAAATGAACTAGAAGCAAAAAAATAAGTGGGTAATGAGACTCATGTTATAGAAAATGAATGGAATACATAGCAACTGATTGCTATTCATATGCACAGTGCTTGGCATATAGGGCGATTAATACATGTCTGGGGAATGAATGAATTTAGAGCTCTCTTGAATGCCAAAGAACAGAATCAGTTCGTTTCAGAAGTTACAAATTTCTACAGAGGAAACAGATTTTTCTTCTACCATAAGGTCAGGATAATTTTACAATACCCATTTTTGTCTTACTGCATAATTCAGAAGTGCCTCTGGTGGTCTGAAAACCTCTGTTATCATAAAACCTTTTTGATGGTTGAAAGAAAGCATAGGATTAAAATGAATATTTATTTAATGCCTCTTTTAAGCCAGAAAGCTCCACATCAGCCACGCATATGAGATAAACCACAAGTTACGAAATTCCGTATACAGTGTTTGAATGAGGATATTAGTATACAGAGATTAAATACCTCCCCAGATGCTCCTTTACCATTGAGTGAAATTTCACATTTAGGCTCTTCATATTGACTATTTTCTCTTGAACCTAATGACAATCCTTACAACTGAAAGCAATATTAATGCTGCAATAAAAGTGTCTCCCTGTAAAAATGCTTCTTTTTTAGTTACTATTTCTAATGGGCTGTAGAAAGCTTTAAAATGAATCAATATTAAGTCTGTCAGGGGTGAATTATTCCAAGTTTTTCTTGCTGATTTTAAAATACATCAGTTAAGCTTCTAATATAACAGAGATTAAAATGAAAAATATACATACATGTAATATTTTAAAAATCAATAAATGTTTTGAATAGGTAATATATGTGTGTGGTGCAAAATTCAAAAGTTTCAAAAAATAAAAATACAGCAAAATGTAGGTCTCTCTTCCACTCCTTTCCCCAGCTACTCATTTTCCTTCTGCAAGCAGCCATTATTACAAGTTTATTAAATAAATGGATCTAAAAATGAAATCATGATGGCCACCATTTTTTTTAGTACTTTGCATCGAGGATCTTCATAACAATCACATGAGATAGGTACTGCTATTACCCTCCTTTTACACATGAGAAAACTTTGACATACAGACATTAGGAACCTTTGTCAGGGTCATAGTTTGGAGGTGGGGGAATTTTGATTCAGAAAAGGGCACTGTTTATACGGCATACACAAATAGGTACTATACTAAGAGAATAGTTAAGAAGAAACTAGCTGAACTAGAGTAATAGTTACTAAGGTAGTAGAGATTTGATAAAACTTAATAATGATAACTTTAAAGGATCTTTAGGCATTACTTTATTTGCTTATAAGTAATGTATATTGAATACCTGCTGTGTTCCAGGCACTGTAAACAGACCTGCCACCCTCATGGAACTTGTTCAGTGAAGGATGCAGACAAGTGAAAGCAACTACAATACTGTGTAGCATATAGAACTGGGATGGTGCCATAACAAAACTCTAAAATATGTGACACTGAAACCAGGACCATGTGGCAGGTGGGAAAAAAACTGTTAATGGGGGGCTGAAAAATAGCAAGAAAGTATTGTAGGAAACTGAGGAAATGGCTATAGAAACTGATAACAGTCCGGCCGGTGTGGCTCAGTGGTTGAGCATTGACCCATGCATCAAGAGGTCGCGGGTTCGATTTCCGGTCAGGACACATGCCCAGGTTGTGGGCCCGATCCCCAGTGTGAGGCATGCAGGAGGTGGCCAATCAATGTTCTCTCTCATCGATGTTTCTATCTCTCTCTCCCTTTCACTTCCTCTCTCTCTAAAATCAATAAAGGGAAAAAAAATTTTTTTTTAAAAAAGGAAGAAACTGATAACATAGTGACCCATGTTATGTAAGGGTGAAAGTATCACCTGCAGAAACTTGAAAAATAGTCCACCCACTCACTTGATGGACTTTCAGATTTGAGCAAGGAGATTTCCAAGCAGAAAATTGAGAATGTCAGCTAGTTTATACTAGCTGAAGTATAAGGAACTTCAAGAAAGAGATGGATTTAGAAAAGAACTGACTGATTTGTAACCAAACTTTAGAGAAATTATAGAGGGGCTAGTATTGATCAGCCTGGAATATAAACTATGTCTTTTTACAGCTTCTCAAGCAATAAACAATTTTGTAATTAAGACATGGCTAAGGATAAAGGTCAAATCAAAGGTATGGCCATAAGACAGTTTTCGTAAGATTTTTAAGGAATTTAAATTGGTGCTTTCTCAGCTGAACAAAGTTGGTTCACTGGAAGCTTAATGATGTAGTCCCACAGAAGCCTGATCCCAAAGTAGCAGTAAGTAAGTTTTTTAAAAAAAGAAGAAGGAGAAGGAGAAAAGAAGAAAAAGGAGGAGGGGGAGGGGAGGGGGAGGGGGAGGGGGAGAGGGAGAGGGAGAGGGAGAGGGAGAGGGAGAGGGAGAGGGAGAAGGAGAAGGAGAAGGAGAAGAAGAAGGGGAGGAAGAAGAAGAAGGAGAAGGAGACGGGGAGGAAGAAGAAGAGGAAGAAGAAGAAGAAGAAGAACTGTGGGTTTGGCTTCTAGAGCATGGAGTGAACTTTAATCTACTATACAGAGAACCCTCAAAGCTCTTAAGGGAAGAGTACTAGCAAAAGTACTGCCAGCCTAGACCAACAGGGACCGTGACTATTCAGATTGGAACAAGGTTCCTGGGCCCCTAACTTGAGATGGACAGAAAGTTGCTCAAAAGGCATATGGGGAGATGAATTGGAATTGGACATCTGGCATTTAAAGTATCTGTAGGGCCCAGCCAGTGTGGCTCAGTGGTTGAGCATCGACCCATGCACCAAGAGGTCACCGGTTCGATTCCCCTGGTCAGGGCACATGCCCAGGTTGTGGGCCTGTCCCCAGTGGGGGGCATGCAGGAGGTGGCAATTCACTGTTCTCTCTCATCGATGTTTCTATCTCTCTCTCTCTCTCCTTTCCTCTCTCTCTAAAAATCAATAAAGAAAAAAATAATTAAAAATAAATAAAAAAGTATCTGTAGGATATCAGAGAAATCAGAGGAGTTGCACATATAATTCTGAAATTTAGGTGACAGAGCTGAGCTACAGATAAAAATTTGAGTGTCATTAGCACAGGGTGAAAATACAAAATTACAAATCCAAGCCTTCAGCCATGGTTGAAATATAGGTGAAATCTGGGGACCCCCCACCACACAGTGTTATTCAGCGAGCCCTTAATAGAAGCAGGAAATTGTTGACAGCAATGCTTTTGACAATGCAGAGCCCTGAACTAGTTTTACATTGTCGTATCAGTCAGGTTCCTGAAAAGAAAAAAAAATGGCCCTAGATTGGTCCAAATTAAGACTTTAATGAAAGGAATATTTTTTAAAATAATTTATTGATTTTTAGAGACAGGGGAACGGAAAGGGAGAGAGAGCTGAAACATCTGTCAGCTGCACCCTGCACGCCCCCCACCATGGATCAAGCAGGAAGCCAGGGCCCATGCCCTGACTGGGAATCCAACCGTCACCTTTTGATGCAGCGGATGACATCCAGCCAACTGAGTCACACTGGCCAGGGCTGAAAAGAGTATTAACAAAATGTGGGCATCCCTGGCCAGTGTGGCTAAGTGGTTAGAGCATTGGCTCAAGCACCAAAGGTCTCGGGTTTGAGTCGGGGTCAAGGATATGTAAGTACCTGGGTTGCAAGTTTGATCCCCAGCCCTGGTTGGGGTTGCATAAGAGGCAACCAATTGATGTCTCTCTAACATTGATGTTTCTCTCTCTCTCCTCCTCCCTCCCTCCCTTCCATTCTCTCTATAAAGCAGTGGAAAAAATATCCTCGGATGAGGATTAACAAAAATAATAATAATAATAATAATAATAATAATAATAATAATAAAAGTGTAGACAGAACTGATGGGACAAACAGAATATCAAGGCATTGAGAGACTTGCAACATTGGGAAACCATTATTACACTAGGACTAAAAAGTCAAGAGTAAGAAGCAGTGTTCCTGGAACCCAGGGGAGGCACAGCCCTGCAGAACCTGTAGCTGAGGAGGGACACAGCAGTTGCCAGAGATCTGGCACTGAACAGGCAGGGGGCAGAGAAGAAATGCCCGGGCCACGATACCCTCCTGTGTTACATCTTCTGCTGGTATACCTCCCACTGGAGAGGCCAAAGTAGCACAGGGGATACAGTCCTCAGAGGACAGTGTCTCAGGGCATAAGGCAAAGGAGACAAGGGCAGAAAACATATCTGGATAAACAAATGGAAAATAACAAGCACAGTTTTTGGCATAAAGGAGAAGATTTAATGATATTTATAAATCATAAATGCACAAAGAATATATAGCATTTTTATTCATGGGGTGAAGACCCTGTTCAATACGTATAGAGAGAGTTCCTGTATCTTATAAATCACTGGACAACTAAGAAGGATTTTGCTTTTAATTATAAAAGGATTATCATCATCATCATCATCATCATCATCATCATCATCTCCTTTGGAATGTAATATTAACTCTAATCAGTAGATATTTTTCATGTTTATTATGATATATATTTATGTACTACATCAGTAATGCATGAAATTGTATCTGTTAGAATGTTTATTGTAAGAATTCACCACACATCTGCCTAGTAATGTGTACCCAGCATTGTGATGACTAAGATACTATAACTATAAACCTAATAACTGTTCTGTCACTCCACTGGTATTTAATTGATATGAAATAGATTGATCATCAAGATTCATTAACACATTTATTTCAGCTTTCTCCTTATTTAAACAAGGCAGTGTTTGTGATTCCAACAACTTCACGTCTTAACACAATGTCAAGTATTTTTCTTTCATGATAAGGATGATAATTACTGTCTTAGGAGCTGAAGACATCAACCATAGAGTACTGGCAATGAGAGAGAAAGATTGCCTAGGTAACCCTGAGGGACATCAACATATAAGGGAAATACAGACCAACATGCAGCTCGCAAAAAGACTGAGATGAATGAACCAGAGACATTGGAAGATTGTGGTGTCATGGAAACCCAGTGAAAAAAGAATTGGTCCACATTTTAAAATGTATAGTGAAAGCACTTTTAGTGAGAGCCCTAGGAGCAGAAGCTAGAATGCTGTGGGTTGTAGAATGAATGAGACAAGGAGATATAAAAATACTAAGTACGGGCAATGTTTAGAGAAGCGTGGCTTTGAAGAGAAGAACGATAGACTAGTAGATGAAGAAGGGAGTAAGGTAGAGGAGGGATTTTTTTTTTTTCAGTTTGGTTTATCTTAGTTTGTTTTTTTTGTTGTTTTGTGTTTTTTTTTTTGTTTGTTTTTTTTTTTTGATTGACTGATTTTTAGAAAGAGAGAGAGAAAAAGAAACATTGATTTATTGTTCCACTTATCTATGCATTCATTGGTTGTTTCTTGTATGTGCCCTGACCAGAGACTGAACCCACAATCTTGGCATACTGGGACAAGGCTCCAGCCAACTGAGCTCCTGGGCTAGGGCTAGCTTAGTTGGTTTTTAACTGAAAGAGAGCATTAAACATGGTTAAACACCATTGGAAAGAAACCTGTAGAGTGAAAGAAGTTGAATCTACAAAAGAGAAGAGTTAGTCAACGAATGGAGCATGGTGTCCGTTACAAAGTAGGTGCTCAGTAAGTATTTGTGTAATAAGTGAGTGACTCCCTGAGAAGACAGGAGAGCAGTTAATCCAGAAACCAGGTGAAAGAATTATCTGTAGACAGGAAGCAGGGTATCTCTTCCATCAAAAAGGCAAAAAGAAGGAAATAAGTGTGGATGAAGGTCACTTGGTGGATATGGTGTGAAGAACTTGAGAAAGTTCCATCAGATGACTTCTATTTTCTCTGTGAAATGGAAGATGAGATCATCTTAGGAAAGTAAAAGAGCGAGTATAGTTTGGAAGGACTGAGAAGAATAAGAAAAGTTCATGATATAGTCTCTTGTTCTGAAAAAATGCTTCTGAGAACATCCCCTGTAAGCAGCTGCCAGCCTCTGCAGGATGTGTGGTGCTCGTGAAAGGAGTGACCTGTATACTCCCAGTCCTGGGCCTCAAGACTGAATCAGATGAACTTGTCATCACTTGGCACCTTTCCCTGTACCTTCCTCCCTTGAAACTCTAGGCCACAATCTTCAATAGCTTGTTCTCTTCTTTGTTTTCTTGGCATTGTTCCACCAGATTAGTCCCTTCCCACAGAATTTGAGTCATCTTTGGGCAGAGAAGCAGCGGCCATGGAGTATGCCCTTAAGCCCCTGCCCCAGCCTTTCAACGGCTTAAATAGGTCCACTTTCTCAGATGGCTGACAATGGAAAGAACATCTCCATGTGAGATGAGATCCTGCTTAAAATCTACGGGAATGTTACCTGCCCATGGCCTCAACAAGGAAATCCTGTCAGGATATAACACAGAAAACCTAACACCCCTCTGAAAGAGAAAATAGTCATAAGGCGGGTGGTTTTGTCACTCTATAAAGATAAATGTTACAACTCAACAGGAAAATTAAATAGAATAATGATTTTAGTCATTATCTAACCAATGAACAATGTGTATATATTTTCAAATTAAATTTATTGGGATGACACTGGTTAATAAAATTATATAGGTTTCAAGTATACAATTCTATGATACATCACCTGTATATTGCATTGTGTATTTACCACACAAAGTCAAATCTCCTTCTGTCACTATATATTTGACCTTCTTTACCCTTAACTACTCCCAACCCCCTTTTCCTCTGGAAACCACTATCCTGTTGTCTGTGCCTATTGAGTTTTTGTTTGTTCATTTGTTGCTTTTAGTTTTATATCTCACATATGAGTGAAATCATATGGTTCTTGGCTTTTTCTGTCTGATTTTGCTTAGCATGAGATTCCCAAGATCCATCCATGTTGTCGCAAATGGCAATGTTTCATCTTTTCTTATGGCTGAGTAGTTTCCCACTGTATATGTACCACATCTTCTTGAACTAAAAGAAAGAAAGAAAAGGCATCCAAATTGAGAATGAAAAAATAAAACTGTCACTTTTGGCAGATGACATGATTCTTTATATAGAAAACCCTAAAGACTGCACCAAAAAAACTATTAGAAATGATAAACAAATACAGTAAAGTTGCAGGATACAAAATAAATGTACAAAAATCCACTGCACTCCTATATACTAACAATGAAATTTCAGGAAAAAAAAAGAAAAAAAAAACAATCCCTTTTGCGATTGCAACAAAAAGAACAAAATACCTAGGAATAAACTTAACAAAGGGTGTGAAGGATCTATGCACTGAAAACTACAAAGCATTATTCAAAGAGACTGAAGAAGACACAGAGAAATATATAAAATATTTTTTATAAACTCTAGGGAATTTTAAATCACTTCTCATCAAAATTTCAGAGGTTTCAACACAAACTCATGAATAATATATGTAACTTCATAGAGAACTTTGCCAAAATAATTGATTATCTAGTAGTGAGACTACTTAAGAGAAAACACTGAAAAAGGTAGCCTAGGACATTTATTTTTAGGTAAAGGAGTGGGGGCAGGGTGGAAGAAACAAAAATGATGACTGAGGAGTTAAAAGCACTCCAAGAAGCAGTGGGATTGCCTCTGGTTTATGTAGTTGCTAAATTTTCTCATCAATTTGCTGTAATATGTATGGAATAAGTTATTTAGACCAGGCAATATCTTTTATGGTTATGGCTATAACTATAGAGTAGAATTATTCATCTCTGTTTTATATTATTAAAGTTAATGTGTACCTTTGATTTAAACTGAACTCCTCTCTCAGCTAAGCATTGTGATATTTCTTGTTTTAAAGTAATTCTCCCTTGTTCAATAATCCACTGCTTTCCTTTAAAAAAAAAAAAAAAAAAAAAAAAAGGCAGTGACAGGCAGATCCTTGAAAGAGAACATTTCTTTGTTTTGTTACTTTAAAAAAACTTCCAACAACAGGAGTCCTGGAACAGGGAAGCTAGAAAACCTAACTTGTGGGCCCTACCCCATCATAAGAGTGTTGGAAAACTTACTTCATTTTCAAAATAAGCAATGAAAAAGAATTGTATGCAAATCTCATGCAAAATTAAAAGAAAAAGAATGAGGGTCAGAATAAAATCCCCACAAACCATGATGAAAAACACTTCAGAAAGACATACCAACACATTGTGAAACAGTAAAATCTGATGTTTCAAAATAAGCTATCAGAAATTAAGCAACATATAGAAGCATGAAAGAATAACATAAATCAACATTAGAAAAACTACAAAATTGCAAAACCAGCATCTGCAGTCATAAAGCGAGGAAGCAGCCAAGACCTTTGCTGAGTTTCTCTCTGCCACCTCTTTCATCTGTCCCTTCAGACATTATTCTCCCAGCTGTACCTTGTCTGGCCTTCAGCACCGTGGACATGCAGTGGCAGATTAAGCACATGTCTTTCATTGAACAAGCAGCCAACGAGAATGCAGAAGAAACAGAGGCAAAGGCAATGTGAAACGTGAGAAAGGTTGTCTTGTGAAAACAGAAAGACTGAACATTATAGAAAAGTATGAAAAGAAAGAAATGCAGTTTATGTCGCAGAAGGAGATTCAGCTGTCTGTCTTGATGAATCAAGCAAGTTCAAAAGTCCTCTGAGCCAGAGAAGACTTTATTACAGACGTAAGTAAAGCAGAGGAGACACTCAGCAAGGTGATACAACCAGGCACTGGATGCTGGAAATGCTGGCCCTCCATTTGTACTAGCTGCTATTGCTCCTAATGACTGACTATTCATTGCAGGAATCGGGACCTCCCTGTAAAAGCCGAGGTGCAAAAAATGATCCCTACATACGAAGTTGGCACGAAAAAAGATGCTGATGGCTAAATTGATCAGGAGGCCTACCTGTCTGAGGAAATAGCTGGCATTGTTGAAATCCATGATGGAGATCACAAAGCAACGTTTCCAATACTCTAAAAAGCCAGCTGGATCTCATAGTTTAGGAATGATGTAGGTGAGCTTTTCTGGTGTGAATGCTGACAGCAAGTTTCTGCATTGAGCCTTTGGGAGGTGGAGTTCACTCCACTGCTGTAAAACTATAATATGAAAGCATCTGCTATTTGAAAAAACAAGATTTTCTGTGTCCACCTCCTCTTTGATGTTCTGATACTGTTCTATATTCAGCCATGGGATACCTCTCCGTAGCGACTGCCTCTGTCCTAATCATTAACACTGGGAGAAAGGGTCACTTGAACAAACGGGAACATGCCTTTAATTCTGGAAGTCACACAACCCTCAGTGGTTTTGAGCACGAGGTAGAGGGGTCAGACATGGTTATATGACTTTACCCAGGAGGTTCTTCCTCTACCTCCACATAGCTAGTGTCCAGCCCTTCACTGCCTCCAAGTGTCAGCTCCTTGGATTTAACATGCAGGTGGCGAGCACTCCTTACAGCGGTGGTAACCTCACTGTTACCTGGCTGGGCCTAGGCGTTTCCTCACGTGCAAATTGAGTGAAAGTTCATGTGGGCAAAAAATGAGAGAACTCAGTATATAATTTTTACAATTTCAAAGAGGCATAAATAAGAAAGAACACAAGAATAAATAAAAACAACAAGTAATTTCTTAATAGCAATAGAAGATTAAAAGGAGAAAAATGTTAAAATTCCAAAGGAAATGAAGAAAGTGGTGAAAAGAATTTGAGAGAGTGACAGGTAGAGTCAAAGAAGTGCCTACATATTTGTGCTGGAAGTTCCCAAAAAAGAGAACCAAAGCAGTGGAACAGAACCAATATTAGGCACTTCTGTTCAATAAAAATGCTCCTGAAGTTAAAAAAAAAAAAAGACACAACAAAAAAACAAACAAAAAAGTTAAAAATATATATTGAAAAGCACACTATGTACCTGGAAAAACTGACCCAACACCAAGACTTATTCTATGAAGTTTAAAGAATAATTTAAAATATTTGGTTTTTATCTAAACAACAAAAAAAATCATTTTAAAGAACAATTTTAAATATTTATTTTTTTATCTAGACAAAAAAATCATTTACAAGGAAAATGATATCAAGTTGTTATCAGAACCCTGGCCAGTTTGGCTCAGCGATTAAGAGCATTGGCCCTCGGACCAATGAGCCTCGGGTTCGATTCCAGTCAAGGGCATGTACCTCGATTGTGGTTTGGTCCCTGACCCTGGTCAGGGTCGTGTGGGAGGCAACCAGTCGATATGTCTCTCTTATGTCGATGTTCCTCTCTCTCTTCCCCTCCCTCCCACTCTATCTGATGATAGGTGGAAAAATATCCTCGAGTGAGGATTAAAAAAAAAAATTGTTATCAGATCTTTTTACAGCAACCCCTATGGCTGAAGAATATAGAGTGACATATTTCACACACTCAAAGCAAGAAAACGTGACCTAAATGTTTTATACCCATGAAAAATGAAATTCTAATATAAAGACCATACACAAACTGTGTGAACATTCGGGTGTATAAAATTTCATGCATTCACTCATGCACACTTAGAATTCGAACTCTTTCCTAAAGGGGACACTTACTACTCAGCTCTAGCCAATTATTGGCACTGGAAAATATAGGCATAGGGTTTGGGGGGTCTTCTAATTTTTTGAAGGACTCTCAAGTTAAAAATAAAAGCATTGTGGAGACCAAAAGAGTATTTCTGCTGAATAAATAGATGTGTAATCTCTTAAATGTAGTCTAAAACAACCCACTTATTAACTTATTCATTTAACATTCAGTTATATTGTTTAAAGTTTTCACAATGAGCACATGGTTTATAATAAGGCTTTTTATAAAGATGACCACTTTGAAACTTATATTATTAACCAGTGTTACCCCAGTAAATTTAATTTTAAAAAAATAAAAGGAAAAATATTCTATCTAGTATATTTCAGGGGGAAAAAGATAACCACTTGATTTCATTATTTTGCAACTTTATTCACTTTTCACATATAATAGAACATAATCCCTGCCTTCAGATGTTCACCACGACTTGAGAGGGTCTTTAAAATATGTTTAGATTATTTATTGTTTATCTTGACGTATCCCTCTGTCCTAATTTTTTGTCAATTTCTTTTAAAAAATGTTGTAAATATTTTAATCAAATTAGTATTTCCAAATGATCTGAGTGCAAAACTACTTTTGGAAATTTGTTAAAGAGTCAAACAAGCATCTTACAATGCCAGTATGATTATGAAGCAAGTCACTTACCAATTTATATATCATTAATCAAAATATAAAAAGCACATCATTTGGCTCAAAGTGTACTTTATTTATGGTAGTATGTATGATTAAGGCCAGCTGCATTATAAAAAGTGTTCTACGATGTATCTTGGTCTCCCAATATATTTGTAAACTACAAATGCTACAGTCTTTTGACTTTTAATAAAACATGGTAAATTCCCAGTATTAAAAAATTTATTATGAAAATTTTCCCACAAATAAAAAAAAGTACAATGGCATAATAAACCCAAATATACACATCACCCAACTCCAACAATTATTAATAAATGGTTAATCTTTCACCTACATCCCCGTCCACTAAGTAGTTGTGGTAGGGACAAGCTCCCCAGCTTATTTGTATTCACCTTACAGTTTGAACAACACTACCTCAAAGTCTTATCTGTCAAGGGCATAATCAGTTTCATTCATTCAATAGTCTTGACTCCTGATATATGCTTGGTACAAAGTAGGCACCAAGTATAAGACTGATGAATAGCTAAATGTCTATATTAGAAAGCAAGGGTTTCCCCCACCCCACCCCCGCATGTGTAGCATTTTTAGCAAGTGAGAAACACCCTTTTTCCTCATCCCAAAACTGAGTTAGCTACTTGTATGATGTGAAGGGGTTTGCATACATTGGAAGGAGACAGTAAACAGAGTTTGCTTCTCTGAGATTCCCATTTGCCCTGCATGCTTTTGGAAACTCCTACGGGCTAGAATGCTTATTTCTGTCTGAATTCCTCAAACCTGTTGCCTGAGTCATCATGGCGTAGAGTCAGAAATCTCCCTGCATCCTGCAGTTGTATTCTTGATAATAACAGTTCTCGAATAGCACATGTTAAATATTCCTTTGCCCTTTCCCTTGGTACAGAAATGTGAAACACAATAAGACACCATGCTTTTCTTTAACAAATGTTCTTCATATGCTGAAATAAAAACTAGCCAAAGATTAATAGTTACTTTCTCCTAGGGCACTTGTAATTCAGAAGAACATACATCAAGATCAAGTTAATCAAGCTATGCAATCCGTTATGCTTAGTATTTCTGTGTGCTATAAAATGGTGGTTAAATCAACTGCTGGAATGTCCCCCCATCAAATATAGGCCTGGTAAAATCAGCACACCCTCTGGAGAATGACACATGAAATAGTAAAATTCCATTTAAATGATGGCATATATAAGTTTCTTATTCCGACTTAAAAACTTTTAATACTTCAGTTCTAAAATTCTTGATGAGTGAATTCTTGATTAGTGTAGTAGAATATATAGGCTAAATTTATACTAGCATCATTCTTTCCATGAGACTCAATGAAATATTTATAGTAATACTAATAGCACAAAAGCAGGTAAATTATTCCTTTAGGCAATATATAAGAAACTTGCAGCAAGTTACCTACAGAATTTTTAGTTAAGTTTAATTATCCCTATGCTGAAAAGAGTTAACATAGTAGTCCTGATTGCTTATACTTTAAAAGGTCTGCTTACAAGGTTGGCCCTTGGATGGCATCTGGGAACTTGGAATTCAGGAGGGTTCCCACCATTAACTGATATGCTTGGCTCACTGTGTCTAAACTGTTTGTATGAACAATATAATTTATGCAAACTCTTGCTTTCCTTTTGGGAGACTGAAATTTGGGTATGTTCCAGGCAGAGGGTGCCTGTATGATCAGCCTCCAACAAAAAAAACCCTGGGTGTTGAGTCGATAATGAGCTTCCCTGGTTGGCAACAGTTCCCACAATTTGTCACAACTTGTTGTTTGAGAAATTAAGCACATCCTATGTGTCTCCACAGGGAGAGGAATCAGAAGCTTGCATCTGGTTTACCCCAAACTTCACCCCATGTCCCTTTTCTCTTTGCTGGTTTTGCTTTGCATCCTTTCACAGTAATAAATCTTAGCCATGAGCATGACTACATGCTGAGTGTCTGGGACTGATCCTAATGATTACCAATATAAGGGTGGTCTTGAGGACTCCCAACACTATCTCCCAATCTACTTTGAAAAGAATCACTTGATTGGAGGGTTAGAAATTTACACCCTATAAGAAATGGTTTATAAATGCATTACTAATGAAAATTTAGGGATTTCCCAAGCATTGTAAGTTAAAATATCTATAACAATTGATTGTAATTGTAACTTACTGTGTTTGGGTTACAGTGTTGTAACATAGCAATAGAACTTTTAAACCAGCACACAACTACCCAGCTACAAACGTTTAGGGTCCTTTGCAGCTGTGGCTGCATGAATAGTTTCTGGCCAATGGGATGTGAGCAGAATGAGGTGTGTAACACGGACATTAGTTTATATGGGAAAATATGTCCTTACTGTTCTTTTTCTTGCTTCAGCTGGCTGGTATATAGACATGGTGATAGAAATGGGAGCAGCCATGTTTTCCACAAGATGGAATCCAGATGTTGAGGATGGCTGGTCATCTACATAAAAGGAGTCTGGAGTCCTCGATGACTTCCAGAGGAGAGCCACCATATAAACTATCTTACTTGGCCTACCTCACCAGGAAGATACATCCACTTTCTTGCATTCATGATCCTGTATATATTATTTTGCTCTGTGTGTCAGCTGGTTCAATTGCAAACTGAAGCGATGATAACATTAACTGAGTCCAGGTCATCTTTCTCACCAATCCTAAAACATAAGCCAGATTTTGTGGTCTGACCTATCTCAGCAGCAGAACCTTTTCTTTCAGATTTCTAAATGCCCTCCCCTCCCCCAGTTTTATTGAACTATAACTGACATATAACATTGTATTAGTTTAAGGTGTACAACATAACAATGTATGTATATATTGTGAAACGATTACCACAATAAGTTAACACCCATCCCCTGGCAGTTATAAACTGTTTTTCTTGTGATGAGAACTTTTAAGATATACTCTCTTAGCAACTGTCAGATATATAATACAATATTGTTACCTATAGTCACCACGATGTGTATCAGACTCCTGAATTTGTAACGATCTCAAAATCTAAAATACAGAGCATACCTAGCACCCAGATCTTGGTTTCTAACATCACTGTCCAATAAAAAGAACTAGGGCTCCTGGGAGAAATGTCTAACTCTTAAGACTGGGACAGAAAATATACAGATGAGCCTGGAGCATCTTGTCAAGTGACAGAAAGTGGGGAAGTCCTCCATAAAAGGCGGGGGGAGTATGGGGTCAAAGGGGCATGGGAGCCACATAGATGCGCTCCCAATAGTCAAACTTGGAAATGGTTTGAGCAACAAAAGATTATTCAATTATAACCCCAAGTGTGAAATAAATATCCATGAGTTCATACTGACATAAATAACTAACAATCATGGAAAAGAGACAGATCTCTCACATGAGAATTCCAAATAAAATGCGTAGCTACTTCATCATAAAAGAAGGGGCACATAACTGACACTCCTTAAGTATGGGCCACAGGTAGTGACTTCCTTCCAGAGTCAAGTCTGGAAAGAAGAGGGAAAAGAGGAACTTTATAGTGGGGAACCTAACAAACACCCCTTCAGCAAGGATATCCAGGTCAACATCAAATCATAAATAATATTGCTAGTATATACCCTTGATATGATGTGAAGAAAATGGCACTTTATCTCTGTGACTTCCTCCCAAACATCCATCACTCCAATCCAGAAAAACATCAAAATCCCAGTTGAGGCACATCCTATAATATACCTGAGCAGTACTCTCAGAACTGTCAGGTCAACAAAAGCAAGGAGTCTTAGAAGCTGTCACATGACTACTAAATGTAATATGATGTCCTGGATGGGATCCTGAAACAGAAAAAGGATATTAGGTAATAACTAAAGAAATCTAATGTACCACTACTGGCTCATCAATGATAACAAATGCACCATACTAATAATGTGAGATGTTAATTAGGGGGAACTGAGTGTGGGGTATGAAGAAACTCTAAACTATCTTCTCACTTTTTCTATAAATCACAAACTTCTAAAAAATTAAAGTTTATTTTTTAAAATCTAAATTACAAAATATTTTTTACAAGTTACTATAGAAGATAATTCTGCTTAAGTACTTTTAAAAACAAGCCACCAGTATGTTGGAAGTTTCAGTCCCTTTAAATAAAAGTGACTGTTTTGCCTTCTTTCCATAGAAATCTGATTCTTATGTTAACCTGTCTTGGTAGCAGAATATATTAAAATACTTGTTTTGTGCTTGATAAGCTCAGGCGCAATCTATTCCTTTTGGAAACTAAAAGCTCATTAATACATTTTCCAAGCTGAAAATGAGGTGTTTTTCAAACGTTTACATTTAAGTCAAATGTTTGAAACTTGAAACACATTTTTCCCACAGAAATGTTATTACAAACAGTGGTTAATTCCCAGGCCTGCCTAGTGAAGCTCATTAAATTCATTATAAGCAAAAAGACATTTGCAATGAAAATAGTATAACACTATATTATGAAAAAAAAGAAAACTTGTCTTTTAAATTCAAAGGATACATTTAAACATACAATTTAAATTTACTCAAATTAATTCCATCACCCACAGTAAGCTAGGAGCTCACTTTGGGCCTCTGCATATAACCTTAAACACTGCAAATGTGGAAATGGAGGAGAACGGGAGGCCTTACACTGGGATGGGTGGGAGATGGAGAGACCCAATGCAGTCTGGGAAGGCAAGTACGTTGTTTTAACCCAGGTTGGGGGCGGGAGGGTTTCTACTGTGATTTCTGGGAATGCAATGAAACTGGTGCCCGACAGGATGGAAGGAGAAAGAAAGGGGACATGGCTTCTCACAATCCTAGAATCAGTAATCAGTAATGTGCTACTATCCAGAGGGTGGGTAACAGGATACGTCTGCTGGCAGTTGGTAAGCCCGAATGAGCAGCTGGTGGGATCTAAGTGCACAGGTGGGCAGCAGCAGACCTTGGACTTGAGCTCCTCACAGAAGTGTTCTACTTAGCAGAGGACAAAGAAAGAAAGTAGGTTTACATAGGAGACCTCTGGAAAAGGACATACATTTCCAACGTGAAGAATCAGAAGAGGAAACAAGAGGTAGAAATGAAGTTTCTTATAGTGGTACCAACCAAAACGTTAGACCCAGCTGGAGCCACCATTTCTAAAGCACAGCAAAGCCTACATTTGATGTATTTCAGGTTTGTCTATCCTGGTTTGAGGAGGCACTTCACAAATAATTTTGTTTCATAAACACTACACATTTGTTAAATTAAAAGAAGCAAGAAAACATATCACTAAAATACTATAAGAGCTTTTCAAAAGCATATTTTAAAACAAGTATAATTTAAAAATCATGTATTTTCAAGTATTTTTAAAAACCGTAATACAACCCTGGCTAGTGTAGCTCAGTTGGTTGGGCATCATCCCATGCACTGAAAGGTTGCTGGTTCGATCCCTGGTTGGGGGTGTGCAGGAGGAAGCCGATCCATGTCCCTCTCTCATGTCTATGTTTCTCTCTCACTCTCCCTGTCCCTTCCTCTCGAGATAGAGACATTGATAAGAGAGAACACTGATTGGCCACCTCCTGCATGCCCCCCACTGGGGATCGGGCCCACAACCTGGGCATGTGCCCTGACCAGGAATCGAACTGGCGACCTCTTAGTGGACACTCAACCGCTGAGCCACACCAGCTGGACTAAAAATCAATTTTAAAAAATCTTAAAACCATAATACATGATGGACTTAAAATAACAAGAAAAAATGTTTTAACTGTTCTTCGTCTCTCTATATATATCATCTCCACCAGTGCTTACAACCTGGTAGCCTTCCTTCCATGCCCTTATTAACTTTCCATTAGGTGTTCGAATGTATGGATGCATTTTTACAAAATTTTATAAACCATAATAATATGTACGTTACTGATGATATCCCAGAGGCAAATGTTATGACATTCCATTACATAGATATGCCAAGTTTATTCAACAGTTTCCTTACTGACAGGTATTCTTTGCTGTGTTTCCTTTATTTAGCTTTTTGCCACTGGAAATGCTACAATAAAAATCTTCATACATATATTTTATGTTATACAAAAAATCTCACCAGCTTACGATAAAAGTTTGTTTCTCGCTCACACTACCATCCGATTCAAGTCAGGCTGTTCTGGCAGTTTGCCTCCAGCAGTGCTTCAGGGGGCCACTTTATTATGGTCTGGCTATCTTCGAGTCCTTCACTGCCAGCAGCCAGGATGGGAGAGGGCTTGGAAGATGACAAGGAACGGCTTGTGAGGAACGTTGGATGTGGCTTAAGATGCTTCTGCCCCAAATACATTGGCTACACTCCAATCATGTGATCCTGAACTAACTGCAAGGGAGGCTGGGAAATGCAGTCTTCCTATAGGCCCACACAGAGGTAATAGATGAGCATTTAGCCAATTTTGCCAAATATCTTTATATTGGTGGCTTTATTCCAAAGGATATATTCCCGGACTGTGAAATTTCTGTGTGAAGTAAGTGTGTGTGTGTGTGTGTGTGTGTGTGTGTGTGTGTGTAACCAATTTGCAAAAAGACCATAAGTCCTAGTTCTGCCAACAGAGGAACATCACTTAGCACCATTCTTGCTCTTCTAAGTCTACTCTCTGTGGGCACTAAAAACCTGGAAACTCAGTTGACTAAATTTGTGTCGACAGGGCCCTGGTCTAACTTCCGTGCACTGAGCGGCACACGTTGAGACGGCAGAACGGCATGTACAGTGGCTTCCAGGTGACGTGCTGCACTGTGCAGATTCCTGGCAGTGGCTTTCCCTGGAATTTTTGCACTTCTGGATTTTCTAAAGCCAGCAATTGCTTCTGACTTGTTCCCAGTCTTTCTGATAGTTTAGTGGACATCTAATTTCTTGTATAAAATCCCTTCCTACTTGAAATATTTAAAGCAATTTGTTATCCAGACCGAGAACTAACTTATATATCAACCTAGCATTTGTCTTTTGTCTTTGTTTATGGTCCATTACTTTTCTATAAATAATTTAAAATTTTTTATTTTCAAATAATTTATGTTTTATATTATAGCTATGGGGTTGCTGTCTCCCCAAGCCTTAGTTAACATAAATATTCTCTAAAACTTCCAGATTTTATCTTTTCTATTTAAGTCATTAGTCCATCAGGAGTTTATTTTTGCAAATATTGTGACTGCTAGTATCATTTATTAAATAATCATGTTTTCCCACCCAACTGAAATACCATCCTTGACAAAATGTCTTGATCTATTTCTAGGCCACCATCTCTATCCAAGTGACCTATTTGTTCATTCCTAAGCAGTGCTATATGTGTTCATTACTGTGGCTTCATAAAATATTTTAACAATTGGTTCATAAGTTTAAATTCAACAAAGATCATGTAAAAGATTAACTTTACTAACAGGTTAACTCAGTTTTATATAGAACTTGGAATAAAACTTATCTTTCTATCTCTGTGCATGTATTTGAACTTTCTGTAAATATTAATAACAGAAACAATTGAAAGCCTGGCTAATATAAGGAAACAATGGTCAACTGTAACCTGATTTCAAATGTTTAAGAAGAGTGACCTCACTCTTCTCACTGATTGTTTTTATAGTAATTGAACGTTATAATATCGAATTTATAAAGTAATGTCATCCTTTTCAATGTTTTCAATTATTCAGTTGTTTGTCTGATTTATTCATTTATTGATATGTAATTCACATACCACTGAGTTGCCCCTTTAAAGTGCTCAATTTGTTATCATCATAACTACCTAGTTAATATTAGTAATAGGAAGAGAGCAAAGGGAGGCCAGACAGTGTAAGCATGGTCATCTGGGAAGCTTCACCAGGAAGCTACAGCTTCATGCTCCCCAGGGAACCACGGGTCCATTCCCTGCAGATCACTGGGGGAAGGGATCAAACAAAGGGGGAGATGGGTACACGTGCAGAGAAGTTGGGGTGAGGTAGGGTAGATGCTTGTCTGTCAGTCTAGCCTGAAAAATAGATCATTGGCTAGGAGGGTGGAGCCACTGCGAGCAGGCAAAATCTTGGAAGGGTAAAATCCCCAAAGAGTTCCCTCTCTCTTGTGCTCCTTATTCCCTCTCACTTTCATGCTCCATGACCTGCCCTCACCCAGCCTGTTCCCACTCCATAGCCAGGTGGCCTTAGGCAGCCACATGGCCCATGGCAGCGCAGACCCCAGACGCAATGGACTGCAGCTGGGAACACAAGCTAAGCTAGCCGGATGCTGGACTGGACTGGACTTTAATATGGAGTGGAAATTCTGGGCAGTGGCCTTAGTCTTGGCCTTGCTGAAGACAAGACTGGATTTTTCCCATGGTGGGAAGGATGGAGATGGGACCTTGGAGGGGAACCCCCTTAAGTTTCCATGAAACCCCATCCTCCTGTGGGGGCCTCAGAAAATTCTTTTCCTTCTGGTACCCCAAGAACTCCACTTCCACTGATAACAAATTCAGTGGCTTTTTTTAGTACATCCACATTGATAAGTACATTGATTACCTCTTATCTAATTCCTATTGGTCTAATTTTTTTATTATTTAAAAAAGTGGAAAAACAAAAGTGCAATTTTCTTTCAATAAATATCATCTAATCCTCATGCAATTATATTGCAGAAAGCGAAGTCCATGATTTTAGAATGATGGTAGCAATTTACCAACCAAGTAATCAGTTTTCACACAGTTTCCATAATTGCAGCAATTTCCTTGAACTGTCTGTAGAAATTCTGGAGAGAAAGGAGAAAAATAATATTAATTTTGTTTTCAGAGGTAATTTAAGTAGTTCTTCTAATAATATCTAACCACCAGAGGCTACATAACATTAAGATTACATTTTAATGTGATATTCTCAAATATTATTGAAGGTTACTCTAAGAAACAAGTAGGTATAATTTGGTACTACATGGAAAAATATTATTGCAGAGTTGGATAATAAACATGTGGCAAAACTTTTCAAAAAGCCTATAGGAAAGTTCTTTTGAGATCACACCAGAAATGTTTATTAACTACCCAGCACCATCCTAAAAACTGAAGATAAAAACAAAAAATGACAGGTTGGTTCCCAGGCCTCAACTCACTTTAAAGTGAAAGACTGCAGGTCAGGGTGTAGGGGCTGTTTTATTTAAGAGATAGGTTCAGTTGCAGTAAGAGAGACCCAACACTGACAATGGCTTGCATGGTAGAAGCTTATTTTTCTTTCATTTAAAAATTGAGCTAGTCCTGATAGTTCTTCCGTAGAAGTCTTCTTTTCTCAAATCTCAGATAAGACAGGGATCAAACAAATTCTGTCTTCCTTCTCCTCAACCTGCCAGGAAGCAGGGAGGCAAATTTAAAATTTAATCTCAGCAAAAATGATGTACATATTTACATTTTCCTTCTTTTTTGGTCTTAATTCTCTATTGCTACTTAAGAGTGGTTTTCTTTTAAACTTATCTTTATTGTTGTAAATATTACAGATGTCCCCCCTTTCTCCCCCATTGATGCCCCCCTTCACCACACTATTGTCTGTGTCCATGGGTTATGCTATATGCATATAAATTCTTTGGTTTATCTCTTCCCGTCCCCCCTCCCCCCTTCCCTTTGAGGTTCATCAATCTGTCCCTTGCTTCTCCACCTCCAGATCTACTTTGTTCTTCAGTTTATTTTGTTCATTAGATTCCACATGTAAGTGAGATCATGTGATACTTGTCCTTCTCTGATAGGCTTATTTCGCTTACCATAATGCTCTCCAGGTGTTTTAATTTATATGTAAATTGATTATGGAATGAGGCAGGATTTAACTATTTCTTTACAGAGTGAAGAAGATGGGAAGAGACTGACCAAAGAATTTATATGCATATAGGCATTACCCATGGACACAGATGGTGAAGGCAGTAAAGGCCTGGGAGGGAAGAGTGGGTGGGGGGCAGGAGCAGGGTGGAGGGAGTCAATGGGGAAAAGGGGAGGGGACATCTGTAATACTTTCAACAATAAAGATAAATTTAAATAAATACATACACACACACACACACACACACACACACACACTAATGGCCCTGGCCGGTGTGGCCCAATTGGTTGGGCGTTGTCCTGTGCACCAAAAGGTTGCCAGTTCAGTTCCCAGTAAGGGCACATGCCCTGGTCGCAAGCTGATCGATGTTTTGCTCTCCCATTGATGTCTCTCTCTCTTTCTCCCTCTCCCTTCTTCTCTCTAAAAATCAATAAATACACACACACACACACACACACACACACATACACACACGGTAAAAATTTCAGCTACAAAAAAGATACAAATTAAAAGCTCAAAGAATGTTCCCAAAGTCTCAGTCCTGTTATGTGATTAGGCTCTGTTTGCCATGTAAAAACTAACTTTAAAAGAGTTGCCCCATCTGTGTGTTTTTTTTCTTAGAAGAAAAAAGCATCCTGCAGGTGGAATCTGAGAGCATAAATGCTGCACAGAAAAATAAGAATTAGCCCAGGATTCTGAATTATAAAAAGAATTAAAACCTATATTCTCATTCTCTTTTGAAAGTGATTGGGTCCTGCCCTGGCCGGTCTGGCTCAGCGGTTAGAGCATCGGCCCGTAGACTGGAGAGACCCGGGTTCGGTTCCGCTGGGGGCAAGTACCTCGGTTGCAGTTTGTCCCCGGCCCCGGTTGGGTTCGTGTGGGTGGCAACCACTTGATGTGTCTCTCTCACATTGATGTTTCTCTCTCTCTCTCCCTCCCACTCTATCTGAAGATAAATGCAAAAATGTCCTCCGGTGAGGAAAAAAAATAAAATAAAATATAATAAAAAATAAATTGATTGGGTCCTTATATTCAGTTGAAGGCTACTCACATATCACAATATGCTACATTTATTTCCTTTTTAATGAAGTCCTAATTCTTTTCAAAACACTAATTAGCATTAGTAATGTTGAATCTGTGACCATTATTTTTGGTTCTAAAGCAGATATCAGTTTTAAAAGAAAGAAATCAAAGGGGGGAGGACCTTAAAATGTAATTTGTAAAACAGAACTACCATATGATCCAGCAATCCCACTTCTGTTCCAAAGGAAATAAAATCACTCTCTCAAAGAGATACCTGAACTCCTATGTTCATTGCAGCAGTATTCACAATAACCAACCTAAGTGCTGACAGATGAATGGATAAAGAAAATGTGATATATAAACCCCAGCCAGTGTAGCTCAGTGGACTGAGTGTTGGCCCACGGACTGAGAGGTCCCGGTTCGATTCCTGGTCAGGAAACATACTTGGGTTGCAGGCTTGATCCCCAGTAGGGGGCGTGCAGGAGGCAGCTTATCAATGTTTCTCTCTCACATGATGTTTCTATCTCTCTCTCCCTTCCTCCCTCTCTAAAAAAAATCAATAAAAATGTATAAAAATAATAATTTATCACATTCCCAAAGAAAACAAATTCAGATCTTTTGTACTAATAAATATAAAGCACATCAAAACAATTGCAAATAAAAACAATTACTTCTCCCTTCAGGAAGATTTTATACATCATTTTAAGCAGCAAGTACAGAACAATGAGCTAAAACTGAATGAGTTAAATCACAAACCTGAAACTGTGGAATTGTCATTTCAAATGATTTGGTCTTTATTTGGCCTGAATGATCTGCCACTTTCAGCATCACCGCAACATAAGGGTACTTCAGTGATCTGCAACTGTCTGAGCTCACAGCCATACCCAGTTTCCACTGAAAATCTACAAGCTGTAATGAAACAGTATAAGACAATACATTGGTAATCATATTGTTCTGAATGCAGATACTTATTTAATTTTACTGTTCTCACATCCAACTTTTCCAATCATAGTAAAAGAAAATATCTTTATTTTAATATTGCTGGGGGAACAGCAACCAAATGAAAATGGAGAGAGGCAATAAGGGATAGAAACAGTTAGAAAACAATACTGTCATAATTACAAAAGGAAAAAAACAAAAACAAGTCTCCACCAGACGTGTAATGGAAGTAGAAGATGTGGCAGTACTGGTTTTCCTTTCATTTTGCCCTTGCACTTAAGGGGACTCCAAATGCTTTGGATTGTCTCTTACTTCTTTCCTGTTATGTATGCCTTCCCCCATTCCACAACCTGAAGGTCCTAAAACGGAACATGAGTTATATACCATCTTCATATTTGATTGAGGCACACATGGGAACCAATCCAGTTTCTTTCCTCACCACAGCCCTGGATATGAAACCTTCATTAGCATAAATACTGGGTGATAGGTGGTTTTAGATTGTATCACGGTTGGTGATGGACACCTTCCAGGTGATGTGCTATGCAGTTCACATGTATTAAATGCCTCACTGAATCATCATAACATTATAGGCTATTATTTCCATTTTGCAGGTGACACAACTGAATTTCAGACAGCTTAGATAATGTGCACAAGGTCACATATTTCTGGAATCAGAACTGAAATCAAAGTCTGTTTGACTCCAAAGATTACATGCTTATTGACTACTGGCTGCCTCAATACTTTTTAGCTAATTCCTGTCAATGATTGATTGTTCAATGTTGCTATGGCATAAAACAAGGTTGGCTAAATGCAGCTCTTAATACTGACTCTAAAACATAAGACCATGAGTGGAGGAATTAGCAGGACTCGTAAAAAAATTTGTCTACTGACTAACACCTTTTGCTACCCAATTAATGCTGACTGTATAAAAGCTTTGCTTGTTAACAAATTTCCTTTTATAAAAGGTGGGATTGGTGTGAGTGAGGGCCAAATTTTCCTCCTGTCTCAGACTGGCCTTGGACCAATCAGCTACAGCATTAAGATCAGGCTGGTGCTGATAAAAGGTTAATGTATTTAATAAGTAAAAAGACTGTATAGGTACATTTTTTTTAAAACTGATTTTATAGAGAGAGGGAGAGAGAGAAAAAAACATCCACTGGCTGTCTCCTGTACGCCCCCTACTGGGGACAGGGCCCAAAACCTAGGCATGTGCCCTGACTGGGGAATTGAACCAATGACCTTATGGTGCATGGGACAACTGCTCAACCAATGCAGCCACATTGGCCAGGGCTATAGGTACATTTTAAATAAAATCACCCCACACAAAAATAAAGAAAGGACAGGTACATAACAAAAGAACTACAAATGAATAAACATATAAAAAGGAAACAAGGGTCTACGGCCATACCACCCTGAACGCGCCCGATCTCGTCTGATCTCAGAAGCTAAGCAGGGTCGGGCCTGGTTAGTACTTGGATGGGAGAAAAAGGAAACAAGGAAATGAAATTTTAAACCACAATGAAATACCACTGCACACCTACCAAAAGGGCAAAATTTTAAGTCTGACAATTCTAAGTATTAGGAAAAAAGGATGTGTCATATGCTGTTGATGGGAGTCTAAATTAGGCCAATCTTCTAGAAAACTGGCTTTACCTAGGAAAGCTGAAGTTATACACACCCTGTGATCCAGTGGTTCAACTATGAATATAACCTAGAAAAACTTGTGCATATGTACACAGGATACATTTACCAGAATGTTCCTGGTAAGCTTTAATAATAGCCCTAAACTGTGAATAACCCAAACGTCATCAGTAATAGAATGGACAAATGAAATTCTGTACAGCAATAAAAATGAATGAACTCAGCTACACTTAACACCAAAAAAAAATGCCGAAAGAAACAAGTCAAAAAGTTATATGATTCCATTCACTTAAACTTGAGAAACAGGAAGTGTAATAGTTTAGGGATGCATAAATAGATGGCAAAGCCATATTGAGAAGCAAGAATATGATTATCACAAAAGGACAGGAAGGAAGAGGTTTGATTGGGGAGGGGCATATGGTTAGACTTCTAGGTACTGGTAATGCTCTATTTACTGAGTTTTTATTGTGGTTACATAGATATTCAATTTTAAATTACTCTCCTTTTTTGTAACTGTATGAGGAGATGAAGGTTAACTAAATTTACTCTGGTAATCATTTCACAATACATGTATGTCGAGTCATTATGTGGTGTGCCTTAAACTTATGCAGTGTTCTATGCCAATTTATCTCAATAAAGCTGGAAAAATTAAAATAACTCATTAATTTGTCCATATGTTTTGTATATGTTAGTTTACACATATAGCGGGGTGGGGATATAAATCAGTGATTCCTAGTTGAAAAGAAAATGTTATTGTAGGCATGGGTGATCAAGGGAAAGCGTTACAGAAGGGAGAACTTTAAACTCAGGTTTGAAGAATAAATAGAACTAAAATTGAGTGAAAAATGTGGCTTGTTTATATATTCCATAAATACACACCTGCCAAAGAATAAATGCTTAATAAATATTAAGCTGAACCAACCAGAGATGAAAAAGTAATTAATATCTGATTAAGGAATAGCACATTTATCTGTCTTAAAGGGGAAGGCTCTTGTGAGGAAGTTTGGAAAATAAAGCTGAGAAAAGTGATCAAGTGGTCAATAATTCTTTGCAAATTGTATGTTTTCAGGTTTCCAAAATACTCTCAGATACTCTATCTTATGGAAAACAACATATCACATAAGTCATTTAAACTTTTCCTGTAGGCAATAGGGACTCACAGAGAATGACAGCAAAGTAGTGTATTGATTAAAACATATTCATCTGGAGGCAGCAGAACACAATAATCCAGGTTTAAAGTTTTAAGTGCCTGAAAGAAGGTGGTGGCAAGCAGGACTGAGTTGAACCTATAAAGAATGAATCACTAGGTACTGATGATTGTTTACATAGTTATGGGAGGTATCAAAGACAACTATAAAAATTTGAGCCCAGATGACTGGGAGAATTTTGATATCATGTATCAATCAGGACTTTATATAGTTTAAGTTCAAAGGTATTACCAAGAAGTGAGAAGGAATGTCTAAACAGGAATGCTCAATAAGTGACTAAAAATCCAAGAACACAATTCAAGGGAGTTCATGATTAGAGACAGAGTCTGTATATCAGTTCAATGGTGATGTCCAAAAATTTAACTGGACACTTTTTATTATTTTCTTTAAATATGTTTTTATTGATTTTTTGAAAGAAAGGGAGAGAAACATCAATGTGAGAGAGAAACATTGATCGGCTGCCTCCTGCACGTCCCCCACTGGGGATCGAACCAGCAACCCAAGCATGTTTCCTGACCAGGAATTGAACCAGGACCTCTCAGTCCATGGGACAACACTCAATCCACTGAGCGACACCTGTTGGGCTAACTGGGCACTTTTTAAACTTACTCAGTGTGTACAATCCTTGAAGCAAGAAATTCCATTTTTACTGTCCACAGTAAAATGGTCGAGTAAAATATTGCTTATGTGACTTTCAAAGTCTGAAATAAAACACTGAATTATCTGGAAGATTTCAAGCAGGAAAGCAATTAAGGAACACAATGTTGGAATCCACTGACCATTACAAAGGTGAAACTGGCAAGTGAGGAAATAGGGAGAGCTGCCATTCAGACACTTACTGGGCAAAGTTAGTATTCATGGGTTAAAGAAAGCTGGAATTAGGTTTATGAGATAAGAATTTCCCAAATTCTAAACTGAACATTTAAATGCAAATTAAAAGCAAACCTTCTAATAAATGCAGTTTAGCCTTAAATAGGAATTAACTGCATAGAAGATTTTTAAAAGAATAAAAATAAAAATAGAGCCCACTTATCACTATGGAGAATATTAAGAATGAAGTAATGTAGCCTCAACATTCTTATAGAATGAAGAAAATAATTTACAAAGAAAAAATTAGTAGTGAAAAAAAATATAAAAACATCCAGTAGTACAATGAATACACAGAAGAAAAATAATCAGAAAGCAAATGTATTTTAAAATGTGAACAAGAAATTAGCTGTAGTCAGTCACACTAAAAATTAATTGATATGGTAGCTGAAGTTATTAGGAATATAAAGACATCACTATAAACCCTGCCTATAAAGATAAATTTCATAAAGAGTACTGCAGTTTAAATTTCATTTTTATTTTTCAAAACACAACATGGGAGAAAATTAGAAAAATAATGATACATAACTCCATCCTAAAAACGATTTTCTTATTCCTGTGCCCCATTTCAAGTTTTTATCAGTACGTGGTTTTTATAGCTAGAGTCACAAAATACACACTTTTATGTTCTCTCCTTTTAAATTTTTTATTTATTTTTATTTTTATTTTTTTTTACTTTATTAAAATACTGAGTTTATTTCACATGTATATTTTTGTCTCCCAAACATTCCCATTTGTCTGACCACTACTACTACTATGTCCTATCATAACATTCCATACATACTTAAAACCAGGCAAAGGGTGGAGTTCCATCTTTAAAAACTAAACAGGCATTTCGGACAACACATTCTTGGCCATGGAACCTGGACAACATTTATCAGACACGGTAGGGAAAGTTCTCACTCTGGATTATAAAAAGGACGGCCAGAGATCAACTGTTACAGAAATGAAATAAGACGGAAAATTTTAACAAACTGTTTAAACTATTTTCCTAAAGAGACTTCCTCCACTGCCAGAGATCTTGAAGAGCCTCCAGGTCAGTCATCCGGAAGCAATTCTTCACATAATTGATGAACCTGGCTTCCACTTTGGGAAGAGAACCACCCTTTTCTATACTTGCTTGCATTTTTGCTTTAATGTCTTCTACAGAACTAGGTCCCTTCGGTGTTTTAGGAGATTTTTCCTGTTTTTTGAAGGATTCTTGACCTTTTGATCTTGGTGTTGATGGTTTTGAGTCTTTTCCATTCTGGTTTGATTTTTGTGCATTTTTGCCTGGAGTATCTCGTATAGATTTCTTTACTGGAGCTTTTTCTTCGGCTTCCTCATCATCAAAATCATCATCATCATCATCCTCATCATCTTCATCAGCAGCAAGTTTTACTTTTTTCTGTGGAATCTTGCTACCACTTCCAGGGGCAGAACGCTTTCCCGACATACTTAGGAGTTTCACATCCTCCTCCTCCTCTTCATCTTCTGACTCTCCATCTTCCTCCACAGCCACTAAGTGCTGTCCACTAATATGCACAGGCCCTGAAGCACACTTCAACCGTAAGACTACAGGTGGTGTTATTTCAAAGCCACCAAGGGAAACCATAGGCTGTACAGACATTTTCAGAGTTGGCAGTGTTACTTTAATTGGACTGCCTTCATAATTCATTGCCTCTGCTTCAACAATGTGCAGTTCATCCTTTGCACCAGCCCCTAAACTGACCGTTCGTAAAGATAATTGGTGCTCATTTTCATCATTATCCACCTTAAAGTGATAATCTTTGTCGGCCTTTAGTTCACAACCGAAAAGATAGTTCTGGGGACTCAGAGGGCTCATGTCCATGTCCACTGAATCTTCCATGGGGTGGTAGCACGCACTTAGGTGAGAGAAGGCGGACGGAGATAAACGACTTGTGTGCTGCAGCACAGACGCGCAGGACGGAATCGCACCAGGGCAATTTTTTAAAATTGATTTTTAGAGAGAGTGAAAACTACCAATGTACCCTGATTGGAAATCGAACCAGCAACCTTTCAGTGCACGGGACGATGCCCAACAGAGCCACACCGGCCAGGACTGTCCTCTCCTTTTTAAATCAAAGTTTTCAAATGGAAAGAATGTTAAGTGTTTTGCACACATTAATCTCTCTCAAAAGTGCTATGAGGAAAAGACTGATTAAACAACTCATCCAAGGACATAAAACTAGTAGAGCTGGTATTCCAGTACAAAATTGTCTGATTCCATACTCCACACATTTTTTTATTATACCTAGCTGCAACATGATTATTATTTGGAATTAAACTAAGTTCTAGTAGGTCAAGTAAGTAGATAGGTCTGGAATGGGACAAGAATGTTTAGCATCTTCTACATGTTAGACCTGAGCTGTCCAATACAGTAGCCACTAGCCAAATGTGACTATTTGAATTAATTAAAAATAGAATAAAAAATTCAGTTCCTCAGTTGCACTAGCTACATATCAAGTGCTCAACCGTGACATGTGACTAGTGCTACCACACAGGACAGTGCTAACATAGAACATTTCCATCGTTGCAGAAGTTCTATTGGACAGTACTATGCTACACCTATGTTAACATGTATGTGGAAATGGGTTAAGGCATGAATTATTAGCACATTTCTGCTTGAGAATTCATATTAGCTCTCACTCAAGTAAACATCTGCAAAGTTACCAACCTTATCTTGTTTAATGGCACCTTCCTCCATACTTTGCTTTATTTTCCTAATAGCACTTATCATTATCTGAAATTACCATGTTTACTTATTTATTAACTATCTCCCGAAGGAAATGCAACCTTCAAGAGAGCAGGAGCATTACTGACCTAGTTTAGTACTGAATCTATTGAACAATACCTAGTACAAAGTGAATGTTCCGAAAACTATTGAATTAATATGTTTAGGACTTCTGTTAACTGGTCTCCAAAGATAGCTTCTAAAAATTAGTATATGTATATGTTGCTCCTCACATCAAGAAATGGAGCTTATTTTCCCTCTGCATGAATCTGAGCTGTCCTTGTGATTGCTTTGACTGGAAGAATATGGCAAAAGAGGCTTTCTGGAACCCTTGAGTATAGGCCTTAGGAGAAGTGGAAGTGTCTGTCTCCTTCTTCATGGAATGCTGGCTCTGGGACTCTCCCTCTTGGAACCCTGCCACCATGATAAGGACAGGAACATGAAGGAGACCAAGTCACTCCAATTATCAGCTCTACCTGAGCTCTCAGCCAAAGTCATCACTGAGCCATGTGAGTGAGCCCTCTTGATTTCCTGCTCAATTAGACTCCTAGATGACTAAAGCTCTAGCTGAAATGATAGGAAGTAGAAACTACCACCCAGCTAAGCCCAGTTAACCCACAGAGTCACTAGAGACAATTAAATAGTTGTTTCAAACCACTAAGTTTTGGGTAGTTTATGTAGTAATAGGTGACTAAAGTAGAGCAAACACAGCTAGCAGAAAATAACTTTATCAATAAGCTTAATATGCTATATGACATCAAAAATGTATTCTCATAACTATATAATCTGAACTATTTTAGTTTATAGAAATTTTAGCAAATACAAATAACCACAAAATATTTCAGGTAACCAGTTAACTCTGAGATGTTAATACAGCAAAAATACAGAAAAATAGTCTTTCCCATTAAACACATCCACTACTAGTAAGTTCATAATGCACTACTCAGCAACGCCAAACATATATCATCTTCCCTCAAAAATGTTTTTCATCCTCATTTCATTTTTATGGATGACCCCCATTTTCCTAGTGATTCACATTTGAACTTTGGTCAACTCTGATTTTTCTCTCTCCTTTACTCAAAACATGTATGAATTGCTAGGTACTCAAGATTTTTATTTCAGCCAATGCCACTGACATTTATTCCTTTCTTCCCAATCTTACTGCTACAAACCTACTCAAAGCCTGTTTTTAAAATCTTGCCTTGAATTTTAATGCAGTCTCCTAATTAGTTTGTCTATAGTCTTCCTCGACTCCAATCCAGAGTATAGACTCTAAACACTGCTTATAAATTAACAAAATCTCATGTAACAGGTCCAAACCTGTAAATCTGCTGCCTCAAGAGCTAGTTACCAACCATTTACCTAGCACAAAAGTCATGTCACAGCAGTACCGAAGAGCTTTCCCAATGTACTCAAACTGGGCGGCATTCCTTCTTTAAATTAACTTTCAACCTTTACAGCTTTGCTCATGCTGTCCATTCCTCTAGGCATACAACTCTCAAACATCTTCTTAAATTCAAAACTCCTCCCAAATTCTACCAGCTCTGTGATGTCCTTCCTGGTTTACTCAACCTTCCTATGAACGCTCTGTATCACTTCTTATACCCTAGCACTTAGAACATTCTGCTTTGTATACTAGTCATCTGTAAGTTTGTTTCTCTCCTCCATCCACTAGATTGTAAATGCCTTGAGGGCAAAGGATGCCAGTTCGATTCCTGGTCAGGGCACATGCTCAGGTTTTGGGTTCGGTCCCGTCAGGGTGCATGCAGGAGAAAGCCAATCGTTGTTTCTCTCTCTCCCTTCCTCTCTCTAAAATCAATAAAAACATATTAAAAAAACAAAACATTTCGTTTATACCATAAAACTGGCAAAAATGAAATAAAAGATGGCAATAGGAACAATCATTCATCAATGAAGAGTTCTAATTAGATATCTATATAAGAAAGTTACAAATCACTTCAAAAATAATTCTATGTATTCATTTATTTATTTTTTATCCTCACCCGAGGACATTTTTGCATTTATCTTCAGACAGAGCAGAAGGGAGAGAGGGAGGAAGAGAGAGAAACATTGATGTGAGAGAGACACACCGAGTGGCTTCCACCCACACAACCCTAACCGAGTCCAGGGACAAACTGCAACTGAGGTACGTGCCCTTAGCGAGAACTGAACCCGGGCCTCTCTGGCCCGCGGGCCAACGCTCTAACCGCTGAGCCAAACCAGCCAGGGCCAAAAATAATTCTAAATATCAGAATGTGAAGTAATAGATAATTTTAGACCTCTGGTGCTGGGCAATATGGCAGCATGGCTTATTAAATTTAACAAGCACAGATTCTAAAGTCAGACAGAGCTGTGTTTAAATCTCAACTCTATAATTTTCCTCATAAAGGTTTTAAATATCATTTGTTAGATTTATTACAAGGTACTTTTTTTTTTAATGTTGCAAATATCTTTAAAAAAAATTTTTTTTTGCCCTGGCCGGTTTGGCTCAGCAGTTAGAGCATCGGCCCGCGGTCCGGAGAGACCTGGGTTCGGTTCCCGCTAAGGGCATGTACCTCGGTTGCGGTTTGTCCCCAGCCCTGGTTGGTCGTGCGGGTGGCAGCCACTCGATGTGTCCCTTTCACGTCGATGTTTCTCTCTCTCTCTCTTCCTCTCTCTCCCTCCTACTCTATCTGAACAAAAAATGAAAAAATGTCCTCGGGTGAGGATAAAAAAAAAAAAAAATTTTTTTATTGGTTTCAGAGAGAGAAAGAGAGTGAAATATTGATCAGTTGTTTCCTGTACGCACCTGAACTGGGATTGAGCCGCACTCTGGGTATGTATCCTGACTGGGAATCAAACCCACTACCTTTTGGTGTACACTCCAACCAACTGAGCCACACCACCCAGGGCTGCAAAGGATATCTTTTAAAAAATTATATTTCAACTCTCTGTCTGAATATAGGAAAACAACTGAATCACCTTGCAAAACTCTCCTACTAATTCTAATATTGTTTGTAAATTACCTTGGCTTTTTCTATGTGAACACTCATGTAACTTGTGAATGAATGCACCGAAGGGATGAATAGTAGGCTGAAGAACAAGCCCCCAAAGTTGTCCACATTCCAGTTCCTGAAACCTGTGAATATGTTATCTTACATGACAAAACAGACTTTGTAGATATGACTAAATTAAGAATCTTGAGGTGAGGAGTCTCCTGGATTATCCATGTGGGCCCAATGAAGTCCCAAAATCCTTCTAACAGGGAGGCAGGAAGGTTCGAGTCAGTCAAGATAACATGATGATGGTAGCAGAAAGAGAAGTGATAACAGAAGCAGAAGCTGGAATGATGTGCTTTTAAGATGGAGGCAGGACTCACAAGCTAAGGACTATGAGCAGCCTCTAGAAGCTGGAAAAGACAAGAAAACAGATTCTCCCCAAGAGCCTTGAGAAGGAACACAGCCCTGCCAACACCTTGATTTTTATTCCTACAATACTAATTTTGGACTTCTGACCTCCAGAACTGTAAGATAATAAATGTGTGTTATTTTAAACAACAGCCCAATAAAGAGGCTCGATTTTTAAACCCTGTAATCAAGTATAACTCACTTTCAGGATATCTTACTCAAATATACATGATTTAGTGTAAGTGAATGGATAAAATGATTTATGGAAGACTGACTCAAAGTGCACAAACTCAGTAACTCTGAGCAAAGCCAGATAAGGGTGTTTATTACTATCTCTCTGAATTCCTGGTACCTCCCAAGAACCCTCAAAAACAAAAATAGCAAGCTCAGTTGGAGACAGACACACAGAGCAGTCAACGGGCATCTCTCAGCCCCTTGTGTTCTCATTCTTTCTTATCTCAGCCCTTTCTTATAGTCTTTTGTATGGACCTGGGTGACTTGTGACCTAAAATACTATAGTTTTAGTACTCTTCTTCTGGGAAGTGTGTTATAAGTTATTTGTCTAAAAACAGTTTATTAGCTAAAATAGGACAAGAACACTTGGAACAAAGAAATAGGATTAAGATATACCGAAAAATTCGATTTCTTATTGTTAGTATAAATATATATACATTGGAAGAGTAACTGGTTTTTAAGACCAAGAATATTTTTATGGTGTTATCTTTGTAAATTTTAATATCTTCCCTCTACCATCATTCTAAAATACTATGCACCTAACTTCGAATAAATGGCACCTAATCAAGAACAATACTTGGCCTACTCTTTGGGCTGGGGTGGGTGGGGAGGTTAAAATACAATGGTACTGGCTACCATCTCAGGTGCCAAGGGGGTAGAAGCAATGCAGGGTGGAGGGACGAAAGTCATCGGCTCGCGGCCACAGGTCTGGGACTGGGGGGAGAGCTGGGGGAGGTTCACGGTGGCGTCGCCGCGGGCTTCCCGAGGCCGGAGGCGGGCCAGGTGCTGCAGCCCGCCCCTTCCCCAGGGAGGCCGGCCGAGGACCGGGCGGGGCTGCCACTCACCTGGTTGGTGACCTGAAACGGAAGCAGAAACACAATTTAGGGAATGATATTTCTTGCACCGGAAGCCCGCTTCCTCGACTTCTTCAAGGCCAGGACCTACCTTGTCCTTAGCGTCCAGGAGCGGCTCATCAGACCCCTCCATGGCAAGTGTCCCGAGTTCCCACCACTGGCTCAGCAGGATGCTCCGCGGGCCACCAACACTTCCGCTTCCCTCCCCGGGCCGGGTGGCCTGGCGCACGCATCGGACGTGGGGGAGCACAAACGAACATCTTTCTGTACTTCACACACAATATCAATTAAATATCAGTTTTAAGAAGCCACTCAGAAAAAAATTCGTTACGGTGGGAATATGGTTCCTAACGTTTAGGATGTACCCTGCCAGGGAAGGACCTATTCACTTTAGAATGCCGTCTCCCCCTACGAACGCTGTAGGCGTGGACTCTCCCCATGTGGGGCTCCCTCTGCGCCCGCGCGAACGTGTCGCGGCGCGAGGAATTGATCCCAATCAAAAGTGAAAGCGGCTGGAAAGCCACACCCCTCTCCCCGTAGAAGTTCGTCTTGCGTGGGAGAAACCTGTGGGAACTGTCGTTATACAACCCGCTTTCGTCACTCGGACACACTTCACCGGCCTACCTGGTGGCGGGGTGGGGTCCTTCTCTCCATCCCCACTGCGCTCCCGCCCTCAGCCCGACCACAGCGAGAGCTTCCCGGCGGGCCTTCCACTCCCCCCTGCTCATCTCAGCAACCCACACCCCCCTGCTCATCTCAGCTCCCCACTTCCCCCCCTGCTCATCTCAGCTCCCCACTCCCCCCTGCTCATCTCAGCTCCCCACTTCCCCCCTGCTCATCTCAGCTCCCCACTTCCCCCCTGCTCATCTCAGCTCCCCACTCCCCACTCCCCCCTGCTCATCTCAGCAACCCACACCCCCCTGCTCATCTCAGCTCCCCACTCCCCCCTGCTCATCTCAGCTCCCCACTCCCCCCTGCTCATCTCAGCTCCCCACTTCCCCCCTGCTCATCTCAGCTCCCCACTCCCCACTCCCCCCTGCTCATCTCAGCAACCCACACCCCCCTGCTCATCTCAGCTCCCCACTCCCCCCTGCTCATCTCAGCTCCCCACTCCCCCCTGCTCATCTCAGCTCCACTCCAGAGTAGCCGTAGAGATTTTTTTCCCGCCAACTTTTTATTCTCAAAAACTTGATTGCTTTGCAGAAAAGTTGCAAAAAATAGTTCCATAAACATACATATACACTTCAACTAGATTCACCAACTTCGCATTTTTACACATTTGCTTTAACACTAGCTACATACGTAGTAAAGATGACGCATTATCCCTGAATACGTGAGCATGTATCTCCTAAGAACAAGGGCATTCTCCTAAAAAAAAAAATCACACTCAGGAAATTTTAAACTGATAAAATACTATTATCTGACGCGTGGACCAAATTCACATTTCTTCAGTTGTCCCAACAATATTCTTCAAAACTGTTCCCTACCCTACCCAATGGAATCTAATCCAGGCCCACCCGATGGATTTGGCTATGGTGTCTCTCAGACTCTTCTAACTTAGGACAGTGCTGGTGAAAGGCAGGACTGCCTTGGTTCCTCGAGCGAGGCTCTGGGGGAGAAACCACTTCCAGGTTGCTGGCAGAACTCAATTTTTTGCAGTTGCCATTTCCTTGCTGGCTTTTGAATGGAGGTTCTCAGCTTCTAGAGGCCATCCACACTTCTTGTCTTGTAGCCCCCCTTCCTCCATCTTCAAAGCCAGCAATGACAGGTCAAGTCCTCTTCACACTTTGAATCCCTCTGTCCTCTCATTCTGCATCATCGTTCTTTCACCACACTGCTCTGACGCCAGCTTGAGAAAGCTACCTGTTTTTAAGGTCTCAAATGATGACATTGGGTTCACCCAGGTAATCCAGGATAACCTCTCTATCATAAAGTCCATAACCTTAATTACATCCTTTCAGAGCAGTACCTAGATTGTGTTTGATTGAACAACCAGGGACAAGAATCTTGGGGGTAGGGACATCTTTTAAAATTCTGCCTACCACAAACAACCTTCATATAATTGTTGGAGAAATACATGAGTTAACTTGTGTAAAGCCCCTAGAACTGTGCCTACCATGCAGCACTCAGAATCTATTATATAGATAGATAGATAGATAGATAGATAGATAGATAGATATAGATATAGGTATAGATATAGATATATAGATATATATAGTCTCCAAGGTTTTAGGACTCAAGGTTATTGGACTTGATTAGAAGTACTAATTAGCTTGGGAACATAGTCTCTGAATGAATCAAATGATTTATTTCCAATAAAAGCCTGATGAAAGACAGGACACCATGGTGCAGCCCTCTGGTCAGTGCCTCAGTTCTACTGGTCAGGGAATATATCTGTAGCCCTTGGCTGCCATCAGATTATGCTCCTTGGGGGGAATTATGCTCCATGAAAGGCTGTGTGCACACATACACATAAACACACACAGGCACACATGTGTGCACATACACATATGTAAACCTTAACTATATAAAAATGCTCCCAAAAGAGGAAAATAAATATATTAAAAAATTAATTTTTTCTCTGTATTTTTCATGCATTCCTTTTAGAACTTTTTAAAAATTTTAAATTAGGCATGACTGTCCCTTCCTGAATAGCTATTGATCTAATTTGAGGAGAGTAAAATGTCAGTTGTGTATAGTCCAATCTCTGCCAATTGTTACTCTTGTTCTTTTGCTCCTGACACTCTAGCAACACATGTGATCAACTGTTTATTTTTAAGACCTCCAACTTATTAAAGATCAGAATTTGTGCAAGCTTAAGACTTGGAAAATGTAGATTTTACTAATAGAGTCAAGAAAAATGCTAAAATTAAAGATGTGTAGGCATAACTTTTGCTTTATATTTTTATTTTATGACATGTAAGTAGGACACATAAAGCAGAAAATACTTTTGAAGCTCTTATAATAAATCCAGTACTGTCAGATGTGTTAGGAGGATGTCCACAGAACTATCAAGAACTCTGATCCTGGAAGAGTTACGGTGTAGCCCAGCTGGTGTGGTTCAGTGGTTGAGCGTCGACCCATGCACCAAGAGGTTGCTGTTTCGATTCCTGGTCAGGGTACATGCCCAGGTTGTGGGCCAAATCTCCAGTGGGGGGCATGCAGGAGGCAACCAATGGATGTCCTTTCTCATTGATGTTTCTCTCTCTCTCTTTCCCTCTCCTTTCCTCTCTTTAAAAATCAATAAAGAAAAAAAAAAAGAGTTACGGTATAATGGAGGAAACAAAATTGGCACACATGAAGCAAGTAATACTTCAACCTAAGCTTGTATTTTTGGGCTTTTGGGTGCCAAATGATATAAATCCAACTCAAACTTGCCTGAGCAAAACATCAGAAATTATTGTCTTATAGGAATGGACTCTGAAATGTAGGGGTGGAGCAAAAGGGCCCAATCTCTGTTTTCCAGTAGTAGTATAGCTTCTGATTCTCTGTTGGTTTCATTCTCTTAGGCTTCTCCATATGTTATGGGGGAAGGGTATGTGCCTATACCTATATGACCAGGAGCATCTCTGGGGTCACAGCCTATGGCTCATGATCCAAGGGGAGAGAGGAAGCTGCTTTTCTGTCTGCGTTCTCAGAGAGGGACTCTGATTTTCCTGCGTGGGTCATACGTTGTCTCCTTGGACCAATACTGAGTCTAGGGTGATATATTAATATTTTTCCCAGTGTTCCCTGTCGAGGCCACAGGAGGTAGAATTGTGTGACTGGCAGAGTCACTAGCAGCAAAATGAGTGAGAAGATCTCCCTATAGATGATAGAGGTGAGGATGATGAAACAAAACTTGGATGAAAAGATTCTGGGAAAACAAAAACAATAGATGTCCACTAAAAACACATTACTATACTATACTATACTATACTATACTATACTATACCATACCATACCATACCATACCATACCATACCATACTATACCATTCTATCAATGGTGGTAGTAGGCAGAATAATGGCCCCCAAACATGTCAACTTTCAAATCCCCAGAATCTGTGAATATATTAGGTTACATAGCAAGGAAGGATTAAGCTTATGGATGAAATTAAGTTTCTTAATCAGTGGACCTTTAAATAACATGTTCCTGAATTACCCAGATGAGCCCAATGTAATCACAAGGGTCCTTCAATGGAAGATGGCAGCAGAGGAGTTGGAGTCAGAGAGAAACTTCTAGTGATACAATGTGAGGAAGACTCAGCGGCCGTTGCTGGCTTTGAAGATGAAAGGTGGCCAAGAGCTGGAAAAGGAAAGAAAGTGGATTCTCCCATATAGCTTCCAGAAAGAACATAGCCCTACCAACACCTTGGTTTAGCCCAGTGAGACCCATGTCAGACTTCTGACCTTCAGACTGTAAGAGAATAAATTTATGATGTTTTAAGCCACGAAGTTTGTGGTAATTTGTTCCAGCAGCAGTAGGAAACTATGACAGTGGAGGATGACATGATGTGCTGGAAGCTAAATTTAGAGTCACACTTAATTAAAATCTGTCTTCTACCACTCAGCTGTGTGACTTCAGTAAAGGGAGCCTTTCTGAACTTCAGCTTTCTAATCTGTAAAAATGAGGCTATTCATATTTGTCTCACAAGGTTTTTATTAAAGGTTAAGCAAGATCACACAGACAAAGCACACAGCAAAATTCTTAAACGTAGAAAGTGCTCTGTAAATACTAGCTCCTATTATTATCATCATCACAGTCAATCTTCAAAAGAAGCCCTAAGTTATCTAGATCATGCATTGTCTCCATTTTAAAGACGAGAAAACTGAGGAATGTTAAGCAACATCACCTAGCTAATAGGTCAAACTTCAAACCCTGGTTTTAATTTACAGTCTGCAATCTAATTTCAGAGAACTCTAGAGGGACTGAGTACTCCCAGTATACCCGCTGAAATCCTTCCCGGCTGCCTTTTGCTAATTGAATGTTCTATTTGTGCTTCAGGCTATTCAAGAATGTGAATAATTGAGTGCATGTTGTTGTGGGGGTGGTGGATAGTGGTGGTAATCAGTGGACAGCATAAGCAAAAATGCAGAACTGGGAATAAAGCAGGATTCGTGATCCTAGAATCACAGAGGTTTAGAGCTTAAAGCAGACTACACACAAACTCTTAGACCCCAGGCCAAATCTGGCCTATCCAGATGTTTAAACTAAGACAAAGAAAACAAAAGAGGAAAAACTATATCAGAAACTGAATGAGAATGCATTTAGATTGGTTTTACAGGTTCCAGTTTTGTCCCTGTCCCCATGTTCTTCTTTCATGCCACCTGGCCAGTTCACATGATTACCTGAAACCTGCATAACAGGACATAGTTTTCAACCTTTGGCTTGAGGGGACCTTACAGAGTCTCTTATTTATTTATTTTTTACATTTCTAATAGACTTTATTTATTTTTATTTTTATTATTGAAAATATTACAGATGCCCACCCCCATTGATCCCTCCTCCCCACTCCCACCCCGCTCCTGCTTTCCTCATACTATTGTCAGTGTCCATTGGTTATGCATATATGCACGTAAATTCTTTGGTTTGTCTCTTCCCTCCACTCCCCCCCCCGCCCCAGCATCTCTTGTTGTAAAAATGAAGCCTAAGCAGGTTCAGTGCTTGAGAGATTATGGTAGTCACTACTTCTGATCAAGTGGCGGGGGTGGGGGGGATTATTAAGCCATGAATGAGTTACAGGTATATAGAGAAACTGGTTCTGATAGCTAGGGAATGCTGAGTAGAGACTGAATCTGGAAGATTCCCTGGACTGGTTAGGACTGTGATAACAACTTTATTAAGTCAGGTGTTATACAAATACTGCATTTCATCAATTGTTCAGTTTGTACTTTTTCAAACTTAACATCTCAGAAATCATACAGTACATTGCATCAGATGGCTTCTTCCAGTGACAGGTAGCCAGGCAGCAGCTGTGACTCAGTTGTTTTTGTAAGTGTGCATGAACTTGGTCATAGCTGTTCAACACTTCCATTGAGTTATGGGTATTGTTGGCTGTATATTATTATGTTTAACTGCCATTTCAAATGTCTTTTAAAAGATTGTGCTGTGATTGGCATAGTAAAAAGCTAACTACGTATGGAGATAGGCATGAAAAGAACAGTGGGTTGTAAACTTTTATCAGTAAGGCAAATATAGATTATTGTAGGGATGACCAAAATTTCATGTTTTCTTACATAGCAACCAAGTAACTTACAGTTCCAAGATAAGGTGATAGTCTTGAGTAGATAAATCAAACCAGTGGCTTATTTCAGTTTAAGGTGGAGAAATTGCCAAATCCCTCAGAACATAAGAAAGAAATTTATCAGGATGACCAAGCAGGTTTTGAGGTACAAGTTACTATTGTTAAAACATCAAATATCAAATTGTCCAAAACTTCCTGCTGCTTTTGAATAAAAGCTGTTGAATTTTCATCAGTTGCTGAGAAAAACTATGAGTTTAGTCAAGTGGGGAATCAAGGTGGAAAACCCTGATATTCTTTGACAGCCATCAAAATTAACCTATCAATGTTAAAAGTTTATATTATATTTTTTATCTGCATCATATGCTGAAAAAGGCTGGGAAACACTGGAATAGATAATACATGCTACAGGCTTTTGAGAAAAAATTTTAGGATCAATGGAGGATGAAAAGACTGTGAAGTAATAGCCAATAATGACTTTAAAAAATGTTCAAACTCATTAGTGATCAATGAAATAAAATATCTTGGCCTCTAATTAAGTTCTAGGATTTCTCTCCCATGGGCTCCATTTCATGATCCTCACTCTTACCTTCTTTTATTTATCCCCTCATTCTCTCCCTCTCTTTCTTCCTATTTCCTTCCTTCCTTCTTCAACTCTCCTTACATTCTTCTCTCATGCAGAGAGGTTTAGCAATGATCTGTTGTAGGGTGTCCTCTTGCTGACTCTGGTGTCCTAAGGTCTCAGTCTCTAACCTAAGTGGCTCATTGATGAAATTTTTCTGAATAGGCAGTCCTTCCTAAAAGGAATTCAGGCACCTGCTGCTGCAACAATACATTTTTCACTTTGTTAAAATTGCATTTGTGAAGTTTACAGAATATATAATAGACTACATTAAAGACTCCCAATTCTCTGTTAAATTTTTACTCCTTTTAGGTGCATTTAAAGTTACTGTCTTAGATATGAGAAATGTTTCAACTCTTGACCCTTAATAGAGGCAGAATTGCCCTAGAATAATTTACAGTTTATTTCCTTCTTTTTAGCCTCTGTAACCCCCAGCTTTCTGAGTTCCGTTCCCTGGCTTGTGAACATCATGCTGCTCTTTATTCTTTTTGGAAGGAGTCCTGGATATGGCTGCAGGAAATCCAGGCTGAAGTCACTTGTGCAATGTTGGGAAACAACTTAACCTCTCCAAGCCACGCTTACCTTGTTTGTAATGTGGTGACAACTGTATCTCCTCACCTGCCCACTTTGTGGACTGTGGTGAGGATCAAACAAATACATGAGGGATGTCAAGGTTTCTGTTAAGTGTAAAGGATGAATCAAGTGTGAATGTCTATTATTGTCGTTGCTAAAATACCATGTCATTTAGTTAAAATAATTAAACTGTTCATTAACAAGTTAAAATTGCATTAACATATACATTTTTATTTATTTAAAATTTTTTTTTCTTTATTAATTTTTAGAGAGAGAGGAAGGGAGAGGGAGAGAGAGATAGAAACATCGATGAGAGAGAACATCAATTGGCCATCTCCTGCCTGCCCCCCACTGGGGATGAGCCCTGACTGGGAATCCAACTGGCGACCTTTTGGTGCATGGGTCGACGCTCAACCACTGAGCCACACCGGCTGGGTAACATAAACATTTTTAGAGAATCTGAGGTAAAACCATATATTTGTATTTGGTTATTACAATTTTGGGGGCTCCTCTCACTGCAGTGGCCCAGATGGAGGTGTCCCCCGGCTGAGGCACTGTTCCCTGCAGTCACAGCACGTTGTGACCTGGGCCTCACTTGTGGGCTGGGCGACCTGGGCCCAGCCCCACCTGGATGCGAGCAGAGGCCCTACAGAGCCTCTCAGCCCTGGCCTAGGCTACAAATTTTTTTTTAATTGGGGTTGTGGGGGATGGGGTAGGTCTATCAATTAGCTGGCTACTCCTTTTAATTTGATTATTCAAATTTCTGAAGGTATAGCAATTAGCTTTGGCTATATAAAAATAAATAAATAAATAAAATGTCCACAAATCCCCAATGTCACACTATGAGCAAACATTTATTTAGCTTACATGTGTGGGGGTTAATGGTGGGTTGTCCAGTTCAGGCTGGGCTCAGCTGAAGTGTCTCTCACTCTGTTCCTGGGACTAGCTGGCCAGCCAAGCCCATTCTTCAAGGCTGCGGTAGAAGTGGAAGACAGCAAGCAGGAACACAAGCTAGTTCCAGTCTCAGACTTTGAACTGGCACACCATTATTTCTGCCCCATTTTATTGACCAAAACCCGTCACATGGCAGAACTTGGTGTCAAGGAGTGGGGAAATATACAGCTGAGTCTCATTGTTTGTGGTAGTTATGGTCTATAAAGTCACCATGTACAACGAATTAGTAAAGACTAATTGCTCCCAGGGGAAATACAGGTTAGGTTTCTGTGAGCCTCTAGTCACATTTTCATCTACAGATCGATATACAATGTTGTTTTATGTGTGTTTCTGTTTAAAGAGACCTCACTTAATATATGTTATTGATTCATTAACACTGAATTCACAACCAACACTACCATAACTTATGCCTGAAGGAGCTTATCTAACACATGTATTTCCTCTATAAAGCACCTCACATTCTTCTTGGACTTAGGAACACTAGACAGCAGTAGCACATCAGGACAATGCCTACGCCATGCATGTATACAGTGAAATCACCAACAAAAAGCACAAAAATTTAAAAATGTGGCACTAGCCCAGCTGGTGTGGCTTAGTGGTTGAGCGTCGACCCATGTACCAAAAGGTCGCCAGTTGGATTCCCAGTCAGGGCACATGCCCAGATTGTGGGCCAAATCCCCAGTGGGGCATGCAGGAGGTGACCAAATGATGTCCTCTCTCATCTATGTTTTCATCTCCCTCTCCCTTCCTCTCTCTAAACAATAAAGAAAAAATTTTTTTTTAATATTTAAAAATTTTGGTACTAAATAGACTGCAAAAACAACATCTGTTTTCCAGTATAAGACTTCAGCAGGGAACTCAAGATTTTTGCCATTCCTCTGCCCGTGTCTGCGAATGACTGTGAAAATGACAAAGTATTGATTTGGGGGATTATTGAATTGTTAACAAATAAATGTTAGCAGTAGGCAAATTAAAAAAGGAGGATTCATGACTAGTGAGAATGAACACTACTTTGCCCCTTGGTGGAAAAACTTAAAATTATATGGCAAAGGATGTGGATAAAGGGAGGGTTAAAAAACTGGGGCTGTAATGCAGAATCTTGGGTCCCATTCCAGATTTATTGAATCAAAATTTGCATTTCAGACTCCCCAGATGTTTGTATGCACACTCAGGTTTGAGAAGTACTGCCCTCGATATGATTGTAGGCACATCCATGCCAGAGAGAGACAGTTAAACCCTACAAAGATTAGGAGCCTACTATATTAATAAAGTTTTTTTTTAATTTATTTTTTCATCCTCACCCAAGGACATGCTTAGAGAGAGGAAGAGAGAGAGAGAGAGAGAGAGAGAGAGAGAGAGAGAGAGAGAAACATCAATGTGAGAGAGAAATATTGATCGGTTGCCTTCCATATCTGTCCTGACCAGGAATCGTACTGGCAACCTTTTGGTGCACAGGACAACGCTCAGCCAACTGAGCCACTCTGCCCAGGCTAATTAAGTTTTTATGGGTCCAAAAGTCTGGGCATGCTGGGGCAACCTCTATCAGGTGACGAAAATGTTATTGCACATTACATTTCCTATTAATTGGGAAGAGGCAGAGCACTGGGTGGGACTTTTTGGCTTTTGGAGGCAGTATATGCCACACATGGGAATACAGCTGCAACACTTTTATTGGCTAACATAGACAGCTGCCAGTTTAAGTGGGTCTCTGAGGAAGAGAGTGCTCTGCAGCAAGTCCAAGCTGAAATGCAAGCTGCCTTGCTATTTGACCTTATGTCTCAGCAGATCCAATGGTGCTTAAGATGTTCGTGGTAGATAAGGATGCTGTGTGGAGTCTTAGGTAAGCCCTAATAGGAGAGTAATCGTTCAGAAACTCAGGGTTCTGGAGCAAGTCCATTCCTCTGACAGCAAGTCATTTGTAAAATACTTCTGGTATGCCACTGAGAGCCTGGCCATGCAACCCAAGTATTATGCAACTATAGCTGCCCATCATGTGCTGGATATTTCAGATTTACCAAATTACAGTTGGGTAGGGATAGCAGCAAGCTATCAGATAGATAAGAAAAAGGAGGAGTCATGGGTTGGAAATTCCTTGGAGGTCAAAGAACAGTGACCAGAAAAGATGTGAGTGGGAGAGTTGGAAGTTCCCCAAGAAAGACAAACTCAGCACAATAAAATAATCATTTTCTCTCTCTCTAACTGTTCCCTTCCCTGAATGCCCTCTATTGGGTGTAGAATAGTAATATGGACTCTACCCCAGATCAAATCTCTGGATTTACCACTGACAATTCCTGTTCATCAAAGGGATAACTCCTTAAAACAGTATCTCTTTAATCTGTGACTGCCTCTCCATCTCTATGACTACTGCTTTAATTAAGTCTCTCATCATTTCACTTGCAAGTTTTCTACATTATCGACAAACACTGTTTCTGCATACCAGATTATTCCATTCACTCCATACCAGATTATTCCATTCACTCCTCAACTATTTATTGGGTATCTATCAGGCACTGAGTTATGTCTTGGGGAAACAATGTGAAGAATGAAAAAATATGCTTCTGCAAGCCTCATGGAATTTACAGTCTGGTAGAAGAGAGATATGGAAATCCTGCCTAATATCCTTCAGTGACTCCCTGTTTTCAAGACGAAGCCCAGATCTGTATTAACTGGCTTGTTCCTACTTATCTCTCCAGCATCACCTCTAATCACTGTCCTTCAATCTTGCAGGCTCTGCAGCCACAATGCATACTTTCCCTTCTTCAGAGCACCTCTTTTAAAAGGGTTCACTCCAGCTGTCCACCTTATCCAGGAAGCCTCCCAGACATCCCCGTCCCCCTTTAGCTGCACTTCTCTGGAGTTCCAGCGTACCTTACATATATCACTCTTTATTGTGATTCCTCGTTCTTTTGTCCACCTCCTATCCACTACCTTGAGCTCAGCTTTGTGTAACCAACACTTAGTACAGCGTCTGAGCCAAAATAGGTACTTGGCATTTTTTGTCAAACATGTCCCCCCTACTCTGCAATAGCAGACAAGGTCAACACATCACTTCTGCACCTTAACAAAGTAAGTTCTGTGGCATAACTTCCAGGCATCCTCATGCCTTGGGGCTTCCAGATGGGCAGCTACTCTGTCCTCACCTTTCAGACTAGGACTCAGGGGTGCGCCCCCTAGCGCCTCCAGTTGACTCTGCAGGAATGGGTGGGGCGCCCAGGAGCACGCGGTCCCAGACCGGTGCAGGGCGCATGCGTGGCACCCGAGAGTTTGGCTCGGATAGGAAGAGTCCAAGCGGGAGGGGAGCGAGGTGTAGATTCAGATGCTTTTTCCTTTCGCACTAGGAGGTGGCTCTTATTTCCCACTCCGACTGTATCTTAACTTCAAACGTAATACTTGATGTGTGGCTTTTCAGGGAGCTAGAAAGGGGCTAGAGTGTTGTCAAGCTCTTCTTGGTCCTTCAGCACCCCTCCCGGAGGGCGGCGGGTTGGACGGTCCCAGGTCACGGCGCGCGGGGGCGGAAGCGGCCGCGGCGGCGACCGCGACGGCTGTCAGAGCTGGAGAGGGGCCGGGCGCAGCTGCCATGGAGCGTCAGCGCTGGCTGCCGCTGGAGGCCAACCCCGAGGTGAGCGCGGCTCTGATTTCGGCCTGGGCACGCACGCGGGGGCGCAGGGAGCCGGGCTGCGGCTGCCGGGTCGGGGCGGTTTGTCTCTAAATCGTGTTCTCTGTTTCGTTTCCAGGTCACCAACCAGGTGAGTGAGGTGTCTTGTCGCTCGGGACCCTGGAGCCCTCCTGGCCGTCTACACCTCCGCGCTCCCTGGGAGCCTGGGATTTAACCCGTGAGGGTCCCTTGGAGGGTGTGCCCATTTACGGCCGCCTCGCTCCCACCTGGCTGCTGGAGCTGCCCCCAGCCGTCCCAGCTCCTCCTGCGGTCCCATTCCCCCGTCCTCACGTTTCCTGGCTCTCGGGGTGTGAGGGATGTTCACCCTCTATTCCTTGTTCGCATCCCCTCTTCGTTTTGCTTCCTGCTCGTGCCGATTCCACAGTTTTCCCACCCCAGTACCTACTGGGTGACTAATTTGCCTGCACTCCCCGACTCCACGCTTAGTAAACTCGCCCACCCAGCCCTTGTAATTCCATCCACCTCCTGGACTATGAAATCATCTTCCAATCATCTCTTGCCCCATAAAGTCACTTCTCTTCCCCGTCACGCCCCTTTTCTCGTCCAGTTTCTTAAAACTGGAGTTCAGTCGCTCTTATACCATGGAAAGCTTAGTATAATAGTTCCCACACAACTCTTTGCCACATACAACCTCTAAAGTCTGGGTTTGGAGGTTCCAATTTGGGGAAGGAAGGGGAACATCACCCAGCCACTCGATTTAAAGAACAATGAGTACTACCTGGTGTAAACTTTTGATTTGCTCATGTGTGTTTTACCTTACAGTCTCAACAGCTACTTTACTTTTTACTGCCTTCTTAGTTTACTTTTATTATATGATAAACTTTCCTCCCATAATCTTCCTTCTCATCACCAAGGAAATAACGATTTGTCACTTACTTAATTGGCTTTTGGTTTTCAATGCTTGTAGAAAATTCCTTATATAAGGACAGTAGACATATTTGAATGTTGGCAGCAAACCCTTTGTCTTATTATTCAGGTTTATTATTCACATTTGAAATGACTATTATTCCCCCAACTTTTATCTCTTTAGTAATCTAGAAAGAGCTTAAAACCCAGCATATATCTTTTATATTATTCTTATAGTGGCATTTCCTATGGATACTAATTTCCTTTTGTTTTACCCCCTTTAAAATTTGCTGTTCACTTTTTTCATAACACATTTAGACTACTTTGTAAAGTGAGAGTAATCTTTAGGCAGAAGAAATCAGTATTTGCAACTCCTGATTCGATGCCATAGGAAAGAAGCATATTTCTCGTAGACTTAACCCAAAACTATTTCTACACCTTTTGTTTGTCATATATCTGGAGAGTGTTTGGGTCCATTGATTTTGTGTCTGTTCTTTCACTAGTACCATACTGTTTTGATTACTGTAGTTTTATAGTAAGTCTTATTTTTCAAAATTATTTAGGCTATTTTAGTTACTTTGCCTTACTATATAAATTTTATAATCAGCTTGACAGTTTCCACCAAAAGTCCTATTGTGATTTTGATGGTGAATGTGTGCCTAAATTTATATCTGCATTTTGGGGGAAATTGGCATCTTAACAATATTGAGTCTTGCAATTCATGAAGGTGGTGCATCTCATCATTTATTTGATTTGTTTCAACAGTATTCTGTAGTTTCAGCATGTAGATCTTGCACATGTTTTGTTAAATCAATACTGAAGTATTTAGTGATTTTTGGTGCTGTTGTAAATTATACTGTTTTAAAGTTTTAATTTCTAATTGTCCGTCGCTATATAGAGAAATAGTGTTTTTTTAAATTTAAGTACTTTATTTCAGACAAAATGAATATTTCCAAAATTAAGGATAAAGCAAACACACTTCTTTGTTGTCCGTTATTTTAAGTAATTGTGATTTTCAAGAATAGAGTTGCTGAGTATCATTTGAATATTAGCCTACATGCTTGTTGGGGGCTTCTATAGCCTTTTCTTGATAGGAATTCCAGTTTTTCTGATTTTTTTTTCCTTCAGGTATTCTATTTGGCATTCTTCATAAAAGACAGGATCATTATAGTAAGCTGTTGGATGTTCTTTCAATGCAGAATTTTCTTTTAGGCATTTTGCTACCATAAGGATCTCAGGTTCCTTGCAACATTTGGTAAAATCTTGAATTTGTTCAGAACATCTCTCTTGGGCTTTTCCTCATTATTTTAGGGATCAAAACATATTTTTCGACACGTCTGAGATGCTGCTCTGTCGGGTCGAGTACCATCTCGGCAACAGAGCTAGAGATGCTGTTTTTATATGTTGACTTTGTGTCCTACTGCCTTGCTAAATTCACTTATTCTAGTAGTTTTTTTCTTTTTAGATGCTTTGCGATTTTCTATATAGACAATTATATTATCTGTGAATAGTGTTTTATTTCTCTTTTTTATTTTTATTTATTTATTTTTTAAATCCTCACCCAAGGATATTTTTCCATTTATCTTCAGATGAAGTGAGAGGGAGGGAGAGAGAGAGAGAGGACACATCGATGTGAGAGAGACACATCGATTGGTTGCCTCCTGCACGACCCTGACCAGGGCCAGACTGAACATCAACTGAGGTACGTGCCCTTGATGAATCGAAACCACGACTTTTTGGTCCTGGGCTGACGCTCTAAATGCTGAGCCAAACCAGCCAGGGCTATTTCTCCCTTTTTAATCTGTATGCCTTTTATTTCTTATTGCACTGGTTGGGACCTTCAATGCTACATTGAATAGGATTGGAGATATGACATTCTTGCCTTGTTTCGGATATTAGGGGGAAAACATTTGAGCTTTCATCATTAAAGATATTAGTTATAGGGTTTTAATAGATGCTTTTTATCAGGGTAAAAAAGTTCCCTTCTTAGTTTGCTGAGAGTTGTTTTTTTTATCGTATATCAATGTTGAATTTTCTCAAATGACTTTTCTGCATCTCTTGAGATGATCATTTAAGGAAGAAATAATGTCAGTTCTACATAAACATAGAAGGAGGGGGACACTTTTCAACTCATTTTATGGCCAGCATTATCAGATAAATTATAACAAAAATGGAAATATCTCTCATGAACATAGATGTAAAAATCCTCGACAAAATATTAGCAAAGAGAATCTAGCAATATATAAAAGGATAATTTATCATAACCAAAACAATTTATCCTGGTATTGTAAATCTGGTTCACCATTCAAGTCAATCAGTATAATTAACTATATTAACAGACTAAAGAACAAAACTATTTTTAAATGATATTATTTCTTTTAATATGATACAAGTTTGTATTACTGGAAGCATATTCTGTGATTCAGCTATTATCGGACCTTGTTCCTAGGTAATCTATAAAAACATTCACTTATTCACATTAATTAAATGGTATTTTGGGAGCATCTTTTTTAATACCAGGTATCTGAGCAGGAGGTGGTTATACTTTGGTGACTAAAACATGCATAGTTTTCTGCTTTTCAGTCCAGTGGGAGGAGACAGAAAAGTAAGCAAATAATTAGCAATTATTATAGGTGCAATGAAAAAAATTAACAGGGTACTGTGATGGAGACCATCAGGGAAAAATCACAGGTGAGATGGTGACAGAGAGGCCATTCTGAGGTATATAAACAGAGAAGAGATGTTATTAGTATATGATTGTATACCATTTCTAGCATGCTTTGCTGTGGTTCAGTTTTAAAATAATTCATAAAAGAAGTGATGCACTTTTAGTGGGAGAATGTACAAGTATCTAGGAAGTGATTAGTTTTAACCACAATTTTTGTGGTTGTTTCTTTATTCTCTTTGTATTAGTGATAGAACTGAGGATAGAAAATGAATAGAAATTTAACTAACTGACTTAGAATATGGAGAACTAATAAAATTAAGCCATAGGTAAACCCCAACAACCTTATCCATCTCTACCTCTTACTTCCTCAAGTTAAGGGAATAGTAGGCCTTTTACTTACCTCAATTTCACAGTATTACCATTTGGGAGTTGCATGTGTTATTGTAGTTTGAGCAAATACTGTTTTTGCTCTAATGATGCCTACTTGTATAAGAATGATCAACAGATCACTATTAACTGTGAGACATTAGCTAGTAACCACATGTCTCAGTAGATATAGTAAGCAATGATTTCTTTTGTTGGTCAATATACTGCCAATCCCTTCTAAGAATATTTTGTCATGCTACAGGTGGGACTTCTCTAGAATGAAATCAATTAAGTAATAGAAACTTTATTTTAAAATTTTATGCTCTTTTATTTACACATACATTTAAAGGGATAATAGCAGCTTGTAGCTGATGGAAAGTTACAGGTATTTAAGCATCAAGAATTATAACTTCAAAAAACCCCTATAGTCTGCAATATGGGCAATCATAGCATTTCTTTTTATGAGTACACTAGATTTTCATCCTGATTATGTTTTGTGATTAGAGTACAACACAACCACATTATGTATATTTTAAATATCATTGTGTTTTAGAACCAATAATTTGTGGTATGGAAATCCCCCAGAAATATTCCTAATGGTGATTTTATTGAAGAGGCAAGATATTTTGTAGTGTAATATATAATATTCAAAGGAAAATAAATTTAACATAACTATTGCATTTAGCTTAGGTGCTGATGTTACCAGAGAATTGCTTTTCCCTGTCTGTAGTGGGAGTGTGGTTCTTGGGGCGCCCCTGGAATAATCATTTCTGGAGGCCCCCATGGGAGAATGAGATGTGGTAAAAAGCTTTATTTTTGTGGAGTTACATTCCTTGGTTTGCAAAGTCCCATTTCCCTTAAGCCAGTCCAGGAAAATGTGCAGTTGGGGCTTTAGTAGAGCTAGAAGCAGGCCAGTGTCCAGAGTTTCCATTCCATGGTGAAGTTGATTCTGGCAGAGCATCAGGCTAGATCCTGTCCATCAGTCCATTGTGTGGGTCCCACATGGCCACGAGCCACATGGGCGAATGCAGGGGAATGCTCCCAAGAGAGTCCCAAGAGAGCAAGAGGGCCAAGAGTCACGAGAGAGGGACCTTTGTTTAGGAGCTTATGTGTCAAATCTTTCCGCACTTGGCAGCGGCTATGCCTATTCTGGCCATTGACAGGTAGGTACCTTCTCACATCACCCAGACCTTACTGGGCCTGCATCCAGTCCCTTCCCCCATTGATCTACAGGGAATAGAACTGTAGCTTTCTGGCAAAGTTGTATAAATGGCATGTCTATATTATCTAGTCTCCCCTTTGCTCCTTTCTATTTAAATAATAACCAGGTTATTATAATGGTATCAATTAGAGTTGGGAAAAGAATTAGAGATCATCTGGATTATTGCCATAAACATACAAAAATTCTCTAGTTATTAGATCTCATCTTAGAGCTACTGTCCTCCTGTCCTCCTCCAGCTACTGTCTCATATATGTTTCCCTTTGTAAAATTTTCACAAAGAATTGTTCATAGGAGCTGTTGCTACTTTCTCATGATCATTTTTCCCCCCTGTATTCACTTCTATCTAGCTTGCTTCTGTCCTCACCATTTCATAGCAACTACTTTTGTTGCGTTTACTAATCATCACTTTGCCAGATCCATTGGTCACTTTCTGTTCCCATATTTCTTACCTCTCAGCAACATTTGGTGGAGTAGGCCACTCCATCCTTTTTGGCTTCTGTGATAATTCTGGTTTTCCTCCTTTTTCTCTGTTTCCTAGATTCGCCTTTGCTAGATCATCTCCCTCCCAACTTCTAAAGAATTCCTCAGAACATCATTCTAGACTGCTAATCTTTTTTGTGTGTGCATTCTCTCCCTAATGTTTTCCGTTGTATAGCATTAATACTATCAGTTGTCACATAGTTAATCCCATTTCCTCTAAGCCTGGACCAAATTGGAAACCTATATATTCAGCTATCTCTTTGATATCTCCATTTCGATGTTGTATAGATACCTCAAACTTAACATGGCTGAAAAAGAAATCTTCTCACCTGTCCTCCAAATGCATTTTTACCCCCATTCTTCTACGGGCACTGCCATTTATCCAGTGCTCAAGTGAGTGTCATTGAATCTTCTTCACAACTATGCTAATTTAGAGAGGCTGTACTGTATTGATTTGATATCTTGGGTTATTCTCTGCTGAGTCTATGGGCAGTTACCTAACCTCTTTGAACCTTAGTTTCTTTGTTTCTTATAATCTCTCCTGATCTTGTAAAATTATAAGGATTAAATAAATGACTACATGTAAACTATGTAAAGCAATTTCTAGAACAAAGCATGCACTCTGTGAATGTTAGCTTTTAAAAATATTCTTCTTTCCCTAACCTCTGAGATCCAATTGATCTGAAAATCTTTTAGACTTTTCCTTCAAATTCTATTCCAAATCTGGACATTTTCTTTATTTCTACTACTATATCCCAAACCACCATCATCCTCAGTGTAGACAACTGCAGTAGCCTCTTAACTAGTTTTTGTGCTTCTCACTTCACCTCCCTAAAATCTGTTCTCCATATGTACCCAAAGTGGTTTTATAAAAATGTAAATCACATCTTACGTCTCCCTGCTTAAAACATGCAGAACACAACATGGTCTTCCACTGCTTGTCCTTTATAATACAATTTGAACTTCTTACTGTGGCCTGATGAGGTACTGTCCACTTCTGTTCCACTCATGCTGAGCTCAGTCTTTGAATGCCAAACTCATTCCTTCTTCAGAGTCTTTGCACTTTCTCACTTTTTGCTTGAATCATTCTGATCTGGGTTGTTTCATGGCTGGTTCTTTCTTGTATTTTGTGGCTTAACTTGAAGTCACAGCCTCAGCCTTTCCTTGATTATGCCGATAAAGTTCCTCCCCACCCCCCGAATCTGTGCTGAGATTGTGTCTTGTTTTATTTTTTTCAAAATACTTAGTGCCTTGTGAAATTGTCTTGTTTATGTCTTTACTTGTTTATTGTGTGTATACTACTACTAGAATGTAAGTTCTGTCAGAGCAAGGACATGTCTGAAGTGCTAAGAATGGTGCCTGGCCCATAGGGTGCTCTCAACAAATATTGAGTGGAAGAATGAATAAATATTGTATAGCTGCTTTTCTGCTGCAGAAAATCTTTCTCAGAATTGTCTTTAATGTGGTCATGAGTCTTTTACTGAGCAGTATTCTATCTCATAAGGTGATAATATAGTTAGAAGGATTATATTTATTTTTACTGAAATAAAATCTGTTTTCCTGTAACTTCCTCCAGTTTCCCATCAGTCCTCCCACTGAAAGCATACAGAGTAGATCTAGTTGCTCTTTCATGATATTACTAAAAATATCTGGGAATAAGTATCATAATATTTAAATCTTTTCTGAACATGCCTAGACTCTCCAGCTATGGTATCTTCCAAAACCTTATCCTTCTTGGTCACCTTCCTTTGAACTTGCTTCTGTTTGTCACTGTCTTCATAAAATAGGCCTCCCAGAGCTGATGCCATAATCCATCTGATTAATGTATGTTCAATATAGTGGGTTACTGCATTATTCTGATTAATACTTCTTTTTTTTTCAATTATAGTTAATACTCAATATTACTTTATAATAGTTTTAGGTATACTGCCTAGTGGTTAGACATTTATATAATTTACAAGTGATCCCCCTATAAAGTCTAGTTCCCACCTGGCACCATACATAGTTATTACAGTATTATTGACTATCATCCCTATGCTATACTTTACATCCCATGACTATTTTGTAACTACCAATTTGTACTTCTTAATCTCTTCACCTTTTTCATCCAGACCCCCCAATGCTCCTCCCATCTGGCAACCATCAATTTGTTCTCTGTATCCATGAGGCTGTTTCCATTTTGTTTGTTCACTTATTTTGTTCTTTAGATTCCACATGTATGTAAAATCATATGGTGTTTGTCTTTCTCTTATTTACTTATTTCACTTAGCATAATATCCTCTAGGTCCATCAACGTTGTTGCAAATGGTAAGATTTCATTCTTTTTTATGGCCAAGTAATATTTCATTTTATATATATACCATATCTTCTTCATCCAATTGTCTATTGATGAGCACTTAGGTTGCTTCCAAATCTTGGCTATTGTAAATAATACTGCAGTGAACATAGGGCTGCATATATCTTTTCAAATTAGTATTTTGGATTTCTTTGATAAATACCCAGAAGTGTAATTGCTGGGTCATAAGGTAGTTTTATTTTTAATTTTTTGAGGAACCTTCATGCTGTTTTCCATAGTTGCTGCACCAATTTACAGTCCCACCAACAGTACACAAGTGTTCTCTTTTCTCTACATCTTTGCCAGCTTTGTTGTTTGTTCCTTTTTTGATGATAGCCAATAGATTAGTGACATTAAGCATCTTTTCATATGTCTATGTCCTTGGAGAAATGTTTATTCAGGTCCTCTGCCCATTCTTTAATTGGATTATTTGTTGTTGTTTTTTTTAGGTGTTGTATGTGTTCTTCATAAATTTTGGATATTAACTTCTTATTGGATGTATTATTGTTCTATATCTTCTTCCATTCAGTAGGTTGGTTGGTGTTCTTTTTTGTTGATGGTTTCCTTTGCTGTGCAAAGACTTTTTAGTTTGATGTAGTTCCATTTGTTATTTTTTCTTTTGTTTCTCTTGCCCAAAGAGATATATCCAAAAAAGTATTACTAAGAGCAATGTCCGAGAGTTTACTGCCTATGTTTTTTTCTAGGAGTTTTATGGTTGGGTCTTACATTTAAGTTTGATCCATTTTGAGTTTATTCTTATATTTGGTGTAAGAAAGTGATCTAGTTTTATTTTTTTTTTTGTATGTATCTGTTCAGTTTTCCCAACACCATTTACTGAAGAGACTATCATTGTCCCATTGTATATTCTTGCCTTCTTGGTCATAGATTAATTGATCATATAGGTATGGGTTTATTTCTGGGCTCTGTATTCTGTTCCATTGATCTGTGTGTCTATTTTTATGCCAGTACCATGCTGTTTTGATTACTATAGCGTTGTAGTATAATTTGATATCCGGTAGTATGATACCTCTAACTTTGTTCTTTTTTCTCAGGATTGCTGTGTCTGTTTGGGGCCTTGTGAATTCATATAAATTTTAGGATTATTTATTCTAATTCTGTGAAAAATGCTATTTGATAAATGAATTCAGTAAAGTAGCATGATACAAAATTAAAATAATGTTTTTATTGCAGACTAGCATTGCATCACTTTTGTTGACAATTGTGTGGTCAGTCCATATTGAGCCTGCAGAGAAGTAAACTCCTTTCTTTGTTAATTCCCACATAGAATGTTTTCCGTATTTACCTACTTTATATTTTAATTTCATTTTTTTGCTACATCTCTATTAAAATTTATGTTGCTAGTTTCCAGTTTTGAAGAACCATCATTTTCTTATTTAACTATTAGTTATGCTCCTAGTTTTGCATCTAGCAATTACTACTAGTATACTTTTAATACTACTTAAGCAGTTACTAAATAAGTATAATTTCTGGCATAACTCACATCATTAATAAATTAGTAACAAGGGAGAATCTTTTGCTTTCCAGGATCTTACATCTTTAAAGACCATAGAAAGTGGCTTTAGAACAAATTTGAAAGGAAAATGAATTGAATTTTTGTATTTAAAAAAATTATAAAATCAGATTTTTTTGTTATTTGACTGTCACTTAAAGAATGAGGAACAGTTCATTGTAAATCAAGGGCAGAGGCTAACAGTGTTTTAGACAGAGAACTCCAGTTTGTGTGCAAAAATCTGGAGGGAAGAGATGGTTATAGACCCTTTGAGAACTTGAAGAGTTCACTGTGGCTAAAGTTAGAGAACAAGGTACAAAAAGATACTTCAAGCAGTGAGAGATGAGGCTCAAAAAGTAGATAGGTACTAGAGCAACCAGAGTTTTGCAAGTGGATTCTGGCAGCAAGACTTTGAAAAATCACATAACCTCTCAGACTCAGTTTTCTTATTCGTGAAAGGATATAATAAAACCTACCTTGCCAGTTGCAATAAAGGTGAAGTGCATTAAAACTCTTCGAATAGTGTCTAATACATCGTACTCTTAAGGATTATTACAGGTAATTTAAAATATTCTTTATCCAGTGGAAAATTTATCATTGGGCCATTGAATAAAAAGGATAAGTTGACCAAGGATCTTTTGGGGGCACATATTCTAATTTACTAATTTTCTTTTTATTGGCCAAAATTTTAGAGGCATCATGAAAATTTAGTAAGCTAATCAGTCAGAATATTTTGTTATTCTATTATCCAGTGTTTGGAAAAGTCAGAAGACTGGTATTAGACTTTATAAGTGCCTTTATTCTGCTTCGTGCAAACAATATGCTAATTGTATAGCGATAGCTTTGCAAATTATATATATATATATATGTTTCTTTGTGAGTAGTCTAGAGAGATTTTTTTGGTGTAGTTTTAAGACTTATTTTGGGTTTTCTTCCAGTTTTGTGAATTTAAATAAAATGCACATGTGTATCAGTTCCATAGATTTGTAACTTAGTATATAACTATTGCAAAATAACACTTTAAAAAATACTAAAAACTAAAATGTTGAGTTCACACCACCCATGCTAACTGTTGTTAATCTTTCAGAGAATTTTCCTCTATTTACAGATAATCATCAAACCCATAGGTGGGTTTGTTTGTTTTAAATTATAAAAGTTAGATACCTTTGCCTGGCTGGTGTGGCTCAGTGGTTGAGCATCGACCCGTGGACTGAGAGGTCACTGGTTCCATTACCGGTCAGGGCACATGCCCAGGTTGTGGGCTCAATTCCCAGCTAATTGATGTTTCTCTCTCATTGATGTTTCTCTCTCTCTAAAAAAATCAGTAAAAAAAATTTTGAAAAATAAAAGTAAGATACCTTTATGATTTAAAGAAAGTAAGAGATAAAAGTTGAAGATCTACCTTCCCACTCTTTTCCCATTTCCTAGAGGTGTTTACTGTTAATAGCTGCTTGTATTCTTTTTTTTAAAATCCTCACCTGAGGGTATTTTTCCATTTATCTTCAGATAGAGTATGAGAGAGGGAGAGAGAGAGAGAAACATTGATGTGAAAGAGACACATCAGCTGATTGCCTCCCGCATGACCCCGACCAGGGCCAGGGACAAACCACAACTGAGATACATGCCCTTGACCAGAATGAAACCTGCGACTCATTGGTCCACAGGCTGATACTCTAACCTGAACAAAACCGGCCAGGGCATCTGCTTGTATTCTTTTTATTCATCTGATGACTTCCTGTTTGAGTCTTACCCATAACAATCTGGAGTCAGAGGATACAACTATTTTACTTAATAGATATGAATTTAATTGACCTTTATATCAATCTGAACTTTATATCAGTCTCATTTGATTGGTATTATGAGTTACAAGTTAAGGAAAACTATGACTCCAGTTAAAATTTATTCATATTTGTATTTAATTTAATCTGCTGTTTAATCATTGATTGTGTCCTCAGTTTGATACTAATCAGTCTCATTGCAGTTGCTGCCTTTGGTGCTTGGTACTTTTTATACTTGTTAGCTTTGGCTGACATGGAGTAAGTTTACTGCTTACTTCACATTAATTTACCAATTATGTCCAGACTGTTTTTTCACTAAAATATTTAACTGTTACTTTCACTTTATAAGCACAGATGTAAAATTGCTCTGCTACAGGTACCGTGTTATTTTATAACTTAATTACAATATGACTTTTAGAGGTACACAATATTCAACAGATAAATTTAAATTCTCTTATCAGCTGTCAGTCTTGTGCAGGTAATATTTAGAGTTGATTAAATGAATGCCTGGTTTTAGATTAGTAGCCAAATGTATCTTTTCTACCTCTCCCCCCCCTTTTAAAAAAAAATTTTCAGAGAGAGAGGAAGGGGGAGAGAGAGAGAAAGAGAGGGGAACATCAGTGTGAGAGAGAAACACTGATCGGTTGCCTCCCCTGCACACCCCGACCAGGGACCGAACCCTCAGCTTGGGTATGCGCCCTGACCGGGGATGGAACCCATGACCTTTTGGTATAAAGGACGATGCTCCAACCAACTGAGCCACACCAGCCAGGGCTCTTTTCTACCTCTTTAATGTGATGCAAATAAAAACCAATATATTTAAAATATTCATTATAGCCTGGCCGGTGTGGCTCACTGGTTGAGTGTCGACCCATGCACTAAGAGGTCGCCAGTTCGATTCCTGGTCAGGGCACATGCCCAGGTTGTGGGCCCGATCCCCAGTGAGAGGCATGCAGGGGGCGGCCAGTCGATATTCTCTCTCATCGATGTTTCTGTCTCTCTCTTTCTCCTTTCCTCTTTCTCTAAAATCAATAAAGAAAAAATATTTTAAAAAATTCATTATAAACATAGCTTAATGGACATATGTGGACATACAAATGGCTACATTATCTATTAAAATAGAGATGTAATCTTTATTTCAGTTTAGCAAATATAACTTGAGTGTCTGTGGTTTGGCTAAGCAATGGGATTAAAAAGATTAATAAAACAGTTCCTTCTCTTAACTTTGAAATCAATTTTAATCCTTTCTGGTTTCTAAATATAATTGAATATTGAGAAGGGCATAGACTAAGAATTTTGGAGAAAGTGGAGAAGGGAGAGGGAACTAATTTTGGAGTGCTTTATTGAACTTTATTAAAATCTGGAATCATAAATAGGAATCAAATGAGGAATAGGTATAATATAGAGGAATCCATTGATTTCTGTGGCCCAGACTGTAGAGCATGTGACTTCATAAGCCTAATAGATGTTGAGCACATTCTGCCAAGAAAAGTTTTTAAATTCAGTATATTTCTTATTAAACATACCATGTCCAGGACCTTATTTTTGACCAATCATGTTACCATTAAGTAGAGTTTCTTCTAGAGGCAGGGAAATGGAGGGGTATTCCCATTAAACAGGAAGGTCTTGTCTAATGGAACCTGTGTGTAAGATGAATACCACTGTTTATGTAACATGGTATTGGTTTACCACTGCAATTTTCAAGAATCTTTAAAACATGCAATACCCGACTATTTAGTCATGGACACTGACCTCTTTTCCCTTAGATTGTGAAATAAAAAATGACAACACTCAACACAATAGCCATGTGGTGTGAATGCCCTGTTTTGAAGCATAAATATATAGATCATATAATAGAGTTGCATCTTATTGGACACATTGCATAATGAGGTTGCGTCTGATTGGTTAATTCTTGGTACCAGAAGTACTTATATACAAGTATGGTACCTGATTTTTTAAAAAGTCCCTTTGGGCCCTGGCCGGTTTGGCTCAGCGGTTGGAGCATCAGCCTGCGGTCCAGAGAGACCCGGGTTCGGTTCCCGCTAAGGGCACGTACCTCGGTTGCAGTTTGTCCCCGGCCCCTGGTTGGGTCGTGCGGGAGGCAGCCACTCGATGTGTCCCTTTCACATTGATGTCTCTCTCTCTCTCTCTCTCTCTCTCTCTCTCTCTCTCTCTCTCTTCCTCTCCCACTCTGTCTGAACAAAAAATGGAAAAGTGTCCTCGGGTGAGGATTAAAAAAACAAACAAACAAAAAAAAGTCCCTTTGGAACAAAAAGGGTAGATAATCACTATTTTTTTTTTTTTTTGTAAGTCAATCAAAATTATACTTACTTTTTTGTCAAATCAGCAAAATATATATTTTTTGGTGTGCCACAAAATTTTAGTAATTATATCTGCCATGAGATGAAAAAAGTTGAAAATCACTGGCTTAGCAAGATCTCATCTGATGATCTAAGAACATGTGACCATTCTTCAGGAAGAAATACCCAAAGCACCTTTTTATTTTTGAATTTCAGATAATGTTAGAACAGAAGATAGTTTCTGAAATATTATACAATAATGTATTTTTGAGGTAGGGTATAATGATGAATTCTTAACAGGATTTTTTGTTTCCTCTTCTTTTCTTCTATCATCTGAAACTTATTTTCTGATGGTACACTTTTAAAAATCAGCTTCATTGAGTACATAGATTTGTTAAGAATTTATTGTGAAATTGACATTCTCATTATTTTCTTTTTTCTCTCTGCAATAGATTAGAGCCTGACATTTTATTTTCCTTTGAAATCTTAATTTAAAAAAAAAAAACATGATTCTTTTGTTATAGTTGTTTTGCCAGGTGTAAGAGAGGCAGTGAAGTTGAGTAGGTTTCATTGTGTAGTAGAGGTCGGGAAGCCAGTAGTTTACTTATATCAGGCATTCTCTGTTGTTCAGACAAATCAATTGGACTTTTTTGGCTTTATATGTACTCTTTGCTCATCAATATGATTTGTGATATCTACCTATTTATTTTTAAACTTCAGGCATCATTTTTGGTAAGTAGGATAAACTGTTGATCTTCTACTAAAATAATTATTTACTAGAACTTAGATGTATCTCATTAAGAATCAAGTACTGGAAATGAGTTTAACATCAGTCAAGCCAACTTGTATGGGTTTGGTGAAGTCCTGGCTTATTATGTTCAGTCCCAAAGTAATGGGTTTTGAAAAAAGTTTTGCTTAGTATGTAATAAAGTTTAAATATTTGTTAATTGATATAAATAAATTGGTGTCTCTTCCTACCCTGTTCATGGAAACCTTCATTCATTGAATATCAGTAATATTTGTACCTTGCATTCCCTTTTATGTATTAGATATACAGTATTTACATGTTGATTATTTCCTTATTAACACTATCTATATATATTTCCCTTCTTTTACCAGTTTCTCAAACAATTAGGTCTACATCCTAACTGGCAGTTTGTTGATGTGTATGGAATGGATCCTGAACTCCTTAGCATGGTACCCAGACCAGTATGTGCAGTGTTACTTCTCTTCCCAATTACAGAAAAGGTAATTGTTAAGTAAGATTATAACTTTTTCAGTAAATGCGAAGTTCTCTTTTATTGTTCTATTAAAAATCACACTCTTCTTTTCCTGTGGGAGCCACTGGGTTGAGAGGAGTGTGGCCTTCTCTTCTGCATGCCATGGCATGTGCTCGTCCACTGATGTCCATGCACTCTGAAAAGGGAATCATCTGGCAAAAACGTCACTTTGCCTGCTGTGTTCAAGGCTCCCATTCGACCAGATACTGTGAACTTTGTTCACACCAACTTGCGCAAAAACAATAGACAGCCCTACGCTGTCAGTGAATTGGCAGGTCATCAAACCAGTGCTGAGTCTTGGGGTACTGGCAGAGCTGTGGCTCGGATTCCCAGAGTTCGAGGTGGTGGAACTCGTCGTTCTGGCCAGGGTGCTTTTGGAAATATGTGTCGTGGGGGCCGCACATTTGCACTAACCAAAACCTGGCGCCATTGGCACTGTAGAGTGAACACAACACAGAAGCGATATGCCATCTGCTCGGCCCTGGCTGCCTTGGCCTTACCAGCACTGGTCATGTCTAAAGGTCATTGTATTGAGGAAGTTCCTGAACTTCCTTTGGTGGTTGAAGATAAAGTTGAAGGCTACAAGAAAACCAAGGAGGCTGTTTTGCTTCTTAAGAAACTTAAGGCCTGGAATGATATCAAAAAGGTCTATGCCTCTCAGCGAATGAGAGCTGGCAAGGGCAAAAAGAGAAATCGATGTTGTATCCAGTACAGGGGACCCTGTGTTATCTTTAATGAGGAAACAGTATCATCAAAGCCTTCAGAAACATCCCTGGAATTACTCTGCTTAATGTAAGCAAACTGAATGTTTTGAAACTTGCTCCTGGTGGGCACGTGGGCCATTTCTGCATTTAGACTGAAAGTGCTTTCCGCAAGTTAGATGATCTGTATGGCACTTGGCATAAAACTGTCTTCCTCAAGAGTAACTACGACCTTCCTATGCACGAGATGCTCAATACAGACCTTAATAGAATCTTGAAAAGCCCAGAGATCCAGAGAGCCCTCCGAGCACCATGTAAGAAGATTCATTGCAGAGTCCTGAAGAAGAAGCCACTGAAAATCCTGAGAATCGTGTTGAAACTAAACCCATATGCAAAGACCATGTGCCGGAACACCATTCTTCGCCAGGCCAAGGACCACAAGCTCCGGGTGGATAAAGCAGCAGCAGCAGCAGCACTAGAAGCCAAATCAGATGAGAAGGGGGTTCCAGTCAAGAAGTTTGTGGCAGGGAGGCAAGGAAGGAAGGCTGTTGGCGTTAAGAAGCAGAAGAAGCCTTTGGTGGGAAAAAAGGCTGCAGCTACCAAGAAACCAGCAACTGAGAAGAAGCCCACAGAAAAGAAATCCTCCACAGAAGAAAAGAAGCCTGTGGCATAAACTTAAAATGTGTTTATTCCATAAAGGTCACATCACTTTGGACAGCTAATTTTGAATAAAAACATGATCAAAGAAAAAAATTACACTCTTCTTTAAGAACAAACAACTCCCTTCTTGCATAAAAAGCAGAAATCTGGGCAGCAGGGATACCTTAAAAATCTAGTTTTCTTGAAGAGGTGATATTTCGATTTTTATTTGTAAATTGACAATAAAGCCCTAGTTAGTATTTTAAACTTGGGTAATTTTCTTATTTTATAAAATTTGGTTAATTTGCCTCAACTGTGGTTTGATGTGACATTTAATCACATTTTGATGTATATACTTTATTTATTTTAAAGAATTTTTTATTGATTCTTAGAGAGAGAGGAAGGGAAAGGGAGAGAGAAACATTGATGTGTGAGAATGAAACACTGATCGGCTGCCTCCTGCACGCCCACAACCCCTGGCGTGTGCTCTGAGCAGGAATCAAACCAAACCTTTTGGTGCATGGGACATCGCCCAACCAACTGAGTCACACTAGCCAGGGCTTGATGTATATCTTTTAAAAATGTTAAGTACTAGAATTATCTTAAATCTGTCTTCGAAAATGTATAAATAAATAATATATTCAAACTTTCAAAATATAAAATATGTAAATTTAAATATACATATTTAAAAAGATACTTGCCTTCCTTAAGGAGGTAGGTGTAACTAATGGCATTAGTTACATTATTTCCAGGATAAACTTGATTTGGGTGAAAACACTAGGATTAAATACAGTTTAATTGGCAGATTTAGGATGTGTTGGGATTATAAATAGCTATTACTAGATTTCTATTTAAATTCAAATCATGGTATTTCAAGCCTTCTAGAATGATGTCATATAGATATATGTATTACGGAGCCAGAATATTTAAATTCATTTTAATACAGCTTATAAGTCCAAATCTTTCTGATTTTTATTTTTAAACTTAGAAACAATAGGATGAGCTTGGTGGTTGTAAAAAAAATGAAGTAAATGGGGAAATGTTTGAGAAATGAGATGTTGAAGACTTGACATATACATGCTCAGGTCATCTTATTTTTCAGTAATAAAAGGAGCTGTGTCTCACAAAAATTAAGAATGAGGCTTTACTCAGTCCTAGAAATTCCTGGATAATTTTCTTGATACCAAAACTAATTAACCTCAGTTTAAGATAAAATAAAAAATACTGAAATATTTCTTTTTTCTAGTTAAGGCTGCTACAAAACAAATTAATTAAATAAGGGATATTTCTTCACATTTGCTGTTTGTAAGATTCATAGAAATTTAGAGTTAGAAATTTCTTGTGATTATCTAGTATTAGACTAAACTCCTACTTTTAGTGGTGAGGTTGTGATTATTCTGGAATTTGAGGAAGAGTTAGGACAAACACTTAAGTTTATATATATACATTCTTATACTCCAGTGTTATTTTCCTTTTCTTTTTTTGTTTATTACTAAGATAAGCCAATAGATAGCTATCTCAGGACCTCAATTGTAAGAAACAAACAAACAAAAAAATTCAGCTGCTAAAAGTTTAGGCATTCTTCGTTGGTGTGATACAAATGTGAGTTTATGGTCTGAATTGGAAATTTTCTAAACCATTTATTTTTATGATCTACCTGTTTTATTTTTTAAAGGAATACATGGGATTTAATCTCCTTTATTTAGTGGATCATCAGTATTAAAGAGAGCATGTTTTCCTTATCAATAGGACTTCATTTAGTGGATCATGGATCATTAGTACTGAAAGGCTCATTGTGTCTATTGTTAGAAAGAACACAGTTCTAAATAACTCTTTAAGTTATTTATAGGTATCTTAAAAGTATCTATAAATAACTTATAGAAATACTGATATAAGTAGAGAATATAGTGGCATCTGCCACTTTCTCATGTCTCTTACAATTTGGTAGGTTTCCCATTTCAGCTCATAAGTGGCATATTAAAGTTACTCAGAGATATCTACTGGATGTTTTAAGAGATATAAAGTGTTTTGGTCTTCTGTGTTCTAATTTAGGAACTGATTATGTAGTTGCAAATGGCGTAAGCATACTAATAGCAAAAGAACTGTGTTGGGTACCACATAACTCTTTAAATAAAGTCAATTATGGTGTGCTTTATAGTAGAGCTTACCAGCCAATGAATCATAGGTGGAGAGGCTTTAAATTATTCCTTTCTGATATTTTTATTGTCTCCTGACCATGTGTTTTCACTTTGGTCTGCCATAATTACATTTTCATTTTCCCCATACTCGGTCTGTATCATTTTAGGATTTTTCTTCTAAGCATTAAATCTTAAGAAGTTATCGAATATTTTGCTTTGTTAGCAAGGAACAAGAATATTAAAGCAGCAATAAGAAACTGAACTTTAGAACCATATAAACTAAAGGATAAGATCTTACTGTATTGAACATTTCAGTTTTTTAAAAATGTATCTTTATTGTCGAAAGTATTACAGATATCCCCCCCCCCCAGTGACTCCTTCCTCCCCATTACCCCCCCATCTTTACCACTCTGCCCATTGGTTATGCATATATGCATATAAGGTCTTTGGTTTATCTCTTCCTGTTTCCTCCTCCCCACTTCCCTCTAAGATTTGTCACTCTGTTTCCTACTTCCATGTCTCTGGATCTATTTTGTTGAACATTTCAGTTTTTATCAATTGAACTTATATGAATGAAATAATGGTTCAGAATTTATTATGAAAATGTTACTTAAAAATTTGATTTAGAAGTACATTCATAAAAGTTATTTTTTAAAAGCATTGATACATTTGTTGTTAGAAGCAGCTTATTTTTTAACATTCAGTATTATTTTGTGTGAGTTTCAGGTGTACAGCATAATGGTTAGACAATCATATACTTGACAAAGTGTTCCCTCAATATTTCCAGGATTCACCTGGCACCATACGTAGTTATTACAATATTATTGACTATATTCCCTGTGCTGTACTTTACATCCCATGACTATTTTGTACCTACCAATTTGTACTACTTCTTAATCCCTTCACCTTTTTCATCCAGGCCTTTAACCCTTCTCCACTCTGGCAACCATCAGTCAGTTTTCTGTATCTATGAGTCTGTTTCTATTTTGTTTGTTTATTTTGTTTTTTAGATTCTACATATAAATGAAATCATATGGTATTTGTCTTTCTCTGATTGACTTACTTCACTTAGCATAATACCCTCTAGGTCCATCCATGCTGTTGCAAATGGTAATATTTCATTCATTTTTATGGCCAAGTAATATTTCATTGTATATATGTACCACAACCTTTTTATACAATCATCTATTGATGAGCACTTGGGTTGCTTCCATACCTTGGCTATTATAAGTAACACTGCAGTAAACATAGGAGTGCATGTATTCTTTTGAATTAGTGTTTTGGGTTTCTTCAGATATATACCCAGAAATTAAATCACTAGGTCATAAGACAGGATATTTTTTCTTTGATTTTTAGATAGAGGGGAGGGAGGGAGGACGGGAGGAAGTGGGGATGGGGGAGAGAGACATCGAGATATCTATATGAGAGAGACACATCGATTGGTTGCCCCCCACATGACCCCGACTGGGGCTGGGTATCGAACCTGCAACTCAGGTACATGACCTTGACCAGGAATTTAACCCAAGACCTCCCAGTCAGTGGGCCGATGTCCTAACCACTGAGTCAAACTGGCCAGGGCTATTCATTTTATAATTGGATTGTTTGTTTTTCTGGTGTTGAGTTGTATGAATTCTTTATAAATTTTTGGTATCAACCCCTTATTGGATGTATCATTGGTGAATATGTTCTCCCATTCAATAGGTTGTCTTTTTGTTTTGTTAATGGATTTCTTTGCTGTCCAAAATCTTTTTAGTATGATGTAGACAATGGAAAAATAAAACTACTTCTGAAACAGGCAGTTGGCCAGATTTGGCCTGCAGGTTGTAGTTTGCTGACTTTCCACTCTATTGGAATCTGAAGATTATAAGAAAAATATAGACAGAACAATACAATCATTTTTTTACTCTCCCTCTCTTGCTTCTCCTCCCTCATTTTTAACCTCTTCATTATTTTTAACCTCTTTTTAAATAATTTGTCAAAGTTGCACAGCTAATAATGGCAAAGCCAGGATGTGAACTCTGGCAGTCAGATGTAGAGCGCCCACTTTGGACATTCATCATTATACCATATTGTTTTTATAACCAGTTATTAGATATAATGGTGAATACTTTTTATGAATATTGTATGCTTATAAATATAGTATGAATTTTGTTATAGTATGATTTAACAATATAGAAATATAAAAAAAGTAAGAGTATGTAAATCTACTTTATTATTTTAAAAATGCTTTATGGTGCCCTGGCCAGTATGGCTAAGTGATTAGAGCATCGACCCGTGCACCGACCTGGTCAAGAGTATGTACTTGAATTGCAGGTTCAATCCCTGGCCCCGGTCAGGGTTTGTGTGGGAGATAACCAACCGATGTGTCTTTCTTACACTGATGTTTCTCTCTCTCTCTCTCTCTCTCTCTCTCTCTCTCTCTCTCTCTCTCTCTCTCCTCCTCCTCTCTCCCCTTCTCTCCATCTCTCCCTTCCACTCTGTCTAAAAAAAAGCAATGGAAAAAATATCCTTGGGTGAGGATTAACAACAACAACAAAAAATGCTTTATAGTATTTCAGTAAGATATCATATAACCAAATTCCCCTAGATGGATTTCTAGAGTTTTTCAAGTTTTATGTTTAAGTCCTTTTTAATGTGTTATATTCATATTTCAACTATTGACTTTAATAGTATGAAGTATTCAGAACAGAAGAGGAAGAAAAAATAAAATCTCAAGGACAAGATGTTACATCATCAGTATATTTCATGAAGCAAACAATCAGTAATGCCTGTGGAACCATTGGACTGATCCATGCTATTGCCAACAATAAAGACAAGATGCATTTTGGTAAATCATTTTCATTATTGCTGTTTTCACCTTTTAAGGTATAAATTAACTTACTGAGCACTAGGTGGTGCTCTAGTTCTTTCTTCAAAGTATTACATATTTTCCTCCTTTCAGTTATAATGGGATGTATATACTGTTAGAAGAACTATTATTAATCCTTCTTATTTGTTTATATTGTTGATAAATGGAGGTTTAAGAAACAAACAAATAACTTAAGCACTATCATTTATCCCAATATTCTTATATTCGTAATTTACCAGTGAAAGGGTTCTACCTGAAAAATAGGCAGCATGCTTCTAGTATTTTCGTATACCAGTTTCTTTGAGATAGCAAGCCTTTTCTATTTTATCTTCTTTAATCTTCTCAGAATCTGGATCAACCTTGAAAAAATTCCTAGAGGAGTCTGTGTCAATGAGCCCTGAAGAACGAGCCAGATACCTGGAAAACTATGACGTCGGTACCTTCTCTGTCTCAATTTCATATGTAGGCAAAGTTTTGTGGGATTGTAGATTCAGTTTGGGGATTTGTCTTGAAACTGTAGTTTTAAACAATTATGGATTTTGTCATATCTATTAAAAAGGCATTTTGTATGTTTCAGGTAACAGTACTGAAATATCCATAAATATTGATAACTTACTGCTTCTTTTCTATGTCCAGAGCTGGATGAGAGAAAAAAAGCAGTTTGACTTACAAATTTATAAAATATCTTATGATAGACTATTTCTTACCATTCCCTTCCTACAATAAATATATGCCTGCTAATACCCTGTGTGTCTTCCATGGGGAATTTGGAATAAGGCTGAAGACCAATGGAAAAAACAAAGGTTTAAAGGTAGATGTTAGACCATATACCCTGGCTCTTTTATCAGCATAATATTTTTGCATGTGTGAAGACAGAGGCCACATAATCTAGTTTTAAATGATTGTACCATTTCATAGAATCTTCTTAGAATGGTATTTCAATTTTATTATTTTTGAAATCTGTTTTTTTAAAGGCATTTTACCTATTTTAAAATTTATTTTTCAGTTATACTTGACATATAATATTATTTTAGGCTTTTTACCTTTTAGTAACATTAAATAAATTGTAAGTTATTTGAAATTAGAAGCAGCGTAGTGTGCATATTACTTGGCTAGAACAATGCTTTACGCAGAGTTTGTTCCCAGTAAATTCATTGATTTGATGATGCTATTTTTCCATTGTACTTTGATTATTTAAAATTTTTTCTTTAAAAAACTTGCAGAGCTCATAAAACATCTTTATTTTACATGAAATTGAAATAAACAACACAAAAGTCAAGTGTAATCCCACCAATGCGATGTGGCCACCATTATTATTTTTTATAGGGAGTATATATGTATATACACAATTTTTTAAAACGAATATTTGATCACACTGTAATATTGTTTTATAACTTGCTTTTTTCACTTAACTTATCACAAACGTATTACATACCAGTAAGTATATATTTGACATCATCATTTAATGGCTGCATAGCTTTCCATTGTACTGTATCTTATTTAACCAATAAATTGTCATAAATTTAATATTTTTTCCTCTTTTTCACTGTTTAAAAAAATACAACAATGTATGTCATTGTAACTAAATCTTTGCAGATACCTGTAATTATGTATACTTATATACAATTATATTTAAATATATAAACTTCTAGAAGAGAAATTGCTGGATCAAACAGTTTGCATGTATTTAAGGCTTTGAAAATTATTGCCAAGTTGCCATGCATTGAGGTTGTACTTTCACCTGTAATTTACTCCTTTGCCTATTTCTCTTCATCTTTGCTAATAGTAGGTATTATAAGAGCATTTTTTTTAAGTTCAGGAAACTAAACTCTCTAGCTTTTGGTAAATGCATGCCTTTGCTCCCCATTTCTAAACTGCTGACTGAAGCTGCATGATTAAGCATAACTACAGCCAGAGCTGCAGAGGAGCATGTAACCCGGAGAAACAGATGAGCTAAGCTTCTGCCGTCTCTATCAGGAGATGCTTACTTTTTTCTAGTCTCCACTGAATAAAGTGTTAAATGTTAGTTCTGACAATTAAGAAAGTTAAGTGATTTCCCACTTGCACCTGGAAATTACAAAGAATTCAATATTCAGTACCCTAAATCTTCAGAGATTTGTGTGTGGGAAAGTATAGCGATTCATTTAGTTACTTAGAATTCATTCTTAAATATTTCAAATTAAACTTTTCCTAAATTTCCTCCAATTTGTTGTTTCGTCTGTATTTAAGATGTTAAAATTTAGTATTGTTGTTTCCATTTAAAAAGTAGGATGTAGTTATTTTTTCCCCTCTTAATACCTTGTGTTCCTATTACAGGCTATTCGAGTTACTCATGAGACCAGTGCCCATGAAGGTCAGACTGAGGTATTTCACATTTTTCAAAACTTTTCTTGTCATGTGTAAAGTTAACCACAGTGTTGTTATATGACATATAGTTTTAGAAAATTGCTTGGACTTCTTTTTTTTCCTTTGAAGGAATTTGCTTATGTAAAAAGTAGTCACTAAAAAGCACAGGAGCATATTTTGACAGATTGTTACCATGCACGTTGGTATCGGCCATCTCAGTTTGTCTGATCATGTAGCTTGATTGCAGATTGTGTGTTGTTAGCTCTGGGTAACTGACGGCCTGTGCTTCCCTCTCGCAGCAATTTTCAACCTTTTTCATCTCATGGCACACATAAAGTCATTACTAAAATTCTGTGGCACCCCAAAATATATATTATATTTTTGCCCATCTGACAAAAAAAATAGGTATAATTTTGATTCATTCACACCTGACAGCTATTTTTGTGTTGGCTGTTGTCATTTTTTAATTTGACGGTTTAAGGGAAAAGAGGTCAATACCCGTGACTAAAATAGGTATTGCATATTTAAAAAATTTTTGTGGCACACCAGTGTGCTGCAGCACACCAGTTGAAAATCGCTGCCCTATCAGATTCCTTTGACTTGCAAGTATTTTGAGAAAAATACCTGCACAGTAGTATAGGTTGATAACCTGTACTATTTTCGAGAGTCTTTATCATTCCAGCTTCTAGCAAAAAGCAGCATCAATCCTCTTTGCTCAGTAAATCTGTTCTGGGGCAGTGTGATAATTGTCATCGTCTTTACTCTGTTAGCTAGTTCTTTAGCTAGTTTGCTTCTCCTTCTCTCACCCCTTTTTTTCATTCTTTTGGTTTTCCTCATTCCCTCCTTCCAGTTCTTCTTTTCCTTTCCTCTAAACCTCACTGTCCCACTCGTGGGGAAAGTTTGTCAAAAGGTATTTCAATCAAAGTGAATAGAATTTAAAATGAAGTCATTTGACATATTTATAACACATTTAAGTGTTAACACCAGAAAATTATATTTTTCTTTTTCATCCCACGTGTGACTTGAAACCATAATTTTTAATGTACAGAACTGATATTGCCTTTATGTTTTAACAATACTTTTTAAATACCTGATTTAAAAATAGTGAGCTTAAATATTCTTACTATCTTCAAAAAATTTTCTTATGAAGAAAATAATTTGATACTATGGTATAAGAACAGTTTTTCATAGATCAAACTGGATAACTGTGAATGTTTATATTAAAACCCTTTAGGAATTTAAACAGTAATTCTTCCTAATTATATCATACCTTCTTGGTTGCTTTCAGAAATGTGGACTTTTGTTTTTTTGACTGTTTATACATAGATACACACGCATGCACAGCATGTCGGAGTAGCTCCATTTTGGAAATTAATGAAATGCTCTGTTGTTTTGAATTGCTTTATATGATCCTGGCAGGTCTTAATCTTCACTATGCTTGGGTTTTTTTTTGCTTTAAATTTACAATGTTAAAATTAGCGATGATGATAATGACCAGCATGAGATTTTTAAAGTATGAAAACAATTATTTGTAATAAAGGAACCAAATGCTTTAATACATGTTTACTTTTTTAAAAATATTTTGGGATACTTCTCTTGCCACTTTCTCTTTGCTTTATCCAAATTGTGGCTTTAATGCCTCATTTTAGATAATGCTCATATCTCTTTTTCCAGGTCTAAACTTCTTCATTTATATCTAAACATAGATGCCTATTAGACATCACCTGAATGACACCACCAATATTTTAAATACTTTTTATTTATTGATTCTAGAGAGAGAGGAAGGGAGAGGGAGAGAGAGATAGAAACATTGATGAGAGAGAACGTTGATTGACTGCCTCCTGCATGCCCCCCACTGGGGATCAGGCCCACAACCTGGGCATGTGCCCTAACCAGGAATCAAACCGGTGACCTCCTGGCGCATGGGTTGATGCTCAACCACTGAGTCACACTGGCCGGGCGACACCACCAATATTTTAGAATGCATTTATTCTTGTGTGAGTTTATTGTCTTGTGTCTTAAACATTTTCTTCCTTGCTTTTCTTTTCCTGTTTCTTATAATAGTTCTACCATATATTTCCCCACTATTACTAATGTAATTTAAATTTGTTTAACTTATTGCTTGGAAGATCAGCTGCTTATGTAGATTCTCAGTCTTTAATGCTTTTCTAATTCTCATTCATTTTTATACAATTGTGCTGGATTATTTTTGCTGACATGTAACCTGAATCATTTGGCTACTGAAAATTTTGTAGGGGTTCCCTAAGTGCTGGATGGCTTTTTCAAATTGTCTTCCAACAATAATTAATCTCTTCTGCTCTTTTCACATCTCACTGCTAGAATGAGCCATATTTTTTATGTATATTATAACCCTAAAGTGTGTTAGAGTAAAAAAAAAAGGCACTTGAGAATTGTTACACAGGCATATGCAGTAATATGCAGCCTCTTTTTTCTTTTTTTTCCTTTATTAATATTAGAGAGAGGAAGGGAGAGGGAGAGAGAGATAGAAACATCGATGAGAGAGAACATCAATTGGACACCTCTTGCATGCCCCCACTGGGGATTGGGCCCACAACCTGGGCATGTGCCCTGACCGGGAATCGAACCGGTGACCTCTTGTTGGATGGATCAGTGCTCAACCACTGAGCCACACCGACCGGGCTATGCAGCCTCTTTAACCTAGCTGTATCCAAGGTTTCTTAACCCTGTCCTTCCAATTTTCAACAGTATTTTCTCTCTAGCCATCCCTCACTTTATTGTTGCTATGTTTTTTGCCTCTTGTAATTCCCTCTTTCTAAAAATATTCCTTCTCTCAATCTCTGTTCCTCTTAGTTCTACTCATCCTTTAAGATTGGGCTCAAATACCACTTTCTTCATGAAGCAGTCCATCCCTTCTTTTATACGACGCCTACTGTTTGTATTTTAACTATTTTCATATTTTTATTTTATATATATATTTTAATCCTCACACGAGGATATATTTATTGATTTTAGAGAGAGTGTGAGGGAAGGAGACACCGATACGAGAGAGAAACATTGATCAGTTACCTCCTATATGTGCCCCAATCAGGGATTGAACCACCAACCTAAGTATGTGCCCTGACCAGGAATCAAACCCACAACCCTTTGGTGTACAGGATGATACCCCAACTAACTGAGCCATCTGGCCAGGGCAATTTTTTCACAGTTTAACAGCTTTGAAATTAGGATGTGTCTTACAGTTGATGTCATAATTTCCTTGGTAGTATTCTCTTATGTTATCATTTTATAACATAAATGTATAATTTATGTTATATAATGATACATTTTATAACCAGTGGTGCCTTAGTTTTGATGAAATATGGTATTATATCACCCTTACTGTGGCTCTTGGGCCTAGGATTGGTGTCTGATACTTTGGTGCTTGCTCCAAAGTATCCAGCACTGTTCCTTGCACATGGGCACAACACGTTGATGGATTTACCAGAATTAGCTCAGAACTATCCTTTGTGGTATAAGAACTACAAACGGGGGTAGAGGGGGGTGCTAAATCATGGTTTTCCGTAGGCCCCTGAGTAAACAAAACATATTAGCCATTGTTCCTCAATAGGGCACCATGAACATTTTGGGAAAGTTTCAATTCTCGTGTGAAGCTGTTTTGTGCATTCCAGAGTGCAATATAGGTTATTATATTTTAGTCACTATATAGGGTTGGCAAAAGTAGGTTTACATTTGTGAGTACATGAAACGAGTTTATTCTTGTATTATTATTCATTCTTGTATTAAATATTTTTCCATATGAACAACTATAAATGTACTTTTGCCCATCCCTATATTTTAGTGACTCCCAGTCACTGAGAGAACAAAAACCCACCCCATACATTTCCAAATCCAGTATTAACCAGCTTTAAACTCCTACATCAGGGACTGTTTTTGTGATCATCTCATTTCTGGTTCATCTACCATCCACGGTCTTAGGTCTTTGACTTACTATTATCTCTATTACTCTCTATATTCTAGCACACTGGTTTTGTCATGTCCCATAAACATCTATGTTTTTCCCATTTGTTTTTGTTTACTTGGGCTGCTGTAACAAAACATCGCAGACTTGGTGACTTAACAAGATAAATTTATTTTCTCACAGGTCTGGAGGCTAGTCAATATGAAGGTGCCATTAGGGTTGGTTTCTGGTGAGGCCTCTCTTCCTGACTTGTAGACAGGTGCCATCTCACTGTGTCTGCACATGGCTTTTCTTCTTTGTGCATGGGGGGAGGGGAGGGGGAAGGTCTCTTTTCTTCTAAGGACACCCGTGCTGTCAGATTAGGGCCCCATCCTTCTGCTCTCATTGACTTTAATTACCTCCTTAAAAGTCCTCTCTCTAAATACAGTCACACTGGGGGGTGAGGGCTTCAACATATGAATTTTGGGGTAACACAATGCAGTCTTGAACACCATCTTTGTAGTTCTAATGACCCAGTAATCTTCTGGATATGCCCTTCCTCTTTGTATAGTCAGCACCTTCTAGAGTCTGAAGGCAAATAAAATATCACTTTGGATTTTTTCCCCTTGCCTTCACATTTGACTTGAAGACTGCTTCCATTATTCTATCACTGATCTTTGTTCATAATAAAAATAAAAAAAACACATAATTTAATTTCCTCATATCCCATTGTTGTTCTTTTAACTTTCCCATCTTAAATTGGAACATAAAAGCAATAACTTTTAGTATAGGTTAATGACAGTGGGGCTACTGTCCAAATTTCTTAACAGTCACGGTAGGATGGGGAAAAACATAAAAGTAAACAATTACTCTATAGCAGCATGCTACCGCCAACCCTCCTAAAAGACTACAAAGACTACTGTATTTGGTGGCTCAACTTACTGATGATACTTCATTTAGTCTATCAATCTCTGCATAGAGTAAGGCTCCTAGCCTATTCCATCCCCATGAAAATGTGCTTATAGAGTATCAATGATGCCAGTGATGACTGCCACTGCTGTTGAGTTATTACTGGCTCCACTTCCTCTGGCCACTCCTTTAACACCTACATGCCCCGGGGCATTATTGTGGTCCACCACTATTCTCCCTCTGTAGAATTCTCAAGGTTCTAACTATTACCCAAATATAAAAGACTCGAGATATCTCCCAGAGTTTTAGACTCCATATCCAACTTCTACACAGATGACCCATAAACTCCCCTGAAACTCAATATGCTGAACACTAAACACACCACCTTTGGCGGTTCCGTACTGTCTAAAAATTCTAGCCTCCCCTTGACTTGACTTCACCCTTTCACTTCAGTTTCATCCTCTACCATTCATGTCCACTTTTCGGAATGCCTAGTAAAATAAAGTTACCACTCTACTTTTACTTCGTTGATACTTTTCTAAAAAGCAATTTCTAAAGTTTGTGATTTGTTTATATTAATCTAAGAGCCAATCCAAATATGAGTACAGATCTCTTGATTTATTGTTTATTTGGCTTTTTAAAATAAATTAAAAATCTGCTTAGGAACCTCCATGTAAATTTAAAATGACAAAATAATAGAAACTAGCACAATTGTTTTATTTCTGTTTTTAAATAAACATGCCATTATGGAAAAGATAGCAAAAAGATACTTTTAGCACTTAATATTTATTTACTTTGAATCTTTTTAAAATTCATTTTTAAAGCAATTCAGATCACACAATTTTCTGGGGGTTTTTCCCTAACATTTTATCATGAACATTTTCTTGTTTCTTCAATACCTCTTCATAAATAATTTTTCACGGCTGTATCCACAAACTTTAGAAATTGCTTTTTAGAACCATAATTTATTTTCTAATTTTCTTAACTTTTGATGTTTAGATTATTTTCAGTTTTTCAAGTTAAAAATACAACTTCCTTGAATATCTTTGTTTATCCATGTATTCATTCTAGGTTCTTTCTTTAAGATAGTTTCTTGTAGGTAGAATTACCTTGAGTCAAAGAAATGAACATTTTAAGGTTCTTGTTACATAATATAAAATTGCCTTCTTTCCTTTGATCAATCAAGTAACCTGTTTGAGCACCTGCTGTGCCAGATACTGTGTTAGGAGCTGCATGAACAAAATGAATCAGATGTAGTTTGTGTCTTCAAGGATCTCTTATTTCAGTGGAGGTAGCTTCGGAAATAGACCTTGCCAGTATTGAAATCTATTTTTAAATTTTGGCTTATTTGATAGAGGGAAATACTATGTTTGATTGCTAATGATCATTCAAGATCTTTTGTAAAAGTTTATGAAATGAATTTAATTCATGACATAATTAATTTAGAAATGTGTAGTCTCTTTTGGTTAGTGTTATGCTATAAGAGAAGGATTATTTGACTATTGGATAAGCAATGAGTATATTCTGATTTCAGGTATTTGTTCATATACAGGGTGGGGCAAAGTAGGTTTATAGTTGTGAGTATGAGAAACAGAGTTTATTCTTGTATTCTTGTTTATTAATTCTTGTATTATTTTTCATATGAACAACTGGAAACCTACTTTTGTCCCACCCTGTGTATGTATGCACAATTGAAGATAAATTGTGTGTCTGTGTGTGTGTGTGTGTGTGTGTGTGTGTGTATTTCGTTGGCTTTTTTTTTGGCCAAATCAATGCAAATTTTCAGTGGGGGAAATAATATCAAGTTTCATCTTCATTAGATGTGTAAGTATAGTTTGCATGGCTTCATTTTACTCTGAAGTATAGTTTTTAATTATTTTGATTATGTTAGAATTACAAGGAGTTAAGATGCTCACATTTTTTCCCTTCTTTAGGGATTTATTTTCTTCTTTCTTTGACTGTGAAGGTATTAAGAAGAAACTTAGTTCTTGTATAATGTACAATTTAAGTTCCTGATTATCTTGAAAGAATCAGATGGAAACAGTTTAATGGGCTCTGATGAAAGTATCATTCATTTTAAGTTGTATAGACCAATTTTGTCAAGAAATCTGAAATTGAAACTTTCTGATTTTTCTTTTTCCATATACTTTCTATATATCATTTTCTTTCTTTAAAAAAATGTTTTTTCTTTATCGATTTTAGAGAGAGAGGGAGAGAGATAGAAACATCGATGAGAGAGAACATCAGTTGGCTGCCTCCTGCATGCCCCCAAATGGGGATTTGGCCCTTAACTTGGGCATGTGCCCTGACTGGGAATTGAGCCGGTGACCTCTTGCATGGGTTGACACTCAACCACTGAGCCACACCGGCCAGGCCCATATACCATCTTCTTTATCCCATTCCAACAAACTTAAAGTAAATCTTTTTTGGGCAACTTCATTCTTAAAATTGAGAAATGCTCTGGACCTTCTATCCTGGTTCCTTTTGCCTCTGTTCCTCTTTTATCTTTTTTTTTTTTTTTTTTTAATTTTTTTTTTCTTTATTGATTTTAGAGAGAGAGGAAGGGAGAGGGAAAGAGAGATAGAAACATTGATGAGAGAGAACATCAATTGGCTGCCTCCTGCGTGCCCCCCTCTGGGGATCAGGCCCACAACCTGGGCATGTGCCCTGACTGGGAATCGAACCAGCGACCTCTTGGTGCATGGATCGATGCTCAACCACTGAGCCACACCAGCAGGGCTTCTTTTATCTTTTTTTATTGTTGTCATTTCTTCTGCTTATCATTCCTTGAATACAGGTATGTTTAAAGAGTATGTGTGGAGTTGAATGGGAGAATTGAGTTTGAAAGAGGGAGTACAAATTAGGATTAGTTATAACAGAAAAAATATTATTGAAATGAATCTTTTAATTTCTCTATTTCAAAACACTGACACCATGTTTCCATGCATGTAATCAGTCTTATATCTAATATCACTAAATAATGATGTATAAATGGATTAAATTGGTTGTTGAAAGTTAAGAATGTAGTTACTACTCCATCCTGTTTACACTTTGTTTTTCTTCCTTAACAAATATTTTGTCCCAAAGTGGATCAAAATAGTCTTGTTTTCTTTTTTTATTGCTTCTTTCTTCATCTTGTTCTTTTTTTTTCTTTTCCATTGTCAAGGTTTTGAAAATAGAGATATTAAACTTATTATTTTGAAGGAAATTTCTTAGATTGAACTCATCAGTTTACTCTTCCATATCTAACTAGCTGTAACTCTTCTATCTAAAAATGTTTTCAGGGATAAAAATAGAGTCAAGATTGTGTTTGGGGATGGTGGATTTTGCTGTTTGTTTTGCTTTAAACCACAACTTTCCAAAGTGGAGAGTTATGTTAGGATTTAAGATTTTTTTCATTTGTAGTAAATGAGAATCTTATTTGGGGCTACTCTTAATTTTAAAAAATAATAACATTTTTGGGACTTAGTTTAACCAGTTTAACCATGGTAAGCTTGAGTTTAACGTAACCTGTAGAGTTACAGGTCATTGTATTAACAGCGATTTCTGACATGGAGAATTGTAAATGGAAGTGAGAAAACACAATTATTAAACATTAAGGGGAAAAGTCAAGAGTGTCTTGAAATCTGTGGGCATCTTGATTTATTAAGTGAGCACAATGAAGATTTGCCTTTATTCAGATTTTCCATGGAATATGTTGTGGTATTTTGTGTATTTTGATATGTAGCCCATGTTTTACTTTTACTTCTTTGCCAACTGAATATGGATATTCTCTAGGAAAGTTTGCGTCTTTTGCATGAATCTGTTTTTACTTTCCTGTTTTAAATTTGGACTTTAAATTTTGTGTAATGCAATGTATTGGACTAAAATTTACTTGAAAATCTACAGAAATTCATTTGGAATTAATTTATAATTTTGATTTTAAACTTTAATAGTTTTATATGTGTGTACATGTTCTTATACATGTGAACACACACGACCTTATACATGCATGCTTACACATTATAATTTTACTTCTCTTCATAGCATTTGGCAGCCCTAGAGAAGTTCCTGATTTTTTTCCTTTCCATGTGTCATTTTTAAGATTCAGTGGTATTTCTAATGTCTAAAAAGACATGCTACTGAACGTACATGGAAATCATTTAAATTTGTCACCATCAAGTATATTATTTTATCAACAGGTCAATCAAAGGAATTATGATTTCTAATGATCAACTAATAAGAAGCTAAATTCTTTTAAAAGGTTGCATTTTATTCTTTTCAGTATTTTATTCCCATTTCTACCAAGAAGGTATTGTGAAGAAAGTGCACATTGTTCTCTATTAGAGAGCCACAAATATTGTAGGTACTCAAGCCGAAAGATTCCTAGCATGAGACACTTGGAGATGCCAGAAACATTGGGCATCATTTTGGGGTGCTACAGGGTCAGTTTTTACTACTCATTAGTGTCATTTATGGGGGAATGCAATGGAAATTGAAGTGTTTTTCATTTTTTTCCAAGTATTGTCATCATCTTATTTCTCATTGCTTTTGAAAGTCTGTCATTTACTGAATGCGTCTTATGAAGTAGACACTATGCTAAGCACTGTATGTATCTTGCTCTAATCTTCTCAATTCCTTAAGATAAATATTACCCCATTTTATAGATTAGAAATCTAAAAGTTACTAACTTGTTTTAGGATCTACAGCTAGTAAATATTGTCCATGCTCTTAAGGCAACAAAATGTATAGATACATATATTACTAAAACAAAAATAAAGTGATTTGTTGAACATTAGAACCAATAATTCTAACTTTTATTTTAGTCGTTTATCTCTACCTTTTATTTCAAGAAATACTATACTATATAGTATAATGAATGTACACACATTCATTTTAAGAGATTTTTAAGCATTCTGATTCTGACTTAAATCCTCTCAGAATGAAAAAACAAAACAAGACAGAGGGAGTGAGCTATGTGCTACAGTCCATTAGCATCACAACAGTGCTGGTGTTTTTTAAAAGAAGCACAAGGATTTAGATGGCCTGCCCAAAGCCACAGAACTAGTGACTGTGAAAGCCAGAGGCAGAACCCATGGTCCCTGGCTCCAATGTCAGTGTTTTCATTACACACAAAACTACCCACCCACCGACACTCAAGTAATTTAACTGATTCATGGAGGCAAATCTATTACTATTTCTATTCGTACTCCCCAATCACTATTCAAATCTTTCTATTTTTCAAACTGATAATTAGTTCAGAAACAAAAAAATACCTGGGTCCTGAAAGGCCAAATTATTATTCCTTTACCATTAATGTGTGTGTCACTTAGTACATGTAAAAATTAGTCAACAACTCTTTGAACCTGTTCAATCATAAAACATTAGAGATGCTGTGAAGGCTAAAAATACATGAATTGAGCCTTTAATAAAAAGATAGGAGTCTATTTTGTTCATCACCTTATTTTGTTCATTACCTTATTTTGTGCATTATATTCCACAAATAAAAATAGACCCAGAGACATAGAAGTAGGATTCAGACTTACAAACTTCAGAGGAGGGGTGAGGGGGAGGGAGGAGATAAACCACAGAACTTATGCATATAAGCATAACCAATGGACATAGACAGCAATGCTGGGAGGGGGGGAGCAGGAACAGAAGGAGAGTGTCAGTGGGGAAAAAGGAGAAACATCTGTAACAAAAACTAATTAACTAAAAAAAAAAAAAAAAGGTAGGGGGAGCGCAGCTGCTGTGGCTCAGTGGATTGAACATTGTCCTCATCTCATGGACTGAGAGGTCCCTGTTGGATTCCCAGTCAGGGCACATGCCCGGGTTGCAGGCTCAATGCCCAGTGGGGGTCATGCAAGAGGCAACCAATCAATGTTTCTCTCATCGATGTTTCTATCTGCCTCTCCCTTTCTCTCTCTCTAAAAAATCAATAAACTTTTTTAAAAAGTGGGGGGAGTGTGTCTAAAAAGCCAACTTACTTTTCCTTCAGTTAATGTACATGGCTCTGGGTATATTAAAAAAAGGAAGATATTAATATTTAAACTATCAAATAATAACCAAAGAATTAGAAATTGTGTAAAGGCTTAAAAAAAAGAAGAAGATACAGATCTTTTAAAAGTGGGGATCTAAAAGTACTCCTTTATTAAGAAATCAAGTGTTTGGTAAGTAATCGTAAGTACTTAAATCTAAATTATTCTAAAATCCTAAGTAAAGTCAGTAGATTTAGGCTTATACCCAAAACATTTTCTCATTTAAAGGGGTATGCTGTTACTAAAAAAATATCATTATAACCATGTAATTTGTGAACATAAAAGGACCATTAGCTGGTAGATACTTAAAAAAATACTGTTTACCAACATATACATAACATGATTACAAAAAGACTGTAGTTGGTTTATGGATAAGATTTTATGTTTAAAATAAGAAAAAATCAACTACCAAATAAGAGCTAACTCAGATATTAAGAGCCATGAATAACAAAGTATTCAGCACAACCCTGAATATTCATTTGTAATTCATTACATATTTGCATGAAATTGTTAGCTCTGTGTAACTTTGCTTTTAGGGCAAAAATTTTTAAATTAAAAAAATGTTTTTCTTGAAATAAAAGGTAGAGATAAATGACTAAAATAAAAGTTAGAATTATTGGTTCTAATGTTCAACAAATCACTTTATTTTTCCACTTTTTGTTCAGATAGAGTGGGAGGGAGAGAGAGGAAGAGAGAGAGAGAGAGAGAGAGAGAGAGAGAGAAACATTGACGTGAAAGGGACACATCAAGTGGCTGCCTCCCGCACGACCAACCAGGGCCAGGGACAAATCGCAACCGAGGTACGCACCCCTAGTGGGAACCGAACCCAGGTCTCTCTGGACCGCAGGCGGATGCCTTAACCGCTGAGCCAAACCGGGTAGGGCTTACATCTTTATCTTTAAATAAAAATGATCATGCCCGGCCAGTGTGGCTCAGTGGTTGAGCATCGACCCATGCACCAAGAGGTCTCTGGTTTGATTCCCGGTCAGGGCACATGCCCAGGTTGTGGACCTGATCCCCAGTTGGGAGCATGCAGGAGGCAGCCAGTCAATGTTCTCTGTCATCGATGTTTCTATCTCTATCTCTCTCTCCCTCTCCCTTCCTCTCTCTCTAAAAATCAATAAAGAAAAAAAAAAGATCGTAGTTTCTACCTTATAGAATTATTGTGAGGATCTATAACATCTTGAGTTTAGAACATTTGGTACATGATGTTAGCTATTATTATTGTTGACTGATGAACATATAAAGATACCTGTGTGGCCCTGGCTGGTTTGGCTCAACGGTTAGAGCGTCGGCCTGCGGTCCAGAGAGACCCGGGTTCGGTTCCCGCTAAGGGTGCGTACCTCGGTTGCAGTTTGTCCCCAGCCCCTGGTTGGGTCGTGCGGGAGGCAGTCACTCGATGTGTCCCTTTCACGTCGATGTTTCTCTCTCTCTCTTCCCCTCTCTCCCTCCCACTCTATCTGAACAAAAAATGGAAAAATGTCCTCAGGTGAGGATTTAAAAAAAAAAAAAAAGATACCTGTGTGGACATATTCACCACAGCATAGTTTATAATTGTAAAAAACTAGAAACAACCTAAAGATGCAATAGTGTATTTATGTTACATATATTTAAGGAATAATATGTTGCTATGAAAAATAATGTATACTTATTGAGGTAGATAGATGCCCAAAATATGTTTATTAAAAAAAAAGCATGAAGAATATGATCCCTTTTTGTAAAAAATGAAATGCTAAAAATTTAACAAATTGCTGAAGGCCAAGTGTAGACTAGCATGAAAATGTAAAATCCCTATGAGCAGCACCAAAAGGGGAGCTAACATTTACTCCTCAAAGACTTCATTGAGTGCTTGTGAAATAGACTGGGGACAAGGCAGGACAGACCCCTAAGGTGTAGCCCTGGGGTAAAGGAGCAGCTTCTACTTTGGGAAAGGCACCAGGCCTCAATTCTTCTCCCCTCTGGAACAAAACCTATAGGTGCTGAGACAGAAAACTTAACCTGGGGAGGGGCAGGAAACTCCTATGAGAGAAATCAATGAATGAGGGAATGATCCCTTAAAAGCTTTGTCCTTGATATAGCCTACTTTTGATGGAGGCTGAAGCAGATCAACAAAGAATGCCCCCACCTTTCCACCAGTGGACCAGCAAGCACCAATAAACAAGTGTCAGCAGTGTGGAGGGTAGGTCAAGAACATGAAGAGAGACCTTTTCTGAGTCACAAGTGCCAAATAAAAGCCTAAAACTGTGAGTAGAACAAGAACATTGAAAAAGAAAGTATCCAGCAACACAGCTCCTACCCTAAGCACAAAGTAATATAAGTGAATTTTAAGCCAGTGGGTAACTATAGCAAAAACAAAACCCAGACAGCACAACGCCTGACTAGATTGACTCAACTCCACACACTAAAGGCTTAGAGAAAGAGGCATACCCATTCCCAGTCATAAATACTGTTTATCTCAGTCTCTGTGTTCCTATACAAGTAGTGTGGCTTTTAACCAAATACCATAAGACAAAGAAGAAAACAAGAAAAAAATCAACACACTGTTACAAAACAAAGCAATAGAATCAGACTCAGATATGATCAAGATGTTAGAACTGTCAGAGGCAATTTGAAATAACTATGATTAATATGTTAAAGGCTCAAGTAGAAAAGATGGACAGCATATACCAGCAGATGGGGAAAATTAACAGAGACTTGGAAACTAAGAAAGTATCAAACAGAAATGGTAGCAGTTAAAAACACAGTATCAGAAATGAAGAATGCTTCTATTGGATTCAACTGTAGACTCAATGAAGTTAAGGAAAGAATCAATAAATGTGAAGATAAATCATTAGATATGTATCCAGGCTAAATAATAAAAATTAAAAATTGTGAAGAAAAGAAAAACAACACACCTCAGAACATTCAAGAGCTTGGGGCAATCTGAAATGATTTAATAGATAAAAGTAGAATCCTAGAACAGAGAGAGGTGAGGCTGAGGAGTGGGTATACTACAGAAAAAATATATAAAGAGCTATTGGCCAACTATATCACAAAAAATAAAGACAAGAATCTCAGACAACAGTAGGTGAAATAAATACCCCTACCCTCCAAAACACACACAGTCTTCAAACAAAATGTTCAAGGCAGTCATAGGAAAAAGACACATCAGATACAGAAGAACAAAGATAAAATACAGCAGACTTTTCATCAGAAGTTATCAAGCAAAAACAACAGAATACATTTTTTAAAGTGCTGAAAGAATTCAATAGAACAAATATATCTTTCAAAAATAAAGAAGAAATAAAGACAAAAACAAATAGAAACTGAGAGAATTCATTATCGGCTTACCTGCACTACAAGTTGTGTCTATACATAGAATGGAAAACACTAAACAGAACAATTGAAGGTAAATATAAATAAATTTTGTTCTTTTAAAAATTGCTCTAGAAATAATTGCAAAAAAATAGTAACTGTGAACAGTAAATTTATAGCATATATAAAATTAAAATACATGACAGTAGCACAAAGGATGGGAGGAAGAAATTAGGATAATATTGCTGTAATGTTATTACACTACATATGAAGTAGTGTAATATTATTTGAAGGTACACTGTGACCAAAGATATATAATTACTAAAAAGAAGTATAAACAATAAGACAGTAGTACAGATAAAGAGTAATCATAAAAATAATTCAAAAAAAGCAGAATCGGAACAAAGAACAGATGGAAAAAATAGAGAACTGGCAAGATGATAAATTTTAATACAAGCATATTAATAATTAAATGAAATTAATAAAATGTAAATGTAAATACAAATTGAGGAAAAGATGATCACATTGGTAAAAAGCAAGACTCAATTATATGCTGTCTACAAGAGAGTCGCTTTAAATATAAAGATGCAGAAATATTAAAATTAAAAGAATGGGGAAAGATGGCCCTGGCTTCTTTGGCTCAGTGGTTAGAGTGTTGGCCCTCAGACCAAAGAGTCCTGGGTTCGATTCCAGTCAAGGGCACATACCTTGGTTGTGGTTTGGTCCCCAGCTCTGGTTGGGGTCATGCCGGAGGCAACCAATAGGTGTGGCTCTCTCACATCAATGTTTCTCTCTCTCTCTCTCTCTCTCTCTCTCTCTCTCTGCCCCCTCCCTCCCACTCTATCTGAAGATAAATGGAAAAATATCCTCGGGTGAGGATTAAAAACAAAAAAAGAATGGGGAAAGAGGTATAATGCAAACATCAATAAAAAATAGCTTGAGTAACTATATTAACATCAGATGAGGTAACTTCAGAACAAGGAATATTACTAGTGATAAAGAGAGATGTTACATAAGGAGAAATAGATCAATTCACCAAGAAGACATAACATACATATAACAAAGTTTTTGTATTCAGCTAAAAATAGAGCCTCTAAATATGAGGCAAATACTTATAAAAACTGAAGCAAGAAATAAACAAGTCCATGATTATAGTTGGAAATTTCAGTACTCTTCTCAGTAATGGTAGAACAGATAGACACAGAAACTTGTAAGAACATATAAGACCTGAGCAACATTATCAAACAATTTGGCCCTATTAACATTTATGAAAACCTTCATTCAACAACAGCTGTTTTTTTCTTCAAGTGCACATGGGATGTTCACCGGGATAAGACCATATTCTGAATCAGAAAATAAGCCTTAACAAATTAAAAAAAAAATAAAATCATACAAAGAATGTTTTCTAACCATAGTGGCATTAAATTAGAAATCAGCAACAGGAAAAAAAAGTCTGGAAAATCCCCAAATATTTAAAAATTAACACACTTCTAAGTAGTGCATGGATCAAAGAGGAAGTCCCAAAGAAAATTAGAAAACATTTTAAGTTGATTGAAAAAATTTAAAATATACCAAAAAAATATTCAGGTTGTGGTTAAAGCAGAGATTAGAGAAATATTTAATGCTATTGTGGCTAAGGTAGCAAAAGAAGACAAAATAAATCCAAAGCAAGCAGGAGAAAGAAATAATAAAAATGAAAGTGAAAATCACTGACATTCATTATTGTACTAGAGGTCCTAGCCAATGCAATAAGGCAAGAAAAAGAATTAAGGGGGGGTATATGGGTTGGAGAGGAAAAAATAAAAATGTCTATTCACAGAGAGCATGATTTTTGTAGATGTAGAAAACTGTTTATTAGAAAATAGGTAAAGGAAACTGTGTTAATGTCATAAAAGACAAAGACTGTTGGAGATGTTCCATGTTAAAGAATACAAAAGAGACATGACAGGCAAATTCAGTATCTGTTCCTAGATTAAATTCTGAGGGAAATACTACAAAGGACATGAATAGATCAACTAAAAAAACTAAAATATAGATGGAATATTAGGCGGAAGTGTTTTATCTATATAAAATTATGAAGGTGATGAAAGTATTCTATCAATATAGAATTACAAGGGTGACAACTACTGTTATGTAAGAGAATTATCTTAATCTTAGGAAATAATGAAATATTTAGGGGTAAAGGACCATGATACATATATAACTTGCCCTGAAATTGTTCAGGGAAAAAAAATATGTAGAGAGCGAGGAAGAGAGTGAAAAATATAAGCAAGATGATAAAGCAAATTAGGGCAAAATGTCATAGGCAAATCTAGGTGTTTCCTGTACTGTTTTTGTCTTTGTAGCTCTTTGTAAACTTGAAATTGTTTTTTTTTTTAAGTTTTTAAAAGGTTATTTAAAAATGGCAAAAGAAGAGGGCCATCATACTTGAAGTTGAAAATTGCTTTTCTCACAGTAAGCAAGAGTGACAGGTGATGTAATGTCTGCTTCTAGACAAAGAACAGGTTTGCTTACTGCTTACTATAAAACAAGTTTCCCCAAACTCAGTGTTCCTCTCCTGCAATGCAGCCCACTGTGTGCAGTCATCCATCTGGGCCTTCTGCATTGCCCTCACATGAAATGACACAGACATAACTGACAATCACGCTTCTTGCTGTGCTGGGAGTCAGGTCCTTTTTCTCTGATATAGGAGTCGCCTGTCTTCTGTTAGCACCATGAAAAAGTAACAGGCTAACTTTTTAGATTGAAAGGATAAAATCAAATTCCAGACCTGATAGTCTAGTCCTCTGAACATGTCCTATTTGTTGCTATTTTCTGTTCTTTTTGTCACTCAGAATCTTTGCGAAGCATACCTTACCCATTTTACTTGATCAAATCTTACACATTCTTTCACTGTACACCTTCAGTTCTACTTTTGGCTTAGTACTATCTCCCTCTCCAGATTCTTAGAAAAATTTTGTTTTCTCCGCTACTCATTATTCACTTGTCCCTCCCTCTCTTTCTTTACTCCATTTCTTTCTCCTCCTTATCCATTTTCCTTTTCTTCTTCCACATACTTTTCCTTCCCTCTATTTCTTATTTAATTGTAATCAGATTGAATATGACAAACTTCTGATTAGACTGTGTCTGTGAGAGCAGACACTTTATTATGTACACCTTTGTTCCCATATAGAGCCAAGTATAGGATTCATTTATATATTTCTGATCGACTGATTCTTATTATGAGCAGATGAAGTGTTCACAAACATGTTTTTAAAACCCTCATCAGAATGATAGCTTTATCTATGTATTGTTTACATTGATCAAAAGTACTAAGTAGGGCCCTGGCCGGTTTGGCTCAGTGGTAGAGCATCAGGCCGCGGACCAGAGAGGCCCAGGTTCAGTTCCCGCTAAGGGCACGAACCTTGGTTGCAGTTTGTCCCGGGCCCCGGTTGGGGTTGTGTGGGTGGCAACCACTCGATGTGTCTCTCTCGCATCGATGTTTCTCCCTCTCTCTTCTTCCCTCTCTCCCTCCTGCTCTATCTCAAGATAAATGCAAAAAAATGTCCTTAGGTGAGGATAAAAAACAAAACAAACAAACAAACAAAATTACTAAGTAGGATCATTGAATTTTCGGAGTTGAATGAGTCTTAGAAATTATTCAGGGAAAACATCTTCATTTTCCTAAAGAGAATAGGTCATGGTAAATGAAATCTATTATCACTAAGCAAGGACTTATTGCTTCTTCTCATTATGGTTATAAGTGATTGCAATTTTTTCATACTGCTTTAAATTAATATTTTATTTCATGTGCTGGTGTCATTTATTGGAGGTGACAATTATAAAATTATCATTTGGATTACCATGAATAAATGATCCTAAGCATGTTCATTTCATGGAAAACTGTTGGGTCAGATCCGTCTTTTGTGGTACAATAGTGTACAAAAGGGTGACTCTCAACATATCTAATTTTAAGAGGATTACCTTTCCTCTAGAATCTGGTCTAATAAATTAGTACTAAAATCTTTCTCTTGGCGCCCGGCCATTGTGGCTCACTGGTTGAGCATTGACCCATGCACCAGGGGGTCACCAGTTCGATTCCTGGTCAAGGCACATGCCCAGGTTGTGGGCCCGATCCCCAATGGGGGCATGCAGGAGGTGGCCAATCGATGTTCTCTCTCATTGATGTTTCCATCTCTCTCTCCCTCTCCCTTCCTCTCTCTCTAATATCAATAAAGGAAAAAAAATTTTTTTTAAATTTTTTCTCTTGGCCTTGGCCAGTTTGGCTCAATGAGTCTCTGGTTCGATTCCGGCCAAGGGCATGTACCTCGGTTGCGGTTTGTCCCCAGCCCTGGTCAGGGTCGTGCAGGAGGCAACCATTCGATGTGTCCCTCTCACGTCGATGTTTCTCTTTCTCTCCCTCTCTCTCCCTTCCACTCTATCTGAAGATAAATAGAAAAATATCCTCAGGTGAGGATTAAAAAAAATAAATAAAATCTTTTCTCTTGGCCACTTGGGCTGTAAACCATAGTGATTGAGATCATTGGGTTCTAGAACCAGATTTACATGTTTGAATCCCAGCCCTGCTGGTAGTGTGCCCTTGTACATGTTAATAAACCTCTGTGTGCTCTGATTCCCCATTTGTAAAATGGGAATAATTATAGTGCCTATCTCATGGATTATTGGGAAATTAAATAAATTGATACATGTAAAGTGCTTAAAAGAGTGCCTGGCACAAAATAAGTGATACATATTTTAACTAATACTATCATTTACTAAAAAAAGGCTAATGGCCCCACTGGTGTGGCTCACTGGTTGAGCGTCGACCCATGCACCAAGAGGTCGCCGGTTCAATTCCCCATCAGGGCACATGCCCAGGTTGTGGGTCCAATCCCCAGTGGGGGTATGTAGGAGGTAGCCAGTCGATGTTCTCTCTCATCGATGTTTCTGTCTCTCCCTCTCTCTCTCTTTCTAAAATCAATAAAGAAAAAAATGTACTTTTAAAAAGGCTAATAAGCCATGATTGTTTTCATTTAACTTGTCAGCCAAAGTAAGAGGATAATTTATGCAAGTCATCAGCTTCAAAGGGGTTTATTTCACTTCTCTTTATATTTTAAAGTGTTCTTTTTCCCCTTAGTGCGTATTCTAAGAAATTCTTTTTACCAGTGCTTATCACCATACAGTTTTCTTCTACACATCATTCTAATGTTTTGTGTATGTTACTTGTTTTATGTGTTTTCCTTTTTAAAAAACAATTTGATATAATTCCATTCCAGTGGCTTTTAAATAATCAATTCCATGAGTCTGTGCTATGCATATGAGGATATGTAAATATTTTAGATATTCACTTACAGAAGCTATGGCATATAACCTGATACCTTGGTTATATATTTCCACTTTACCCGCTTTTAACCCATATTCATTTACTGTCTTTTTCTAGATTATGGTTGATTAAAAGTACTAGACCATATAAATACAAGTATGACCATACGTTGCTTTTAAGAATAAATGATCTCCCAGTAACGTGGTCTAAGTAAAATGTTCTCTTTTTTAATTATGTAGTCCTCCTCGCCATCCTCATCACAGCCTCATTGTAGCCACTGCAGAACGAAGGCCTCATCATTGTGTCACCATGCATCCCTGTCCTGGGTCAAACGTAACCATGTAGACCCTGCAAAGGCTACCAGTCCATCTCTCCGTCTTCGTCGCTGGCGACCCTTCTTACGCCTACCATCTTTGGGTCTCCATTCTGTTGTAAGTGTAGTCAATCTTCCATCTCTTCTTCCAGTGACAAGGGCAGTTCATTTTTCCCCTTAAACTTCTTCAGTCTTCAAAGTGCTTTTCTCTTGGTTCACTCACCATTAGCTTTTTCTTCCCCAATACGATTGCAAACATACCTCCGTGCTTTGCATTCTAGCTTGACTTTCACCAACACCTTGGTGAACATCCATCTTTTCACTCCATATCCTGCCAACATGAGAATGCCTGCCTTTTGATGAGTACTGATCAATGACATTCATGCCAATGTTTAAGTTCCTGTCAGTTGTTAAAGTGAATATGTATTTTCTTACCCTTCATCTTTCCGATTTCATTTAGTTGACTCAGGTCAACAAATGCTGTGTACCTCTGAGTTCTATACCATCTCTTACTTTTTTTTCCCCATGTTTCTGAACATGACTTTAGTCTCTTGTCATGCTCTGGGTCGCTTTACTTACTCTATCCTTAATCTAATCCTTCATGGTGTAGGGTGTTTCATCTAAGCTATTTTATTCCCTGAGGTGGCTCAGGTACTTGGTTTAATCTTGATCCAATCTCCCCTGCCTATTCAGTTTCTAAATATCTTTCCAAGTAGGAGGCGAAAATTTTTTCCTTGTGAATTGACGTAGGCCTCCTACAAATTTTAGGATTTCTCCTTCTTAGGTAGATAATATTAGCAAACTATTAAAAAGTACCTATGTTCTTGTAATCTTGCTGATTTTCTTAAATGTTGAGTTTGATGATGGAATTCTGATTGTTTTCATAATTGAAATAAACTGCAGGATTCAGCAACTACAGCTCTTGTCTTTCTGATGTTTTAGACTATTAGTGGCAATGACTATGAATTGGTAGAGCCTACCTAGAAACTTTATATCTGAAACATTTGGTGTGTGCCATACATTTATAAGCAACCTGACACGTCTGTAAATCGTCATACCTTTTGAAGCCAGAGGAAGTCTGATTGCACATACATTTAATGCTTTTTTCAAAAAGTTGGTGTCAAACATTCTTTCCTCCCCTTGTTTACTCTTCTAGCCCTGTATTCAAATTATGAAGTAGAGTCACAGCACTTTTCCTTAAACATCTGCTTCCACCAAATATCAGTATGGTCATCAAAAGAGCCTTTGATTTTTGCCAAGTAACAACAAACTGGTGTCTCTCTGTTTCATTATCCTCATTGGGTCACAATGTGCATTTGTCATTTTTACTCATTTATCATTTGATATTTGTTGCTTCCCTGCTGTGCCAGTTTGTACAGTAGGAGATATAAGGTGAATTAAATGATCAGAGTAAAACCTAATTTTGTAGATTCTGACTTGGGCACAATTGATTCTAAATATGAATAAATTTGTACTTAAAAATATTCTAAATATAAATTAACATGTTATAAAAATTGGTTTTTCCAGGTGTATATGTTTTTATGTAATGTTGATCTTTGCTCCATATTAATTCCATTGCTTTATAGCTTCATAAACATTTTCGTAGCCTAGTGGTTAAGAACATGGATTCTAAAAGGACACTGCCTGGATTTGAAACCAAGTTCCATCACTCACACGCTTTGTGATCTAGAGCATGTTACTTAATGCTTCTATGCCTCAGTTTTCTTGAGAGTAAAATGGGTATAATTATATTACCTACCTTGTAGGGTTTAAATGACAATTGATCACTACATATAAAGCACTTAGAACAGTGCCTGGTATATATTAAGTGCCATACAATTATAAATTAAATTTAAACTATACCTTTTTATATTTTGAAATTTTTTTTTAGTATTTACTTTCTATCTAATTGATTTCTTATATTACTTTTTAATTCTTTGAGATAAGAAGTATTTTATTCTAAATTAGGGAACTTTATAAAAAATAATATATATGAATGTAGGCAAAAATGATTCAAATCTATAGCTTCTGTTTTTTGCCCTTTATTATTTGTTAGTCATTTTTTTTTAATGAAAAACTTATTGGAATTTGCTTTTTGTTTATTCTTGTTTTGAGGTGGCATCATTTTTAAGCAATGGATAATTACAGGTTTTTAAGCAATGGATAACTGCACGTTTCAGATTTTCAGACCAGTTAAAGTAGACCATAGGAAAAGGCTCATAACAGGTGCTGGCACACAATTTTGTGTCACTAGATTTAGTTATTTCTTACATTTGTGATAATCTAGTATTAATATTGTAATAATACAGAGTGTTTAGTAGCACTTAACAGTTTACAAAGTAGTTTAATGAGTTTCATTTAAGCCTCAATACAGATAAGAAAACCAGTGCCCACAGGGATTGAGTACATGTTCAGGTCTCTGACTCCACTTATACTACTTTTATCTCTAGCACAGTTGTATTTACTGCCAAATATGAAAATGGAAGCTATAGGATGTAGTATTCTTAAGAAGAGATGGTGTTAAAATAATTAAAAATTTTTGAAAACATAATAGCTCAAAAGATTTAAAAGACTTGATATCCTGTTGGATAATTATGTCTTAAAGTGAGAAAACTAGACCTAGACCTTTTACTAGTTGGATAAAGAATTCTTTCTGGAATTTTTTTATAGAATTGAATTTATAGTTTATAGAATTGCAAAGGTTTAGCCTTAAAAACTTGAATTCTCTTTTGGTCATTGATAAAATGAGGGTATTGGATTGAGTGATCAGTAATATATTTGATTCTCTGACCAGGAAAGTAAGGGAACTCATTATCACCATCTTTCATTATTTAAAGAAATATGATACTCAAGAGCTATTAGAGTTTTTATAAGATGATGGAAAACACTGGGAAACATATTTTAGCCTCAATATGAGGGATAGCTCTAACAAAATTGTCAAAGATGGAATGGATTGCCTCGAAACCTAGCCCTGTTGTTGGAGGGGCTATCAGAAGTAGGGGCTGTGGCAGAGAGTTTAACAACAGTAAAACTAGGTAACTTTGATCCTACCAGTTTTGGAATTCTTTAATTCTGTGTTGAAGTTAGGAAGAGTTAGTTTGGCACATCCATTTTTGTTGATGTTCTTTCATTCATAAACTTGAGGGAAATAATTTCTGAAGAATGATGTGAGATTACATGAGTCACTGTATCTGTAAATGTTTTAAAACATTCAGTAAATCCAAGATAGTAATGTTTCTTCTGTATCTTTCAGTTTCTGCATCTCAGAGTTTCATATTACAACTACTTAAAATTATATAACTACTAAAAGATGAAAAAAGTATGATTTTAGAGTTAAGCTACTACTGTGTTATAGGATATTACAGAATATGAGATGTAATTTGATTTATACCTCTTGCAGCTTTTGCCTCTAAAGTTTGTACTTGTATTTAACACTAATTGTATTTCATTTCAAACCATTTAGATTTGATACATACTTGTGTTTATTGTGTAGCTATCGCATATTAAAGACATGTCGGTGAATCATGTATTGACTGTGTAAATTACTTGAATATTTAACAAATGTAGCAGATATTGCTCATGCAAATTGAATATGGTAAGCTAAAAAACCTAGGTATAGTTTTAATTTCAAATACTTTACTAAGAAAGCAAAAGAAAAATGATAGGCTACACTTAATTGTATTTTAATTTACTCTTATCCTTATTTTCCCCCTTTAATCTTTTGGGTTATTTTCCTGTATCTATTCATTTTTAAACTTTTTTAATGTAGGATGAATAAAGATACTTATTTTACTCTAAGATTCTCTATATTGCATTTTTCAAAACAATAAGATTATCACGGTCAAGTCATTAAGGGGAGAACTCACTTTCTTGATGTCTTAAAACTTGAAAAGAGTGTTTTTTTTAATGCAATAATTTTAAAAGACTTTCTTTTTCAAATTTCAAGAATTAAACAAATTGCTTTATGCATTAATTTCATTCAGCAAATATACATTGTACATTTACTATATACCAGGCATTGTCCTAAGCTCTGGGACTTTGAAGGTGAACAAAACTTCAGGTTTTTAGATTATTGAGGTTAAGAAAGATGTGCTTGTAGTTGACATTTTTCTTGTTGATGGGTGAGCATGTTGTTATAAATGTAAACATAGTTACTCATTGTTCACCATCTCAAAGGTTAAGCCTTTAATTATTTTGGATAAATGTTCTCTCATGTCATTTGATATTAGTTGTATGTGTTCACATGCACTTGATTGATTTGTTTGACTACTAACATATATAATATATATTTTTCTTCCTATTCCAGGCGCCAAGTATAGATGAAAAAGTAGATCTTCATTTTATTGCATTAGTTCATGTAGATGGGCATCTCTATGAATTAGGTAAGAACTTTTAAAATTTATTCTGGGAAGAGAAATTGGAAATAAAAAAGTCTGTATTTATGAAAAACAGGATTATTGATATTTATTGTGTTTACTTAAATTAATTTATTGCCCTATAGCATTGAATTGGCATAATGAAAGTTTTTCATTTAAGACTAGTAAAGAAAAAAATAAAACTTTTCTTTGGTGTTCAAGCAACTTATAATTTAAGAATGTTTGCCTACCACCTTTGCATTTTAGCAAAGTAGTAAAAATCATTCTAGGAAATTCCTGTAAATCACATCAGCAGTCTTTACTAAATTATTGAGATAGTTATCAACATCTACATGAGCCATCTTGATCCTGAAACTAGTTTTAAAACATAGTGTAATATTTATGACTACTTTTTTTTTTTTTTTATTAATCCTCACCCGAGGATATTTTTCCATTAATTTCTAGATAGAGTATAAGGAAGCGAGGCGGGGGGAAGAGAAAGAAACATCAATGTGAGAGAGACACATCGATTGGTTGCCTCCTGCCCGACCCTGACTGGGGCCAGGGATCAAACCTGCAACCCAGGTACGTGCCCTTGACCGGAATTAAACCTTAAGACCCTTTGATCCATGGGCCAGTGCTCTAACCACTGAGCAAAATTGGCCAAGACCATGACTAGTTTTTCATTTGGTAATGGGTATCACTAGTTTTCAGGCTTTTGTACTATCCCTTTGTATTAGGTCTGACTTTTTAAAAGACTGCAGGAATCTATGTTTTCTGGCAACAAACTTCCTAAGTCATATATCAAAGTGTACCCATGATTAATTACTTAGTATTTTGGCCTATACATGCACTTAGCTTTTAAAGCTTTAACTATGGGTAGACTATTTCAGAGACTAGTTGGAGGAGAGCCTCATAATTTTAATTGCTTCATTCAGATAGAGAACTTCTTACGATTCCTTCATAATTGATATAGAGTACTATAGTACTCATGAGTCCTTCTTGTGTTAAAAAACAGCCAAATAAAGAAACAAAAAAGTGAAGTCCTTTTCAATATTAACTTCCCATTTTTATTTTCCTTAACTTATTTAAAGATGAGTTAAAAAATTTTTTAAATTTTTATTACAGTTTGTATTCAATTAAGTATAAAACGTTTGACTGTAAATGTGGTCCATAAAACTTAGATGGCTTTTGTTTGGATTATGACAACAAAATTATACACTTTCTTAAAAAGAAATCACTCTATTAAAGGAGACAGGGAAAGGAAATAACATAGTATTTATAAAAATGTGTACCCCCGATGGTTGTCTTGTATGATTTGAGTAGGAATAAAACTAAAATGAAAAAGAAATTGTTATGGGAGTATATAACAGGCAGAGTATTTCAGAAGATATCCTTTGCTAATTCATTTTATAAAATTTATATAGAGATAAGATGTAACAGTGATTGCGGATTTCAGTTGTGTGACTGATTGCTGGAAACTTCATTTCCACTCTGAATTTTGAATAATAAAGTATAACTAGTAGAAATGGAAATAAAGGGAGTACTGAGACTTACCAGACACATTCTGTTGACTTCAAGGAAGTAGATTTAGAAAAGGCTAGAGAAATGATAAATATGATCCATAACCTGGGACTAAAAAGTAATGATGACTTTCAGATGTCACCATTGATGAGAGACTTAGTGATAGAACAAACAATAACATTGAAAAGATATTTGAGGAAAAAAAAATCTCTGATCATTTCAATGGGAAGCAGAGAGTTGTCTGAAAAACTCAAATTGACTGTTTAGCTAGTAGTAGAAGGAAAGATATATATCAAAGGTAAGCTACATATGAAGAATGGTCCTTTTTTGTACCGTGCCAAGATTAACACAAAATTATTTTAAAATTGGTTTGAAGTAAGAACATCAGAAAAGAAAGGCAGAACTACTCTGGTCTTGTTTGGTTTAGGTATTCTTTAGCAAGAATGAGAAGTATGGCTGATAGAGAATTAGAGCCCTTTGGGTATTATAATCTTTAAATGAGTTAAAGAACTTAAGAGTTCTAAAGAATAGTCATAATCTTTGAGATGTCAGGGGGAAGAAGGACACATACAAGACAAATGAAGATGGGCAGTTGCAAGGGAAATTGACAATAACCCTGATGTAGATTCCTAATAAATTCCGAAGGAATCTTGAGCAAGAGGAGTATTGAGTTAGTGAATAGAAAATTGCAGATGACATGATACTATATATAGATAACCCTCAAAATTCCACCAAAAACTATTAGAACTGACAATTTAGTTAAGTAGCAGGATACAAAATTAATATTCAGAAATCAGTTGCATTTTAATACACAAATAACAAACTATCAGAGAAATTAGGAAAACAATCCCATTTACATAAAATCCCAATTGCATAAAAAAAATTCAATACCTAGGAATAAATTTAACCAAGGAGGTAAAAGACCTGTACTCGGAAAATTGTAAGACATTGAAGAAAGAAATGGAAGAAGATACAAATAAATGGAAGCGTATACTGCACTCATGGACAGGAAAAACTAACTGTTAAAATGTCCATACTACCCAAAGCAATCTAGAGAATCAGTGTGATCCCTGTCAAAATACCAATGGCATATTTCACAGAACCAGAACAAATAATTCTAAAATGCATATGGAACCACAAAGGACCCCAAATAGCCATAGCAAAGTTAGAGGGCTGACGCTACCAGATATCAAACTATACTATAAAGCTATAGTAATCAAAACAGTATGGTACTGGCATAAAAATAGACACATACATCAGTAGAACAGAATAGAGAGCCCAGAAATAAACCCATGCCTCTATGGTCAGTTTATCTATGACAAAGGAGGCAATGGGGTGAAGATAGTCTCTTCAATAAATGGTGTTGGGAAAACTGGACAGATACATGCAAAAAAATGAAACTAGACCACTTTCTTGCACCATATACAAAAATAAACTCAAAATGGATTAAAGACTTAAATATAAGAATTGAAACCATAAAACTTCTAGAAGAAAACATAGGCAGTAAACTCTTTGACATTGCTTTTAGTAATATTTTTTTTGGCTATCTCATTGGGCAAGGGAAAGAAACAAAAAAGTCAACAAATGGGACTACAGCAAACTAAAAAATGTTTGCACAGCAAAGGAAACCATCAACAAAATGAAAAGACAATCTGCTGAATAGAAGATATTCACTAGTGATACAGCCAGTGAGCGATTAATATCCAAAATATATAAAGAACTCATACAACTTGACACCAAAAACAAACAAACACACAAACAAACAAAAATAACAATTCAATTAAAAAATGGGCTGAGGACCTGAACAGAAACTTCTTCAAAGAAGACATACAGGTGACCAAGAGACAAATGAAAATATGCTCAGTGTCACTATCATCAGAAAATGCAAATTAAAACCACAATGAGCTATTGCCTCATATCTGTCAGAATGGCTGTCAGTAAATCAACAAGTGTTGGTGAGGATGTGGAGAAAAGGTATCTCTCATGCACCGTTGGTGGATTGATATGTCAGTCTTACTTAGAAGCCTTCTGATTTAGCTTTTAAAATGAAGAAAGAATTATTTTCATATTTCTGAAGGTAAAACTTGGATTGTAACTTTAAAGAAAAACTGCATATTCTTTTTAGGAAATTAAAACCAATTCCTATTGAATGTATTGGTAATGAATTCTGTTTATGGAGATAATTTAGGCTTTCAAACATGGAAGCAAGGTTCTAATAACTTTTAGTGTTAAAAATATTGCACGGCTGGTGTGGCTCAGTGGTTGAGCTTCAACCCATGCACCAAGAGGTTGCTGGTTCGATTCCTGGTCAGGGCACATGCCCAGGTTGTGGGCCCAATCCCCAGTGGGGGGCATGCAGGTGGCAGCCAGTTGATGTTCTCTCTCATCAATGTTTCTATCTCTCTCTCCTTCTCCCTTTCTCCCTCTCTCAAATCAATAAAGAAAAAAAAATTTTTTTAAATTCATAGGTTGCTCATTTAAAATATTTATTTTAGGACATATTATTTTAAATATCATTTAACTTTTGCTTCGTTGTGAGAAGAGGAAAGTGGAAGTTGAAAGTATGTTATCTTGTACAAACAGCTAAACTTTCAATGGTTTGTCTATGTTTTACAGATGGACGGAAACCATTTCCAATTAACCATGGTGAAACTAGTGATGAAACGTTATTAGAGGTAACAGCAAAACTTGTTGGCCCACTTTAAGTGTTATTAATGTTCTTGTTATCTTTGAAACATCTCTAAAGATCACTTGAATAACATTTTATCTGTATTTGGATACTTTATTGTCCCTGCTCTCTTGGAAAAAATCCAAAAATAAAAATTTGAACTAGTGTTAACCTACTGCAAATAAAGACGTTTTCAGAGCTCTTCGTGTGAACAAGTATCAAATTTGAAAAAGACAAGAATAGTTTTACTCTGGCCATATGGCTTGGTTGGTTGGAGTGTCGTCCTGTACACCAAAAGGTTGCGGGTTTGATTCCTGGTCAGGGCACATACCTAGGATGCGGGTGCGATCCCTGGTTGAGGGGGCATGGAAAAGAAAAAGGCAAGAATCGTTTTGAAAGAGTTGCACACCGTATCCCATATTTCATTAAATTCAAGATACCATCATTTGTGTCTAGATCCTGATTTTAGAGATTTTTAAAAATTTATAAACAAATTATGTGGTTTAGAATCAATGAAATATGTAATTGTCAAGTTAAAAGTTTCTTAAAAGCAATTTAAGGAATACTACTTACTGTACCTTATACTTTTGTACTAAGCTAACTATGCCACGAACTGTTCTTCTGGTATGCTTTAAAGTTATTTTGTTATATGGAAAAAAAGGTGTGCAGTGTAACATTAGTATGAACTAGGAAAATATGAAACACTTATGATTTGTAAGCAAAACACGTTTATAAACTGAAAATTATACATTTTCCCCCCATAGGATGCCATAGAAGTTTGCAAGAAGTTTATGGAACGTGACCCTGATGAACTGAGATTCAATGCTATTGCTCTTTCTGCAGCGTAGAGTGTCCGTAATGGAAACACCAAATACTGTATTATCAGCAACAAAAATTCAATGTCTGCTGCCATACACTAACTCAAAAATTTTGATATTTTCATTAACTTGACTGATTAAACTTTATGTGAATTAACATTGACTTAATCTGTGTTTTATATTATTTTTGTCCCAAATTAAAGCTGCATTTCTTTTCCTCCCTTTCTTTCTTGTGAAGGATTTACCTTGTTTGGTGACTAGCAATAGCTTTCTTATTCTCTTTAAAAATTTTATGGTAGCCCTGCCAGTGTGGCTCCATGGTTGAGCGTCAACCCATGCACAAAGAGGTCGCCGGTTCAATTCCCAGTCAGGGCCCATGCCCGGGTTGTGAGCCCAATCCCAAGTGGGGGGGCATGCAGGAGGCGGCCAGTCGATGTTCTCTCTCATCGATGTTTCTATCTCTCTCTCCCTACTCCCTTCCTTTCTTTCTAAAAATCAATAAAGGGAAAAAAAATTTTTTTTAAATAAAATAAAATTTTTATGGTAAGTTTTGGGACACAGACAAAATTCCACCCACATGGTACGTATGTATAACATATCATATGTGGTAACATTCGTTTAGCAAACATTTGTTGAGCATCTACTTGCAATGAGCTGGACACTGTTCTAGGTGCTGGAGTTACAGCCATGAACACTGTTGACAAGTCTCATAGTCATGGGGCTTATGTTTTTGTGAGAAGAGACAAATAAACACATTAATAAGATACATGCCAATAATAGATGCTATGCAGAAGATTAAAGTTGGATTTGTGTTAGACAGTGACTGAGTGTATACATTAGATGCATTTGTTCAGTGAGAGATGGTGATGGCAAGGTCGTAAAAGTGCAATAGTTCCCCCTTATCTGGGGTTTTGCTTTCAACAGTTTCATTTAGCTGTGGTCAAACACAGTCTGAAAATATTAAATGAAAAATTTCAGAAATAACATCATAAGTTTTAAATTGTGCACCATTATGAGTAGCATGGTGAAACCTCGCACTGCCTGCTCCATCCTGCCTGGACATGAATCATCCCTTTTTGTCCATTGTGTCCATGCTGTTTACACTCTGCCTGTGAGTCACTTAGTAGCCATCTCAGCAGATCCATTGATAGTCATGGTATCTCAGTGCAAGAGTAGTGATGCTGGCAATTCAGATATGCCAAAGAGAATCCATGAAGTGCTTCCTATAAGTGAAAAGGTGTGTACGTATGGGAAAAAACATTATATATATAGTTTGGTACTATCCGCAGTTTCAGGCATCCACTAGGGTCTTGGAACATATGCCCCATGGATAAGGGGAAATATTGTAGTAATTTAGCTAGAGGTCTGTGAGTGGATTCAGGTGTGTTTTGAAGAAGGAAGGGCTTCAGTTGAGTCTGAAAGGATAGGTGGGAGGCAGTGGAAAGGTGGAGGGTACTTACAGAGCTGGGTCAAAACAGGGTTGTGTAATGACAGTGTCCTGTATCATTTTTGGGAGAGTTGGTTACACAGGTGTTTACATTTATCAAAACACATTGAATTAATTGTTCGTTTGAAATCTGTACTTCACTGTATATACATTTTACCTTATGAAAAAATGCGGAGCTGAAATGGGTTGGAATCAGTATAGCTTTTAGAAGAAAGACCAGACTGGTCCAGAATGGAGTTCTGATATAATCGAGTGGAAATGTTTATACTGTACAAGATTCACTGAGTTAATGTAGATCCCTGAGGCAACATGAGGTAAGTGGTATTTTAGGAAAAGTAATAGGGCAATGATTTGCAGAATGGATTAGGTCTTTGTTATTCAAAGTGTGGTTGCATCAGTATTACCTGGGAACTTGTTAGAAGTGAAGAATCTCAGACCCCACCTTAGACCTACTAAATCAGAACCTGAATTTTCAGTAAGATCTCTGAATGAATTGTATGCATATTACATTTGGGGCTCTAATGAGGAAGGTCATTTTGGAAGACATTTAAATGTACCACCTTTCTATGGTGAATATGATTTGAGGTGATAGCAATAAGGATAAAGAAATAATCTGAAACAATTGGATGAACTATGTAGCTGATGCTTTTGTCATGCCAGTTAACAACAAGCTAGTATTCTATTTTGTTACATTGTTTGCATTTGGTATTCATAACTATCATGTATAGTATCTTAAATATTTTAAATATTTCTAGGCAGTTTTCTGCCTGTTGCCCTGCTGGATTTTTCTTGCTATATAATTTCTTAATAGGTCCTTAATGGTGTCTCACTAAGTTTCTCAATGTTTAATATGAAGAATACTAACTTGGCTGACTTAGTGGGCAAGAAGGGGTTGAGATTACCTTTTGAAAACATTGGGTTAAAGTTAATTTTTTAAAAATGCATATAGTGTGGGTGCATTGCAGAACTCAGAGTTGTTTTATTCTATGTACTATATCATTTCTAAACCTTTTATGTAGCAACATTTAGAATGAGCATTCTTTTGCACACACTTGAGGGTGACAGTCCCTTGTGGAATATAAAACTTGAAAATTTTCTTTTGCTTCTCCCTTCTTAAGTTATGTCTAGAATTTTAGTCCCCCAACTCTATTTCCTACAATACTTAGTTTAATCACTTTCTTAAAACTTAGCACTTGTAGAAGAGATTCATTTGTATGGAAACTTGTAGAGAGACACTAAGAGTGATCAACTTGTGGGTCATTTCTGTATATTGCTGTTAATGATCATACTGTTTGAGGCAATGGAACTTAATGAGAACTGAAACTTTAAATGTTTTTGCTTGGACTTTGGGAAATTGACTAAACATCACCTTTTACTGGATGTAATGGTTCGCTTTACATTATTGAGACAGAGGAGCATTTATGAACTCCACAATATTTAACCCCTGATGTTTTCTGTGTTCATTTGTGACTAAAACCTAAGATATCTGTATTCTGTGTAAATCAAGCTTTAACATGTCTTAAGTGGAAACCATCATTAATTCTGTATAAAAATTATTTAAACAAATTTGATTTGTTTGTGTACAGTGTTTATTAGGTAAACTTTGTAATTGGGTTGTATATAACATACAACCTGCTTATTTCATTTAGTGAAAATGTAGTTTAAAAGATTTTCAGCCATTAATGTTTGTCTATAATATAGCTTTCAAAGCAAAGCATCTATAAACTTAAGATTTCTTTAGTGTACTTGTAAGAAAATTGTAAAGAGGCATAGTTTCATTACTTTTTAAACTTTTCTATTTATAGAAATTGATGTCTATTAGGGAAAGCTTATGTGTATGTATATATGTACATTTATACACACATGCAAATACATACACATATACTTGTATTACCTGGGAACTAATATAATGTGCATGCATGTGTACATATATATGTATGTATGTACAGGTATACATATGTACACTCATGCTCACATATATTCATATTTTGAATAGGCAGATAACTTTGGTCCAAATTTTCTGTGTATTATTTAAACCTTAGACTAAAAGTTAAGGTAAAACTGATATCAGACAAAATGGGGGGTCCTTTTCCAGAGAGAGAGAATTTTCTGAGACACGGGAAAATGAGTGATTTTTATTTGCATGGAAGTAAATCCCTGTGTTTCCAAAGTCCCATTTCCCTTAGTCCAGTCATAGAAGACGTGTAGCTGGGGTTTCAGTAAAGCTGGAAGCAAAGCCACTGCAGAGTTTCCTTTCCATGTTGCAGTCAGGTCCAGTAGCATCAGGCTACTTGCAGTCCATTAGTCCATTGTGTGTGGGGTGCGCATGGCCGTGGGCCACATGGGGGAATGCCAGGCAGCCAAGTGCAAGCCATGAGCCATCATGCCAAGAGGAACCAAGAGCCCAAGAGAGCAAGCTTCTTTGTTCAGGGAATTAAGTATCCCAAATTTCCTCACCCTGGCAGTGGCCACGCCCATTCTGGCCAACCATCTCTGTCTCCAGGTGTGAATGACAGGCAAGTACCTTCCCTATGTCATCCCAACTTGACTGGACATGCGTCTGTCTTCCTTTTGTTGGACCCCTGGAGAGTATAAAGTTGTAGCATCCTGGTGAAGCTGTCTAAATTACATGCCTATCAAGTATGGCCTTCCCTTGGATCTGTTCCTGTTATTAATAACTAGTTAATTACAGCAGTATCAAAACCACTTTGTAAAGTGTGTAACCATTTTAAATGGTTTTTAGAGCTAATTTAGAAGACTTTGTATACACATACTAAAGTTTAATAATAAAAAAATATATTTTTACTGATTTTTTAGAGAGAAAGGAAGGGAGAGAGATAGAAACATCAATCTGCTGCCTCCTGCATGACCCCCACTGGGGATGGAGCCCATAACCCAGGCATGTTTCCTGACCGGGAATCGAACCAGGACCTCTCAGTCCATGGGGCAACGCTCAATCCACTGAGCCACACCAGCCGGGCTTAATAGTTAATATTTTTAACATAAGATTCTGGGGTATGATCTTAAAATGAAGTCCCTTGTGCTCTCAACAAAATTACAACTGAAAACCAAGTGTAGAACGTGCTGAGTTTCCAGATCGCAGAAAGGAAGTTTTATCGGGTTGGCTTCTCTTGGTTTCCGACTTTCGGCCTCTGCAGCGCGCCGACTGTGGTGCTGCCGAAGGCCCAGTGTCCTGGAAGGCATTTGTTTTCTTGGTGCCAAAGGTGTCAGTTGATCAGATCAGTCTACCAGGCCTTAGTTTCCCGTTATGTTCTTACTTGTTTTACTTTTGAATGAAAGTTACTCTAAATCTTTCTCTTCACTTCTTTGTTTAGGAGAGTGATTCTGAACCTGTCTGTTGCTTGATAGGTGAGAGTCCCAAGTATGACATTTCCACAGTCCACTAGATAGTCTATGGGAGGTTGTGTAGCCATTGGTGTAACGTGACAGCGAGATAACCAGAGACGCACAGCCGAATTGTAAAGGAGCCCTTTATTTCCCGGCGGGCTGCGGAGGGCACAGTCTCTCCTCAGATCAGCAGCCCTGGTTCTTCTTGCTCATCCCATTTTAAAGACAGAAGCCCCCTCCTCCTCTTGCCCCTGCCTCAGGTGACCAGTACAATAGTGGGGACAGAGATTACAGAAGTCAAAATTGGCATTATTCACCGATGATGGCACAAGTACTTGCAAATACCTGCAAATACCTATACTCAGGAAACTGCAAATGCCTCCCAATTCATGGGGCAACTATAATCTTAGGCAAAATTCCTTTACTTCTAGGGATAATTAACCTATTATTGGAAGAATATCTAGGAAGGTCTACTGATGATAAAAATGGAGTCATTTAGTTGCCTTAGCTAAGGGGCCTACATAAAAATGGAATCTAGTCGCCTTAGCCTCGGGACCCAGATCACCATAACGGCTATATATTATGAGCATTTTCTTACTGTCTAATTAATAAGGTGGTTGGTAATCTTTGGTTTATTGGCATTAAATTTACATAACCTTTACTGAAAGCTATTTTGCAGAATGGATTATTTAATTTAAAATGCTTAGAAATATATAATAAAATCTTTTTAATCTATAAGACAGATATGAGTATAAATTGAATAACTTAAAAAGCTACGTGGTCAAGAATGAACTCAAATGATATGAATGACACATTTGATTCTCTGTGCCCTCTATCAACATGTAAACAAAATTGGTATTTAAGTTATGTTCAATAGTATATCCTTTAAGAGTTGAAAGGATAAGATCTCTGTCCTACACATGTTCTGTGAGAATAAGATGAAAATAAATTGCTTGAGGCTTTATTTGTATGCTAAACATGAAAGACTTGAAGCACACACATGCAAAGGTTGTAAATTAGGCTATTCTTAAAGAATGTTGTAAAACCTGTCTGATGAAAAGTTGCGTTGCATACTGAGAGTTTAACCACCTGTGGTAGAAGATGACAAAAGACTGCATTTGAATTTTCCTTTAGGGCTAAGCAGTAGAAAGTTACTTTTCCTATCTGCCCTGAATACAAATAAATATTTGAATCCTGAAGTTTCCTCCTTTCCACCCCCAGTACAGAAGTATGCACCATTGATAATAGTGTACAGAGTTAATGGAGATGTTACATTGTTCATATTTTTTACCATTGAGACCAACGCATGATATTTCATAGTCTGGGTACAATGAGAAGATGCATGCTTTTGTCCAGCCCATGTGGCTCAGTGGTTGAGCATCAACCCATGCACCAAGAGGTCGCCGGTTCGACTCCTGGTCAGGACATATGCTGGAGCTGTGGCCCCGATCCCCATTGGGGGGCATGCAATGTTCTCAATGAGAGAGAACATTGATTTCTATCTTTCTCTCCCTCTCCCTTCCTCTCTCTCTCTAAAATAAATAAAGGAAAATTTTTTTAAATAAATAAAAGATGCATGCTTTTGATAAATTGATATGTTTTATAAACAAAATGCAAATGCCTTAAATATTTCTTCATTTTAATATGATAAAAATAACTGCTCTTATAGCCATATTGTGGTATGGCTTAATAATCAGGTACATATGAAGTATTCAAGATAAGAGCACAACAGTACTGATTTTAAGAACTGTAGAAAATGGCACTTAGGGGCAAAATAAACAGAGAAAGAATTAACAGCCAGCTGTTCGCTGATTTTGCCTTGCTCGTTCCCATTTTCAGGAGACAAGAACATGTACCTCAACTGCTACAAGTATTTTAGTGAATCCTTTTGATTTTTCAGGGCTAGTGACCATCTGTGGTTTCCTTACTCTGTGTGGAATGCCTAGAGAAAGTGATGTCTTTAGTTAAATTAATAAGACATGTCAACCTAAGAAACATCCAATTGTCGGGAAGCAAAATCTCAACAGATTGAGAAAATGTTCTTGAAAAATGGCAGTTATACCACTTATTTTAAACATCACAATCAAAGGGGAAGGCATAAGGGGGTTACATGACATTCATTGTGATAGATTAGGGAGAAAGCCAAGCGGGGAGCTGTGGTGGAATCTCTGGGATTGGATAAAAAGTGAAATGAATAGACACATACTTCTTTTACATTTATGGCTTTAGGATAGTTAACAGTCAACACTGAGGGGATTTGTGGTCTCTGCTCAGGTGCTTGGTTGTGCCCTGAGGGGTCCGGAAAAGAAAGGGGAAATTAGCCTATTTCAAAGGTTTGTTATTCTAGATGCAAAAGACAATAGACAGGCTCAATTAAGATAAAGATTGACGCCCTGGCCGGTTTGGCTCAGCAGTTGGAGCATCGTCGGCCTGCGGACCAGAGAGTCCCGGGTTCAGTTCCTGCTAGGGGCACGTACCAAAAAAAAAAAAAGATAAAGATTGACCTTTGTCAGGGAAGATACTGGTCCAGGATGTGACTACCTGCCATCCTTAGAAAGTTTTAATTTGAGACCCTTCATTGTGATTACTTTCCCTCTCTGAGTTTGTAAGGCCACCATGCAGGCCTCCCCTGAGCTTGTCAGGTTTAGTCTGTGGCCCCTTTTTTGTTCATACTTAGGAGAGAAATGCTTAGGCAAATTTAATCATATCCCCCTGATATTAATTCTATAGTTGATAGCTATGTAGATATTAGGAACTTGTTGAGCAACTAACCTGGTTTTAAAATGGAATCCAGTTGTTCTTAATATTTTTGGTCTCAGGACCCTCTAAACATTCTTTTTTAAAAAATATTTTTTTCTTTATTGATTTTAGAGAGAGGAAGAGAGGAGAGATAGAAGCATCGATGAGAGAGAACATCAATTGGCCGCCTCCTGCATGCCCCCCACTGGGGATTGGGCCCACAACCTGGGCATGTGCCCTGACCAGGAATTGAACTGGCGACCTCTTAGTGCATGGGTCGATGCTCAACCACTGAGCCACACTGACTGGGCATGAACATTATTAAAAATTATTGAGGAGACAAGAAACTTTTGTAGGGGTGCTATCTGTTGATCCGTATTAGAGATTAAAGCATTTAGAAAATATGTATTGAGTCATGTAAAAATAAATCACATGAATAATATTTTTATAAAAACTACTATTACTATTTTGTTTTAAAAGTGAGAAGAGTAGCATTATTTTACATTTTTGCAAAATCTCTTTAATATCCAACGTATGGAAGATAGCTGGATCCTCTATCTCATAGTCAACAACAAGTGCTTACCAAAGGCAAATTAGGGAGTCAGTGGTGATCTATGTCAAAACAATTTTGGAGATAGTTGGTTGAAGTCTAGGACCATGTCTCTTGCATATCACTTTATCCTCAGATCTGATACAGTGCTCGGCATACAATAGGGGTCAGATGATATTGCACAGGTAATTATACTGCGGTGGGTTGAGATGTGAACAGGCAGTCAAGATATGGATTCAGGGAGTACAGACACCCCCTTAAGGTACCTGACTGAGAAAAGGAGAGAAATAAGATCATAGCTGGGTGGGGGACAAAATCAGCAGAAGACTATTTTTTAAATCCTCACTTGAGGATATTTTCCCATTGATTTTTAGATAGTGTGGAAGTGGAAAGGAAGGAGGGAGAGAAAGAGAGAGAAACATCAGTGTGGGAGAGAAACCAATTGGTTGCCTCCCCCACGACCCTGACTGGTGCCAGAGGTCGAACCTGCAAACGAAATGTGTGCCCTTGACCAGGAATTGAGCCCAAGGCCTTTCAGTCTGTGGGTCGACACTAATTACTGAGCCAAACTGGCCAGGGCCAGCAGAGGGCTTTTAAAAGAGCATTCCAATGTGAGAAATGAAGAAAAACCTACTGGGAAAAATTGAGAATACAGGAAAGAAATGGGGTAATTAAGAGACTCAAGGTAGGGGGAAGATATGCAACATCTAGCAGAACATTTTCAACTTTAATGAGCAAATGAGATCCCAGATCTTGTTAAAATGCAGATTCTAATTCAGCCATTAGGTGTGGGGCCCGAGATTGTGCATTTCTAAAGCACCCAGGCTGCTGGTCAGAGGACCCCACTTTGAGTAGAGAGATTCTAGAACCCAGATGAAGAGGTGAACCTTGGGCAAGAGAAGTAGACAGCTTTGAATTTGGAGATCCTGGCTGATGGAACTTTTTAAGAGAGAACATTTTTTCTACCACCAATTAGTATTATTTCCTCTTAAGTGGCTACTTTATGAAAATTACTACACTAGAACACGTCTGGCCTTGGTAATTTAGAATTTCTGTGTTCCCACAATGCTTGATTGATAGTACAATACTGAAGTTATAGTGGTTCTGATACCGTTGTAATAAATCCAGCTATTAATTAACTGGAAAGGAGCAAAGGGAAAGCCAAATAGATGCACACCCAGTAAAGTCTGGGTGAAATAGGGAAGGTACTTGCCAGTCACACCTGGGAGCAGGTCATCAGCCAGAGTAGGCATGGCCACTGCAAGTGTGGGAAAATTTAAGACACTTAAGCTCCTAAACAAAGGAGTTCTCTCTCTTGTCTCTTGCTTGCTCGTGCCTGACTCCTGGCCTGTGGGGCTCTCAAGCTCCCCTGCATTTGCTCACATGGCCATGTGGACCCCACACACAATGGACTGATGGACTATAACTAGCCTAATGCTATACTGGACCCAGCTCCACCATGGAACAGAAACTTTGGACACTGGCTCTGCTTCTAGCTCTGCTGAATCCCCCGCTGCACCTCTTCCAGGACTGGACCAAGCAAAATGGGACTTTAGAAACCCAAGAATGTAATTCTACACAAATAAAGCTTTCTACCATATCTCATCATCCCATGGTGGTATCCGGAAATGCTTATTCCAGCAGTACCTCAAGAACCCCACTCCCACTCCCAGTAGAGAAATTCCTTCCGTGCGTTTCTCCAACAGCAGTTCCACAAAAACAAAAGACAGTATCAGGTTCTCTAAGAATTATCTAAATATCATTGCTTCATGAACAGAGCTCAGACTTTGGTTTTAGACATGGTTTGATTTTGGCTCTGACTCTGAGTGACCTTGGGCAAATGATTAATGCCTTAAGTAAAAGTACTCTTTCGCAGGTTTTGGGGTGAGAATTATAAATGTAGTACACAAAAGCCAGAGTGCAAAAATGGTAACTATAATTATCACAGTCACTCCAAGAAATAAGCTGTATTGAACATAATTTCAAAGTTTGTTTCATGAATCATCAGATTCACTTAATTTTCTAAGGAATTTAAATAAGAAGATGGAATGAATAGATGCCATTTTATTTTCATACACAAGGGAACTGTGCATATTTTTTCTGTAACTCAGAAATGGTTTAAGTTTTTTAAAAATCTCAAAATAGCTGAAGTTAGCAGACATGCAATTTAGCAAGGATGATTGGAATTTTCGTCTTTCCTGTAATAATACTATACTGAAGCACTCTACTCTTTAGGAAAACATTTTTATCTGAATCTTCTACTCTTGGGGGCCAAGAATGCTGTTTTTCTTTTTTATTGCTATGTTTATAGAATTTAAATAACTCTGAGCAATTATTTTAGAATTTCAAGTTATTATTTCTATTCACGCTTCCTTTACAGCTACTTGAATTTTGATGAATTTCAGTACAGTGCTAGAGTGGCAAAACCAGGTCAAGTAAGTTCAATATGTGGTTATGGTATAAACCTATTTTAATTTTTATTGCTACTGCTATAAAAAATAAATATGTACAATATTTCTTCTTCTTTTTTTTAAATATGTTTTTATTGTGTTGAGAGAGAGAGAGACATCAATGGACTGCCTGCACACCCCCTACTGGGAATCATGCCCACAACCAGGGCATGTGCCCTGACAGGAATCAAACCAGCAACCTCTCAGTTCATGGGACTAAGTTCAACCAACTGAGCCACACCGGCCAGGGCACAATATTTCTACTTTTTATAGTTGGATTTCCTATGCTAAGAAAAGACCTTTGAGTTCTGGAAAGAGGTAGCAACTGATCAGTGCCCATGTCTGGGTTTGTGTGGGCTGGCTGTATCTCAGGGAAGGATCCAGCAGCACAGAAGGTAATAGTTCTCTGACTACTATATTGTTGCTTTGAAAGCAATAATGCATAATGTCTCCATGTGGCTTTCTTCAGGAACATGTGCAGATAGGAAAAGAGAAGGTAGGTAGGAGGTTAAGAAGTATATTAAGATATAATTGAAGTCCATTTTGTAGAGTATCCTCAGCAATATTTAACTCCAGTTGAGATCAAATTTAGTCCATTTTGCAGAGTATCCTCAGGCATATTTAACCTGAACTTATATTGTCAGTAGCTACAATATTAAAAATATTTAGTCCTCTTTTATCAAATTTGTAATCATTAGGATTGTTGATCTCTTGCATTGATAGAATATGCCTAGGTGGTGGGAGATACTAAGAGAGCATAAGGCTACAGTTCAATACCAAGAAGACAAACAACCCAATTAAAAAATGGGCAAAGGACCTGAATAGACACTTCTCCAAAAAGGACAGACAGATGACCAATAGACGAAAAAATGCTCAAAGTCACTAATTATCAGAAAAATGCAAATTAAAACCACAATGAGATATCACCTCACATCTGTCAGAATGGCGATCATCAATAAATCAACAAACAACAAGTATTGGCGAGGATGTGGAGAAAAGGGAACCCTAGTGCACTGTTGGTGAGAATGCAGATTGGTGTAGCCACTGTGGAAAACAGTACAGAGTTTCCTCAAACAATTAAAAATGGAAGTGTATTTTGACCCAACAATCCCATTTTTGGAAAATACCCGAAGAAACCCAAAGCATCAATCAGAAAAAAATATATGCACCTCTATGTTTATTGAAGCATTGTTTACAATAGCCAAGATTTGGGAACCACTCAAGTGTCCGTCAGTAGATGAGTAGATAAAAAAACTGTGTACAGCCTGGTCGATGTGGCTCAGTGGACTGAGTGTCATCCCATGGACTGAGAGGTCCCAGTTCAATTCCCGGTCAGAGCACATGCCCAAGTTGCGGGCTCAATCCCCAGTAGGGGGTGTGCAGGAGGCTGATCAATGTTTCTCACATCAATGTTTCTATCTCTCTCTCCAAAAAATCAATAAAAACATATTTAAAAAAAACTGTGGTATATTTACGCAATGGAATACTACTTGGCCATTAAATAGAAGGACCTCTTACCTTTTGCAATATCATGGATGGACCTGGAGATTATAATGCTAAGTGAAATAAACCAGTCAGAGAAAGACAAATACCATATAATCTCACTTATATGTGGAATCTAATGAGCAAAATAAACTTGCAAACAAAATAGAAACAGAGGTACGGATACATGGAACAGACTGACAGCTGTCAGAGGGGAGGAGGTGGGGCTGGATGAAAGAAGGTGAAAGGATTAAGCAAAAAAGCATGTATATATAGCACATAGACACAGACAACAATGTGGTAATAGCCAGAGGGAAAAGAGGGTAAGGTGTAGGTGCAGGTGGGCAAAGGGGGAATAAATGAGGACAGAAAGAGACTTGGCTTGGGGTGATGGGCACACAATGCCGTGTGCAGATGATGTTTTGTTGAGTTGTATACTTGCAACCTGTATGGTTTTGCATACCAATGTCACCACAATAAATTCAATAAAAAAAAAAAAAAAAAGAGAGAGAACATAAAGCATATTGTTCTTTGTAAGATGGTTTCACATACAAAGTGGTACTGTTATTGGTGGAAGTGGGGTATCCCTTTCCCCACTGAGTGCTAGGGGGTGGTGTTCTTACAATATCTTGAGAAAAAGAATTTTCTGAGACTCCCACAGGAGGATGAGTGATTTTTATTTGCTTGGAATTATGTCCCTGGGTTTCCAAAGTCCATTTCCCTTAATCCAATCCTGGAAGAAATGCAGCTGGGGATTCAGTAGAGCTAGAAGCAAAGCCAGTGTCCAAAGTTTCCATTCCATATATATATGTATTTTTTAAAAAATCCTCACCCAAGGATATCTTTCCATTTATCTTCAGATAGAGTGGGAGGGAGGGAGAGAGAGAGAGAAACATCAATGTGAGAGAGACACATTGACTGGTTGCCTCCCACATGACCCCAACCAAGGCCGGGGACGGAACTGCTACCGAAGTATGTACCCTTGACTGGAATTGAACTTGCAACTCTTCAGTCTATGGGCTGACGCTCTAACTACTGAGCCAAACCGGCCAGGGCCCGTTCCATATTGGAATTGGGTCCGGTACAGCATCAAGCTAGTTGCAGTCCATTAGTCTCTTGTGTGGGGTCCACATGGCCATGAGCCATGTGGGCGAATGCAGGAGAGCAGGGGTATGAGAGTGATCAAGAGAAGACCAAGAGAGCCAGGAACCAAGAGCACAGACTTCTTTGTTTGGATTAAATATCTCAAATCTTCCTATGCTTGTGGTGGCCACACCTACTCTGGCCAATGACCTGTTCCCAGGTCAAATACCTTCCCTATTTCACCCAGACTTGACTGGGCATGTGTCTATTCTCTCCCATCCAGTCCCTTCCCACAGGGATCGGCAGGGGGAATAGACCAGTGGCTCCCTGGGGAGTGTTAAACTGCAGCTTCCTGGCAAAGCTGCCCAAGTGACACGCCCATAATATTTGGCCTTCCCTTGGATCCTTTCCTGTTATTAATAACTAGGTTAATTACAATGGTATCAGTAAAGGCATGGAGAAATGTCTACCAAGCTACTCAAAGCCAGTTTTAGTTTTGGTTTGTGGGCCCAGTATTATTAAGTAACTACTGGAGTTTGCTTTGAAAAGTTTTTCCTCATTCCTTCTCTAAATGTTACTGTTCTGCAAGTACTACTTTCATAATTCATGTTCCTGCTCTATTCATGCTTTTACGAGCTTTAAGAATTAAAAGCCTAGCCCTGGACGGTTTGGCTCAGTGGTTGGAGCGTCAGCCCTCAGACTGAAGAGTCTCAGGTTCAATTCCCGGTCAAGGGCCCAGTACCTGGGTTGCAGGTTTGATTCCCAGCCCCGGTTGGGGAGCATGTAGGAGGCAACCAATCGATGTGTCTCTCACCCGCCCCCCCTACTTCCACTCTATCTAAAAATCAATGGAAAAATATCCTCGGGTGAAAATTAACATTAATTAATTAATTAATTAATTAATTAATTAATTAATTAAAAGCTCAGGGCTCTTTTCAAAGGGACCAAACTAGAAATCGATGCTTATGGTGGGTGCTGTGTTGATTTATAACCCTTCTGCTAACTTGATATGTGATCTGTTCTACAGATTTGGCAGTAACCATGGAGGATACTAGCGTCTGATTTGAAAATTTAGTTATGCATAAGAAGAGTTTACTTTCTCCCACTGTGTTAGCTGAAAATGTCAGGATACCAATTAAAAACAGATCTGAAAATTAATAACTTCTACTCTTTTAATTTAGTATCCAATATACTTGTTGTGGTCACTAGCCTTTAATGACTAAAACACTTCTTTCATTAAAAATTTTTCTGGCATGAAATATTTCTGTAAAGATTAATTTGTTTTACAAATTAAAATGAAAGATTAACTTTACATTGCAATTATTTTGAAAATGGTATGAAATTCTATAAGCCTCTATAACAGCAAAAATAATCTTAAGTGTCTCTAAAATTGGAATTAAACAAGATATTTTTAGCATTTTATTGAGCACATGTTTGTGTTTTACTTTTTCGGGAGCAGCATTTACGTAGCTTTGTATTTTTGCTACCTAGCACAGTGCTTTGCAAACTCAGTGAATATCTGTTGTTTCACAATAAATATTTTTTGATTACTTAATTTTTATTTTCCCCCCATGTTAATGTTATAGCTTTCTCAGTCATGATTTTTTACACACATATAAATTTGGAGATTCACAGAAACCCTGGAGGGCCTATTCCCATTAAGGTAATTTTTTTCTATAATTTCTTAGGAAGAACGAAAAAGTCAAAACATTTTTTAATAATTAAATTGGTCATTTATTTTAGGTGTCATCAAGTAAAATTTTTGTTTCAAAATGATGAAAACCTTGGCCATTGAAGTTTACCAATTTAGATTTGTTTTATAAAACCACATCTTATATTATAGGAAAGTGACAATCTGAGTGTGGTGTAATTAGGAATAAGAATTTGGAAAGGGAAGTTATGGGTCAATAGAACTCTTCCCACCCCATTCCACCACTAGGAGAATGAAGTCACTTCATAAATGCAGATAATACCCAGTTGTCTCAGGGTATTCCTAATCTTTGACCCTTTGGAGTTAGTCGTCTCCTTTAATTGTCTAATAGAATGCTTTGAATGACAATTTCAGACTTCCCCCAAATACCTCCAAGGATTCTCAAGAGCATACAAATCTCCTGCCATCTCTGGTTCAGTCGCACGCTTCTGCTGAATTCTCAATTTTTGTTTCGGTCTCTCACATGTGACAGACATCGACCCCGCCCTGGTTGCACTTTGCTTAATGCCATTGTTAACACACCCTCCAAGGCACTACTGAATATAAAGCTATGTATCTAACTTTACTGAAGGTCCCCACATTTCAGGAGAGAATAGAATATAGCCATGTCCACTACTACCACACACCTATACTTTGAATATAACTATTTCTGGAATCTGAAGCAAAAAGGTAAACCCTTGGTAGGTATACCCAGCTTCCTTGCCTTTCTGCCCCCATCTGCCCTGCTCTCATTTGTTAGAGAGAGCACCTTGTATATATATTTCACAGGGCCAATATCTACTCTATTTTAAGAATCTTTTCACCACTACTTACAGGAGTTGGTTTGTTTTAGGACTCATTAGACACCCTCAGATACAGGACTGCACACTGGAGTACATTTTCCGCAGTCTGAGTTGTCGAAATGGCAAAGATGGTGGAATATACCTACGCAGGACAGTACGGGATGGCTGGTGTCATGACAGATGGTGTTTATGTGGAGGCTTCGAGTCCAGTAGGAAGTAATCATGATGTCCGTTGATCTCCTCTGGGTGCCTTTAGATAAAACACACACTCATGTCCAGCTAGTGTGGCTCAATGGTTGAGCACTGACCCATAGACCAAGAGGTCACTGGTTCGATTCCTGGTCAGGGCACATGCTCCCAGTGGGGAGCATGCAGGAGGCAGCCAATCAATGTTTCTATCTCATTGATATTTCTATCTCTCTCTCCCTCTCCCTCTCCCTTCCTCTCTCTCTAAAAATCAATAAAAATATATTAAAAAGAAAAAATGCACACACACAAAATCTTCAAGATCAAACAATTATTCTCAGGGACTGGACAATCTAACTCCATGTTAAAGGAGGGAAACAAGTCTTAAAGGCTGTATATCTTGCAAAAAAATATTTCCTGTTCAAAACGAATAACCTTTTATATTTTACACAGCCAAGCTTCAGGCCTGTTCCACCCATACTCTTCTGATTATCTAGACTTGGTGGAGAGGACTTTCTCTGCAGAAATAAAATGGAGCTGATTATAATACTTCTTCAAATAACACAGCCATATCACTACCTTTAACTATTCAAAGAGCCAACAGAAGAAGAGAAGAAGAGATGTGTAATATGTGGGCATGTGTGTGTGAGTGTGTGTGTGGCCTTGATCCACGTGGAAGTCTTAGGCAGAATTTGCTCCTGGTTCATTTTCTCAGTAAACAGAAATGCAGCGGTACATAGACATCTTCTCTCTCTGTCTCAAGAAAGTCTCAATGTCATGGATTAAAAAAAAAATCAGTTACATGGGACTGAAACAGTTTGGCCTGACTGGTCTATTTCTGTCCACAGGGATTAAAGAAGTTTATAGTAGAGTCATGGATGGGGCATTCTTAGTGTAAGAACTCCTGGGAGACTTTGACGGTGTACCTCAGAGACCATCCGGTTTTGTTCATGATTCTTGTGCACGTTCTAGACTGATGCCCACATTCAAGGAAACCCATCACCTGGTTTCATGCAGAACCTTTTGACTGGGCTGGGTCCAACGCTGGCCTCTCTCGTGATTATTTCCAAGCCTCCGGGGAGCACCAGACCCGTTTCTGACAGATGGAGACTGGGTGGCCATACTCGACTCTGAAGAACAGTCATGGCTGTCGGCAAGGTCTCTTCATTCCGCATGAAGGTGAAAGTGAGGCTGGTTAGACGTTACAACCAGGCCCAGACCAGTCCCAGCAGTAAACGTGGGAGCACAGCTTGGGTCCTTTGTTTCCAGGCCAGTCCATTCTGTAGTTCTTGAATCCTTTTCTTTTTAAAGCTAATATACAGAGGTGAGCAGAAGTAGTTTAACAATAATAACAGATAATTCAAAAATTAATAAATAAATAATAATACAAGAATAAACTCTGTTTCACGTACTCACAACTGTAAACCTACTTTTACCCACCTCTGTATTGTTGGTACCATCCAGTATTCACAAACTAGGAATAATGAGGGGATTACTTGAAATGCGTACTTTTAGCTCTGACTGGTTTGGCCCAGTGTTAGAGTGTTGACCTACAGACCAAGGGTCACAGGTTTGATCCCTGGCCTGGGAGGTAATCAATCGATGTGTCTCTCACATTGATGTTTCTCTCTCTCCCTCTCTCTCTCTCTCTCTCTCTCTCTCTCTCTCTCTCTTTCTCTCTCTCTCTCTCCCTTCCTCCCTCTCTATCTAAAAATCAGTGGAAAAATATCCTCAGGTGAGGATGAACAAACAACAAAAAAATTTGTACTTAACTTTCAGCAGTTTCCTGTAATGGATGGGCTGTTTCCTTTCTGTGTCCAATTTCAAAATGTAAACAAAAATGGCTATTACCATTTTAAAGTATCAATAAAAGAGTGAACACTGTGCTTAATTTTTTTCCTGATTTTTTTTTAGCAGAACAATTTGAACAGATAGTAAGGTTGTTGCATTTTTTCAAGTAAACAACCTTAATGAGAGGTCAGGTAGACCTTCTATCCCAAAACAGAAAAGCACAAAGAAAAAAATAAGTTTTAAAGAAGTCTGGGCTTGACTATTATTATCTTTGATTATCATTACTAAAGATATCCTTTCAGGGAAAATACAGAGTTTGTTTTACTCATTTCACTGGGCTTCAGGAAGAAAAGTTTAGTAAACACATATTCTCTCCTTTCCTGGACGCCCCAATAGTTTACTTTACAGCTAATTCTAGGGTGAGTCCCTTTGATCTCACTGCTATCACTTAAAAGAATTATAGTGTGGTTTTACAATTCTGGCTAGAATGCAGGACCTCACCAAAAAAAAGTCTTAGGTTTTATGTTAAATAATTTGAGTTCAATGATAGGAAACTTTTCTACATGTTGAAAAACAAAACAAAACAACCCAAACCCCCCAAGATCTGTACAGTAGGAAGAAAATAACCAACTGCTGTTCAAATTATGGGTTTGGTTCCATGTTTTGAAAGTTACCATCTCAGCTGATCTCGTAATGAGATGTCTGAGTACACAGAGGGAAGGTGGATGAGAACCAAGGGCTTCTTGTCTATCCCCTCTTGGTTAACCATCCAGCAGATTCAGAAGACAAATTTAGGACCTGGGTCTTCATCCACTGAGCAAAGCACTCATCATCGTCCCAAGGCTATACTGAAAATGCCCCCAAAGTTTGTCTGCCTGTTGGGAGAGTGGTAAAACATGGATTCACCTTGTTTTTATTCCCCTTCTGCTTCCTGGAACATCTGCATTCCCCACTCTTATCTTCATTTCTTAATCATTTGGCTTCTTTTTTCTCTCTGGCTTGTACTTCCAAATATGGAATTGAATCTACCTGGTTGAATATCATTATGTAAGTACTGAGAACGCCGTAATCCTCTAATAACTAACACTGAAGGATGTATCTTTGTAAATAGAGATGGGGGAATTAAGACTTTATTATTATATATGTATATTCTTTTTTGTTTACATCAACTTTTACTTATTTTTTTCCCACTTTATTAAGATATAATTGACATATAACATTGTGTGTAAGTTTAAGGTGCGCAACGTGATCATTTGATGTTCATATAATTGCAAAATAATCACTACAATAAGGTGAGTTAACACTTCCATCACTTCACCTAATTACCAGTTTTTCTTTTTTGTGTGGTGATAACACTGAAGATCTACTCTTTTAGCAACTTTCAAGTATATCACACAGTATTGTTATAGTTACCATTCTCTACATTAGATCCCTAGAACTTATCTTTTTTGTTGTTGTTGTTGTTGTTAATCCTTACCTGAGGATATTTTTCCATTGATTTTTAGATAGGGTGGGAGGGAGGGAAGGAGAGAGAAACATCTATGTAAGAGAGACACGTCGATTGGTTGCCTCCCGCACAGCCCCAGGACTGGGGATCAAACCTGCAACCCTTCAGTCCTTGGGTCAACGCTCCAACTGCTGACCAAACTGGCCAGGGCCCCAGAACTTACACCTGAAAGTCTGTACCCTTTGACCAGGGTCTTTTCATTTCCCCCACCCTAGACCCTGGAAACCACCATTCTACTTCTGTTTCTGTAAGTTTGGCTTTTTAATTTGTTTTTTATTATTTTTATTTTAAAATATGTTTTTATTGCATTTTTAGAGAGAGAGGAAGGGAGAGAGAGATAGAAACACTGATGTGAGAGAGAAACACTGATTGGCTGCCTCTTGCATACTCCCTTCTGGGGGTCAAGCCTGAAACCCAGGCATGTGCCCTGAGCGGGAATCGAACTGGGACCTCTCAGTCCATGGGACGATCCTCAGTCCACTGAGCCACACTGGCCGGGCAGTTTGGCTTTTTTAGATTCCACATATAAGTTGGAACATACACTATTTTTTTTTTTATTAATATGTTTTTTATTGATTTTTAGAGAAAGAGGAAGGGAGAGGGAGAGAGAGATAGAGACATCAATGAGAAACATTGATGAGAGAGAACATTGACTGGCTGCCTCCTGCACGCCCCCCACTGGGGCTGGAGCCCACAACCCAGGCATCTGCCCTGACTGGAAATCTAACTGGCGACCTCTTGGTGCATGGGTCGTTGCTCAGTCACTGAGCCACACTAGCTGGGCACAGTATTTGTTTTTGTCTGACTTATTTCACTTAGTGTAATGCTCTCAAGGTCCATCCATGTCGTCCAAAAGGCAGGATTTCCTTATTTTTGTAATGGCTAAATAATATTGCTGTGTGTGTGTATGTGTGTGTGTGAGGTTTTCTTTATCAATTCATCTGTTGTTGTATGCTTAGGTTGTTTCTACGTCTCAACAATTGTAAACAATGCTGCAGTGAACATGGGATTGCAGATACTCTTCAAGGCAGTGATTTCGTTTCCCAGAGGTGAAATTGCTGGATCATATGGTAGTTTCATTTTTAATTTTTTGAAGAAACTTCATACTGTTTTCAACAGTGGCTGTACCAACTTACATTCCCATCAACAGCGCACAAGGGTTCACTTTTCTCCACATCTTCATCAACAGTTGTTATATCCTGTCTTTTTTGAAAATAGCCATTCTAACAGGTGTAAGGCGGTATCCCATCGTGGTTTTGATTTGCAGTTCCCTGATGGTAGGTGATGGTGAGCTTCTTTTCATGTACTGTTGGCCATTTGTTTGTCTTCTTTGGAAAAATGTCTATTCAGGTCCTCTGCACATTTTTAAATCAGATTGTTGTTTTACTATATATACTATTTTGGATTTTAACTCCTTATCAAGTAGTTGATTTGCAAATAGTTTCTCCCATTCTGTAGGTTTTCTTTTCATTTTGTGGATTGTTTCTTTGGCTGTACAGAAGCCTTTTAGTTTGAAGTAGCACTACTTGTTTATTTTTGCTTTTGTTGCCTGTGCTTTTGGTGTCATATCCAAAAAATTACTGCTAAGGCTGATGTCAAGGAGATTTTCCCTGTGTTGTCTTCTAGGATTTTTACTGTTTCAGGTATTCCAATTAATCTATTTCAGGTTAAACTTTATGAGTAGTGTAAAATAGGGGTCTGATTTCATTCTTTTTTTGCATGTGAATATCCAGTTATTCCAACACCATTTATTGAATAAGTTGTCCTTTCCCAATGACTATTCTTGGCTCCCTTTTTGAATATTAGTTGACCATATGCATTTGCATTTATTTTTGTGATCTTTATTCTGTCCCATTATTTTATGTATCTGTTTTTATTCTAGCATCATACTCTTTTGATTACTATAGCTTTGTACTGGAGTTTGTAATCAGGAAGTGTGATGCCTTCACCTCTGTTCTTTCTCAAGATTGCTTTGGCTATTCGGGGTCTTTTGTGGTTCCATGTGAATTCTAGGATTGTTTGCTTTTTTTTCTGTAAAAGATGCCCTTTGACAGGGATTGTATTGAATCTGTAGATCTCTTTGGGTAGTATGGACATTTTAACAATATTAATTTCTCCAATCCAAGAATATGAGAATTTTATTTATTTACTAGTGTCTTCTTCCATTGCTTTCATCGATGTGTTAGAGTTTGTTTTCATTGTATAGGTCTTTCACCTCCTTGGTTAAATGTATTCATAAGTATTTTATTTTGTTGATGCTATTATAAAAGGGATTTTAAAAAATATTTTGTTTTAAGATAGTTAATTGTTAGTATATAGAAATGCAACTGATTTTTGTATGTTGACTTTGTATCCTGCAACTTTGTTAAATTGTTGTTAATTCTAAGTTTTTTGTGTGAAGTCTAGAATTTTCTCTACATAAGATCGTATCATCTGCAAACCAAGACAGTTTTCACTATATTTAATATATTTTTCCCTCTACCTTCTGGAGTCATTCTTCCTGTTAATAAAGGTGTTATATAAGCATGAGAAATATACATGCAATCCAGATGTCGGCTATCTTTGAACTCATAAGGGCTGACACTTTTATGAATCATTACCAACCACAGTGAAAATTTCAGTTATTTTATTAGAAGAATTCCCACTGTACCTGTCTCTTCTTGTAATTATTTTCAGCCACCAGGTCCTTTCTTATAATTTTTGCCTCAGGCATCATTCAGCCCACATCTCTTCTGCCCCTTCATTTATAATATAGAATAGCCCTCCCTGCCCCCACCCCCAGTTCACAGATACTCCTCTCTACTGTACTTTACCCACTTGCTTCAAGAAACTTCAGCCTGAATTACACCTCTACTACACCAAAGCATTAACTAACAAAGCCAGTCTCTCTGTAGAGCAGTGATTCTTAAAGTGGGAGTGATTTCCCTCCCCCCTCCCCCCGGACATGCCTGAGCACATACTTGTCTGTCCCATTTATAGACGTGCTACCGGCATCTAGTGGGTGGAGGCCAGGGATTCTACTAAACATCCTACAGTGCACAGGACAGTCCTCCATAACAAAGAATTATCTGGCCAAATTGACAACAGTTTTTCAACTTCTATTACGAAACCCTGTTGTTAAAAAGAAATTCTTGTATTAGCTGCGGTCATCAATGATATTTCCTGCTCTGCTACTGTCAATGTTTTCTCACTTCTGTGCATTAAGAATTATAAGTTTTATACACACACAAACTGCAGTCAAGAAATAATTGTTGAACACCAGATGTGTGTCAGGCACTGAACCGGGCACTCCTAAATTGCTTATGGTTCAAGGGGAAAACAGGCCATCTAATGCCTTATGAAAGAGGCTGTGACTGCATGAAGAAGAGATACCTAACCTAGCCCAGGATGATCTGCAAAGATTTTTTTTAAGGATTCTGAGAAGAGGCCTGAATTGAGCCTGGAAGAACACATAGGAGGAAGCCAGGTAAGGAAAGGAAGAGAAGCACATTTCTTACAAAGGGAAAAACCTGTGTCAAGGCACATGGTTAGCCAAGTGGGCTGCTGGAAACCATCAGATGGTCCTTAAAGGCACTGGCAGTCCATGAATGAAGAGTGAATTGGAGCGGGGGAGGTGTTGATGGCATGATAAGATTTACATTTTAGAGAGGTCATATGATTTCTAAAATCTAGTTGAGAGCTATTGAGGGCCTTAAATAAGGTAGTGGAAATAGGGATGGGGAAGAGGGGCCAATTGGAGAGATATTTAGGAGATAAAAATGGACAGAACTAGGAATAGTGTGGACATGGGAATAAGACATGATGAAATCCAGGTTGACCCCCAAATTTTAGGTATGACATTATTTACTAAATCAGGGAGGCAGGAAGAGGTTGAAGTTGGTAGGACAAGATAGAAAGTCAAATTTGGACATATCTTTGTGTTATATGAACATTTTTTTCCATTTATGAAAGCAATACATGTCTTAAAAAAAAAAAAAAAAACTTGCCTGGCCGGTGTGGCTCAGTGGTTAAGCATTGACCCATGTACCAAGAGGTCACCAGATTGATTCCTGGTCAGGGCACATGCCCAGGTTGTGGGCCCCGTCCCCAGTGCGGGGCATGCAGGAGGCAGCCAATCGATGTTCTCTCTCATCGATATTTCTATCTCTCTCTCTCTCTCCCTTCCTCTCTCTCTAAAATCAATAAAGGAAAAAAAAAATTAAAACAACAACAACAATTTGTTAAAGAGAGAGAAGTACAAAATTTCCATTTGGAAATAGCATTAAAAATTTAGGTGAAGTTTTTTTCCAATTCTATGTGGGATAATTATACATTTAAAAAATACAATCACAAATTAGGGTGCTTTATACATCACTTTTTTTCATTTTACAATATATTTGAAACATCTCCTGGTATCACTGAATATTATTTTACATTTTAATTTATTTATTTAAAAAATTTGTTTTCCTTATTGATACTAGGGAGAGGGAGAGAGAGATAGAAACATCGATGAGAGAGAACATTGATTGGCCACCTCCTGCATGCCCCTCACTGGGGATCAGGCCCTGACCGGGAATCGAACCCGTGACCTCTTGGTGCATGGGTTGACGCTCAACCACTGTGCCATGCTGGCTGGGCTATTTTACATTTTTAATGACTGCACAATATTTTACTTAATGGAAAAATCATAACTTACTCCACCATCCCTTTTGTTGGAGGTTTACATTGCTTTGGGATTCGTATTTTGAACAAATCATACTTGATGTCATCACAAGCGAGTCCTCTACAAGCAGACACATGGTGTTTGAAGTGTTAGATATTTATTAGGGATCAACTCCCAGTGAATGGACCAGGGGGAAGTTGAACTGTGATACAGGCCTACAGCCTTAACAGAAGCCATGTCTATGGAAAGGGCCCATGAGAGTTGTCCTGCATTGGGTAGAAATGACTGGGCTTTTATATCTCATGTCACTCAATCACCAGATGAGGGCTGCTCTGGGGCTGTGAGGCTGTGCTCTGCAGCTGAGGCAGACCTCAAAGGTGCTGACAGAAGGAGGCTGTCTGCTGACCACGTTCCTCCTCCAAAGGGAGGTTTGGGTATTGCGTCTTGGTGCCCAACCACAGATATTCATTTTGTTGATTTGTTTGTTTGTTTGTTTTAGAGAGAGAGGATGGGAGAGAGAGAGAGAAATCGATTTGAGAGAGAAACATCAATCGACTGCCTCCTGCATGCTCCCTACTGGGGATGGAGCCCACAACCTGGTATGTACCCTGACCGGGAATCCAACTGGGACCTCTCAGTCCATGGGAGGATGCTCAATTCACTGAGCCACACTGGCTGGGCCACAGATGTCCATTTTGTACATATTTTTGCTCATAGCCTCAGGATAAATTCCTAGAAGTGAAATTGCTGCAATAGAAATTCCCATTTATTAGGAAAAATCCATATTTGACACACTACTGTTAGAGAGACTAATAGGAAATAATAACTGTCATTTTACATATACCATCGTATTTAATTCTCGTAAGAACTCTTTAAAGTAGTTATTATTTACCACATTTTCCAGATGAGAAAACTGAAGCTCAGAGAGTTTAGTAACTTGGTAATCTTAGTCATTCTGATTCCCAAGCCTGTGCACTTCTTACAATTCTGGGCTGCTGTCCCCAATGTTATAAGTCCAGTTAGGGAGCAGCAGCTTTAAACAGTATAATATACGTGTACAGTAACTGTAGTAACAACGCTCGTGAAGACTGAGGAATGTATGTCTTTCCACTGGACTGGAAGTACATGAGGTTCAGCGTCTAAATTTTTAAAATTTTGCATCACTTATGACATCTAGACCTTTACATATATAAAATGCTCACTAAATATCCAACAGAATAGAACTTGAACAGAAAAAGAAAAAAGAAAAACACTTTCCCAGTTTCTTTTATCCTTTTACCCTCATTTGGGGTTTGGTCTGATCATAGTATAGCCAGGAGGTAAAGAGATGGTCCAGTCAATGCCCTCCCACTTCAGCAAGAACAATTCTCAGCTCTTAAAAAAACACCCATTTTTAACAGTGCCAATGAAAAAAGGGTTGAACAAAATAAACCTACAAATAAAAACCATTCTCAAGAAGTCACCCCAAACAGGAACAATGTGGGTGAAGTCTTTATTCAGAAGAGTAAATGAGTTGCAATACAGCCTTGAGATCTAGCTGCCAGGTAACAGGAAATACAGAGGAAATAGAATTATGTTGAAGACACCACAAAGATACCATAAAATAAATCCAGAAGGCTGCCCTGGTTTCTTTTACAAGATAATGTCATTCTAAAATTAGGGGGTAGGGAGAAGGAGGAGGCTAGTCTGGGTTAAAAAAAGATGTAACCAAATGCACTGTGTGGTCATTGTCTGGACCCTGTTCTGAGTTAGTGAGCTGTAAAAGACATTTTGGGATCAGTTGGGGGAATTTGAGTCTGGATTAGGTATAAATTATGAGACCAAGGGTCCTTATGAGTTCGATTAACTTTATTTTTTAAATATGTTTTTATTGTTGAATATATCACAGATGTCCCCCCCTTTCCCCTCATTGATGCCCCTCCTCCCCACTCCTGCCCCCCTCCTGCCTTCCTCACACTATTGTCTGTGTCCATTGGTTATGTATATATGCATATAAGTTCTGTGGTTTATCTCTTTCTGCCCTCCCTTCCCCATTCCCTTTGAGGTTCATCAGTCTAACAACCAATTTGTACTTCTTAATTCCTTCATCTTTTTCACCCATCCCCCTAGCCCCCTCCTATCAGGCAATCGACAAAAAGTTTTCTGTATCTGTGAATCTGTTTCTGTTCTGCTTGCTCATTTTGTTTGTAGATTCAATTGTTGATAGATATGTATTTATTGTCATTTTAGTGTTCATACTTTTGTTCCTCTTCTTGTTCCTGTTCCACATTTCATGTAATACTGGTTTGGAGGTGATGAACTCCTTTAGATTTTTCTTGTCTGGGAAATTCTTTATATATCCATCAATTCTAAATTATAGCTTTGCAGGATAGAGTAATCTTGGTTGTAAGTTCTTGCTTTTCATCACTTTGAATATCTCTTGCCACTCCTTTCTGGCCTGCAAAGTTTCTTTTGAGAAATCAACTGATAGTCTTATGGGAACTCCCTTGTAGGTAACTAACTGCTTTCTCTTGCTGCTTTTAAGATTCTCTCTTTGTCTTTAACCTTTGGCATTTTGATGATGATGTGTCTTGGTGTGGACCTCTTTGTGTTCATCTTGTTTGGGACTCTCTGTGCTTCCTGGACTTGTATGTCTGTTTCCTTTACCAAGTTAGGGAAGTTTTCTGTCATTATTTTTCCAAATAGGTTTTCAATTTTTTTTTTTATCCTCACCTGAGGACATTTTTGCACTCATCTTCAGATAGAGTGGGAGGGAGAGAGGGAAGAAGAAAGAGAGAAACATCAATGTGAGAGAGACACATCGACTGGCTGCCACCCACACAACCCCAACTGGGGCTGGGGACAAACTGAAACCAGGTATGTGCCCTTAGTGGGAACCAAACCCAGGTCTTTCTAGTCTGTGGGCTGACGGTCTAACCACTGAGCCAAACTGGCCAGGGCGGTTTTCAATTTCTTGCTCTCTCTCTTCTCCTTCTGGCACCCCCATGATGCGAATGTTGGCACGCTTGAAGTGGTCCCAGAGGCTCCTTACACTATCCTCATTTTTTTGAATTCTTTGGTCTGATTGGGTGTTTTTTGCTTCTTATATTCCAAATTGATGTTTTGCTTCTTAGCTTCACCTACTCTACTATTGATTCCCTGTAAATTATTCTTTATTTCAGTTAGTGCATCCTTCATTTCTGACTGGTCCTTTTTTTTTTTTTTTTGCTCTTGAGGTTCTCACTAGTTCCTTGACATTTTCATTAATTCCTTGAAATTCTCACTAAATTCATTGAGCATCCTTATAACCAGTGTTTTGAACTCTGCATCTGTTAGATTGCTTATCTCCATTTTGTTTGGTTCTTTTCCTGGAGTTTTGTTCAGTTCTTTCATTTGGGACACGTTTTTTTGTCTCCTCATTTTGTCTGCTTTTCTGTGTTTGTTTCTATGTATTAGGTAGAGTTGCTATGTCTCCTAGGCTTCATAGAGTGGCCTATTATAGTAGGTGTCCTGTAAGGTCCAGTGGCACAGCCTCCCTGGTCACCCCAACTGGGTCCTCGAGGTCCACCCCTCATGTGGACTGTCCACCCTTCTGTTGTAACGGAGTCTTGCTTGCTGTTGGCACGTCAATGGGAGGGATTTACTCGGGCTGATCAACTACAAGGACTGCCTGTGCCCACTGACCACTGATCTCTGACTACCTTGGAGGATCAGCTATGCAGAGGCCCAGCACACAGAGCAAGACTTACTTCAGCAGACCTCTGGTACCCACTGAATCCATTCCTTGAGTGTGTAGCTTGTGGAGGTGGTTGGGTGGTGGTGCTTTGACATGGTCTGAAGCTGAACATTGGGTGTGCTGGCTCTGGGGCAAGGTCAGCCTCTGCCTGTGTTCTACCTGGGACCACCTGCCATAAGCTACAAAGCGATCTGCCAATGGCTGCTTCTTGTGCTGGCCTTGGAGGTGCCCAGGCAAAGCCAAGCAGTGAACCAAGGCTGGCTGCTTCTAGTGCCAGGCCTGGGGCCAGTTAGCTAAAGGTATGGGTCTTGCTGAGGCCAGGTGCTGTTTATTTGAGAGAAGTTAGGAAAATCTGAAGCGAGAGCCAAGACAGGTCAATCCTATGGTAAAGCCACTGAAAACAGTTTGGGTGGGCCTCAAAGTTGAGTGGGGCAGGGCCTCAGGGAATCACCAGGGTCAGGCAAACAGAGTGAGCCAGGTTTCTGGAGTCCCAGATATGGTGCGCATCTGACTGCCCTGTGGGGGAAGGGCTCACAAAAGGAACAATGGCCTCCACCAGCACGCCTGTCTGGGAGAAAGCTGCCTCTCCTGCTCTTGCCGCAGTGCCAAACAACTCAGTTCTTCCCCATATATCTCTGGTGCCTTTCAAGCTGCCTCCCCCATAGTGGTGCCTGGAGGGAGCGGGTCCAAGTAAGTCCGTGTGCAGGCCCTTTAAGAGGAACTGCCTGGGACTCCAGAAGCCTCAGCCTCCCTCAGCCTCAATTCCCACTGTTTTTTTTTTTTACAGCCAGAAGTTATGGGGACATTTCTTCCTGGTACTGGAACCCTGAGCTGGGGTGCCTGATGTGGATTGGGGACTCCTTGCTCCTCAAGGAGGACCTTCCCAGATGAGGTATCCCTGCTGATTTTTATCTGCCACACGTGGGTGTGGGACCAGCTGGTCCCCATCTCCGCCCTTCCTGCCAGTACCCATGTGGCCTCTTCTTTAATTTCCTAGTTGTAGGACTTCCATTCAGCTCAATTTCGGGAAGTTCTGAATGATGGTTATTCTGTAGTTTAGTTGTAAGTTTGATGTGGTTGTGGGAGGAGGTGATACCATGTTTACCTACGCTGCCATCTTGACCCGAAGTCCCTGAGTTCAATTAACTTTAAATCCTACCTTTGGAAATCATCTCTCTGTCTCTCTTTCTCTCTCCTCCCTCCCCTTCCTCAGAGACCTAGCCTTTCCCCTGATAATCAGCAACCCTCCAAGCAGCAGAAGACAGTAGCTGGGACCTAACTGTCCAAAGGTCTGGACCTCTGCCAGGCTAAAGATAACATCTTGATCTAAGTTATGTTTCAGTCCTAAGGTGGACCCACCCGCTTTGCTACTTTCCCGTGAGACCTGACAGAGGGACACCAGAAAAAGACTCACAGCTCTCCTCAAGACCTGAAGAAATGATTCATTACCCTTACCTCACCTCACACCAATCAGCTCCCAGCTAGAGAGAACCCCTAATGCACCCTCGGTTGTGATTTTGCCCTATATAATCTATAACCTACACTCCATTGGGTTTTTGAGCATTGGCTTCCTTCCCTCTCCTGGACGGTGCCATTTATAGCAAAATAGCCAACATTTCTCCACTCCAGTTCTTGGTGTCTAGTGTTTGCCTCTGCTGGCCTGGGTGGACACTTGCTGTTCCATAACAGTTGATATGAGGTAATTATTTTAGCTTTAGTTACGTGAAAACGGTGATATGGTTATGTAGAAAGTGTCCTTTTAAAAAGGAGATGCATATTGTAATGTTTAGGAGTGAAATATCACAATATCTTTAAACTTCAGCTGAAAAGGTGATGAATAAGGTAACATGTAAACAATTGTTAAATATTTGATGTCGTTTTTCACCATAAGGAGTAAAAAACCAAGCAGGGGACAAAAGAAAAAGATTGCGTCCTTTAAAGGAAGAAGAATCCATTCTTATATCCCTCCAAGGTTTCTGCCATTAACGTGTGGCCTGGATAGGGGTTCAGTAGCAGCTGAGTGAAGTCCCAAGGGAGTCAAAACAGATGAACAGGTTCCTTTCAGATCCGATTTGTGTGTGGAAAGAATCCAAGGAAGGCAACCCAAGAGCTCACGACCCTCCATCACTGCGTACCTACCCAGGGGCGCTGCGGATATCGTCACCTCGTTGCCCCAGAGAGTACCCCAAACCACACTAAAGGTCTGACGCTCAGGGTGAGGGCGGTCCTATGGTCTGAACTGGGCGGAGTGGGCGAGGGGCAGGAGAAAAGCAGGATTTCCCTCCACGCCAACCCTTTGCGGACCTGCAGGTACTTTCCACCTCACCCACCTGGAAGCAGGGCGGAGCGGGCCGGGCCAGGCTGGGGGAAATGGGCGGCACGTGCCCAGGCCACTACCCTCACCTGCCGCCAGGAGGGCTGGGCGGCTGCAGGGTGCAGAGAGCTTGGGGTGGGGGCGCCGCGCACCTGGCCGCGGGGCCGGGACAGCGGGTTCGGCGGGAGCGAGAGCCGCGCGCCCCGGGCCGGGCCGCAGGTGAGGGTGGCTGGCCTGGCGGGGCCGCGCTGCCCCACGGGGGAAGTTTCTTGGCCTGGAAAGGTGCAATTGTGTGCAGCTATTCCTGGTATGTTAGGCGGCCTCGATGGCGGGGGCGCCGCTTCCAGCGGCCCCGGAGAGGGAAGGCGGCCTGGCGGGTGGAGGCGGGAAGGATGCGGGCGCGGGGGCGCGGGGGCGCATGCCCTCGGGGAGGAGCTGCGGTCCGGGCGGCTGCGGGAGCGGGAGCGTGGCCCGGGCCCAGGCCTCTGGCGGGCCGTGGCATCTCCTGGCCCAGACTGTCTGACCACAGCGGCGGTAGCGGCCAGGGAGCCCGGGGAGCCGCAGGGGGGCGGACGGAAGCGGCGACTCGGCCGCCCGGGGTGGGCTGGGGCGGGGCCATTCCGGGGAGGCGGTGGCAGCCCAGCGACTTTTGAAGTCCGAACAGTCGTCGGAGTCGCGCGCCGCCTCTGGTCGCCCTTCCCCGCCGCCCGTGTCCCCGCGGAACTGGGGTCGTTTGCAGGAGTTTAGAGAAAGCCACGTCTTCAAGTTCTTGTAGGTTCGAAATCCTACCGAGCTGCAGAGCGCAACAAAGGGAGGGCGAAGCCGGGCGCTCGCCGACGGAGCAGAGGCTGGGGCGGCGGCCCGACGCGCGAGGGACCCCTGCCCCTCCCCGCGCCCCACGCGTCTCTCTCTCCCCCTCTCGCCCTAGTCCTGGGAGCCATGCAGGAGGTCGAAGCCGGCTGCGCCGTAGCGTTCGCCGAAGCTCAGAGATGGGTGGAGGTGAGTGCCTTTCCTCCTCTCCTTTTCGCATGGGTTTGCGGGCGTCGCGAGGTGAGGGCGACCCCGCCACTCTGCGCATCAGCCTCTTGCCGGGCCCTCGCGGGCGCGTGGCAGCCGGCTAGTTTGCGCGTGCAGCTGCGGGGACTTTGCAAGTTCTGCTTCTCCTATCTTTTAACGCCCAGCAAAGCTTAGCGCTGCCCTCCCCGCGACGGTCTCGCCGGCGTCCCCGGAGCTGTTCTTCCAGGGCAGAGTCCAGCGCTGGCTCACCCGGGGTCGGGGACTGCGCATCCCTGTGGATCAGCCCACGAAGGCACTAGGACGCACGGAATGTCTCTCTGCGGGGTAGAGCCAGCCCGGGGTCCTCTGATGCTTTTCTTTAGATGGCTGGACGTGGAGATGCCCGACAGCATACCTGCAAGGGCGGTGTGTGTTGTGTAGGAGGGCGGTGGGGGAGTTCAGACACCTATGACACTCCTGGAGAGATGCTTTCTCCGAGGAATCCGGAGCCGGAGGTGCAAGTCGGGGCTGTACTTATTCAAAGTTGGCATTGATGAGATAAGATATCCTGGGGTCACTCACTGAAGGGTTGTTACTTTCCCAGCTGTGCCTCAGAGACAAGATCTTCCACCCCCTGCTTAAAAAAGGAGCCGGTCTCGGAGAGGCTTCTTCATCAACATCTTAGGGTTAACATCTGTTGGAGGTTAACACCAGGACTTCCAGCCATTACTCTGCTGGATGAAATAGATGACTTAAATGATGCTAAAGAAGTCTTCCCAGCAGATGTGAATCAGGAACAACTGCTTGTGAGAAATGTCGCCTACACCAGCCTTGCAGTCAGTTAGGAGTTATTGATACCAGGTGTTAGCTTATTTATATTTAGTTCAAATTTAATAATTCATATTCAGTTAATTTATATTTAAGTATGGCTTGAAATATTTAAAAATGAAAATTAGGTTTAAATATTATTCTGTAGAAAAACAACATATTGAAGAATCCCAAAGCAAAATGCTTACAAATAATTCACTTGACCTTAAAGAAATAAATGTATATGTGTTGAAAAAAATAAAGAGAATAAACTTTCAACATTACAGTTTTTACTCTAAATAAAGGAATGTGAAATGTGAGTAGTATTACCCACCAGACAGTAGGGGAAGTTTAAGAAATTAACTTTTGGTGTCTTTTTGGGACTGAAACTTTGAGCTAGTCTGAAGGTGACTTAGAAAGATGTGAAGGGAGGGCAGGGGGGGGAGGGGATTGGGAGAAGAATAAGCACTGTATTTTGAATTGAAATGAGAGTGGAAAAATTCCAGCAATGTAGTTAAAAGAAATAACTTCGCTCATTCACAAACTTTGAAAAGTCAAGGCTACAAAAGGTAATTTTCCATTAGTAGCGTTTGTTCTGTATAATTTTAGAAAACAAATTACACATCCCTTTTTGTGTTTGAGTGTTGAGGATGGAGGGAGGGAGAAGGGAAGAAATTTGGGGACATTTTTTTGGGTCACACGTGGCTCGCTCCCGTGTGGACTTGGTATCTGCGTGTTCTGTATTTACCTCAGGAAATCTGTGGATATGGATGATTGCACACCCTTTTCATTTTAGTATGCACACCTTTAAAATCTGGAAATTCCTGGTTTATTGTAGCTTGCTCATAATTTTGTAGGATTTTTGTGGGAAATTTGTATTTAATAAAGTTGGGGAAGTGTTTTGTGATAAAAGATATAAAAGTACATGGTAAATATGCTCATATTCCCACTCCCATCCCACCCTATCTAAAAGGTTTTTTGAGCAATGATTTGGCAACTCTGAAGTGTTTTTTTTTTCATCATTAGCAGAGAGCCAAGTCTTTCTAAAGGTTTTGGTATGTGATTTTAATACAATTAATGAAACTAAAATGAAGTGATTTTTTTTTTTTTTTCCAGTGCCATGGGGAGCAAGGTAGTGTGTTCATTGCAGACATGTGAATAAATGCACTTATGTATTTGTATACATTTTGGTATACTGTGGGCGCTTGAAGTGACAGCAGTGTGTTCACTCTTAGGCTTATTTATTTTCATTTAGTGTCCAAATTTACTTGTCTCCTTAGCGTTGCCTTTACAACCAAGGCATATATTTTAAAATACTGTTTTTGCCAAAAGAAGCAGAATGAACGACTCTCATTGCCACAACCTCTTTAACTCTGAGAACCCCTAATTTGAAGATAAAATATTGGTTCCAAAGGGTGTTTTATAAAGTATTTTGGAAAGCAGGGAAGATTATAGTATAAATCTTTCTCCTGCTTGCTAATATTCTTGCTCCGTGTGTCCTTTCTGATATACTTTCCTTTACATATATTGAAGCCTAAGTGGGTCATTCATATATGTGTGTATACGTATATAGACATATATGCATTATAACAGTCCATTCTATAATATGTATATTATATATAATATAATCTTCTACCTTTATTCTCAGCTGCAGCTTTGAATAACCCAAGGTCAAGAAACTGCAATAACCTTGTAAAACTTTGAGTGATGACCACAGTCCCTGTTAGTATGTCCTTCCCATTTCCATTCTTCATCTGTGATTTTAAATAGCTAATGTATTATTGCCACATCAAAATTAAAGTTTTATTTATTTTATTTTGGGAAGGAGAAGGGGGGAGGTGAGGGCTAGTGGTTGTTATTCTGCCAATTACTATCATTTTATGACTCCTGTTTTTACTTATTTTGAATTGTACATAGATATTTTAGAGTGTATATATACTTAATTTCTGGTTAGTTTAATTTTCAATTCAAAACAAATGTAGGAATGCCACCCTTTAAGGTAATTCAACATAATGATATTGGATATTATCTGGTTGGAAATGCTGTTTGGAATATTAATAATGTAGCAGAGCTGGTTTATGATTAAACACTGGTTTAAAACCAAATAGTGTAATGGTTTGAAGACAAAGGCAGAGAGGAAGCTTGCTTCCAGCAAGGTCATGGAGTAGGTGATGTAGTGGTAGCAAATGCAGCCCAGACCCTCTAATTTTAGTCCTTTCTGCAGCACCTTTTAATTTTCTGTACCTAATAGTTTCCTCTGTCTCTCTGTTTTGGGGCATTAAAATGCCTTGTAGTAATCAGTCAAAATACCAGTGAGATTAGAAACTGGGTCTATGGCTCATTGCATTGGTTGGCTGCGTTTCCAGTCTGTGAGCTCACGTACCTCTCTAGGTTGAGGTTTAAATGCAGCAAAGATATTTATGGCTGGAGAAGAAGAGGCTAACTTATTTCACCACCCCCTGCTTGCCTGCTCTTCCTGTTATCTCTAGGTTGCATTCTTCAGTATCATTGTCACCCTGTAGAGGGACCGAAGGGACGCCAGCAGAGCTCATTGCATGCCTAGACCAGAATATGAGTCCTTCCCTAGTTGCTTCCAACTTGTCTGTTTCTCCACCTGCCCCCATTTTTATCCTCCAGGGATGTTCTGGTCACCACCCATGCTTACCTTTGGTACTAAACTATTAAAGACTTGCACTCTGTGGGTACCCCACTGATACAGGCAAAAGCCTTCTAAGTGGTTTCCCTCTCTCTCTGTAATCTGCGTCCCTTCTGTCGGTGGTGTGGTCTGAGGGGTTGGCCCGGTGCACAAGGATCCACAGTGCGTGCCAGCGCTGTAGACGGAGCTCTCGTGGGTTTGTGCGGTTGCTTTCCAGATGTCCGTAGAGTGACGTAAACATTCACTGGAAAATGTTACTGAATTCATGGAAGCTTTTTTGGTAATTACATATAATTTCAATGAACAGATATTGAACCTGCAAATCCTATGATGGTAAAAATTTGTTAAACATTTTAAATATTAGCAATTTTTATATGAGTCGTTGCAGTCAAATTATGTTTTCAGAATAAAAACCTGATTTTGTTATCCTTGGTTTCTGGGGAGTCATGAGAAGATTTTAAAGACTGTAATCCAGCCCTAGCTGGTTTGGCTCAGCGGTTTGAGCATCAGCCAGAGGACCAAAGAGTTGTGAGTTCGATTCCGGTCAAGGGCATGGACCTCGGTTGCGGTTTGGTCCCTGGCCCTGGTCAGGGTCGTGTGGGAGGCAACCAATCAATGTGTCTCTCTCACATCGATGTCTCTCTGTCTCTCCCCCTCCCACTCTATCTGAAGATAAATGGAAAAATATCCTCAGGTAAGGATTAAAACAATAAATAAATAAAAAATAATAATAAGGTCCGCAATCCTTATGTAATGCTGTGAAGTGTAGCCTTCACAACCCAGGTCTCTGCCTATATTTTGGGGTTATTTTCTCCATAACTGTCTGTGTAGTTGCCAGAGTGCACAGAGGTTAAGAGCACAGTTTTGTGTATGACATACCCAGTACTAATTTATCTTTTAACTGGAAGTTGGCACCTTTTGACTGCCTTCAGCCAACGTGGGGTGATCCTAGTTAACACTGCTATGTGGTATATCTAAAAGGTGCTAAGAGAGTAGATCCTAAAAGTTTTCATCACAAGGGAAATAATTTCGGGTTTTTTTGTAACTATATGAGGAGATGGGTGTTAATTAAACGTATTGTGCTAATCATTTCCCCACTTATGTAGGTCAAGTCATTATGTCGAACACCTCAAATGTACACAGAGCTGTATATCAGTTATCTCAAAGCACTGAAAAAAAGGAGGGAGGAAATGCAGTTTTGGAATCAAATCATTGTGCAAGTCCTGGCTCTGCTGTTTAACTCCCGTGGGCCTGTTTTCTTTGAGCCTGCTAAAGTGGGTGGGCCAGTGAAATACGAGGCTGAGTGTCAGGCACTTGGTGCCCCCAGTCACTGCGCCTCCTCACACAGCAGGCGGTCTGCTCACCTCGCGGCCGACCAACCGCTGTGATCCACTGCTCCTATGTCCTTGCTTACCCGATACCCATCACTGCTCTTCATTCCTCCACACTTGGGCTAAAATCAACCTCTATGTGAGGCCTTTTCTGAACCCCCAAACTTTCACCTCCACCCATTGTTCCTCTTCTTTGTTGCTTGTGTAAATCTCTCTTTTTGCACTCTGTGGTATACTTCTATCCACCTTTCCATATTAGATGTTGAACTAACTGAGGGCAGCAACAGTAGCTTATCTTTTGCTGGAGGATTTGGCATGGTGCCTGATAAAAAGACTGTAGCTTTAACAAAATTTAAAAAGGGTTTTCAGGACCAGCGCCGTCAGATGGTTGGTATAATGGAAGCTGGCACAGTGAGTAGTGATGGCGTGTAGGAGGCAGCCGAAGTCTGCCTGGTGAGTCGGGCAGGCTCACAGAGGAGGCTGCATTTGAGATGAGGCTGGAGTGGAGTGACATTTGCCCACTGGGCTAGGACATTGTGGCTTTATAACTAGTTGTGAGCTCTTGAAGTTGCATTCACCACAACTTTCAGGAATTGCTCAGAGTTTTTACTTAGGTAATGTTTCCATGCAGTGAGATGCATAGATTTAAAAAATCTATTTATCTTTATTGTTGAGAGTATTATAGATGTCTCCCATTTTCCCCCCCTTAGCCCCCCTCTACTCAGTTCCCACCCCACCCCAGGCCTTCACCACACTATTGTCTGTGTCCATGGGTTATGCATATAAGTTCTTTGGTTAATCTCTTCCTTCCCTGAAATGCATACATTTTAAGTGTACTTTTGCAGGAGTTTTGTCAAATTTATATACTCATGTACCCAGCACCCCAATCAGGACATAAAATATTTTTATCTCTCAAGAAAGTTACCTTCTTGAATGACCATCAGTCTCTGCCTTGCATATAGGCAACCACTCTTCTGATTTCTAGCATCATAGATTTCTCAGGGTAGTTGTGAGCAGCCATGAACTGTCTTGATATCAATTTGTTCCTTTTTTTTTTCTTTATGCGGCATTTCACTATTACTTGAACACGTCTTTAGTTGGCAAATAAGAAAGGATCCTAGGACAGGAGGGATGGCAGGAGAAGAGGGAGTTCACAAAATCCTCTTGGGAAGGAACTGATTCACACAAATAGGAACCAGGATAGGGATGCAGTTAGAATAGTCTGACTCCAGGAAGCGTAAACAGATAAGTCAAGCTTTTTCCTGAGGAAGTGGGAGGATTCCAGTACAGTGTCAGTCATTCCGGATCCTTCTGGTATACTGGTGCACTGAAAGCTAAAAATGGACCCCTTTTAAAGTATAGGTACTTTAATGAAACAGGTGTTCTTGAACCAGTTAGAGAAGTGGACTAACTGGGCCAAAGGGAATGAATGATTTTCTGGTTCTTGATGCATATCACTAAGTTACCCTGTGAAAGCTTTGTGCTAATTTGCAGTCATGAACAGGGGTTGTGGGTCCCAGCTTCTCCATATTCTGGCCAGAATTGAAAAATTGTTGTTTGCACTTTCCCTCTGAATAAATAGATGAAAGATACACAATGTTGTACTTTTTCTCAGATCACTAATGATGTTGAGCGTTTATCTAACAGATGACTTATTGGGCTTCCCCCAGTGAGGAAGGATGAAGCTGATACAAGTCATGTTCTGTCCCCTCTAAATGAGGTCACACAAGGCTCAGGAGGGCCCCTGGCCTGGTGAGGTGAACTCCAAGGTCACGGATATGGTAGGGCCATTAAGGAAGTGTCCCTGAGTTGTCTTGTTTTTCTTTTGGGTTGTTTGGCAATAGACCTTTGGAATTCTCAACAAAAGGATGAGATGAAGAATGGAACAGTTGGCCATTTTGAGGAAACAGAACACCTTGATGTTTCTTCATCCATCTGTGAGGCCTAGAAATTTTTAAAGTTTCTCCTAGGCTGAGAAGAACAATTGCCTGATGTGTGGCAGGGAGTGTGCCGATGTATTCAATCCATTTGGTTCCTGTCCTTCCGTGCAGCGCTCTAGCTCTGTCTCTTTCTGGACACCAGGAGTGCCTTGGCTCACAAGGAACTGCTGTTGGGACTACCTGGTTCCTTCTACCTTCCTCTTCTTTCTTAACTGCTTCTCAGCATAACAGCATGTGAGTTCTAGAAAAGCACTTGTTTTGAGAATGCTAAGAAGTACAAAGCAACAACGCTCTTGCCCAACTCTTCTAGTTTGAAGGAAATAGACTTTGTAGGTTGAACTGTTTCATCTGTCACCATCCAAAGATTGAGCTGTGTTGTTCCAGTGGCCTTCAGTCCCTGACAGAAACTTTTCAAATGCTTGTTGAAGGAATGAATGTTTTGTTCCAATCAAAAAGGTTGGCTTATGTAATTGACGTTTGCAGCTCGCCTTAAGCCTGTTGACTGTGGCAAATGTGTTTGAGCCTGAGGAAAGATAAATTACGCATACCTGTGTTTACTCTTCAGTTTCTGAAGGTAATTATTGGGTGTGTTTCTTTAAAAACACTTTGATGTACCCAAAGCTCTTAATAAGGGTAATAGCTGTCACATATGCACAACTTTGAGAACAGAGATTTAATGCGCTCAGTCTGCCACTTTGCTCTGAGGAGATGGACATTAGCAAATTCTATAAATGAATCAGAACATGGCCCCATAAACAGCTATTTCAGTTTATAAAATCCTCCCTGATGGGGTGCTTGATAACTGGTTGTAATTTCTAGGTACAGGATGCTCAGTTTGGTGCTTGAGTGAATTTAGATGATGTTGCATAGCACCAGACATTATGTGTGTCTTTAAGGGTAGTGGGGATTTTCTTAAGGAGAGAGGTGAGAAAATTTTGTGTGGATTCAGAGGGCAGAACAGGTAGTAATTGATTGGTTACAGTGAGACTTTTTGTTTGGCTCAAGTATTTTGAAGACCCTTCTGTAAATAAAGAGCTGTCCTACATCAGAACGGGCTGACTCGAACAGTGAGATACCCACTGGAGATTTTACAAGAGAAGGTGAGCAACTGACCATTGAAGCAACTAGTATTTTTTTCCCCTGCCACGTTCAAGACATGTGGCAAGTGCATTATACACGCATACCCTTATGATGAAGGACTATTATTACCCCAGGGTGTTTTTTTCAGATGAGGCAAAAGTGGGGTGAGAGGTAAAATAATTTGCTCCGGGAAACACTAGAACTAGTAAGTGATAATTGGGGATTTGAACCCAGACAGTTTGACTCCACAGTCTTACCTCTTAATCACTGCACTCTACTGCCTGGGCGCGTGACACTGATCAGTAAATCATGGCAAAGGATTTGTAAGTCCGGAAGGGAATGGGCTTTTGGTCCTCATTCCATCTAAAGCAGTAAGACAAGCTATTTTCCGTTTTTGACTAGTCCTGCACACAGCAGGTTCTATCTTGTGATGTTAGTGCCCGGAGTGTACATGATGAACAATTATTATATAAGCTGCAGAATTGCTGATAGACACTCGGGCAATTGCAGACATTAGATGTATGTGCTGTGTATATAAGTGAATGGATTCGTGCTCAATAAACCATTTAAAGTGTTACAAAAGGGGAGTATTTTTATATAGTGACATTGAATTATCTTTTGAGCTGGAGTAGGGGATAATTTTTTGTTTATTGATTTTTAGCGAGAGGAAGGGAAAGAGAGAGAAAGAGAAACGTTGATTTGTTGTTCCATTTATTCATGGGCTCATTGGTTGTTCCTTTTTATTTATTGACTTTTTTTTTTTTTTTAAGGGGGAGAGATAGAGAAAGAGAGAGAGAGAGAGAGAGGGAAACATCAATTTATTATTCCACTTATTTATGCATTCATTGGCTGATTCTTGTATGTGCCCTGACTGGGGATCGAACCCACAACCTTTGTGTATGGAACAACACCCTAACCAACTGAGCTACCCACCCAGGGCCTAGGAGATAAATTTTATCTAACTAGTTTCTTCTATATTATTACAACTCATAAAAGTATCAATTTCTTCTCTTATATGACCTACTAGTCCACAGTTTATCAAAAATTCTGCAGACTGTTGTTATGCAGTTTTTTCAAAATATATGTCATGTTTTTGATGAGGATACTTTCTCGTTAGTGTTTTAGACATGTCAGTACTGAAGCAAAGAGCATAATAAAAGATTTCACCTTCTTGATTGGATTGAAATTTGACTTCGATGTCTGAGCTGGGAAGAAAATATCTGAATTGTTTTGTTACACCACAATATCCAAAGGAAGGGCAGTCAGTGCCAACCTCATTATAAACTTTGACTCAGGAATTCTTTCTCATTAGACTTTAAAGCATTTCATTCTACCTGATGAAGGAGAAAATAAGCAAACATTTTAACCTTCCTGAGTGGTGTGCAATCAATTTGGAACTTTTGCCCAAAAAATATATTGTCAGTCTATCAACAGCATCAGTCACAGTTGGTCATACCTCCTTCTTGAAAACATTTTCTTCAGTTGCCCTGTGGATTTTTCTTCCATTTTATTTGATGTTTCTGATTTTACTTGTTGAATCCTCTAATTTTTTGATCAATAAATACTAGAGTGTATTTGGGCTCATCTTCTCATGTTTTCTCTTTTTTGTCTACAACCTCTCAGCAGATATTATCAAACCTTCTATCTGCTGATGACTTCCTTATTTGTATTCCTGACCCTGATGATGTCTCTAGCCTCTAGACATATATATTATCTATAGAGATTTCCAATTGTAGGTCAAATAGACACTTCACACTTTGTTCAAAACAACTCTTGGTTCCTCCCCCTCCTTACTATCTACCTTCCCATCTTAGGAAATGGCACCACCATTCACCTACTTGCTCAGGTCCCCAACTTTGAAGTCATTATTATCTTATTTTTGTCATACCCCACATCCAGTCTGTCAAGAAATCCAGTAGGCTATATCTTTAAATATATCCAGAATCTGACCACTTCTTGTCATATCCACTATCACTTCCCTGTTTCCAAAGTAACAACCAGATTCCTCTTTAAAAATGTAAACCAGAGATTATGCATTCAACTCTGCCTTCTCTTCCCCAACAATGGCTACCCATTACAGTTAGAATAAAATCTGAACTTTTAAACCATGATCCAGAGGGCCCCACCCAATCTCTTCCCTGCTCGCCTATCTCATGTCTGCCCCCGCTCTTCATCTTGCTTACCATGCTCCAGTCATACTGGCTTCCTGCTAGTCCTCAAATGTACAATGAAGGTTTTTATTTTAGAGCCTTTGTGTTGCTGTTCCTTCTGCATGAATACATTTCCCTCACTTATTCAGATCTCGGCTTAAATGATGCCTCCTCCTTTTCCGCTCCCACCCTGTAAAATAACCACCCTGCCGTTCCATACTCTTAGATTTCATAGCACTTGTCATCACTTGGCTTTCATATTATATGTATGTGAGATGGCTACTCCCAATAGAATATAAGTGCTTATGAGCAAGGGCTTAATTAGTTTCCAAGTCTTGAATAGTGCCAGCTATTTAGTAGGCACTCAATATATATTCATCGGGTAAGGAAATGAATGAATGAACAAATGTCTTTGAATCCTTTATACTTGAGATCTTTTTACCCTTGTGATATGACTGTCTTTCTGGCTGCACTTCATTCAACAAGAGAAGTTGGTTTTGTTACGCTAGATTATTTTCTTCTTCTTCTTCAAGTTCAGTTCTAGATTGTTTAAAGCATGTTGTTTTGACACAGCAAGCTTAAACCATAAGAAATGGACTTTGTTCATCTAATTGTAAAGATGCCCAAAGGTAAACACGTATCGTAAGATAATTAACATCCCAGAAATGTTGAAGACGAGCCTCCTTAGCTGTACATTCCGCACTGGGGACCATATACTGTCATGAAACTTGGGGAATTAGTCATTACAGTATCGTACAATTCACTGATTAGTGAGCTCCAGCTTGAGCGTGGATTATACCTAGGTGCTAATTGGAGACAGAAAAGCAGGAAATAGCTTTACCCTGTTTAGAAACAGAAGAAAATACGTTAAAATTTGAGAACAGAAACATTTTTTCCATCTGCCCCAACTCGAACATCAGAGGCCTACCTCATGCTTCCTAAATACTGCTCTTCATACCAGTGTTTCAGGAATCGTACTGAAATGGCACATGAAACCAAGGTGTGGAGGCTGTCAAAGAGCTGTGTTCAGAATTGAGGGAAAAAGGGAAAATGAAACCCCTCTGTGTTCTGATTAAAACTAACTTTCACTTAGCTTAAAAAAAAAATCATTCCTCCTAGCTGTCGTATGAATTAAGTGATATTGTTCTTTTTATAAATATATGTATTTTTTAACAGAGAAAAGAGTGGCTCAGAGAAGTTAAATTTCTTTCCCAACCCCACACAGCTGATACTGATAGAACAAGTATCTGAAGCTCAATTTTTCTAACAGAAAATCTCAAGCTCTCAACCACGTCGTTTACCTTCCTCGGTCTCTCTCCCGCTTTTATAGTTGGACCTGCTCTTTCGACACACACGCCCTGTTGTGCAGTCAGCAGTTCCATGTATGGCCTCTGTTTCTCTCCACTTTTCTTAGTTCACAATTATGGCTAAGTTGCAAAGCATAGGAAGGTGCTCAGGCATCATGCAAAGTGCTCTGTAACTTTACACGAAGATGTGAATAACTTCCTGCTATTGGGATGAGCTCGGAGGCAATTTGTGTGTGTTAAGGAAGGGAACCGTGAAGACACCTGCTATGGTGGTTCTTTCTGGGGCTTGTCCTGAGAGAGAGGAGACAGTCACAGGGCTGCATGGAGTGGACGTGGACAGCAAATCTGCAGGAAGTTTGAGGATGGGAAAAACATTTGGAAGCTACTAGAGAAGATCCTTTTGGAGCTGGACCAGAAAGATGATGGGTGGAAAGCAACGTGGAGGGCAGTTGAGTTGGGTAGAGGTGGTACTAGCATGAGTAAGGGCCCATCGGATTATCCTGTTGGCAGGACAACGAAGCTAGAAGTCTACTTAGTGTGGAATGTGCCTATTTGAAGGTAGTGAGAATTACAAGGCCAAATTGTAGATAAAGGGTTTTGATTTTTTCCTGTAATTGCCGTATCAGGTGATGCTGGAACCCATGGGACAGACCAGTGGAGGGGAAAGACCATATTACAAAGAGAGAGGAGCAAGGACTTAGCCTTGGGACATGTCTTCTGTTAAGAGGACAGAAAGAGGAAGGGGAGGTTATGGTCAAAAGCTAGGCAGAAAACTAGGAATGTGTCAGAGATCCTAAAGGAACCCTTGGTTTCATGAAAGATAGGAAGAGGATTATCAACAGTTTCAGGACTAGAAGAAGAGATCAAGGGGGAAAGAAAATGGGAACAAGGCCATTGAATTTGGAAAGAGAGCAGTCTTTCACTTGTTCAAGTGTAGTTTTGGAGTGTTAGTATGACAGCCAAACCAAGCTTCGGAAAATTCTTCTGGGAAGTCTTGGTATAGGGCCAGGTGCGCCATGAGAGAACAGGTAAAAAGAGTCACCAAGAAATCAATATTCTCTTCATTCGGTTTGACAAAACCATTCCTACCCCCAGACTACATTATTAGATATATTAGAAGTATACTTTAGGACAAAAGATCTGAAAGAATCATTGTGGTCTGCTGTACAAAGTACTAAATTTGAACCACTCTAGTATATTTTAGAAATCTGAGACCTTGATTTGCTGAAGATCATCTGGAAGTCACTTTAATCTTCTGCATTTATTTCCTCTTTTCTAAACAGGGACCGTGTTTTTTCTGTCCCCAGGGTTTTTAGCTGATAATAATTTGGTGAAGATATTTTATTTTTAATGTTTAGAATACATGTATCTTAGCTTGATTTAGTGACTCTATGAAGCTTAAAGTCATATTAATCTGGAAACAGATGCTAATAAGAAAGGAAACAAAACATTTCTAACTTTAAAATATAGATGCACATAGTTGCCTTGAAAGTGTACATTTTTGACAGGTTGTGTCTCTGTTTCTCTTCTGTGTCCTAGCATGGTGTAGTGGCAAGAGGGGCAGGTTTGGGGTCATAGTGCATAGGCACAGCTCGGACGTGGCAGATCCCAGAGTCAAATGTGTGACTGTGGACAAAGCACATAGCAGCCCTAAGCCTGAATTCCTACAAGTATACAAGAAGGATTGCAAGGTGGTGATAAGGTACAAAAAAAAAAAAAGTGGAGCATATGTAGGTGCTCAACAAATAGTAAGTGTCATCATTATTCTTATTATTCTACTAAAATCTGTATATAATCAGAAAATGGATTATTAAATGACGAGTTTTTTTTTGTCTTTCCTAGAATGGCTAATTCTTAAGGTCATTGTATATGTGTGTGTGTGAATCCCTCAATGCACTTAGATAACTTACTATTTCTCCTAACCTCTGATTTATGAATATGGGCTTTTGTTAAGTTCTTTCTATATTGTGCTTAAACTGTAATAAAAATCATTTAATCTATGAGAAATTAAGGTTGGAATGAACAAATACTTTAAGAATAACGGGCTCTGTTTCTTTTCTTTAAAAAACATTTTTTTTTCTTTATTATTTTAGAGAGAAAGGGAAAGGGAGAGAGGCATAGTAACATCGATGAGAGAGAACATCGATTGGCCACCTCCTGCATGCCCCCCTCTGGGGATTGGGCCCACAACTTTCGCATGTGCCCTGACTGGGAATCGAACCAGTGTCCTCTTGGTGCATGGGTCAACACACAACCACTGAGCCACATTGGCCGGGCATGGGCTCTGTTTCTTGATGATACTTTGTCATCTTCTCTCAAGGGATCCTCATGTTCATTTTAGCACTTCTTTGTTATCGATTCTTTCCAGTTAATGGACTTATAAATCTAAGGTTAGTCGACTTACCCGAGACCTTTTAAGTTGAAGGAAAATTCCATGTTGAAAACAGAGTCAGCTGTCCTGCCCTCCCTGCTCCCTTCTGTTTGGCTACTATTTGAAGTTTCACATTAGCGAGTAGGATGTGTGTAGATCGATGTTAAGTTTCTTCATTAAACAAACAAACAAACAAATGATCTTTTTGTGTGTGTGCATCTTTTCTATCCTTTAAGTTACTTTTCATGGTTTGTGTGTCTGAATCATCTTTTTAATTTAGCTCTTCTGCTGTATTCAATCTGGGAGAGACAGTTGTAAGATTTTTCCAAGAGGGACCTTTTATGATGTCATACTAAAAATTAGCCTAATGAGCTATTTTAGAGAAGAGCAGCTTTTATGGTTTCCATGAAGAAAAGAAATGCGTTTTTTAGGTCTTTTGTTCAAAGAATAGTTTATAGAACTGGCTGTTTTTTTAAGCCAATTTGCAAACATTTTTAGATTTGGAAAATGCTTGTAAGTCCTGAAAGGTATAACTTGCCAAATCGCTGATATTTTTGAAATTTGGCCTGAGTTCTGGTAGAAGAATGTGGTTGACAGCCACACTGCAATTTACAGTAATCCTTTTTTGTGTGTAAGGAAATGAATCTACTTTGCTTAATAAATTCCAGATGAGTTTCTGGCTCCTTGATTATTACCAAGTCATTTAAAATTCAGGTTTCATCATTCAGTTTAGTTACAGCAACCCTCTCTGTGCATGTAATCACCAATGTGACGTTAAAATCCTTTCCAAAACCGAAACACTTTGGGGGAGAAGAGCATTTTGGGTGGGTCATTTTGGGGTACAAACTTACGATGTGGCCAGTGCCTCTCAGCATTTCGTGTAACGTGGGACTCCAAAGTGTCAATCATTTCTGGACTAGCTGCAGCTGGTCCTGGCTGGGAGGAGATTAATCTGAATTCTCCTAGTGCCGTAAAGGAGAACTTTCTTAGAAGCCCACCTGTATTATTTCTACTCACTCTTCACTGATCACCGTTATCTGCAAAGGGATTTAGAAATGTTTTTAGCTGGACACAACACTGCTTCCAACAATATTGGGGTTCTGTTACTAAGGAGAAAGGTTGGCAGTGAAGTCTCTGCCACACTTATTATATTTTTAAAATGTTTCTGTTGGTTTTTTTAGAGAGAGAGGAAAAGAGGGAGAGAGAGATAGAAGCATTGATGAGAGAGAAACATTGATTGGCTACCCCCTGCACACCCCCTACTGGGGGTCGAGCCTGCAACCCGGGCATGTGCCCTGACCGGGAATTGAACTGGTGACCTCTCGGTGCATGGGACACCGCTTAACCAACCAAGGCACACCAGCCGGACCACAGTTATTTTCTAATTGTTCCTTTCTCATAGCATTTTGCTTTGTTATGATTGCAGTCTAGTGTCTTAGCTCCTGAGGATGTTACATTATTATTAAATTTTTTGTTGTTGTTCCCTGCATTGTCTCTGTTTCTTCCAAGTTTCATTTTTGTTCTTTTCCTTTTGATTTGTTCTCTTTTAAGTTGAAAGTTTCTTTTAAACCTCCGTCCATCTGGTCCAATCCTTGCCCAACTGGTCTCCATACTTTCTACCAACCTCTGTAATCCAGCCATCTCCCTCACTACCCCTCTCCCCCCCGAAGGGCCTCGTGGCTGTGGGTTCTCTGAGTCTTTTCGACAGAAACTTGTCTGCTTTGCTTCTGAAGTATCTCTTTGCATGTCCCGAGGTTGAAATTCTTTTCTTTGTCCAAAAGTTTGTTCAGATTTTCTTCTGCTATTGTCTCTTTTCTTATTCCCTTTGTCCTTGTGGGTTAAGGCCTTAAATTTCTATGCTGCCGCCCAGGTAGTGTGGCTCAGTGGTTGAGCATCAACCCATGCACCAAGAGGTCACCGGTTCAGTACCCGGTCGGGTCACATGCCCAGGTTTTGGGCCCGATCCCCAGTGGGAGGCATGCAGGAGGCAGCCAATCGATGTTCTCTCTCATCGATGTTTCTATCTCTCTCTCTCTAAAAAAATCAATAAAGAAAAAAAAAAAAAAAGGACCAGTAAAAAAATTTCTATGCTGTCATTTTGGTGGGGTGTTGGGAGCAATGGAGAGAGATGTGTAGCCAGTTCATTGTGTTTAACTAGAAGTCCAATATGTGTGTACATATTTTATATGTGCATCATAGAATAAAATAGAAAAAACATGATTGAATGAGGGTTACAGTTATTGTCAAGGTGTAATTTCACACCTGACTCCAGTGTGTTCCCTAGCCTCCCCTAGATCTGATTATACCCCCTCCTGTGCCAAGGAAGCACCCCTGTGGACTGAATCATCTTGGCTATTTCGCCAATTGGCCTCCGATTGGATTTGGCCATTAGGATGTGTCAGATGGAGACAAGAAAGAATAGCAGAAGGATCAGAGATTCCTTCCCCATTCCCTCCACGGCCTCTCAAGAACTTTCACAACTGAAGCTCCCATCTGCCTGTCCTCCTCAATGGCCCAGATTTGTTTTTCTGGTTTTCAGCAATAGTATTTCTTTCTCTAACCTTCTCTCGGGAAGATGACTTCCCATTCTTGTTCCCTTTTGTGCATTGAGATATCTCGTTTATTCCCTTCCTCCTTCCTGCACCTTTTTAAGCTTTCCTTAAAGCCTCTTCATTTAAATTGTGTGAATTGGGATGCGTTTCCTGCTAGAATCCTGATTCATATATAGGGTACTAATGATGAAAATGAGAAAGGTACATTTTTTTACACCTAGATTCAGTGTTGTCTTATGCTTTCAACACTTGCCATGGAGAGATCCACTATGGCTGCAGAGAAAGAAAAGCACACACTGAATTTTAACTATTTGTTCACTAACTTTAAGATCACGATGTGTTAAGTAATTAGTGCAACCTGACCTAAGTTTATGTTTGAGTAGTATATGAATATGGCCAATATTCCTAATGTCAACTTGTGAGTTACCTATTGATTATTGGTAATTTCAGAATTTCAGGTCTCAATTCACTAGAATCACAGAGAAAACTATTTATTGGGCGCTGTCATCAGAGACTTGGAGAATACCCCTTTAACCACAAAATACCAGGGGCCATGGCAGACTGCTGATGGCGTTCCTTCGCTTACTCAGCATTTCTTCCTCCAGAAGCTACCTGTCTAAGCCCTAAGTCTCAGTTCTCCTTCAGTAAGAATTAATAGTACCAATATTACATGCAGAGCATGGAATTTGTTCAACATTTTTTCTTTCAAGAAATTTCTGAGCCATCGTCAAGGCTACTTATGGTTGACAAAAACTTTAATAATAATTTTATTATTATGGTTGACAAAAACTTTAATAATAATTTTAAACTGGTACAGCCACTGTGGAAAACAGTACGGTGGTTTCTCAAAAAACAAAAAAAATTAAGAATAGAGTTACCATATGACCCAGCAGTCCCTCTTCTGGGTATCTACCTGAAAGATGGGAAAAGATTTATCCGCAAAGATATATGCACCCCTCTGTTCATTGAAGCATTATTCACGGTCACCGAGACATGCAGACAACCAGCGTGTCCTTCAGTAGAGGACTGGATAAAGAAGAGGTGGTACATATATACTATGGAATACTGCTCAGCCATAAGAATAGACGAAATACTGTCATTTGCAACAAAACGGATGGACCTTGAGAATATTATGCTAAGCAAAATAAGTCTGTCAGAAAAAGCTAAGAACCATGTGATTTTACTCATATGTGGGATATAAAACTGAAACTCACAGACACAGACAACAGTATGGTGGTTCTTAGAGGGAGGGGCTGGGGGGTAGTAAAGGGGGCCACATGTATGGTGGCAGAAGGTGATTTAACTGTGGGTGGTGGGCACACAATGTAGTATACAGGTCATGTATCATAGAATTGTACGCTTGAAACCTATATAATCTTATTAACCAATGTCACTCCAATACATTTAATTAAAGAATCTTTTCCAAACCAAAATCTGACCATTTAGTGACCTGCTAATATTCTTCAATCACTTCTCATTGTTACTAAGATAAAAATCAAAATCTTTAACAAGGTTTAAAGGGCTATGGAGGATGCGTGCCCCACACACCTATTGTGCCTTATTTACAACACTTTCCTGTACTGTAGTGTGCTCACCTGTGGCTATAACATTCTTTTTTTCAATTCCTCAAATGTGCTAGGCTCCTTCCTGACTCAAAGCCTTTGCTGAATCTTGTTTCTTTTCCCCTGAAAGTCCCCTTCTCCCAGCCCAGGTTCAACTTACCTTGTATTCATTTTTCAAAATTCAATACAAATGCCAATCTTTCATAGAAACCTTCACTGACCACCCAAATTATAATCCTATTAACTCTTCTAATAATGGATCCTGTGATTTATTGTTGTTGTTTAGCAGGTAATTGGGTATATGAGTCTATAATTCTGGGAAGAAGTCCAGGTTGGGAATATAAATCTGGAGTCAATAGTATTTATTTAAAGCCAAGAGGCTAAATTAAAAAAACAAAAACAAAACAAAAAAAAGCCCAACTTTAATCCTCAAACAATGATGAGCTTCTGTGAATTGGATATCATTTTTACTTCTTCAAAAAATAAAATTATACCTGCCTTCCAGTACTGCTTAAAATCATCAGTGTACAAGTGGTAATAGGTTTGTTTTTCTCAAATAAAGGGGACAGAAGAGTTATGTGAAACAATCATACTACGTCTCCCTCACATACTTCTTTCGCATGCAGGTATGTCATCAACTCACGAGTTTCCTGTCCTAATAATCCGCGTTAACTTGCCCAGGAGAGCTGCTGGGCGATCAGTGGTGAGCTGGGTTTATATAAGCACATAGGTAAGGAATGAAGCAGGATTCCCAATGTAACCCAGCGTCTCTCTTTACATTCTCAGAGAATGTTTCTAGATAATTGTACTATTTTAAACTGTATTTCATCATTCAGATTCACGGTATTGCCTCTTGTCATTAATCAGTCTTTTCGAGTAGACTATGCCCTCCTCAGTATGTTCCCCCAGCAGCGCCCAGAACACCATCTGCTCCCAGGAAGCTGGGTGTGCGGCTCAGTTTTTGATAATGCTGTTGTAGCTATAATTCCCAAGCACACAGTTCTCTGCAGGAAAAGAAACAAGCAAATAACAGCTAAATATAACTTCTTTGCTACTAAGTGCAATGATATATTTTAAAATAACAATGCCAAAAAATGTTTGGGGGGAAAGTCTGGACTCAAGAACAGGATTTCACAAATTCCACATTCTTGGCCTTGGGGGCCGGATAAACCTCTGTTTTGAGGTCTGACCTGTGTACTGCCGGATGGTCAGCGGCATCCCTGACCTACACCCACCAGAGTCACTAGCACTCCCTTCCCAGTTGTAACAATAAAAAATGTCCCCAGACATTTCTAAATGTCACCTGGGGCACAAAATCACCCCCAGGTGAGAACCAAAGCTCCAGAAGAAGAAGACTATCATTCTGGTCCAAAATGCACACAGAGCAGGGTAATATTTAAGAAGGGTGCCTGGCTCACCCTTGGACTTGACTGAAGAAGGGAAGGGGAAAGAAGGGTCTTGAAGTCTAATCATCTTCACAGGCGGGTCTTCAGGGAGGCTGCCGGTGTGCCCGTCCTGGACGAAGCTCTCTCATAGCCGGCGGAATGGGTGTAACCTTTCCAAGAGCCACACGGTTGACTTGTTGGCTAGGATTTCTCTTCACTGGCTCTAACTCTGGACATTCTATCGTTGACTAACCACCGTCTAAACATGGCATCTCAGAAATCATAACTATGACAACTCCTTAGTATACAAAACATGGCTGCTTTTATTCCAGAGTCATAATTTTAGAGAAAATGTTACAGGCCAGGTTTGAAATATGAAAACCTCTTTATGTATTAAAAAATGCTAAAGTTAAAGAAAAACTTTTAAACATATTTTAAAAGTGAATAACCACTCTAAATTACTGGATAGATGGTAAATTACATGGTAAATATGAATGGGCCATCCATAGAAAGCTTAAGGCATTTTTAAACATACTGAAGGTGGTAGCATATTAAATGCAGCCATTTTTCCTCCCCCAACTTCAAATTCACGCTGTACGCCTCCTCTGGACCCACAGACAGATCTGGATTCCTAGGAACAACACCACCAGTTTCCGTGGCCTCCAGGATGAGAGCAGGTAGGGATGTGTCCCCTCCACACAAGGACAGAAGAGCGTAAAGACACCTAGGACAGAGAAGTTTTCTACTGGTGTCACAAGAAAGAACAAGGATCTGCCTGCAGATTCCCTGCCCACCACCTGGACAGAAACCACTGAGCCTCCACCAGCCCAAAAGCTGGACCTGAGTTGCAAAGAAGAGACAAGGAAAAATAACCACATACCTGTGACAGTCCAGCAATGAAAGGAAAAATAAAATATTTCCAACTCTGGCCCTGGCCGGGTGGTTCAGTTGGTTAAAGCATCATCCCATGCACCAAAAAGGTTGCGGGTTTGATTCCCAGTCAGGGTACATACCTAGGTTTTGGGTTCGGTTCCTGGTCGGGGTATGTATGGAAGGCAACTGATCTGTGTCTCTCTCTCACATCGATGTTTCTCTCTCTACCCCTCTTCCTCTCTCTAAAAATCAATATAAAAAAATCTTCAAAACTCTTAATGAAATAGAGCTAATAGAGGACTCAGGTGACAACTTGAGCAAACAGGAGCACTTCAGGATATGAGAATCAATGAAAAAATTCTTTTTGTAACCAAAAAATATATATAGTTTATGAAGCAAAAAAAAAAAAAGAATTGAAGTCTCGGCACTACCAAGATCAGTGGCCTCAAAGAAATATCAACCACAGCAAATATACAGAGGCAGCAATCATCAAAAGACTTTGGGGAGAGCTATAGGAGACCTAACTACAAATAAAAAGACTTGCAAAAAGATGTGAGTGATAATTAAACAAATAAAATAAAGGTAAAATCTGATATATTCTGATGAAGAAATAGCTTCCAGATAAGAAGACTTCTCATCTACAAGACTGGAAATGAGAGGACAGTGGACCAACTCTACAGATTTCAGAGGGACCACATCTGCAATCTAAAACTTCCACCTACAGCCAGACAAGCGATCATTCACCTATCAGGTGAAGGATATTTTCAGATCTCAAAGATTCCAGTTTTTTTTTTATTTTTTTTTTTATCCAAAATAAGATCTAAGGAGAATATTTGAGAAATACATATAACTAAGTTTATAACAGAGGTTATGAGATAGAAGATGAAGGGAAGAAGGAACAATAGTAGACCAAGAGTAATGAGACTGAGGTATGTGATATTAAATAAAGCCCCTGAAGGTCAAAATCCTGCAAGGAAAATTTTCAGTCTAGACCTCAAGTTGGGCTGCAGGAGAAGAGACAGTGAGGGACAAGTGTATTCTATGTTGGTTAGTTCATTTGCTTTTACCTGTGCAATGGTGTAACTTGAGAATGAGATGGCTGGACCACAGGGTATGCACACATTTATTTTAACCGTTGACTACTTGCCAGATTGCCTTCCAGGAGGTACCCACAGCTACGCACTAGCTAGCACTGGATGAGAGTTTCTCTCTTCTTACCTCCTGTCCGTATTGTTAAGGGTTGAAATGTGTCTCCCAGAAAAGATATGTTGAAGTTTTAACCCTAATACCTAAGAATGTGACCTTAGTTGGAAACAGAGTCTTTACACTGTTAATCAAGTCAAAATGATGTCATTAGGTTGAGCTCTAATCCAATATGATTGGTATCCTTAGAAAAATTGAAAATTTGGACACAGACAGACACACACAGAGGGAAGACTACCATGTGAACATGGTGAATTGGAGCGATGTGTCTACACACCAAAGATGCCCCAAATTGTCAGCTAACCAGCAGAAACTAGGAAGAGGCAAGGAAGGAACTTTCCCTACAGGTTTCAGAGGGAGCATGGCTCTACCTACCCGAGATTTCAGACTTTTAGAGTTCAGAACTGTGATACAGTAAATGTTTGTTGTTCTAAGCCACTCAGTTTGTGGTACTTGTTATAGCAGCCCTAGCAAGATAAACACTCGCCATCACTGATATTATCCAATTTGGTAATTTTTGCCAGTCTCATGGGTGTAAAGTACTATCTCATGTGTGCGTGTGTGTGTGTGTGTGTGTGTGTGTGTGTGCGCGTGTGTTCGTGTGTGTTTTGATTACACCAGCAGTCAGTTTAATGATCCAGCAAAAAAACACTCGAGGTATAGTTCTCAAAGTCCTGGGCCACAGTCTCCCCTCGCCCCAATTTTTAATTACATTTATAGAGGTGTAATTTACATACAGTAAAATTCATCAAGTTTATTTATTTATTTATTTTTATTGTTGAAAGTATTGCAAATGTTCTCCCTTTTATCCCTCACTAACCCCCCCTCTGATCCCACCCCCCTCCTGCTTTCCCCAAACTATTGTCTGTGTCCATTGGTTGTGCGTATATGCAAATAAGTTCTTTGGTTTATCTCCCCCACCCCCATCCCCCTTCCCACTGAGGTTTGTCAGTCTGTTCCTTACTTCCATGTCTCTGGATCTATTTTGTATGTCAGCTTATTTTGTTCATGATGTTCCATAAATAAGTAAGATCATGTGGTACTTATCCTTCTCTGACTGGCTTATTTTGCTTAGCATAATACTCTCCAGGTCCCTCCATGTCATCTCAAAGGGTAAGAGATCTTTCTTTCTTACAGCTGCATAGTATTGCATTGTGTAAATGCACCACAGCTTTTTTATCCACTCATCTACTGGTGGGTTTCAAGTCTTCTTTAATATTCTTTTAATATGTTTTAAAATTATAGACAAAATTCTTGTTTGTCAGGTTAAACCTAGAAACATCATAGTTCTGCTGCTACTCTGAATGGTATCTTATTCATTATGTCTTCTAATTGGTTAATGTAGAAAAATGCTATTGAGAAGTTTATCTTAAACTTGGGAACTCAGCTCTTGGATTGGTTTTAAGGGTTGATTGATTTTTCTTTGTAAATAATAAAACCATCTCTAAATAATGGCAATTTTATCTCTTTCCTTCTGTCTCTCCTATTCTTTTCTTGCTACATTGCTCAGGATCTATGTGGCAGCTTTGACTTGTTCCTATCTTAGTAGGAATGCACCAAAAGCTTCTCTTTTCTACTATTCTACTTTATGTTATAGTTTGGGTACATATAATCAAAAATCAATTAATGGGCACTTTCTAGTGTCTTTGAGAAATTTATCATAATCAGATGTTGAATTTCATCACATACATTTTTGGCATCTTTTGAAGTCCTGTGAGTTATTTTCTTTAGTTTATTCATGTGGTTAAATGTACTGATAGACATTCTGATAATAAGCTAACTTTGCTTTCTTGGAATAAACTCTTTGTGATGATGATTTAAAAAAAATATTCTGTTAGCTTTTATTACTTGATATTTTCTAAGATTTTTCTCATTTCTATTCTTAAGTGAATTAGCCCTATATTTTTCTTTTCGGACATTATTTAGATTTGTTGTGAAGATTTTATTAGCCTCATAAAAATGAGTTGTGTTGCTTCCTCTTGTATTCTGTCCTGTGTGTAAATATTTAAGGGTGGGCACATTTTATTTTATTTTATTTTTTTATTTTTTATTTTTTTGCATTTATCTTGAGATAGAGCGGGAGGGATAGAGGGAGGAAGAGAGAGAGAGAGAAACATTGATGCAAGAGAGACACATTGAGTGGTTGCCACCCACACGACCCCAACCGGGGCTGGGGACAAACTGCAACCGAGGTACGTGCCCTTAGCGGGAACCGAACCCGGGCCTCTCTTGTCTGCGGGCCGACGCTCCAACTGCTGAGCCAAACCGGCCAGGGCAGGGTGGGCACATTTTAGAGAAGGACTGATGAAAAATCCATCTCTTTTGGCATTCCATGTGATTCTAGGAATCTATCCATTCTTTTTATATTCTCAAATTATAGCTAATAATTTATAATATTCTTGTAAAAAGAACCTTAGTGTATTTACGGAAAATATGTTCATTGAGCACTTACTACATTCCAGACAATGTCGTTGGCGGGGACACAGCACTGAACAAGTAGATAAAAGTCCCCAGGCTTACATTTTTGTGGAGAAGACAAAAAATAAACAAGCTGACATTATATTAGAGCTTTGTTTTTGCCCCATTTTAGTCATATTTTGCTCATTGTAGTTTATCCTATTTTTTTTTTTTTTTTTTTAAATTGCACCACACTATCCAGAGGTAAATGTATCTTATTGATCACTTCAGAGAACCAAGTTTGGTTTCATTTACTTCTTTTTGGTATGCACGCAGGGAATGGGATTTCCATGTCTTTGTTTCTGCCCTTCTCTTTAATGTCAATCTTACATCTTGTTTCTTGGCTTCTATTCTTTTACTTTTTCCAACTTCTTAGATGGCTGGCTGATGGGATGTGTTGCCTTCAGTCACTGCGCTGGGAGACTCGCTGCATCTTTCTCCTTCTCTCCTCTCAGGGTCTTTACTACTTTGCTTTCTTCAGGTACCTCTGCTCACCAGTGGGGGAGGGGCACTTTGGGGAGGGGCACCACTGGGGGAGGGGCGCCATTGGGGGAGGTTGTAGAGTAGGCTTATGCTGTGCCATGAGTAGAAGGCACCTTTCTTCCTAAATATCTCATGGTTTCTACCCTTAGAAACCCATTCTGTGGAGTTTTTGAGATTTTATTCCTGAGTCTCCCTCCTGAGTAGTAGAAGGGATGCCTTATCTCTTGTCAGGAGTTTCAGGTGAGGTAGGGTTGAATGGTAGCAGGTATTCTGTCAATGACACTTAGAATGTTAGTAGGGAGTATGGAGTTCCCATGAAAGACATTAATGCAAAGGCCACAGGCATTTTTGCAAACTTATATTTTCACATTAGTCTTCTCACTGTTCACATTAAATCCCTTATTCCAAGAAGTTTTGATTATTCTCTCCAGCAATAATTTTTCCTTCTACATGTTATTATACTACTTTATTTTTGCCTGTAGTGTGTATATATCCATGTTTTAAAATAGAGATTTTTGCTTAGTTTTGTCTCCATTTTCCCTGTGTTTTTCCCCCCATATTTGTGTTTCCCATAGTACTGTATATATATATAGTGGATGCCCCAAAAGGTTGAGGTGTATTCAACTAAATATTGTCAAATACTAATTTTAGACAGAAACGGTAGCTTCTCGACATTGAACAACCAAGAATGAAAATCACATGTATGAAAGTGCTTTGTAAACTGCTAAATGTGACCATGAGCAAGTTGCTGAACTTCTCTGTGCTTTAGTTTTCTTATTGTAAAATGGCAGTAAAACCTGCTTCATGGGGCTTGAGGAGGAGATCAGGCAAGTGAAAAGCTGTGGACACCAGAAGGAGGGAAGAGTGCCAAGTTCCAGAAAGGTAACTAAGACACTGTGGAGTGCACAAAGGAAAGAACGCCAGGTAACCGGACACCCGTCCAACCACTGCCACCTGTTCCTAGTTTCCCTCCTCCGCTTGCTGGAGGAACACGGGAGACACCAGCGAGGTCCCGTGCTGGTGCGGTCACCCCCAGAGTGTGTCTCCACTGGAAGCAGATGTCCCCTTGCTCCTTCTATACTGTGTTTTTATTTTACTGACATTGTAACAACTTTACTGAAGTATAATTTACCTCTGATAAAAGTGTGGTGCTTTAATAAAGATTCTCAAGCATCCCGCCACAGGGTCATAATTATGTAGGGTTACTTTTACAGTTGAGCAATCTTTACTTAAATGGGCGTGCCCTTCTGCTGCCAGAAACTGTCAAGGTTTTGTCCTTATTTACCTGCCGTTTTAAATTTTCTTCTTTTGTTTTCAAAGTTCTTTTTCACTTGCTATTTTGATGTTGAGTGAAAACGGACAGCTAAACTGAATGGCTACTGATGCCTGACTGTGACTCACTCTTAATCATGTGTTAAACTACATTTCTTAATGTTCCAAAGTTCTTCTGTGTGGCACTCATGGAATTTTTAGAAACTGCTCATTTAGCCCTGGCTGGTTTGGCCCAGCGGTTAGAGCGTCGGCACTTGGACCAAGGAGCTGCGGGTTCGATTCCGGTCAAGGGCACGTACCTCCGTTGCGGTTCGGTCCCGGCCCTGGTTGGGGTCGTGAGGGAGGCAACTAATCGATGTGTCTCTCTCACATCAATGTCTCCCTCTGTCTCTCTCTCCCCCTCCCACTCTATCTGAAGATAAATGGAAAAATATCCTCCGGTGAGGATTTAAAAAAAAAACAAATAAAAAAACCAAGAAACTGATCATTTGACAAGGACTGTAATTTTCAGCTGTGTTTTTGTTTTCTTATTTACTTTTACATTCTTGAAGTGTTAGACCATTTTCATAATTACCCTGTGAGGGCCAGTGAGGAGATGATAATTAACCCTTTAACGAAGACCTATGTGAGCAAAGAAGTTAATGTACGTGTCCCAGGTTCACACCTCTCATGTTGACGTTAGTGCTTTTGGGCTTTTAAGTGTGTTCTCATCTAATCCTTCTGGAAGGTTCTCCTTTAGGAGTAGCAAATGAAGTTCCCATTTTACAGATGAGGTAAGTGAAGCCCACTTAAGGGACTTCTCATGGTGGAGCTAAGGGCCTCTGATTTGAATCCTGATATCATTTTTAGATTGACTATATTTCCCTATTCTACTTGTTAGTTGAAAGTAGATGTAAAGCTTTTTAATATTCAATTTTAACTCAGGAGTGTTTGTTGGATTTCTGATATGTGCCCAGGAGAAAGAAGAAATTATCTTGTGAGGAAAGAATTGGCCTTGGGGAATTAACTGAGCCCTGGCACTGTTCACAGTGGGGAACCTCTCACTAATGCCTCGAATTTCCTCACCACCCACTTTTCCTGTTTGGAGGATTTCTGACTTCAATGCAGAGACTTTAAAGGAGCATCCTCTCACTAAATAATTTCTTTAAAAGGACCAAGGCATCTAATTTTTCATGTGCTTTTAATGTTGATGGTAACTGAGATGAATTGTTATATGGGGGATAAGAATATTGAAAATTATTAATGAGCTTTTGAAATGTCCTTCATGACTGTGTGTATAGTGTACTTGATCATAACAAATATAATAAATTTGTTTTAAGTGCTAAATGTAATACTTAGATATCGAAGAATTTTCTGAGATATTTATATTAAATTCAGATTATTTACTCATACTTTTTCCCCCCAAAGTTTAGGCATACATTCCTGTTTATAGTATATACTTCTTTAATTTGATATAATTTTAAGTACAATTTTGAATTAAAATTTTGGAATTTTAAAATATCAGCTTAGGAAATTTGAGTGCAAAATAGTGTATATAATAACACTGAAGTTACTAAAATAAAGTGCTGATGTGTTTACTTCCCTCCCTTTGGTATGGTTTGGGGGGGCTGGTCCTACCAGTCTTAGCATGGTTGGGGTCAACTGTTAATTGTAAGATAAAATGGGTTTAAACTCACCTTTAATTGTCTTTAAGCTAATCGTTCACAAATTGCTGTGCTGAGGAACACAGGATAAGGACATTGCATACTGCTGAAAGTTAAAAACAATAGAACTAAGTGCAACTACAACAAAATTCTTCTGAGGTGTAATAAAAATGTGACATAAAATTCATTGTACTGTAAATTTAATTATTGCTTGTTTTGTTTTAAAGATCAAAATAGGACTCCCAAATATTAAAATAAAAACTTAAAAGTGTCAAAATCTTGTGAAGCATCAGTACTAATGGTGAATACTGGTATCTTTTAGTTTGGGGGTTATTTCTAGTCTTTATGTCAAATGCTTAAGACACAAAACACTTCTATATCACTTCTGAGTCATATAGAAAAATTTGAAATATTTACATGAATAGGTTTTTTAATATAAGAAATCAAGTAACACAATGACATAATATCTTTGTCTCCATGTAGTTACATCTGGACCTTAACATTTGCCAAATGAAAAATTGATTTTCACTTTACTAACTCTTCATGATACATTGGAATCCAATAACAAGGTTGATTTTAATTTTAATAACTTCTGGTCCTTGAAAGAATCTTACTAATTATCTTTGTAAGACAAAGATATATATTCCTGCTCATAATTTTTTGGGAAAAAATGTGTGTCATGGTTATGGTTGATAGCTAAAAAGTAATGGTTTTCAATTAGAAAAATAATTTATGTTCCTCATTTTTGTTTGGTTACTATTGTCAACCTAAAGAAGAGGTAAACAGGCAGATGCAAATGACCAGAAATTGAGTTTACCCAGCAATAGCAGAGGCATTGTAATTTGGGAAATGCAAGCTACAGGAGAGTCTGTTGAGGGTTTGGATTGGGCTGTGTTTATGGTCAAGGAGTGCAAAGAGGGAGAAGCCCAGTGGGAGTCTAAACAGCAAGTTCTTTGGCTTGAGGATGGGGTGGGATTGCTGGCTGATGTTCATTGGCCAGGAGATAGGTCAGGGTCATCTATAAATCAGGCATTCCTGGGAAATCAGTCTGTGGGTTCTTCAGTTCTGTTCTTCTGATAGTGTGTGCATGAGATTCTTCATTTCATATCTTCTGGTTCCATTTTAGATCGAAATCCTTTTACACTATGAAAATGTAAAAGTAATTTATGACTTTTAATTCTTGTTGAATTAAACACACTGATAAAGTAAAATAAGTTTATCTACTTTGAAAATGACTATCTAGCCCTGGTCGGTTTGGCTCGGTGGTTAGAGTGTTGGCCCACGGACCAATGAGTCACGGGTTCGATTCCGGTCAAGGGCATGGACCTTGGTTGCATGTCGGGCCCTGGTCGGGGTCGTGTGGGAAGTAACCAGTTGATGTGTCCCTGTCACGTGAATGTTTCTCTTTCTCTCCCTCTCTCCCACTCTATCTGAAAATAAATAGAAAAATATCCCCTGGTGAGGATTTAAAAAAAGAAAATATATTATTTAGGGTAGACTCTTTTCTGGACTTTTTTTTTTTAGCCAGTTTTATTCTAGAAATTCCCTTAATGCTCTTCCCTGTGTCAAAATTCTTTTTCCACCGTTATGTTCTGTGATATTGTCTCTTTGCTCTCCAATTTTTAAAAAAGTTTATATATTCTATAAATGGGATTTTGGGATGGAGAAAGGTGAATACAAAGAAGTCTGTTGATAAATTCTTAAGTATTTTTAATCTAAAAAGTTGCCTTGAATTTGTTTACTATTCAAGTTGGCTAAGAGAACAAAGAAAAAATGTAAAGAAATGTTTTCTAGTCCTTTAATTTCACCTTAATATATTCGAACAGTTAGACATATGTTACATTGGATTATGTATTTATTGACCTCATAATCCCTATCTTTTATACATTCTTCATTCATAGTACAAAATCAGTGCAAGATAATATTTCTGTAGCCTACTTGGCAAGGCTTATTTATATGATCATCCCTGAGGGGCCCTATGGATGGTAAAAATGCACTTTCCGTTACTTAGTTTAAATTAGCATAATGATATGAGGGTCAGATATGTGTATAGAATAAAATTTTTTAGTATTGCTGGTTTTCAAGGAAATAAAATGCCTTCTCAAGTTATACTAAATGCTTCATAGTATTAAGTTTGTTTTCATGATCTTATCCTTGGGTGGAATGCCTTATTAGATTTTTAAGTAATTTTTTAAAAAAGAAATTTAAAGCTTTCAGAAAAGTTTCAAATTTTTTGATTGAGGTGAATTTTAGAACCAATTAGAGTTCAGAAGCAAATCTGTTCTGATAGTTTCTTTTTAAAGGCTATGATTTTCTTTCCATGGTTTAGTTATTGTTTTTATATATTCTAGATATTTGGACATAGCCATTTATATGTTTTGTAAACTTTAAATAGGCAAAAATCAGATCTGCTTTTGGATTCTTATTTTGTAAATTATTTAATAGCGTTTTAGTCTGAGTGGATTAATTAACTTGATAGAGTTCTAATTTAGAGGCAATTTGTATCTACACACTTGGTCCACATTTTATATAATCTGTAGGTATTCAGTGTTGGAGCTAGAAACCAGAAATGGATACAGGGTGGGGCAAAAGTAGGTTTATAGTAGTGAGTGTGCGAAAAGCAGAGTTTATTCTTGTTTCTTTTATTTATTTATTTATTTATTTATTTATTTATTTATTTATTTATTTATTTTTGGTACGTGCCCCTAGCGGAAACCGAACCCGGGACTCTCTGGTCCTCAGGCTGATGCTCCAGCCGCTGAGCCAAACCAGCCAGGGCTCTTGTATTATTTATTAATCATTATATTATTTTACATATGAACAACTGTAAACCTACTTTTGCGCCACCCAATACAGTGGGGATTTCTACAAGTGTTGGTAGTTATTCAACTAAATGTATGTTTTCTACTTAAGATTCTATTTTTGGGGATATAAAAAGTGTTAGAAGATAAATCATAAAAGATTAGGAGACTTTTTTCCCAATGTTTGATGCAAGAATATTCGAATGTGTTAAAATGGAAATTAGCTTCAAAGAAAACATAAAACCTAAGTTAAAGGGTTAAAAACTTAATGTTATTATTGACATAACCCATGCTTACAAATTACACTGAAATACATTTAAAAAATTGACAATAAACTGGTTTATATTTGGAAGTTGGACATTACTGTGACTATTTGGTAATTGTAATTTTTCTTTTTGAAAATGAGATTTCCCCAATGCCTTAATTCTTTATGTGCCAGGATTTAGAAACTGTAAAAAGTGGAAATGTGCTCTGGCCGATGGATCAGTTGGTTGGAGTGTCATCCCGTATACCAAAGGGTTGGGGCTTTGATTCCAGGTCAGGGCACATATGGGGGTGGGGGTCAGCCGATCGATGTTTCTCTTTCACACTAATGTTTCTCTCTCTCTCTCCCTTCCTCTCTCTTTACAAAACAAAAATACAAACAAAAACATATCCTTGGGTGAGGATTAAAAAAGAAAGTGGAAATCGTCGTAAAGTGTTCTCAATTTTGCTGTTAGTTCCAGATGAGGCCTTTAATATTCTTTTTTTTATCTTCACCCGAGGACATTTTTGCATTTATCTTCAGATAGAGCAGAAGGGAGAGAGGTAGGAAGAGAGAGAGAGAGAAACATCGACGTAAGAGAGACACATCGAGTGGCTGCCACCCACACGATCCCAACCGGGGCTGGGGACAAACTACAACCGAGATACATGCCCTTAGTTGGGACCGAACCTGGGACTCTCCGCTCTGAGGGCCGACGCTCTAACCGCTGAGCCAAACCAGCCAGGGCGTAATATTCTTGATGACTTTGGATGGGGTAAAGTGGTCAGTACTGTCCTGGGTCCTTACTGTGTTTCCAAGGCTATTCCAGCCTTCCAGCAAAAACAGACAGGCAGCAGAGTTCTTTCATTCTCCCATCTTTTAAAAGCATGTGATATTTGTCACTTTGTTGCTGGTCTCTCCCGTTTTCTTCCTTCTTCAATTTTTTTCATTGTTTATTTTGTAACTTTTATGTGGCTAACATAGCCAATTAGGGTTTTTGTTTTTGTTTTTGTTTTTCATTTCTCTGTGAGAATTAGGCCATCTTAGTCCCACATATATCATCTCAGAATTTTTTCTGGTGACTACATATTTTGAGTTGTTTCTTCACCATCAGAAATTATTCCTTGTCCCCAAATTCCTTTTCTGCACTTTATTTGAACTCTGAGATGTCTGACTGAAATGCTCATCCTTAGTTGACTGAGATAAAGAAGAATCTCCTATAATTTTGATGTTGGCAAATACAGTGAATAGCCTGCCGTAGCCTGCCAGGGCAGGTTGTTAACTTCAGTGTTTGGAGTTTGGGGCAATGGTTGACTTGATTTCTTCATGAGATCAGTATCCACTAAGGGTCACGGTGTGTGTTCACTGCATGAATGAAACTGTGGGCCTTATTCCAGGTGCACAGAAATGAACAGCCTGTGTGATTTTTCTTGGTTTAGTCGTCTGATAAATGCTATAATGCAGATAGGGTTATGGGAGAGGAGAGAAGGGGCATCAGAATCAGACTATTGGGGAATGATAAGGAATGTTTTTTGAAGAGGCAATCCTCAGTCCAACTCTTGGGAATGAGCAGGTGTTGGCTGGGAAATGTGGAACTGAAAGGCTTTCTTAGAGGGAGCAGGTTGGATAGACCCAGGGGAGAGTGGTGTTCTCAGGGAGCCGAGGGGGCAGATGAGCACAGAGAGAATCATCTCAACCAGCAGCTTTCAAGGTATGGGTTCTGAGACCTCTGTAGGTCCCTGAAACCCTTTGGTGGTGGGTGGGGTCTACAAGTTCAAAACAACACTAAACTTCTATTTGCCCTTTTCATCCTAATTTTTTCAAGAGTATGCTGAGAATTTGCCAGAGGCTATGTGTGATGACATCATTGCTATCATGTTTAATGGGATATGAACTTGTGGATTCTTGTGTTTGAACCATTTCTTACTTTAAATTTCTAAAACAGTAAATATTGATAGATAAGCCTCCATAAGCAAAAGCTCTTTGGGGCCTTCAGTAATTTTTAAGAGTATAAAGGGGTCCTGAAACCTTAGAGTCTGAGAATGCTGTCCTCAGAGTTTGGATTTTGTTTTGAGTGCCATGGGGAATCCGTGAGTGACTTTTGCAAGAGGATGACGTGATGAGTGTTTTTAGAGAGCAAGGGTGGTGATGGGAAACGCCCATGCCTAGGGCCAGCCTGGGGCAGAGAGGCTAATAAACAGCAATCGCTGTAACTCCGGAGAGACAGGAGGCCCAAGCTGCTTTTTGTGGGGACAGATGCGGTGGTGCAGATAGAGAGATCTTAAGTACCTGGAATCAGTAGTCCTGGAAGTTTGTGTGAGGAAGACGTCGGCTCACTCCCAGGTTTTTGACTTGGAATACTGGCAGCCAGAGGTATCACAAACCGAGTGGAGAGCTTTCTTCGTTGGCACTTTAGAGGTAGGTTGCACTGTCTTCTGACTTCTCTTGTCTCTGATAAGAAGAACTTGCCATTCAAATCAGTGCACTCCTGTGCACACTGTGTCATTTTTCTCTGGTTGCTTTCAAGGTGTTCCGGTTCCACTTCGTTTTCAGCAGTTGGACAGGGATGCAGCGATGTGCCTAGGTACCATTGCTTTGTATTTCTTTATCTTACTGAGTTTTGTCTGGTATTTGTTTATTTTCTTGAATTGCTAAATGCATTGTCTAGTTTGTGAGGCTATTTTGGCCATTGTTTTATCAAATGTTTTTTTACTGCCCTATTCTCTCTTCATTTTTTTTTTTCTTTTTTCTTTCTGGAACATCCGTTGCAATTGTTATCCAATTATGTTAGACATTTTATTTATTTATTTATTTTTATTGATTGTAGAGAGATGAAAGAGAGGGAGAGAGACAGAGAGAGAAGAGAGAAAAAGAGAGAGAAGGAGAGAGAGAGAGAGAGAGAGAGAGAGAGAGAGCCAGAGAGAGAGAGACAGAGAGAGAGGAAAGAAACATTGATGTGAGAGAGAAACATTGATCGGTTGCCTCTTACATGCACCCCCACCAGAGGTACACTCCAACCAACTGACCCACACCGGCCAGGGCAATGTTAGAGTTTTAATGTTGTCCCACAGGTCCCTGAGATTCATTTTTTGAATCTTTCATCTTCTGTTCTTCAGATTGAATAATTTATATTGATCTGTCTTCAGTACATCTTCAGTATCTTCAGAGAGTTCACTGACTCTCTGTCAGCTTCATTCAGTGTTAATCCCATCTAGTGCAGTTTGTACTCCAGACACTTTATTTTTCAGTTCTCGAGTTTTCATCTGGTACTTTTGTTGTCACTGTTATTCACTGTTATTGTTTACATTTCTCTGCTGAGATTTCCTTTCATTATTATTATTATTCTTATGTGCATTTCCCCCCCTTTCTATACCTGAATGTTGGAGCGCACTGGACTGCTAATTAGAACATCTGGAACACCTTGGTGTCTTGATTATCTTTGTCCTTGCGAATGAGCCTGTGTTCCCTGCTTCTTTTATCGGAAGTAATTTGGATTGTGTCCTGGACACTATACATGACATATTGTGGGAACTCTCAGTTTTGTTAGATTTTTCCAAAAAAATGGTATTTTTGTTTGTGTGGTTAAAGCAGGCACTTAATTTGGCTGGACTCAAACTGCAAATTCTGTTTTTCCTATAGTGGTGGCAGCTTAAATCTCAGTCCAGCTTCTTGCCTCCACTAGAATGCTCAGAGATTGTACGCACCTCTGTGGTTCGGGGCCATCTAGAGATTTGGGAAGAGTTTTATACTTTCTATCTCCAGTGCTGTCTTGCCTGGAATTTCCCTCTGATTTTCCAGTGACTGTAATTGTCCTGGACTCTGTCCTCTAGTTCTGAGCCCAGTGAGACTGTGTGTGTGTGTGTGTGTGTGTGTGTGTGTGTGTGTGTGTGCATTTTAACCAAAGTTTGGGCCACTTGCACGGCACAGACTGGGACCTGTCTTCAGGCTATAAACCTTCAAAAACGGGCAACTCATGTAGTGCTGTTCCTTCTTCCCTGTGTCAGCTCGTCTCCAGCAATGGCCTGCTTTCATTTGCTCTCCAGTGCTTTCCGAAATAAAACATATGTCTATATCTATAAGGCACTTGCCAGGTAGCTCAGTTGGTTGGAGCGTTGTCCCGATACGCCAAGGTTGCGGGTTTGATCCCTGGTTGGGGCACATATAAGAACCAACCAATGAATGCACAAGTAAGTGAAACAACAAATCAGTGTTGTTTTTTTCCCCTCTCTCTCTCTCTCCCTTCAACCAATAAAAAATAATAAAAATATCTGTAAGTCCTGAGTTTATAGTTTTTATCTGTGGGAGAGTTGATCTGATAGGAGGTACTGGGCCATCTTAGAAATGGAATCATGATATTTTGTTGGCATTAATAACTGAGAAAAGATTATAAAGACGACTTAATTCAGCGGGGTGGGGAAGTGAGGGAGGATGCTGCGTTTAGTTTCGGTCATGTTGACTATGTTAGTAGCCAAAGGGTTGTCCACCAAGTGGTGGTAGTTATGGATGTGTGATTCTTAGGGGTGTGGTTTGGGCTGGAGATACAGTCTTAGGAATTATAAACATGCTGATAATGACTGAGATCGTGAGGAGGGATGTTTTGAATGAAAGCACTGACCTGAATTCATAACCCGGGGGAACAGCCATGTTCAATAGGTAGCCCTAGGAAGAGGAAACCAAGAAGGAGATTCAAAATATAAGTGGAGTAATTTGTAAGGGAAAGTTGTTAGAAACCAAGCCAGTGGTCAGCAGTTCTTTTTTTTTCCTTTCTTCAATTACAGTTGACGTTCAGTATTATTTTATATCAGTTTCAGGTGTGCAGCTTAGTGGTTAGACATTTATACAATAGTGGTCAGCAGTTCTTAACCTGGGATCTGCTGACCTTGTTGGTGCAGGAGCAAATTTCAGGGGGATTCTGAATCTTCTACCGTGTGTGTGTGTGTGTGTGTGTGTGTGTGTGTATGTGTGTGTGTGATTTTTCTGGGGTGAGGGTTCAGAGCATTCATCAAATTTCCAAAAAGGTTTGTGACCTACAAATAGTTAAACCTTGAAATAAACAGTAGCAGAATTGAAGTTTGAAAAAGTGGCTGGAAAATCTCTGATCTGCAGACCTGGAGCTCACTAGTGCCTTAGAGCGTTTGAGTGAAGGGGGGAGACGACGACGTGGAGTGCACGGAGAAGTAAATTGGAGATGCAGAGGTAAGGATAGGGAGGATCGAGTTCTCTTTCAGGAAGTCTGGACGATAAGGGGGAGAGATTGCCTGATAGAGAGGAATAAGATGAAGGAAAGCATTGCCCGGCCCCGCCCCGCCCGGCTGTCGCAGGCCACTTGCCATACTCTCTCCTTTGTGCTTCTGCACCGAGTTTTGTGAAAGCTGCTCTGTTGTGAAACTCCAGGGACTTCTCGTGTGGGCTGGCATGCGTGCCTTCCTAGCTTTCGATCCCAAAGTGGTTGTGAGCTCCATGACAACACGACTTGTTTTTCTCTTTATTTTGGGTGCTCTTTCCCTGTAGCACCTTTTAGTGTTCTCTGCATGTAGTCAAGACTTCATGTGGCTCACTGGTAAAGGTTTCAGGATATGGGATAGGTCCACGATCCGGTGGAAACAGGGGTCCAAGTGCCAAGGGTGTAGAGAACACCTCTGGTGCAAGGTTTCCCTTACAGTGCGTCTGGATAGACTCAGCTCCCTGGGGGGATTGCCTGCTGTATACACTGTGGGCCCTTAGAACAGGGAAGGGCCTGAGAGCCTTGTCCAGGAGAAGTAGGGAAGTATGGGATGTATAACCCCCTCCCCCTATTTGGTTCTCTTTTCTTAATAGGAGAGAAGTGTTTAGAAGGGAAGACGGCTGAAATAGTAGGGGAATCAGAAAGGTAGACGGAAGTAGGGGAAATTGAGATTTGATAGCTCTCTGGACTCATCCTGATATCCTTAAATTAAAGGAAAGTCGCAAAATAGCGATTGTAGCTCATTTCTATCTCTTCTCTTATTTTCTGCCACTGAGAAGTAGACACTTTCTTGCTTCCCAGCGTGCCCTCCTCACTCAAGGCGGCTAGTTGCACACACATTCTTCCTGTTCCCTCGAGCCTAACGAAGCTGTCATTGGGCTTCTCGTACCAGATAATGGTGAAAAGACTTCATCAGCTATTAAATGGAGCCAATTCTCCGCCAACATTTAATTCTTATGATAGAAATTTGTTTGAAAATGGATCTAAAGGTGGTTAAATTTGTGGTAAAGACATTTTGGACTCTGCTCGGCCTCTTTGCCAAGGAGTAAAATGTATCAAATCGGCTTCGGAGTTACATTTCCGTGGCCAGCCTGCTGCCTTGCTCTCCTCTGAGACGGCTCCCCATCTCCTCGAGTTGGCACTGCTTGGTGGGAAAGGGCAGGCTAACTGTGCCTAGTAAGTGAAACAAATCTTCCAATGGCTTCTGAGACATCTGAGTGCCTTGGGTGGTCTGCATAGCTCATTCATCGCTTAATTTTTAAAAGTACAAATGGAAACTTAGTATATATACTGTTTTGTTCCTTGGTTTTGTTACTTACCAGTATATAGCTGGACTACCCTTATGTGTTGGCACATAAAGGGCTTTAAAATGTTTTTTTTTTTTTTTTTTTACAGTTACAAAATCTAATATTTATAATTATTGTATTTCATTGAATGGTTGAACTAGAATCTATCTAACCTGTCCTCTTTTGATAGATATTTAAGTTTGTTCTGATGTTTGTAACTATACGCAATGTTTCAGTGAGTCACGTTGTGCATAGGTAATTCCGCGTGTGTGCGGTTATCTTTGTAGAATGGTTTCCAGCTACCGGATTCCTGGTTTTCCTCTCTGAGGGTTATGTTCCCACCAGCCATGTAGAAGAGGGTCTGTTACCTCCGTTCTTATTCTTGGTCAATCAGAAAGATAAAGATGGTAGCTAGTAGTTTTGATTTTGTATGTGATAAGTGAGATTGATCACCTCTTAGTATGTTAAAGAGCAATTTGTGTCTTTTCTCTTTTTTTCTTTATTGATTTTAGCGAGAGAGGAAGGGAGAGGGAGAGAGAGATAGAAACATTGATGAGAGAGAGCATCAACTGGCCGCCTCCTGCATGCCCCCCGCTGGGGATCAAGCCTACAGCCTGGGCATGTGTCCTGACTGGGAACTGAACCATCGACCTCTTGGTGCATGGGTTGATGCTCAACCACTGAGCCACACCAGCCGGCGCAATTTGTGTCTTTTCTGTTAACTCTTTGTCCCCCACCCCCCGCCTTGTAGGAGTTCGTTATTAAGGAAGTTGACTCTGCCTAGCATGGGAGTTGCACATTTTGTGTGTGTGTGTTGGCTTGTGTTTTGTTTTTCTGTGAAGAAACTCTTTTCATTTGTAGGTAGTTGAGCTTATTATTATTTTCTTTTATGGTGTCTGGGTTTTGTATGTGGAGAAATTTCTCATTCCTAGAGTATAAATCTTCTCCCAGTTTCCTTAGGATATTTTGTAGATTTGCCTTGTGTGCTTTGAAATCATTGATCTACCTGGAATTAATTTCATCTACGGCACGAGCTATGGATCTAGTTTTATTTTTTTCTCAGATGGCTACTCAGGTGAATTTACCTTTTTCGTTTGTTTGTTGAACATGATCTACCTATGGCAGACATTACAAATTGTTCACCCGATAGCCGTTCTTCTCTCTTCACCAGCTGGACCGTGACATTTATGAGAATGTTTGTAAGTCCAGATGAAAAGCTTGGTCTTCTCAGGCACCCTTGTGCTGAGTGGCCATGCGTCACCAAGGACTGGGATACGGAGCTTCCAGGAGGGCCTTGCAGGCAAAGGGGGACAGACTGATGGCATAGCCCTTTGGTCTTACCCTCTCTCTCTTTTCCTACTTGAATGGAGATATAAGGTGCAGATGTCCAGCATTTGTGGGTCATGATGGACATTTCGGTGGATTAACTTTGAGAAACATTGCTATGGATGCTGTGAAAGTCACACATGTCATTATGAAGAATACAGGGAAAGTCAAAACACTTGTGGAGAAAGTGCCAGTGTCTGGCAGCAGAGGTCAGAGTGCTTCTGTGCATGTGTACGTGGGCAAACTCGAAGCCGAGTGAAACATGCTGGAGGGAGGCCACTGGAGGGAAGGGCTCAGGTCTTGGTTTTTATTCCCAGTATGTTGGCCTTCCCCAAACTGCACTTGAGAGTTGGGATGGGCACAGAACTGCGCTGACATATGCTGGCATCACAAACCAATATGAGTGTTTATTTCCCCTCCTGACGGGGTTTTAGCCTCATTTTTGAAAGGCAGAGAACCCCCCCAAAGGAAATGGTCCACTTGGTTTCAGCATGTGGACGACAGTCTGATTAGAATAACGGAATAAGGAATAGCCCATCTTTTAAGATTTTTTTTATCTTCAAGTATAAACGGCAACAGAAGAATGTTCAAATGTATTTGTACCTTGTATTTCCTTTTAGTTAGCAAGTCTTGTGGAAACCAAATTTAAGCTAGGTTCCTTGATTGTAAAACAAATATTTTCATAAAACAATATTTAAGTAAATTTGTTTAGGAAATTGCACTGTATCTTTTTTTCAGACTGATACACATTTTCCCTATCCTAATCTTAGCATCTTATTTTAGCCCAGTAAAGGAACATGGTCTGTTGGCAAGTATTCTCTCCTCTTTTATGTTGGTGGAAGTCGAACTAACAAGACAAATCCCAAGACAACTTTGTTGCTAGAGGCAAACTCTGAGGCGGTGGGTGAGCTCTCTGAGAGCTAGCTCTGTATCTAAATGTTACCCAGCCATTCACTGCTGGAATGCTATTGTTATAACAGACAAAGAAGGGGCTATTAGTTGAAGAAGGTGGTCAATGAGACATGAGGCTTGTAACACATAAAACTGAAGAATATTTTATAAATGGGCTCCCTGTTCATAAATAATTTATCCTCCTTGTAAAACACGCGTGCGCACACACACGGATGTCATTTACACAGTACTTCTTAGAATTAAAGTCATAATTAAAATATGTCGGAAAATTCACAAAAGTTTTTCCCAAAACTGCACACATTTCTGAAGACTGCAAATACAAAATCAAGTAACTAGTAAATATATATGCTCTGTTAGATGCAGTCACATTCTTGTTGAAAGTATTCTTAGCATCCCGCTGCCTGAAGCATAGTAGACGATTACTAAATATTGGTGGAATCGAGGAGTAAACTTATGCTGTCAAGTAAAGCATATTAATTTTTAAATATGTGGATTTCTCCAGCCTGAGTAGTTGTCCAACTTGTTGCTACTTATTAATCTCTGATTGTTAATGTCATTATAGATAACACACACACACACACAAAAGGTTTTTCAGAGCTTGCCTTGTATCTAAATTATATACAAAGAAATCAAGCATTACTAGCTGGCTTCTTTACATGACTGTGAATACTGGCCTCCCCAGTGTCTCTGACTGCAGGGGGAAATGTATCTGGAAGCCATGTAGCAGGTAATGTAACACCCGGGCAGGGGAGCAAGAATTTGTTAGGTGTTGATTCTCTTTTGAATTCTGTGAATGTCCCTCTCTTTGTATCAGTCCACACCTGAAGATTAGGTTTGTTCTGCTGTGGATAAAACATTCCTTATTTAATGCATTCCACAGCAGTTACCAATTGAATGGAAACTCAGACCTTATTTCACTAACTAACAAAGATGAGAAGGCATTGCATTATTAAAGCTTCCAGCTGCTAAGAGGGTGCGAGGTAAATAAGTTGAGGACAACCCTCCCCATTGTTTCTAAAACAAAAACAACGATTCAGGGGTGGCGGTGGTGCTCTTAGGTAGTAAGGTGACAATTCTTTGATGATTGTACATAAAGCTTTCTTAAAAGTCTTTTTACCTATTAAATGTTTAAAACTGTAACTTGGACTTAAAACTTTAAGTCGACGCTTTTGATATGAAAGCTATGAGGTTTTTCTTTTGGGTCACATCCTGGTAGTACAACTTTTATTTTTTGTACCCGAGATACAACAACTTACTTTTTTAAAGAACAGACTTTTAAGACCTTACTTTAAAAGTAAGAAGGAGCCCAAGTATATTTTTGTCTTGGATTTGTTTTTCTGACTTTACTTAAGGAGCAACAGCCAGCTGGTGTGGCTTAGTGGTTGGGCATTGACCCATGGACCAAGAGGTCGCTGGTTTGATTCCTGGTCAGGGCACATGCCTGGGTTGCGGGCTGGATCCCCAGTAGGGGGCATGCAGGAGGCAGCCAATCGATGTATCTCTCTCATCGATGTTTCTTTCTCTCTCTCCCTCTCCCTTCCTCGCTCTCTAAAAATCAATAAAAACATATTTAAAAAAAAAGGAAGAAGCAACATAGCCAATAATATATTCATTAAACACCAGTGAAGACTGGCGTGTTGGGGTGATGGCATGGCTGCTGGCAGATACAGACCCTGGAAAGTCCTCTGTAAAATCCTACTCTACTGCTTTTGACTAATTAGATATTTATTTCCTTAAGGTTTTTAAAAATTGCAGTTATTCTCTGGGGGAGTTAACCATTATCATTCAGTTCTCAACCAGTATCTGTAATTATATTTTGACTACACTGGAGATATGTTTTGTGTTGGTGCTTATAAGCTACTTTATGTTTACATATTCATTCATTCAGTAAATTCTTGAGTATTGACTCTGGGTCAGTGACTTTTCTAGGTGTTTGGAATATGTTAGTGATGAAACCAGCCACGCGTAGAAAATAACTGTTGTGTTCATCTTATTACATAATTTAGCCAAATTCACTGAATTTGCTGAAAATTGTATCGTGGAAATGAGCTAGATTTTTGTGTGTCCTAATGTCGGCAATGCGTTTATCCCTGCAACCTTATTTATTTTGTGGACTGTGGGGCTCCATGGAGCAGAGCTCTCCATGATGACCTTTGGGAATCAGGATGGAGAAGGGATTTACAGAACACAGGGCTTTCCAGTGATGTTCAGGATCTTACGCCACCCCACACCCCAAACCCCTTTATTAGACCAGTTCTGCTCCCAGCAGTTTACACGTGGGAATGAAGCATAGTCTTTCTTTAAAAACGAGTGTACTACCCTGGGTTATAATGGAGTGGGTGAATATTAGAAAATGGAGAATTACTTTTCTGTTTGAAGTTTGCCTTAAACACAGTGGTTTAGATGTTCTGCGATTAACCTTTGTTGTCATATTAATCTGTGCTCACCTATGAGTTTAATTTCTTTCTTGTTCCAGCTTGTTAAAGCTGTCCAGGACCCTAAGCATGGTTATTGGAAATCCATAGCTCTCCCAGAATGGAGGTTTGGAAAAGACCTTCTGCAGCAGCTGGTATTTAGTCATGTTTATGATACCCACGCCCTCCAGGGATGGAGCTCTTGCTCCCTCTGCTCACAGCTGTTTCTGCCTTTGTAACATACCAGATTCTGCCCAGAGCAGCTGGAGTGGCTGAGCCTTGGAAAGGAGCAACGCGTACCCAGGTGAAGAAATGGTGGAAGGGCATTTGTGTCAGCCTTTGCCATGATAATGCCGTAAAACACCCTCAAAGTGCAGTCTTTGGACCACCTGCGTCAAAATAATTTAGCATGTTTGTTAAAGCTGACGATTCCCAACTCCCACCCTGTACCCACTGACCCATGAATGGAGGCGGAGGGGAAATCTGCAGTATTAGCAAATGGTCCTGGTGATTCCGCATTCTCAGTCCAGTTTAAGAATCAGTATTTTAATCCTCTTTTAATATCTGCTCAGATAATGGCAACCTGGCCGCTCCACATGGTTGTCTCTTGTCTTTTTGTTGGAATCATGCTTCTGCTCGGCGTAATGCACTTGAGACTCGTCAGTGTTGTATCAGTATCCATTCCCTTTTAGAGCTGAGGAATGAATATTCCCGAGTGGATGCACCATGGTTTATCAATACCCATTTGAAGGGCATCCTGGTTGTTTTTAGTTTTTAGCAATTTTAAAGCCACTGTGAACACTCATGACAGAGTTTTTTGTTTGTTTGTTGTTTTTTTCACTTGAGTAAATGCCGAGGAGTGGAATTGATGGGTCTGATGGTCAGTCTACGTTTAAACTTATCAAGAATCGACAAACCATTTTCCACATTGGTGGCACCATTTTGCACTCCTATCAGCGACAGTACAAGTTCTTTTACACCTTTGGCAATACTTGTTATTGTGAGTTCTTAAAATTTTAGCCATTCTGAAATGTAGTCATGGTGTGTCTGTAGGTATGCAGTAGTGTTATCAGTGGGGCGCCCTCTGTGTCCCCGCCTGTTACCGGTGGAAGTGGAGCTCTTGGGGTGCCACGGGGAAAATACTTTCCTGAGGCCAGCACAGGAAGTGAGATATTGTGGAAAACTTTATTGCTGATGCAACATTAAGGGGGTTCCCCTGCAAGGTCCCATCTCCCTCTGTGTCACCATGGAAGAAGTCCAGCTGTGTCTTCAGCAGGGCTAGGATTGAAGTCACTGCCCAGAGTCTTCGCTCCACATTAAAGTTCGGTCCAGTCCAGCATCCGGCTAGCTTAGCTTGTGTTCCCAGCTGCAGTCCATTGTGTGGCTGGGGGTCATGGGGCTGCTAAGGCCACATGGCGGGCTCGCACATGGGCGAGGGTGGGTCACGGAGCGAGAGTATGCCGCGGAGCAGGAGCAGAGGAAGAGGCAAGAGCCAGAGAACTGTTGGTCTTGGGGTTATACCCAGGAGCTTAACCAATTAACCCTTCAGGATTTTGCATGCTCGCAGTAGCTCTGCCCCCCTAGCTAATGACCTTTGTTCCCAGGTTAGACTGACAGGCCTGCACCTTCCTGTGTCACCGGACTTCACTGTGCCTGCGCCCATCTCCGCCTTTGTTCGATCCCTTCCGGCAGTGGACCGGTGGCTCCCTGGGGAGCGTGAAGTTGCAGCTTCCTGGTGAAGCTGCCCAGATGACCATGCTTATAATGTCTGGCCTCCCCTTTGCTTTCTTTCTATTATTAATATCAATAACTAGTGAATTATGACAATAACAGTAGTACCTCCTACTGGTTTTAATCTGCATTTTCCTAATGACTGTTTTATTTGAGTACTTAGCATCCTCTACTGGACACTAGACAGCAGCCCGCCCCTTCCTAAGAAATGTGTGCATGTCAGAACAGATGACACACAGGTACCAATGGATGTGTTTATTACTCACATAGTAAATAGAAAAAGGGTTCACCAAGGAGCAGGGCTTAAGTTTTGTCTGGAGTGAAACATAGTAAGGAAGGGGGTCAGTGGGTTGGGATTTGTACTGTGGTTTAGGGATGGAGCCTGGGTGGGCCTTTTCGTCAGCCAGGCTTGTATGGTTTGAAATTTCCACTGGGACAGATGGTGCATATGGGCTTTCTTATCAGGTGGACCAGATGTGGGGCAAAGAGGAAGGGGGCGGGGTGGGAACTTGACAGCTGTCAGGGTGCTAACACCAAAACTTGAGTCTCTGTCTCTAATACATTAATCATGTTGAGCACCTTTGGTGTGCTTGTTTGCCATCCGCATATCTTCATTGATGAAGTGTTTGTTCAGATGATTTGCCCATCTTTTAATTTGGGTTGTTTGTTATCTAGAGTTCAATATTCGAGATACAAGTCCTTACCAGTTATTTTTGCAAAAAACATAAGAGAATGTTTTGCAACACTTTCTCCCAGTGGTTTGATTTTTTTTTTTTTCATTCACTTAACAGTGTTTTTCAAAGAGGAGAAGTTGTTTCCCAGCACTAATCATTGTCATTCTTTTTTTTTTTTATCCTCACCCGAGGACATTTTTGCATTTATCTTCAGATAAAGCGGGAGGGAGAGAGAGAGAGAAACATCGACGTGAGAGAGACACATCGACTGGTTGCCACCCACACCACCCCAACCAGGGCTGGGGAGGAACTGCAACCGAGGTACATGCCCTTAGTGGGAACTGAACCTGGGACTTTCTGTTCCGCGGGCCAACGCTCTAACCACTGAGCCAAACCGGCTAGGGCTATTCTTTAGTGCAATCGTATACTTCTACTTTTCTGAACAGACTCCTGTTTACGCCACTCTTCTCCAGTCCCTCTTAACCCACGGGCAGTGTGTGGAATGTATCCACTGGAAGTACAGAGTAGTGGAAAACACTATTTCCCATATATCCAAACTATGTCACTTTGAAATTTCTTAGTACATTAAATTTTTTTTCTTTTTACAATGGAAGGCAAAAAGTCTAATGGAAAGGACATAGGAATTGGGCAACCTTCTTATTAAAATATTGTTCAGTAAAATTAAAAATAGAGGCTTAGAAATCTGTAGCATAGCTAGAGAGTGGCCCAGCCTGAGCTGGACAACAGGTGTGTCTGACCCAAAGCGTGTGCTTGTTACTATAGTCTGTCCGTTCTTCACGAACCATTTTACTTTTCTTTGTCTCTTCCAGAGAGCCATAGTTTTCTCCTCTTACATATAGTGATTTGCATTTTACAGAGAGCTTCAGATATCAGCTATTAGGTAACCTTCAAGGATTGATTTCCTCTGATGTGATTTATTGGATGAACTCTGGTAATTCCACTTATCTTCAGCTATTTGTAAATTATTATGTAAAAGCAGTGATATTATAAATTATAAGCATGTTTTCCATTCCTTTATCATACAGGTGATTTCCTCAGAATTTGTTAGATAAAGAGAAAAGGTTTTGCCTCTGAGTGTCCTTTGGTTTAGATTCCGTGCGATTTGCCTACATTCCGTTTTGCATAGATGAGTAAACATCCCTGGGGAGGCAGACATGAACTTGGAGGAACCTGGGCTGGCAGTCTCTGCGGACCCAGCTGGCCTCTGGGGATGAAGCTGCCACTGTGAGTGGTTTCCCCCCTTCTGGCTGGAGTTGATTGCTGTTTGTGTGAAGTGCAAGAGAACCAAGGCCTCATCCCACACTGTTGTCTTCCAAACAATGCCGCGGAGAGAGACAGTGAGAACATGAAAGCGAGAGGCAGAGCGTCTGGTCTTCTCGCAGCCTGTCCCGGGGCCTCCAGGCCTGTCGGAGAGGAGCCCGTGGGAGATGGACTGGGATTCGCCCCATGGCAGCTCACTCAGTGCTCAGCTGTTCATGGTTTGTACCAGATGGCTCACCGAGAACACCATGAGAGAGAGCCGTGCTTTCTGGCGTGCCTTTGAACACACAGCTCCCGGGGGCCTGCGGTGATGGTTGACTGATCCAAACACTTAAGAATGAGAGAAGATGGAGGGTGCTTTTAATAGCTTGAATATAGAGGAAGTATCTGTGGGCCGGGTCAAATGATAAAAAGTAATACAATTTAGTAGTGAGTTTTTATCCTTTGTTCAAGGGAAAGCAATCCGTGGATTGGGGTTGCACAGCGCCTCCCAGCAGCGGTGCAGTGTTCCTGAGGGGCCTGGGGTAGGAGGGAGTTGTGTGGGGCATTAGAAGGGGCATCGTGGGAACTGGGCACGATTGACAGGAGGCCGGGTGGTGCCTTATAAGGCCAGCAGGTCCTGTGTTGTAGGGTGAAGTGAGCTGGCTGAAGAGGAGTGGGAGGACTGTGATCGGAGGATGCTGTTCCCCAACAGGGTGTTTCCTTAAGTGCAGGCTGACTCATGTGTAGACTTTGGGCTACTGGGGTGGCCTCTATTTTGTGGTTCCCAATATACAAATTATTATGTACATGAAATAAAGGCTGATAGATAGGGAGAAAACGGCTACTCTGTTATATCAATTTACTGGGAAATGAGACCCCATCAAATCAAGATTCTCCTCTTACCATTTATTATTCCCTATCATGGGTAAAATACGCTGAAACTGGCTTTGTGGGTGGGGGTTTTGGGTGTGACACAAGGTTCTAGGCAAAATTTGTGGAAACAGTGTCTGAAAACAAATCCTGACTCTGAAAGATCTGGAGGAACATTTGGAGAAGGCAGGCGGGTATGCAGGTGTCACCTGTGGGGAGCGAGGGACGCTCCCGGCTGTGCCCGCGTGAAGGCCTGACTCCCCTCCTGGGTTTGTGACGAGTGAGTCTTTCCAGGCTCTGTTCCTATAACGTGACTCCCAGCTGGACAGGAGGGCTAACACCTGACTGTGTCAGGATCTGTTTGTCAGAAATATTCGGCTCTCATGTCAGGTCCTGGAATAAAGGAGGGGTCAGTTTTGAAGGAAAAGGACTTGAGAACGTTCTAGAACACAAAGTTCAATTTGGGTACAGGCATACCTCATTTTTTTTTGCACTTCTCATTTTGCAGATATTGCGCTTTTTTCAAACTGAAGTTAAGACCCTCCACCAGCAAAATGATAACAGCTCACTGGTGGTTAGCATTTTTTAGCAATAACGTATTTTAAAGTTAAGGTATATACATTTTTTTTTTTTTACATAATGCTTTTGCAAACTTAATAGACTACAGCATAGTGTAAACATAACTTTTATATGCACTGGGAAACCAAAAAATGTGTGTGAATTGCTTTGTTGCAATATTCTCATTATGATAGTGGCGTGGAACTGAACCCGCAATAACAGCTATGCCTGTAATTTGGGAGAACGTGGGTGATAGTGCTTCTGAGCCACCAGAGGGCAGTATTCAACAGCTATTTACTGGACTCCATAGAGTATCACTGAGAACTGTGGGAAAGGAGAGCAGCCTCTAGAGCAAAGACAACTTTATGTTGATTTCATTACCTGCCCCGCCCCTTTCCTGTACCTGTCCACCTTTGGTAAATATCATTTTTTTTCTTTCAAACTTTTTCTTTCTCCCCAGGCAGAGTTATTTCACTGCATTCAGTACATATTTTCTATGTAGCATTTATTATATGCTTAGATTTCCTGTACACCTAACAGAAACCTTCGTTTCATTTATTTCACTAGGATAAACTCCTTAGAAAAAGACCGAAAAGATCTGAAAATTAGCTCCTAAATTTTATGCTTATTTTTTCTACTTTTGTCCATTTCCTGACGCATTTAACACAAGCAGGAAAGTCTTCTCAGTAAATCGAGCCCTTGGAGTTCACAAATGTATTGAAGAATACCAGCCAAGTTACATCCATCCCATATTGTTTTGGTTTCCCACCTGTTTGCTTCAAACCCCATACACGTTTGTTCTTTTCTCAAACAGCCTGTGGATTTTCAGTACCCTTTCTGGCTTTCACAACGTTGCTTCTGCAAGGAGCTTGGACAAAGTTTGTACCAAGCTCCCTGGTAGCTAGCTAGCTGGTTGCCACGTTCTTTGGCATCCTTCATATTCCAGTCGCCCTGGTCTGCGCTCTTGAAGGCCTGATTTATTAATTGTTTCCTTTCTGTTTAAACCTGTCACTGAATCAAATATTGACTACATTCCTTTCACTGGGCTTTATTTGAAGATTATTCCTCCCCCACCCCCATCTTGAGGTTGGGGTTTTATGTTTGGAATGTTCTTAATGTGATTTTTGCAATTTTTTCCACATATTTAAGGAAATTCCAGAAGCACACGCTTCATATGCATTTATATTTGCCTTTGTTTTAGTTGCTGGTCCATCTGTAGAGAAATCTGAGACTTGTTTTTGTAATTATCCAGTCTCTCTCTTCCTGTGAGTTAGGCTTCGTCTTCTGAGTTCAAAGCATCACTTCGGCGAGGAGCAAGGTGCCCGCTCCATATTTCTTAAAGTTCAAGTCCTCAAGAGGGTAGCTCTAGAAGGGTACACCGTCTCCTGCCTGGATGCACCCCAGAAGTCTGTGGGCTCTGGGGTGGAGCTTCACCCCAGTCCCAGGGTTGCAAAAATTCCCTTCTGAGCTCAGGACTCTATGCTCAGGAACCAAGTAGGATCTCTAGCCTGTTGATATTTCCATAACTGTAGGCGTTTTCCAGGGTACAGTGATTGTAAACACAGTCCATTTTCCCAGCGGGGAGCATCCTCACCCCTCTCACTTTGATTGGGGTGGACAGAGAAACCTCTTTCCACCAAAAATCTGGGAAGGTGTTGACCTGTCCCTTTGGAGGAAAGTGTGGGCCTGGCAGGGTCTCCTCTGATGCAATTCACCTCTGCTGGCTTCTTGGCAGGCCCTCTGGACTGTCACCAAGAGCCCAAGCCCATATTTATTTTGAGTTTTGTCCTGTTTTTGAGATCCTCCAGGGCAGGATGTGTTTTGTGTATATTCGCATCAATACCAGCATTTGGCACTAATGTATTTGATTGGATATTTGAAAGCACTTGATCGTGTGTCACTGACAACTGTTGGCAGACTTATCCTGTAAGGGGCGGGCAGGACATTTTTGAGGCTTTATAAAGGACCACTGAATTTTTGAGGCTTTATAAAGTCTCTGCTAGGACTACTGAACTCTCTCTGCTCATTGTAGTAAGACGTCTCATGGCAAATGATTAGTCTGTGTTCCAGTGAAACTTTATCTATAAAAACAGGTGTTGAAGCCCTGGCCGGTAGCTCAGTTGGTTGGAGCGTCGACCAAATACACCAAGGTTGTGGGTTCGATCTCCGGTCAGGACACATGCAAGAGTCAATCAATGAATGCATAAATAAGTGGAACAATAAATCCATCTCTCTCTCCCTCCTCCCTCTCTCAAATCAATAAATAAAAAAACCCCAAATAATAATAATAATAATAATACCCAAAACAGATGTTAGGCCTGTGTTTGTTCCATAGACCCTAGTTTGCCCATGACTGGTTTAGGTGTGTTTTTTTCATAAAATTAGGTTTATAAGTTATTTTGTCTACCATATTGCTTTAACACAGCACTAAGCAAATACATAAAATACATGGATTTTATGTAGATTGGATGGATAAATAGTTGTTTCCAAAGGCTGAATAATAATTATAATACTTTTCCTGAAAATACTTCGAGGAAGTTTTCCGACAATATGTAAGGGGTCATTGGTGTTGTATGTGTAAATATTTATTTTAAATTATGTTAAAACTGGAGATTTGAGTTTAGTAAATGAAAAGTTTTGATAAGTCCATTTGGAACGTACTCTTCAAGCAAAACTGGCAGGTTTTTCTAAGCCAAACTGTGTTTTTAAAAAGCTTTAAAAAAAATTAGTTTTGCTTCAGGTAATGTGAATATAGCCAAAATATCTCACTGTTTAGACCAATGAGCTAATATTTGAAGTATTATTCATCCCATCAATCTTCCGGGCGTGTGTGGCATAGAAGATGTTTGTTCAGTTTAGTTTCAAAATGCACAAAGTTTATAATAAGAAAAAACTGCAGGGTTTGTATAGTCTTTGCCTGACTGAGTGTCCCAGCTTCCTTGCCGTTGAGTGGAATGCGGAAATGTTTAATATCATTGCAAAGTCATTCTTGCAGCTGGCTAACCTCATGCTTTCTTCCTGCCAGCCTTCGTTACGACCTGAGACGCAGGAGTTTTGGTCCTGGTACTCGACACTTGGCTTTCTGGCCCAGAGCCCACGATGCCCCCCAGAGCGTCCCACACTGCCCTCTGGGACATTTCTATGGTGAACACCCCAACTTTTACCCCTTTCCTAAACCTTCTCTCTACCGCTTAGCTGTTAGAAACAACTAGTTCTTTTCTCTTGAAGTCTTCACCAGAGGAGTTGGCTGTCTTTCCCACACCCTCAGGGCTGGAAGAAGTGTCCCCTTCCAGACCATTAACCTGAAATGTTCCTATAGGAATATCTGTGCCGTATATCACTTGGTTAAACGATCCAAGATCTCTCCTCCTTATGGTTGTGCTGACCTCTCGTTTCTCCTCTTTATTCAGTGTGGACTTGAGCACCTGCCTCACCGCTTTCTCCCACCCTCACCTGCCATCATGCTAGGAGAAGACAGTGGAGACCAGGAGGGCCCATCAAGGTCTCTCGCCTCCCAGTCCTTGACTTCCACTTCTACTCCAACTACTTACTTTGACGTCCTAATCCTGGATATTGTTATTTCCTGGGAGGGCTTCACTTTTGCATTATGGAATCCCAACACCTTACTCTGCAGGCTCAACTACATCTGCTTAGTCAACACCTCTTTACTTTCGTCCACCTTATCAGCCTCCTGTCATTGCTTCCTTCCCCTGTATGGTGTCATGTGCACAGTCTAGTGCTAAGCTACTTTCTTGACAATGTTCTCAAACTTTCTCTATTGTTCTCACACATCTACCTGGGAGAACCTAGGTGTTGACAGTCTGCTCAAGTATTTTTGATCTGTATTAGCTCCAGATCATCCTGACTCTAGTTCTGTGGAGTGGGTTACACGTCAACAGACTCCAACTATTTTCATGGTTGTTTTAATCTTCTCAGTGTATCTAATTGAAGAGGTTATCTCCCCAACACCTGCAGGCTGCAATTCCATAAATTCCTGTCCAGTTACTCTGGGATCCGGCATGTATGCATACAGCTACTCATGCTCCCTCCAGGCTATCCAGTCAAGCTTTCAACCAGTCATCAAATGGCTGTGCGTCCTCAAACAGTGTCTTCCTAGAGGAACACCTCTCTCTAGGACGTTTAACTCATTTTACCAAGGCTTTTATAGAAGGCAGATAACACCAGTGACTTTTTGTCTTATTTTGATTTAGACTTCAACTGGGGAACCAAAGAGGACCTTTTAGTCAAATGTGAAACAATTTAGAAACATCTTGTCTAGCTTAGATAAGCTAGAGTTAATAAGGCACTGCGCATACTCTCGTATAAATCAGTCTGCTCATTTTGAGAACGAACAGTTTGTTGTTATAGAACAACTATATGACTACAAATTGGGCAATCTGGATGAAATGGATAAATTTCTAGAAACATACAATCTTCCAAAACGGAGTCAGGAAGAATCAGAAAATCTGAATAGGCAAATTACCACTAATGAAATTGAAGCAGTTATAAAAAAAACTCTCAACGAACAAAAGTCCTGGCCTGGATGGCTTCACAATTTTACCAAACATTCAAAGAAGAACTAATGCCTATCATTCTCAAACTATTCCAAACAATTCAAGAGGAAGGAAGACTCCCAAGCTTATTTTATCAGGTCAGCATTATCCTAATTCCCAAACCAGATAAAAACACTACAAAGAAAGAAAATTATAGGCCAATATCCCTGATGAACATAGATGCTAGAATCCTCAACAAAATATTAGCAAATTGAATCCAGCAATACATTATAAAGATCATACACCATGATCAAGTGGAATTTATTCTGGGGATGCAAGGCTGGTACAAAATCCACAAATCCGTAAACGTGATACACCACATAAACAAAATGAAGGATAAAAATCACACAATCATATCAACAAATGCAGAAAAAACATTTGATAAAATCCATTTATGATAAAAACTCTCAGCAAAGTGGGAATAGAGGGGACATACCGCATCATAATAAAGGCCATATATGACAAACCCACAGCCAACATCATACTCAATGGGCAAAAACTAAAAGTGTTTCCTTTAAGATCAGGAACAACATAGGGATGTTCACTTCCACCACTCTTATTCAACATAGTACTGGAAGTCCTAGCCACAGCAATCAGACAAGAAGAAGAAATAAAGGTACCCAAATTAGAAAGGAAGAAGTAAAACTGTCATTATTTGCAGATGACATGATGCTATATAGAGAACCCTAAAGATGCCACCAAAAAACTACTAGAAATGGTAAGTGAATTCAGTAAAGTAGCAGGGTACAAAATAAATAACCAGAAATCAATAGCATTTTTATACACCAATAATGAACTATCAGAAAGGGAAACTAAGAAACAATCCCATTTACAATTGTATAAAAAAACCCGAAAAACCTTGGAATAAATGTAACCAAGGATATAAAAGAACTGTACTCAAAAAATGATAAGACACTGAAGAAACGCATTGAAGAAGATACAAATAAGTGGAAGCATATACCATGTTCATAGATAGGAAGAATTAACATAATTAAAATGTCCATACTATCCAAAACAATCTATAGATTCAACACAATTCCTATCAAGATACCAATGGCATATTTCACAGAACTAGAACAAATATTCCAAAAATGTATACTGAACCACAAATGAGCCTGAATAGCCATGGCAATTTTGAAAAAGAAGAACAAAGTTGGAGAAATCACACTACCTGCTATCAAACTATACTACAAGGCCATAATAATCAAAACAGCATGGTATTGGCATAAAAGCAGACATATAGATCAATGTAACAGAATAGAGAGCCCAGAAATAAACCCCATGCATTTATGGTCAATTAATATTTGACAATGCAAGAACATACAATGGGGTAAAGTTAGTCTATTCAATAAATGATGTTGGGAAAATTGGACAGATATATCCAAAAAAAAAAAAAAAGAAAAAAAGAAACTGGACCACCTTCTTACACCATATACAAGAGTAAACTCAAAATGGATTAAAAACAAAAAGTTAGACTCGAAACCATAAAAATCCTAGAAAAAAACATAGGCAGTAAAATCCCGGACATTTCATGTAGCAATATTTTTTCTGATATATCTCCTTGGGCAAGGGAAACAAAAGAAAAGAATAGCCTGGCTGGTTTGGCTCAGCGGTTGGAGCGTCGGCCCACGGGCCAGAGAGTCCCAGGTTCAGTTCCCACTAAGGGGCGCATACCTTGGTTGCAGTTTGTTCCCGCCCTGGTTGGGGTTGTGTGGGTGGTGACCACTCGATGTGTCTCTCTCACATCGATGTTTCTCTCTCTCTCTCCCTCCCTCTCTCCCTCCCACTCTATCTGAAGATAAATGCAAAAATGTCCTCGGGTGAGGATTAAAAAAAATAAAAATAAAAAATAAACAGATGGGATTACATCAAACTAAAAAGTTTTTGCACAGCAAAGGAAACTATTAGCAAAATGAAAAAAACAACCCACTGAATGGGAGAACATATTCACCAATGATACATCTGATAAGGGGTTGATATCCAAAATTTGTAAACAATTTATAAAACTCAACACCAAAAAACAAACAATCCAATTAAAAATGTGCAAAGGATCTGAATAGACATTTCTTCAAAGAAGACATACAGATGGCCAATAGACTTATGACAAGATGCTGAAGTTCACTAATCATCAGAGAAATGCAAATTAAAACCACAATAAAATATCACCTCACATCTGTCAGAATGGCTATCATCAATAAATTAACAAACAAGTGTTGGTGAGGATGTGGAGAAAAGGGAATGCTTGTGCACTGTTGGTGGGAATGCATATAGGTGCAGCCACTGTGGAAAGTAGTAAGGGGTTAACTCAAAAATTAAAAATAGAACTGCTTTATGACCCAGTGATTCCATTTCTGGGACTATATCCGAAGAAACTTGAAACACTAATTCAAAAGAATATATGCATCCCTATGTTCATTGCAGTGTCATTTACAAGAGTCAAGATTTGGAAGCAGCCTAGTGCCCATCAGTAGATGAGTGGATAAGAGAGCGGTACTATATTTACGCAATGGAATACTCGTAGGCCTTAAAACTTACCTTTTTGTGACAGCATCGATGGACCTGGAGAGTATTATGCTAAGTGAAATAAGCCAGAGAAAGACAAGTACCATATGATTGCACTTATATGTGGTATCTAATGAACAAAATAAACTAACAAAGAAAATAGAAACAGACTCATAGATACAGAGAACAGACTGCTGTCAGAGGGGAGGGGTGTTGGGGGTCTAGGTGAAAAAGGTGAAGGGATTAAGCAGAGAACCCTAAAAAACAAAAACTAAACTCATAGATAGACAGCAGTATGGTGATTACCAGATGGAAAGGTGGGAGGGTGAGGTAGAAGAGGGTAAAGGGGAATAAATGCTGATGGAAGGAGACTTGAGTTGGAGTGGTGAACACACAGTACAGTGCACAGATGATGTGTTATAGAACTGTATACCTGAAACCAATTATTAATGTCATCCTAATAAATTTAATAAAAAACAAAAATAAAAAGACTAAGAACCTATCTTAGTTAGAAAAAGAAAAAGAAGAATTCATTGTTATAGAGGCTGTAACTCTGCTTGACTGCTCACGTCGATGGTGCATAGAAGAGGCATGTGCGGTCCCCCTAATCCATGGCTGTAGCTATCACTTTGGGTCCCGTGTGTGGATGGCTGTATTACCAGGCCTTTTATGGTAATCCAGTTAGAACGGTGGCTAGAACATCAGCTTAGGGTTCAAAAAAATAAAATAAAATTAGTATTCAGGACATGAACTATCATCATTGTCATCAGTGAAAGCTCTCCTTAAACAAACACATTTTGGAAAAATGTACGAGTACATAAAGAAGGCGATTTTAAGTCTTTGTTTGTAGCAGTGACATTTGTTCTGTTATTAGCCTGTTTCTGGAATATGGGCTGTCATTGTGTGGCCATTAAGGAATTCATCAAAATTTCATATCACCTGTGGGGCCCATGGTCTGTGGCTGCCACCTGGCTCTGCCTCAGGCTGGGTGATAATTTTTTCATGTGGCACTCCCAGGACCTCTACTGAATCTGCTATCCGTTTCCTCCAGCCTTTCTGTCTTCTGACTTTGTTCTCCGTGCCAGGATGTGTGATAACCGACCTTCTCTGTTAGGGGAGGAAATAGTCACTGAGGCTGGTTTTTGGGTTTTCCTTCCCCCCTGAAGACATTAGTTAGGTCTCTCATGTGCGGCCTGAGTGGGAGGGGTTTCCCACGTGCAGGTGCCATCTATCTGATTTGGGACCCTTGTTTCTGAGCTGTGGCTGGGGAGGCAGGGAGACAGCTTCCGAGTCTGGTTCCACCGCATCACACCTGCGTTTTTTTTTCAGAAGGTCAGCATCTTTTTTTCTGAACTGTGCGTTTTGAGTCTTTGAATCTGATTTAAAACCTTCTCAGAATACCTCAAGCCATAGTTTCTCTTTTCTCTGAACCCTTTTGCCCTTAGGAGACATGAAATAAGAGTTTTTTTAATTACTCACAAATACTTCTTGTTGTGCACGTTACACAGTGGGGGGGGGGGGGCAGCAGGAGGTGTATAAACCCTTGGTGTAGGTTCCTGACCTCAATAAAGATTCAATCTAGAACAGATGAGCAAATAATAATGACCTAAGGCAGAATGGTGTAACTTCTGAATTAGTGGCTCAGAAAACTGGTGTCAGAGAAGATGTGGAGGGAGAAGGAATGTTTTTGGGGCAGTGGTGTTTGGGGAGCGCAGTGGAGACACAGAGTCTGAGTTACGATGGAGGGATGAAGATATTGGAGGATACCGAGTTCTTGTGTTTAGGTAGAATCAAGGATTTGTGTGTGAGAGTCCAGGGCTGGAAGGCCTGAGGGTGGGTTGGAAGGGCTGACACTACAGGCCACACGGAACTTTGGAAGGTTTTGAGCAGTGTTTTTGGTTTGTTTTGCTTTTGTGACAACTCTATTTTGATGTTTCAGGAATGCTAGGCAGGCACTGAAATGCAGAAGATCAGAAGATTAAGGTGGAGCAATTAGTGGGAGATTGTTGACGTGTTACATCTGCCAGAAGAGAATTCTAGAACTGGAGTGGAGAGAATGATGTGGATTTGCCTGAACAAGGAAGGTTCACACAGATGCTTTGAGTCTGGGCAGCTGGGAGAGTGTTAGTGTCCTGGTTTCAATAGGGGAGAGAGGTGTGGCAGCTCAGTCTTGGGTGAGAGGGCGAGGTCTGTTTTACCTGCTTGCTCTCTCGGGATGTGAGGGCGTTCAAGAGGACGTGCTCACCTGTGAGCTGTGAACGTGAGCTGTGCATTTAGGACTACCTGCTTGGAGTCTGTACTAACTGGACCAAGTTGAGAAGGTGGAGGAACAGCACCAGGTAGGCGAGCTGAGGGAGAATTTGAAGAAGGGAGTGCTTGGTAGGTCAAGCGTCCCAGTTTCGAGGGGGGGTGAAGTCATCATCTTTGGGAAGCTTCCAGATTAACCCATGTTCTCCTGCCTCCCACTCATTCTGTCACGCTCAGCTGCTCTCTGCCTGGATCCTTCTCCGTTTGGCCTCAACAAAGATTTTCAATGTGCAATGATTGGCTGACTGCCCATGTCATCTCTCTCTGAACTGTAGTTCCAGGGCTGAGAACAGAATCCGGGTGTAACCCAGACTCATGAGCTCCCGGGTGCTCGCTGTCCTGGAGGAGAGAGAAATCATCCAGAGTACTGGGGGGTTAGTACTGGGTTAGAAATCTCACCCAGTCCAGGCGAATTACATGTATTTGGCTTCTGACCATTTTCTATATCAGGAGTTTTCTCTCTCCAAAAATGCAGATTATTCCATCTTGGAACTCTTTATCATGGTAGAAAGCTGTTCCATGTAGTGAGTCCCAAATCTACATTTAAATAGATAGTGTTTTTTTTTTTTTTTTTTTTTAAATCCTCACCCGAGGACATTTTTGCATTTATCTTCAGATAGAGCGGGAGGGAGAGATGAGGGAAGAGAGAGAGAAACATCATGAGAGAGACACATCCAGTAGCTGCCACCCACACAACCCCAACCGGGGCCGGGGACAAACTGCAACCGAGGTACATGCCCTTAGTGGGAACTGAACCCTGGACTCTCTGGTCCGCAGGCCGACGCTCTAACCGCTGAGCCAAACCGGCCACAATGTGTTTTAATGTGCAGATTTTTCCATAGAGAGTCTCAAGATCTAGCTGTGTGATCTAAGGAGGAGAAATCAGTTTTGTAGGAACACATCAGAAGCTCTTATAGCATTAATGAGGTGACAGACTGGTGGTATTATATTACCCCCGTCCCAAGTCAGCTTTATTGAGGTAGAGTTGACAAATAAAATTGTAAAATATTTCTGTTTTTTCTTCTTGCCATGTAGCTTGATGTTATGTTTTTAAGCCATTTTGCTGTATTTTTTCGCGTACCTGGCCCTAGTGGTTGAAATAAGAGGACGGTAGTTTATACCTCTGCAATAACAAGAACATGCCAGCAGGTGGTAGCAGACTAGGAGCTGATTTCTGCTCGGTTTCCTTACATTGCCACAAAGAACCAAAGCATTTAGAGCTGTGAGGAGATGGGTGATTATTTGGTCCAAATTCTTTTTCTTATAAGGATATCAAGACTCATAAGAGCCCTGAATACCTAACACCAGAACAGTTTATCTGAGACCATCCTTAGCGAGACTCGGTAGGGGTGCTTCTGCGAGGTGACTTCCAGGTGCCAGTCTAGCTTTGGAGTCGGGATCTCTTGGAGAAAGGCCTGGGACCTGGACTGTTTGCAAGCACTGCAGGTGATTCTCCTACACACAGTGTTCTGAGTCAGCAAGTGAGAGTCCGTCCTGAGGGCAGGAGCTGTGCTAGGCCTGGAGGATACAAGGAAGAAACTCTTCCAACTGACCTGCCTGCTGGGGCCGGTCAGGTGGGCGTAAGCAGATGGGCCTGTCACCCTGTGGAGAGCGGTGACCTCAGAGCAGCCGGTCATGTACTCCAGGGCAGGCCTGTGGCCGTGAGGTAATGCATCCCCAGGGTGGCCAGAGCATTTCTTTCTAAAGAGAGAAGCTGGCAGTCCAGATCTTTGTTTCTGTTTCCCAACTTCAACATCCTGTGTGGACCAAACAAAACAGGCCTACCGATCGGTGTCAGCCTGTATACTGTGACATCTCCTTTAGGAACTAGGGCCAGTGGGGGAGCCAGGAAGGAGGACACGGTTGCCATGCAGTGATGTGAGCGTCACGGGCAGACATGAGTACAAAGTGCAGTGGGGCAGAGGGAGCCATCGACACTGCCTGAGTGAGGTCAGGCCGACTTCCTGACGGTGGCTTCTCAAGGTCACCAATATTTATTTGGGGAAAATAAACTCATTCATTCACTGGGCAGAGTCCTCCCTCTGTTCTCCTGACAACACGCATGTCTGTGTTTTATGTCTCAAGATGCCAGAAGAGTGTTCAAACAATGACTCTCAGTGCTTCAACTCTCATAGCCTTGAAACAAATGATTCCAGTAAAGAGAAGCAAAGCTATTACTCAGTCAAGGATATTTTAATCTAATAATGAGATGTGTTGCAGAGCCATCAGCATATCTGTTTTTGAGATAAATAAACTGGTGACTTTGTTGCAATCTATTAAGGCCCTAGAAAGAGTCTAGGAGAAACTTTGTTACTATAAGTTGTTTTAAGAAAACTGATTTATTACCCGTTCTGTTGTTGGGACTGTAACTAATGTACAGCAGGAATTACTGTGGAGATCTCTAAGCCTGTTCCCTATGGCCCACTTGGCTACTTCTCAAGTATGCTTTGTGCTTTGAAACAATGTAAGTAAAGTGATTTTGAAAAAAGGCCATACATACACTTTAGAAAACTTAGTGTTGTGGAATTATTTATTCATTTATTTTTTATTTCTCACCTGAGGATATTTTTCTATTTATCATCAGATAGAGTGGGAGGGAGAGAGAGAGACAGAGAGAAACATCAGTGTGATAGAGCCACATTGACTGGTTGCCTCCCCCACGACCTGACCAGGGTCGGGGACGAATGCAACTGAATTACGTGCCTGGGACCAGAATCGAACCCACGACTCATTGGTTCATGGGCTGACGCTCGAACCGTTGAGCCAAACTGGCCAGGGCTGGAATTATTTAGATATGATGCAAAGATAACACATATAAAACAAAAATAGATGCAAATATATAAAGGGAAATATTATAATTTAATATTAAAGCATTTCTGTGTGTGAGGTAGAGGGACTGGAAATTCCACTTTCCAAATTTAGACCTATCCCTGCAGAATGATATATCACTTTTTAAGGAGGCAGGCACGTCAAGTACAGAAATTACTTTAATCACTTGCATTGAACTTCTTTGGTGCATGGGCTATGAGATGCGATTTCAAGCTTTTTGCAGCTATCTTTTTTATCTTCATTGAATTTGAATAAAATGTACAAATTTCTAAGTTTATAATTCATTCAGGGTTTTTTTTTTTAAGAACAAATTTATTGAGATATAATGCACTTGCTATACAGTTCACTCTTTAAGTGTACAATTCATTGGCTTTTAGTGTGCTCACAGAGATGTGCAACCATTAACGCTAAGTTCAAAATATTTTTTATCACCTCAGAAGAAACTCTATATCCGTTATTGATCACTCCCCATTCTTCCCCTTTCCTGACCTCTGGAAAGCTCAAATCTACTTTCCGTTTCTATGGATTTGCCTGTTCTGGACATTTCACCTAAACGGAATTATACAATGTGTGGTCTTCTGTGGCTGGCTTTTTGTATCTCAGCCTCACGTTTTCAAGGTTCATCCATGTTACAGCCTGTATCATTACCACCTTGTTCCATTTTGTGGCTGAATGATATTCCATTGTCTGGTTATACCATGTTCCATTTATTCATCAGTGGGTAAACATCTGGATTGTTTATATGTTTTGACTAACATGAGTAATGCTGCTTTGAACATTCATGTACACGTTTTTGTGTGGGCATATGTTTTTACTTCTCTTGAGTATGTGCATAGGATTAGAATTGTAACTCTCTTTGCTACCTAGAGATTCATTGTTGAAAGGAAGGAAGTTGATGAGCGGGTACCAGGAGGACTGCATTGTTAGCTTGCAGTAGGACTCCATCAAGAATCACTTAGGGATCCTCTGTGTTACAGGTCGCCTCGACTTCCTTCCTAAACACCCAACTTACACTGCAGAGTTAAGCATATCTGAGGCACTGGGGGTGTAACTATCCATTTGAAGTTCATATAAAATAAGTAGTGACTCTCACCTGTAATACAGACATACTATTTCCCAAAATGAATGTTTCCCACAGTGATGACTCTCATAGTAATTCACAGAGAGATAAGCAGTTAATTGTTGAGACTTGCTAATGTGTGAGACGTTTCTGCAGAAAACAATGACGTCTCTTGACTCTTGAGAACCCATGATTATGTTAAGCATTTGAACTATACTTAAAATATCCTGATAATGGTTGTTCACATCGACCTGTGCCTTGTGTGCTGTTTAAAAACTTCTCGATCTAGAAAAAAATAATAATTTAGGCCTAGGTTAGGCCTTTGTTAGACTGTTTTCCCTTGGAATATTTTCCCTGTTGTCTGCAACAGCATAAACTGGAGTATGATCCCGTATTTATAGACAAAACGTGCCTTATATTTCACCCTCCAGAAGTAGTTTTTGTGATTGTTAACCAAACAGAGCATAGCTTAAAACTTGAGCACGTGTGTGTGTGATGTTTCCAGTGAACTAAACCAGCTGCTAACGGCTCAGGTTATCTTGGATTTCGTATCTAGATGAAACCTGGCACGTACATTGTGACCCTGGAGCAAATCATCCTTCCTTCCCTTGGTTTTATTTAAGTTTTTTTCCAGTTGTTTTTCATTTCAGGCTTATTAATAATTGTGGTTTAGCAAAAATAATTTGAGACTGTAAGCTAAAATTTGATAATGGTATAGGGAAGTGGCCACTTCTGGACCAGAAATTACGTGTTTTTTGTTTTTTGTTTTTTTTGCAACCCCACCGCCAATTCTGAGTGTAGCTGACATTTGGGCTAATGATGATTGAGTGAGAATTTTGAGTGTTAAAAAGACAGTTGGCTTTCAGTTATCCAAATATACAACGGGGGCTTCGCGTTTAGCTGTCTTTGTTTTCCCTTCCCAGCTGTGTGAAGACTTGGAGCCTTTCCCAAGAGAAGGTGAAGTGGGGGCTGTAATTCACACTAGACACTGAGACGGGGGCTGAGGGGGCCAGTGGTGCAGAAAGTGTTTTGATTTTTGACCACTGTGAGACTTTTGGGATTCCATGTGGGATCCAGCGCTCTGTGCAATGCTGATGACCACTGTCTTGGAAGACTGTGAGTTGGCTTCGGTTTTGCTATCAAGTGATATTAGTGTTGGCAGACATAGTCCTGGTACTCTCCGGGATATTATGTAGTACAGTGCCAACTTTTAAGAGAGGCCAGTGACTTGAGAGGTATGCTGCTTAGAGCAATGTTATTTGCTGACTATACAATATAAGTTAACCAAGAACATGCTGTAATTCCGAGGGTCAGCCACATGGCTTGAAATACTATTTTGACCACACATTTCAAAACAGGGTTAGACTTTCTTACTTTTTATATTCCTAGTGTTGGACACCGTGCCAGGTACATGTATAGTAGCTTTCACTGCATTATTTTGGAATTAATGAATAAATTGATACGTTCTTAGTGTCTTCTGCAAAATTAGGACAGATTATTTAAAAGGAAAGTTAAATTTTAACATAGTCTTTGGTCTGGAAAAACTTTCATGGAGCAAATCAATAGACGTGGAAAGCTCTTAACGTGGAAGATCTTGTCCAAGAAGATTCCCCGTCGAAAAGGTGTATGACCAGAGTGACGTGTGTCCACGGACACTTGTATGTTTTTGTTGTTGAGCTGTGGACAAAATCAGGATGCGTTCACTCCTGTGCAGTAGAAGGCTGCTTTCAAGAAGTGATTTCAGGAACTGAGATGGGTTCTTCCACCAGGGCACAGACCATCCTCCCTCCCCTCATACGCCTGAAATTTAACCATCGGTTATGTCTTGCCTTCCCTTGGTTAAATACTTGTAGTGCAAATATTCATAGGAAGAGTGATTAGATTTAACATAAGTGATTAGTGTACGTAAGCCATATTTCAGCCCAGGAGAAGCTGGGTGAGACAGCCTGCCCTGGAGAGTAAGCACTGTGGACCGGGATTCCCAGGAGCACAGGGTGGTGCTAATTCCATCGGAGTTCACTCAGCGCTTTCGCAGTCTCTTTCATTTGATGCCCAACACTTGTGATGCAGGGAGCTAGTTCCTGACCTAGGTCTCAGCCCAAGCAACTGTACTGCAATTCAGTCTCCTCATTTATAAATGGATAAGAGCTCCTGCCACATGGGGTTGCTGTGAAGATTAGGGGAGAGGGTGCACAAGTGAAGGGTGTTGGTTGTCATAATCTGGGTTCCCGTTTCATAGCTGAGGAAACTGAGGCCCGGAGAAGTTAGGAGATTTTGTGTCTGTTACACAAGGAAGGAATCTGATACTTGGGTTTTAGCTTCTCTGACTCCAAGTTCCTTTTTTATTTTTAGCCCATTCCTGTGGGAGGAACTGGCTTCTTTAACATCATGAATAATTTTTTCAATAATTTCACTCTGGGAAAGGAGAGAATTAGGAGATAGACATCTATTCTATTTAAATTATGTTTAGATTTTATCTGGTGTTTTGACTGTGTGCCATAACCCTTGCATTTGTAAGTTTTTGGCATGTGTGCCCAAGGAGATATAATAGTGATATAGATGTCGCATGGAATTCATTATAAAATTTGGTCCTGTTTTGTGGGGTCATAGGGATCATAGAAGGCTTGCTTCAGAAATGAAGTTCGATGGAAGAAAGGAGGAAGGGTTGTTTTCAATTCATTGACAGTTTTAGAGACTGGAAAGCATGCCATCTCCTTGATGTGTGCTGGCCTTCGGCTTCTCCTGCAGAAACAAGGCCTCTTTCATTCAAAGGCGGACACCTTCGAGGGAAAGTGAAGGCGGAGCCATCTTTTGTGAATTGTTTCATGAAGGGTACCTGTGTTCCACAGTGGCTTCTGATGGTAAATGTTCTTTGTGTTTTTGTTGTTGTTGTTTGTTTGTTTTACATTACTTATGTTGAAATAAATGATTGGCATGATGAGAATGGTATGTATGCATCTTTTCTTTTTAATCTTCACCCGAGGATATTTTTCCATTTATCTTCAGATAAAGTGGGAGGGAGAGAGAAAAACATCAATGTGAGAGAGACACATCGATTAGTTGCCTCCTGCACAACCTGGACCAGGGCCAGGGGCCGAACTGCAGCTGAGATATGTGCCCTTGACCAGAATTGAACCCGCAACTCTTTGGTCTGTGGGCTGCCACTCTAACTGCTGAGCTAAACTGGCCAGGGCTGGTTTTTTTTTTTTTAAGAGAGAGTGGAAGGCAGGGAGCAGTGGGGACAGAGACAGAGTGAGAGTGGGAGAGAGAGAGAGAGAAACATTGGTGTGAAACACACATAGCTTGGTTGTGTCCTGCATGCGTCCCTATAAGGGCGAGGGAATCTAATGACTCTGCAACCCAGGTAAGTGCCCTCAACCTGAAATCAAACCCGTGACCCTTTGATATTTGGGCTGAGGCTCTGTCCACTGAGCCACACTGGCCAAGGTGGTATGTATGTACCTTAAATATCATGGTCCAGTAGCTGATCAATCAATTAATAAGCAGCTTAATTTGAAATCAATTGTGAGCCCAGTAGAAGCTCAGAGCCCAGTTTTTGTTGGAAAACATCTCTTTTTTATTTTATTTATTTATTTATTTATTTATTTATTTATTTATTTTTTATCCTCACCTGAGGACTTTTTTTTGCATTGATCTTCAGATAGAGCAGGAGGGAGAGAGGGGGGAAGAAAGAGAGAGAAACATTGATATGAGAGAGACACATCGACTGGTTGCCACCCACACGACCCCAACCAGGGCTGGGGACAAACTGCAACCAAGGTATGTGCCCTTAGTGGGAACCGAACCCAGGACTCTCTGGTCCGCAGGCCGACGCTCTAACTGCTGAGCCAAACCGGCCAGGGCCATCTCTTCTCTTTTTAAAGCAAGCTCAGCCCTGGCCAGTCTGGCTCAGTGGTTGGAGTGTTGGCCCCCTGAGTGAAGGGCTGGGGGTTTGATTCCTGGTCAAGGGCACGTACCTGGGTCGCAGGTTTGATCCCAGCTCTGGTGGTGGTCATCTGAGAGGCAACCAATCGATGTGTCTCTCTCACATCGATGGTTCTCCACCCCCTCTCTCCCTCCCTCCCTTCCACTCTATCTAAAAACCAATGGAAAAATATCCTCAGGTGAGGATTAACAGTAACAAAATAATAATAAAATAAAACAAGCTCAAATGGCCACTGTGGTTTTGCACTGTGATTTGTACAGAAATATGGTAGAGAATGGCTTTTAGGATTCTAGGTGTCTTTAAAATGACTGCGTCGCAGGAAATGAACATTTGAAGGAGTGCCCCCTGACCCGCATTCGTGGGTGCTGGGCTGACAACCGCCTGGTGTGAGTGGTCTCCGAGATGTTCCCAGAATGTTTGGGATTTCAGTCATGTGGATCATGTGGTCAGAACTGGAACTGAGAGATGCAGCTTTAGAGAAACTCGCTGCTTATGTTGGTGGGAAAGCTCATTCAGCGAGAGGATGAAAATAAAACCGTAAACAAAAGAGGAAAGGGTGAGAAGATAATTCCCACTTGTTCATTAAATTAATACATCTCACAGGAAAAGAAATGGCTTTTCTGAAACCTGTGGACTTGGCACTTACTGCCTGTATATTTAGCTGGTGGGTATTTTCTTCCACAAAATATGCCCTTTGAAAGCTTCGTATCAAGGGCTTCCGTGGCGGCTGCAGGTGGAAGGACAGGTCTGGCCACCGTGTTTGTGCAGGGCGTGTTTTTGGCACGCTGCTCCACCCTTCGTATGCTTGGGAGGGTAATTATAGCTTCACGGGAAGAGTCCTTGGCCCTGTAGCTTCTTAGCTCTCATTCCAGCAGGAGGGCCCGTCAGCACCCAGGGACACATGGCTGGGAGCACCAGCCTCGACTGTAGTGTGTAGTCTTTCCTTTTTCTTCTTTTTTTTCCCAAAGGGATCAAATGTTTTCACATATCACTTGTGTAGCGTGAAGTAGGTAGGGCAAACATGTCTTTCCCTGTAAACATCAGGGATGGAGCAGTGACTTCTCAGAAGTGTGTGGAGGGAGATGGGTCCAGAACCGAATCGCAGGTCTTCTCATCTGACACACGTCTCAGGTGGTAATGATTTTATTTAACTGTATTTGAAAAAGTGTGGAAAGGGACAAGGAAGAGGAAAGAAATCCAGGTTTTTGCAGAAGGCAAGGTGTGGCTCTTGACGACATACTGATTACTCCTGTTTGTGTTGACTTTTGATAACTCAAGTGGGAAACACGTGGTCTCGAGTTCCTGTGACTCACAATCTCATTACATGAAAGTCGTCACACCTTAGATAACTTTCTAATGCGTAAGGGGCGGAATTATTGAAAGCGCGGTGAGTGATTGTTATATTAGAACTACTAGACAAACACTTCTTTCAAAATTCTGGAATTGCGTTCAGCACATTGAATACGTCTTAAAATAAAGGATGGGTTCATATTTTAAAGCATGATTTAATTTTTTTTTGAACAAACTGTCCTCACTATATTTTGAGGTCCCTTATAGATCTCTATAATTTTTATAGTTTCAGGATATAGAAGGTAGTCTAGCGGATTTTTTAAAAATTTAATTTAATTTTTACATTTTTATTATTTTTATTAATATTTTTGTTACAGATGTTTCTCCTTTTTCCCCATTGACACCCTTCGCCCCATCCCCCCCCGCCCCATCCCCAGCTTTGTTGTCTATGTCCATTGGTTACACAATCATACATATAAATTGTGTGGTTTATCTCTTCCCTCCCTTTACCCCCTCTTCTGAGGTTTGTCAGTCTGTATCCTACTCCTGTCTCTGGGTCCATTTTGTTCATCAGTTTGTTTTGTTCATTATATTCCACAAATAAGTGAGATCATGTGATATTTGTCTTTCTCTGCTTGGCTTGTTTCGCTTAGGATAATACTCTCAAGGTCCCTCCATGTTGTCTCAAAGGATAAGAGAGCTTTCTTTCTTACAGCTGCGTAGTATTCCATTGTGTATATGTACCACAGCTTTTTTATCCATTCGTCTACTGATGGGCACTTGGGCTGTTTCCAGATCTTAGTTATTGTAAATAGTGCTGCTATGAACATGGGGGTAAGTCTAGTGGATTTTTATAATGAGGTGACTCATCTGGCAACATGGTCTTTGTTTGCGAAGATGACACTTCTGTCTTCATTCTACAGATGGAGAGTAATAGCTAATTATACTAGCTAACATCTGTGAATGCTCCTCCAGAGTCCGGCAAGTGCTGACTGCGTCATACGCATCATCTCATGTAGTTCTCAGAGCAACTGTGGGATAGGTACTTGGTATCTCCGTTGCACAGATGGAAAAGTTAAGAGGTTAAGCATCTTGTTCAGAGTTACAGGAAGGAAATGGCAGAGCCGGGATTCACAGGCTCCAGAGCCTGGACCAGGCCCCACCCTGCAATGGTAGATGCTATGTGGTGTGTTTCTCAAGGTTTGTGGCCCAGGAAGCTAGTATAGACTGAAAAGTCCTGCTGTAAGTTTATCTTCTCTTTTTTGGTTTAAAGCTTTTGGAAAACTGTTTTTGTCTTAGTTCCTTAGGAGAGATGAGTTTACATGTATATAGCTCTGTAAGTTGTTGATTAAGAATTGTATGTTAGCCCTGGCTGGTGTGGCTCAGTGGTTGAGCATCGATCCATGCACCAAGAGGTCGCTGGTTCGATTCCCGGTCAGGGCACATGCCCAGGTTGTGGGCCAAATCCCCAGTGGGGGTCATGCAGGAGACGGCCAATTGATGTTCTCTCTCATCTATGTTTCTATCTCTCTCTCTCCCTCTCCCGTCCTCTCTCTCTCAAATCAATAAAGAAATTTAAAAAATATTAATTTGTATATCTATGACACAAGAAACACCTGTGGTGTTACAGAATATAAATAATAAAAAATATTAAAATTATTGATAATTCTACCACTTCGAAATAATTATTTCATATTTATTTATAAAATGCCTACTTATAGAGTTATAGTAATTGGGATCGTACTGATGTATTATTTCATAAATTGCTTTATAATTAATATATTAATATTAATTATATTTTATTAATTATTATATATAATATATAATTACAAGGATTCTTTACAAGTAAGTCTACCTTCATGACACGAGTTTAAATTTCATGTAGCTTTCTGTTTTACGGTTGGAGCACCATGTAATCAATTTCTTATTGTTGGGCATTCAGGATGTTTGTAACTGTTGCTGTGAAGCAATTCCTCTACTTCTGTCTTGGCGTTCTTGTCTCGTTGTCTTAGTTTAAATCCCGACATCTGTACATAGTATGTCTGAAAGGAAGCATATTTAACACTTCAGATACCTATCCTAATTGCCTTCTAGAATTGTGGTATTATTTTATGTAACCTTTGGTATTATACAGAGCATGCCAGATTCCCACGTCCTCACAATGTAGGCTATTATTTAAAAATCTTTGTTTACTTTTTATAGTCTTTATAAAGACAGTATTAATAGGGTCTGGTGCTATATCATAATTATTTAGATTTTGGTATGTATATATGTAGAAGAGTACATTCATATTTTGATATCTGGAGGAGGCTGGTCTGGAATCTATGACTTTACCTTTCTATGGTTTTGTGGAAGAAAATGAAACTTTCTGGAGAGGTGAGTTTTCTGAAGAACTCTGTATATTTCATTATTTCTATTTTATTAATATTCTGAGTATAACTCAGCCTTGTCTGTATGGTACAGAGGTATTCCTTTAAGGGTTAATTATTGGAGTGTGTCATCGGAATGTTACCTTGAAGGTCAGTGCGTGGAATGAGGTTAAGCATATACTGCTGTTAACTACCCTCAGGTATTTGATTGCACAGCATCTTGGCCTTTACAAGCTAATAAATGTGATATTTTCCCTGTTTCAGAGGAATAGACTGGAGTTCAGAGAGGTTATTTAACTTGCTTAAGATCACACAGCTATTAGGTGATGATAGTGGGATCTGAATATACTTTTGACTGAGTTGAGCCCTTTCTCTTTCCAAATTGTCGCTTGCTACACTCTGCCCTCTGGACTGGCCCAGCGCTGTTGACTGTTGGTCTTGCCTGCTCTCCATGTGTTTGTAGGGCATGGCCCTTTTTTCTTCTAAACGCTGTTCTCATCTACTTTGATTTGGAAACATAATTGCTGGATTGTTTCACAGGAGGACAATTAAGTATTAGTGGTTCTGAGCGGCTTTCTTCTGACGGGAGGAAATGGACTTTGATATGTGCTTTGATGCTCCTGGGACTTTTTATGGTTTTTGGCTTTGGATGGAAGTTCCCAAGTAAATGAGTTATGAAACATTAAATGAGATAATGTTTTCACTAGTCGGGATCAGTGCTCGTCTTGCATTTGTATTGGATCTATTTGGGGAAAATGAAGGAGTTTGTGGTACACAGGTTACTTGGGATAATCCATAGGCCACTCAAGGTTATCTCCCCCCAAATGGACCATTCCGTTTGGTTTTACTGTGTGTTTAAACTTTGTGTTTTAAGTGGCTGTGAACTTCTTGAGGGAGGAGCTGTCTTTTTTTTTTAAGATCTCCATCCAGGATGCAGGTTCAGTGGCTGCAGCAGGACACTCAGCAGATGTTTAGTTCATGCAGCAGGGTGGCCCCCCTGTGTGTCACCTCCTGGCCTTGGCTCCTGTCCCTGTTTGTAGAACCAACTCATGAGAAACTAACTTTGATTCTAAAATTAACCGTTGTTTCATCAGTTAGCAGGTAGTTTGTCTAGCTATAGCTATGCTGGGCCTTGTGGAAAAGATGCAGAAGACAGATAGGGGTTCCATATGGATGGTAAAGCTAGCAGTGGTGAGTGAGGACAGGCACTGTGCTGACCTGGGATTTCAGATGAATTACTTCCCAAATCAAGTTTCCAAGATCCTGTTTCTTCCTGAAGTGGCAGGTGGAACAAGGATTCCTGCTGGCAGGTGGTGGTGGCTCCCGCCTGCACCCTTAGCTGGGGACCTGGTCCCAAGAGTTGTTTTTGGAGCAGTCTTTTCCCCACTATCTTCTCTGCTACTATTTCCCCTGTGGAACCCCCTTCCCTGCCATCTACTGTACCCTAAAGAGACAGTGGTTACACTAATAACATTGATGGTGGTAACCTTAGGTAGCCAGTTCATATATAAGAACCTTAAGTGGGGAATTGTTTGCTTGAAATTCTTACCGTCTGCTCTCTCTGCCTTTTGCTCCCTGTCAGGATTTAATAGTCATCTCCCTAGGATGTTTTAGTAAATAGCTCTTTACACACGAATCCAGCCCTTTCATGAATACATTTATGGAGAGTCATGCCCTCTGCTATTTATCTTTGTAGTGAAGTTTGAGAAATTGAAGGCTGGAATTGAAATTTTGTGCATATATAGTTGGTATTTCAAGTTTATTTCTTAAACTGTTTTTATTTACACTTAGTAGAATAGATCACCCATAGGTTTTTTAATAGAAAATATGCTTGAAATTTAGCTTCTAACTTTTGTTATCCATAAAATGGTTACATTATAGAAAATGCTCATTGTGATTTTTTTCTGTTTATATTTTTTCATACTGAAATGGTTAACCTCTCTCTTTGTAACATAAAACCACATGTAATTTGTTATGTGGAACAACTTTTGAAATATACATATCTTTCAGCTATAACATTAGATGCATATTAATTAATCTGATAATTAATTTTACTTGTGTATTATCCCTGTTTGAAAGAAAATTAATACCCAAATCTGTCTTTCAGGCAGTAACAGAGAAGAATTTTGAAACAAAGGATTTTCGAGCCTCTCTAGAGAATGGTGTTCTGTTGTGTGAGTAAGTATTTAAAGCACTTAAAAATAATTTAAAAGCAAAGGTGTGTGTGTGTGTGTGTGTGTGTGTGTGTGTGTGTGTGTTATGAAGTATCTTTACTCCTCTCGCCATGGCTACTATAGTCACAGATATGTTTTCTTTGTAACAAGTGAGATTTGATCCCTGCAAATTGACACCCCACAGTACCAGACAGTAGGAAGGGGTTATCAGTCTCTGCATCTAAAGATAGCATTGGTGAAATATATATTATTTGTAAATTAGTAAACAAGAAAAATTCTATTATTGCTTGATGGGCCAGTAGGGGTGGGTGGTTGAGGAGAAAACCTTATTACATAGCACCAGCTATCACTCACTCTGATTATTCTAATGTATGGAATTGCCTGGATTAGAAGTTCATATAGAACTTTTTTTCCTTTATCCATAAATAGTGATGATTGTAGAACAAATGTAAGCAGTAGCAAATTTTTCCTTTAAGCTGTAAGTGGAATCATTACATTGCCACAATCAATTTGAGCCATGGGCCATTCATTTAATTAATATATTATTGAGAATCACATCCCAGGCTTTGGTAATCTTTACGTAAAACAGTCTTATGCCATGACTGATGGTATGAGGCCTACACTGTATGTTTAGGGTAATGGTTTGTTCTTCAATGGATGTGTGGTTCAGTTAGCCGGGTATGCGGGTAACTTTAGGGGTGAGGGGCAGGCAGGCCTGTGGTGGGATGTAAGGATGAAGGTGGGAGTGTACAGGTGCAGACGTGAGCCAATAAATGATAAGAATGTACTTGAGTATGCACTCACATTTTTGAAAGCGCTTAAGTATTCCAATCTAGACACTTACTGCGTAGGTATTTATGGAGTGTGTCCGCAAGTAAGCACCGGAGTGTATGTGCTTGTATTTAGATGATTTTAGGTATCCTTCTAAAGGAAGGCTGTTTGCAGCAAAGGGAAGGAGTCAAAGGGCATCAGTTGGATTCCTTGCTCCATTACTATTGGACATGTGGGCAAGTGACTTAGCATCCGTAGTTTCTCACCTGGAAGGTGGAGGTCAGGGTAACTGATCTGCCTACTTCAATAAGACATATGGAACTTCATAGGTTTTTATAAACTATCAAACTTTGTAGAAATACAGGTTGTTGCTGGGAAGATGGCCATGTAGATAATAATCTCAGTTTACCAGCTCTGTTGATAGGTGTTGAAACTTCTTTAGAGCAATATTAGTAAGTTGAGCCTTATCCCGTTGTTGCTATTCAACTATCTGTGACCTGCAGAAATGTCACCTTCATGTGGTTCCAGCTGGTATGTTGTGAGACAGGCAGATGAAGAAGGGCCACAGGAACGCTTCAGGGGTGTATCTTAACCTCTACTGATGTCACCGTCAGAACTGTTGTTGCCAAATAGTGTTTAAACTAATTTTAGTAGGTGATGTGGTCAGCCCAACTGGTCACTGATAGGAAATTACTTTATCTTGATTTGAAAACTATATGGTTTAGCCCGGCCAGTGTGGCTCAGTGGTTGGGCATTGACCCATGCACCAAGAGGTCGCTGGTTCAATTCCCAGTCAGGGCACATGCCCAGGTTGTGGGCCCGATCCCCAGTGGGGGGCATGCAGGAGGCGGCCAATCAATGTTCTCTCTCATCAATGTTTCTATCTCTCTTTCCTTTTCCCTTCCTCTCTCTCTAAAATCAATAAAGAAAAAAATTTTTTTTGGAAAACTATATGATTTAAATGTGTTCTATCGTGTTCCGAAGATGGAAGGACAAAAATGACTGTTAGAGAGACGCGTGTGAAAACTGCTATGAGTATAGACCAGTGATTTTCAGCTGTTTTCATCTCATGGCACACAAATTAATTACTAAAATTCTGTGGCACACCAAAAAATATATTTTTTGACGATTTGACAAAAAAAAAAAAAAAAAAAAGGTGTAATTTTTGATTCATTCACACAGAGTGACTATTGTTGTGTTGGCTGTTGTCATTTTTTCATTTGACAGTCTAAGGGAAAAGGGGTCGGTGCCCCTGACTGAAGAGGCAGGTAGGTATTGCATGTTTTAAACATTCTTGCAGCACACCTGTTGAAGATTGCTGGTCTAGACCATTTAGTGGTTTACAGACAAATAACTTTGATGTCAATTGTAAGCCCCACAAGTCAGGATAGGAGTTAGGTAGGTTTGTATAGGAAGTGTGGCTTTGAGACATGGAATTGTTTTCAGACATATGAGAGCATATAGCCCCAAGAGGTGATCTTTTCAAAGAGGTTACTTTGTGGTTATGTACTTCCAGTGATGAACTATTACTCAAAACATTTTTTTAGGGTATTCCCCCCTTTGGGGGCATTGCTTCCATAACTAGGTCATTAAACATACTTGATAACGACACTTAGTTTTTTATTTAAAATGCAGTTTATGCATCAGCCTGCGATCTGAGTGACTTGAGGTGATTTCTGAAAACTATATCCAACTTATTACCAGTGAGAATATTCAGAGTTGATGAAAAACCGTCTTGACCACAAGCAGTACTGTTAGAATAAATATATAAGTTCTACCTTAATGATCACAGTAAACATCCGGATGAATGTTTAGAGATATATCGGTTTTTGACCTGGAGAGCTTTATGCTAAGTGAAATAAGCCAGTCAGAAAAAGACAAGTACCATATGATTTTACTCATATGGAATCTAATAAACAAAATGAACTAACAAGCAAATTAGAGACAGTCTCATAGATAGAGAGATGGCTGACAGCTGGGGGGCGGGTGTTGGGGCGCTGGAGGTGGTGGTGGGGTGCTGGAGGTGGTGGTGGAGCGAATGAACAAAAAAGGAAAAAAAGAGAAAAAGCTCATGGACTTGGAAAAACAGTGTGGTGATTGCCTGGGGAAGGGTGTGGGGAGTGGAGGAGGGTATAGGGGAGATAAATGGTGATGGAAGGAGACTTGGGGTGGTGCACACACAATGCAGTGTACAGATGATGTGCTGTGAATTGTGTACTTGAAACCTGTATAATTTCATTAACCAGTGTCACCTCAATAAATTCATTTAAAAAAAGTCACTTTAATTCACAACTTCCAAAAGCTTATTCTTAGGTTGTTTCCTAATTGGGATAACACCAATATGGGGAATGTGCAGTACCATATAAGTCCATTCAGTCTGTTTAGTACCTAGTATTCTTTAAATGAATGTTTCCCCAAAGTAGCGTAAGTAGGCATTAAGCTGTGGTAATCAGCAATTGTAGTTTCTCTGGGACCCCAAAGTGCTGTATGATGTTTGCATTAAAATAATCTTTCTCTTAATTGTGAATCACGTTTGTAGCCATTGGTTAATGAAGACATATTAATCTAAAAGGTGTAGCGTTGGAAAAAAGTCCAGGTAACTATATTCTGTATAAATCCGAAACTGAAGAAAGCCTACCTGGTTGGTCTGTTAGCAGGCTTCTCTGTTTCATCTGGGCCACCTGAGCTGTCATGCCTACAAGGGAAGAATAACCAGTTGTTCAGAAGCTTGGAATTAAAAGCCCAGACTTTTGCCCTGGCTGGTTTGGCTCAGTGGTTAGAGCGTCGACCTGTGGACCAAAGAACCAAAGAACCAAAGAATCATGGGTTCGATTCTGGTCAAGAGCATGTACCTTGGTTGCAGTTCGTCCCCGGCCCTGGTTTGGGTCATGCGGGAGGCAACCAGTTGATGTGTCCCTCTCAGGTCGATGTTTCTCTCTCTCTCTCTCCCTCCCTCCCACTCTATCTGAGAATAAATGGAAAAATATTCTTGGGTGAGGATTAAAAAAAATGAGCCCAGACTTTTAAATTAATGGTAAATATTATAAACTATATGTCTTTGAGATTATTTTACCCATAAGAGATCCCAAGTTTTAGCTGAAATATGATTAGGATATTTAAAAAATCTGAATTTATTTTCTTCTTCTTTTTTTTTAATCTTTATTAATTTATAGAGAGGAAGGACGAGGGAGAGAGAGCTAGAAACATTGATGAGAGAGAACATCGATTGGCCGCCCCTTGCATGCCCCCCACCGGGGACTGGGCCCACAACCTGGGCATGTGTCCTGACCGGGAATTGAACCAGCAACCTCTTGGTGCATGGGTCGACGCTCAACCACTGAGCCACACCAGCCAGGCTGAATTTATTTTCTTATAGGAAAAGGTTGACTTTGGTTTGGCTCACTACCAGAAAAACGACCAATTCCTGTGAAACAGAGGGTTTGCTTGTTGCCTATTAAACTCTCTGGGCATCCTAGTTCATTATCACCATTAAAGAGTTTTATTATTTTATTTAGTAATCTCAGCAGTCTTTTATCCTTTACTAATAGTTTATCCCTTTGAACTGGCATTCTGAAATGTCAAAGTGAAGAGTTGGAAGAAGTGAGCTTATTATAGCTGTCACCCAGCTGTCAGTGTCCTGGTGTTTCCTGTAGCCTGAGCTGTGTGTCAGCTCTGGGCTGAGGTTTCAGACAAGATACACGTCTGAGGAATGAGGCTATTATGTGCATTTATTGCCTTTTAATCTGATTGACTGTTAAAGTTAGTATCTTCTGTTAATCATTTCTGTACCATTTTGTTTGACTGACCGTGGAATCTAATGAGTTGAGGGCTAAAGAATACCTTCGAGGTTCAAGTCTGTTGTAGCAATTATTCTACTGTATATCTTAGACATGTAACCTCTCTTGGCTTTACTAAACAGTGAAATAGGAACAAGATCTAATTTGGGTGTTTTTTTTTTTTCTAAATAGTGGAAGGATTGACAAGAGTCTGTAAGTTGATTTTAGCTCCTTGTTATAATTTTCTATGAATTTTGTTAATAGCATTCATTGGTATGTCTCTTTTTAAAAAATATATGTTTTTAATTGATTTTTTTTTTTTTTTTTTTTTGAGAGAGAGAAAGGAAGGGAGAGAGAGATAGAAACATCGATGAGAGAGAAACATTGACCGGCTGCCTCCTGCACGCCCCCTACTGGGGATGGAGCCCACAACCGGGGCATGTGCCCTGACCGGGAATGGAACCGGGACCTCTCAGTCCATGGAACAATGCTCAGACAATGCTCAGCCCACTGAGCCACACCAGCCGGGCCATTAGTATGCCTCTTATCTTCTTCATTATTTATTAGTGTTCATGAGGCCTACCTTACTATATATTTAAAAGATACGCACTTTGCTGCTATATAAATATCCACCATCCTCTTTTGTTCTGTGGTTCTAGCAGAATTATTTCTCTTTGCTGAACATATTTAGTGGCATACCCAGCTAGTGATATGAGTTAATAATTGCCGTGACTCATCTTATGATAGCAATCTTGAAAATTATCAAATGAAAACATTGTTTATTTCCTTATGAAGTAAGAAGAGCTGTTTGAAGGCAGTTTTTCGGGTGTGTCTCTGGTTAGTCAATCTACACGTCCCATCCTTGGAGTAATGCCACGTCTTTGCTCTTTCCCGTCAGCTGTGCACCAGAAGCTGATGCCTTTTAGACTTTTTCACATTATTGAGCAAACTCTTCCTCTGGTCACCAGGCCTTCTTCTCCATGGCTGGCAGCTCAGAACGCGTGGAGCAAGATGCTCCCCTATTGGTTTGAGAAATCTTGTTTGTATTTACATCTGCCTTGTTATGATAATCCTATCTGCCTAAAAGTACCATCATATTTTGTTAAAGATACACTCAGTAGAAGGGAAAAAATGTTAAACAGAATACTCCTAATTGACTATGGGACGCTCGGGTGATTGTTTTGAGACATCAGACAAGATAGATGACTTTGTCGCTTCTTATTTATGCCAAGAGAACTGTGTCCTTTGTTAGGTTTGGAGTGACAGTGACATTTGTGGGACCGCTTGGCCTCTGTGCAGTGCTCCATGTGCTGCCCGCGGGCTCCTGTGTAATGAGAGGGCTTTTCCTTACGCTCTTTCTGGTTTTGAGTTTCCTGAGGACAGTTGCTTCCATACAGCCTCTCCAGCATAAATATTGACCCTGATCCATATGACAGCCATTGAAATTGAAGTAATCAAAGCGATTTTTCTTAAAATAAATACAAACTTAAAATAATACAAACTTTGAAGTGTCCATATTATTTGATAACCCAGCAGGAGTAGGTAAACAAAGATGTAAGTGTTAAATTTAAACTGCTTTTTTTTTCATGGCAGTATTTTATGGTTATCATCTCTATGCTTTCTTTTTCAGCTTCATGGTCAATTTCCCCCCTGTAATTTTGTATCTATATATAGCAAGAATATCATTTAAAAAAGAGTAGTATATCAAGTTGAAGGTAAGCTTGGAAAACAATTTAAAAATTCACTTCTGTTAAGGTAGTCACAGTGAACAGGCTCATTGCAAATTTTATAGAAGTCTTTTATATTGTGGTCTCAAACTTGACAGTAGAAAGCTTATGTATGTTTTATGAACCTGCATGTATCAGCTACAGGTGTTCCTCACCCTAAATCAGTGGTTCTCAACCTTCCTAATGCCGCGACCCTTTAATACAGTTCCTCATGTTGTACGTGGGCGTATCTGCATGTGGGCGGACCCGCCTGGAGACCGATAGAGGGACGGTGTCTCGGTTCCTAAGACCATCGGAAATATGTGTTTTCCGATGGTCTTAGGTGACCCCTGTGAAAGGGTCGTTCGACCCTCAAAGGGGTCGCGAACAGGTTGAGAACCGCTGCCCTAAATGTACATTCCTAAGAGGAGCACTTACAAGACTTCAGTGATGGGGCCTCTGAGAAATAGATGAGAATGATGGGATACTAGACATAAAGGTAGCCACGGCTGTGCTAAGTCTATGTGACATAAACAGTTTACATTAAAGTTGATCAGCAGGAGGTTATCGAAGTAGGTTTCGATGTAATGAAGACTCTCGTGAACATGTGGAGAACAGTGTGTTGGCCATGAAATGATGAGTTTGGGGGAATTCTGGTCACTACAATGAGAAGTAAATCAGGGGAATGAATACTGTAAAAAGGACAAATGTAATAATATATCACACAAATTAAAAGTGTAGTAATTGCCTTCTATGAGAGACTCAGTCTCTAGAATTTTTATATACTAATAGTGATCAGAAAATTAGCTGGACAAAAGCAATAGTGATAAAGTTTAGAACCTTGTTTACTTTAGAGAAACATGTGGGACCTTTATTTTTATATGTAGAAAATAAAATGGTAAGCTAGAAGATTTAAGAAATGGAATAATAAACGACATTTCTGTATAAGGCAGTAGATGTCAAAATTAATTTATAGTTTCAATCTAATACTCTTATAAAACCTCAAATTTTCTTAGAAAAACAATTATTTTAACATTTCTATAGAATAATAGATAATTGAGAATAAGAAAAATTCTAAAACTAAAATTTTTGTGGAATGAGTCTAATCCAGTATTAGAACTCATGTCAAAACATGACAAAGTGTGGTATTGAATAATTATGGGTTGCTTTATAAATGTACATATGAATGTGATAGCAGGGTCCAGAAATACATTCTTTTACATAAGAATTTGTGATAAAAGATATGGGAAGATGGAGAAGAGAGAAAACCTTCAGTTCATTGTACTGGGATAAATAATTGGGTAAGAATTAATTTAAAAACTCATTATATACCAGAATATAGTCTAAATTAAAATAATAAGCTGGAAAAGTACAAATGAAGAGTTAAAAATTATTTGGAGGCAGTTTAAAATTCTAAGCATTGAAGGAATAGAAAAAAATAGATTTGAATAATATAACTAGATATTCTGGCAAATAACATTCTGAGGAAAATATTTTAAGCAAAAATGACTTAAAGATCATCCACAATTCAAATAAATTGGTAAGATACACATTTCAAAACCTAGTAGACAAGTGAGCAAAGGCTATGACCAAATAATTAACAAATGAAGAACTACTACTGGAAATAAACAGTAAATTCCTAATTTTTGTGAGTAAGAAACAATTATGCTAAAACCAGATACTATTTATTTTTGTCTTGTTTTATTTAATTTTCAACCACAGTTTACCTTCAATACTATCCCACACCAGTTTCAGATGTACAGCGGAGTCGCTGGAAAACCATGCACTCTGCAGAGGGCCCCTGCTGCCCTCCCTGAGCGCCCACCTCGCCCCAGACCCCGTTATCTCGACACTATTGACTGTATTCTCCATGCTGCGATCCGCATCTCTGTGGTTCTGCAACCACCAATTTGCATTGCTTAATCCCTTCACCCTTCTCTCCCAGCCCCCTGACCCCTTTCCCCTCCCACAACTGTCAGTCTGTTCTCTGCAGATACTGTTTTTTTAATTGCAACTAGTATATAATTTAAAATCTGTTACAAAATATTGGCTATATTGAGGCAAAATAGTCTGTAGTATTCTCAACATGACCAATTGAATATAAGCTGGTACACCTCTGAAAAGCAATTTGGCAATACCTAGTAAGTAATTATACACTATTTTATTTATTAATATAAACATATATTTATTTATGATAAGAATTACAAGACTTCCCGATAATCCTTCTTTTAGGAATCTAAGGAAAGACTACAAAGTGGGGGAAAAGATATGTATAAAACATTTTCATGAAGGAAAATAATATGTATAAAGCATTTTCAGAGGGAAAAATATTAAAAACAACCTAACTATCTAAAATGTGATATATAAAATTGGTGAGATGTTTCCATCCCTAAGCGTGGTGGCTGTAGAAGCTGCAGCCTGTGGAAGGTCGTGCAGTGAGCAGGCAGCTGGCGGGCAGAGGGAAGGTGTCCCAGCTGTATCACCCTGCCTGCGGTGCGAACCAAGTTGATTCATACTGCCAGATTCCTTTCCAAACACGTATCAAGAGCTTAGCACTGATGATCTTATCTCTAGAAGTAAACCATAAGAAATGGTTAATGTAGTCAATAACTGTGATACGTCTGCACTGTGAGAGATGATTACTGGAATTACTGGGGTGATCATATTTTAGGTATAAACATGTTGAATCACTGAATTGTACACCTGAAACTAATATAACTAATATAATATTGCATACTAACTAAACTTAAATAAAAAATAAAGAAACGGTGAGGAGCGTGGATAAAGATATACGTAGAAACATACATCGACGCATTTTGACAGTGGCAAAAATTGGAGAGAACCTAAGTTGAACAGTAAGAGAATGACCTGTCACTCTCATTTCCACGAAGGGATGGAGAGGAATTTAGCGATGTTACTTAACAGTAAAAAGCAGAATCAGGACAGGAACCTGAGCCCCTCTGCTAGACAACCTTTTGTATTGATATGGTATTGGGAAATTTCCAGCTACTGAGCGAGATCCATTAGTGTTCTAACTATTGAGGTTGCTTGGAATAAGAAGCCTGCTGTCAGATCACGTGAGCTTTGCTAGACTCAGTGCAGGATGGATGCTTCAGGCATCTCGGTGAGGCTGGATGAGAGGTCCTGTCGGAATACCTTGATGACTGTACATTTTATTGGTGCTGACTTGTTGCTGTTCCACACGGTTTCCCATTTTAGCATGCATTGTTAACTATGTATTTGTGGGGTAGGCAATTCAGCAGAATTCAGATTTTCTACCACAGGAATTCTATAAATTGAACTTACATTAATTTTACTGTCTTTAAAAATTATCATCAGTATTTATACGGACTGCTTTTGCACTTTGAAATTTTAATCTGCTTATTACTTTATCCATGGAAATGTGGTCATTAACTACTCAATGTTGTTTTATTATTATTTTTTTTCCATCAGCATGTATTACCCTTATCCCCTCTTCCACCTCCACCCATAATGTTATTTAAAAAATATTACAGCTTATGACATTTAGATGGAGGCAATTAATTTGAAATCTTAGTAAGGAATTTATTTAAGAACATTTTAATGTGCATTCTGGTTCATCCACAGAAGGGACTGGGCTCTGTCACTGACATTTATGCTCTAGATGTCTATGATTTCTGTGGACAGTATTATAAAGTAAAAAGTAGCTTACATGTTAAAAAAAAAAAGATAACCAGTATTAATATATCTGATGGAGAGTGTACTCTCCTGATCAATATTTGACAAGTAGGGGAGAACACTGAAGTTTGACAGAAAAATAAGCGGTGTCCTTGTTGGGAGAAGCAGAAAACTGTTTGTGGCATTTGAATGCAACTAAAGGGAAAGCTTTTCCTAAATTTATTTCCACGAAGAAGATAGGAGTTTTGAATTATTAAAAAAAAAATTTTTTTTTAAATTTTTTTTCCCTTTATTGATTTTAGAGAGAGAGGAAGGAAGAGGGAGAGAGAGAGAGAAACATTGATGTGAGAGAGACACATCAAGTGGTTGCCACCCACACGACCCCAGCTGGGGCCGGGGACAAACTGCAACCAAGGTACATGCCCTTAGCGGGAACCGAACCCAGGTCTCTCTGGTCCACGGGCCGACGCTCTAACCGCTGAGCCAAACAGGCCAGGGCAAAATTTTTATTTTTTAATCCTCACCTGAGGATATTTTTCCTTTTATTTTCAGACAGAGTGGGAGGGAGAAATGGAGAGATAGAGAGAGAGAAACATCAGTGTGAGAGAGACACATCAATCAGTTGCCTCCTGCACAACCCGGTCCAGGGCCCTGACCAGGTCTAGGGACCGAACCGCAACCGAGGTACATGCCCTTGACCAGACTCGAATCTTCGACTCTTTGGTCCTCGGGCTGATGCTCTAACCATGAACCAAACCGGCCAGGGCAAGAGTTTTGAATTATTAACAGAAAAATGTCTGCATTGAAAGTTAGGCCGTAGATTTTAAAGCACCTACTAAATGCCAGGTACTTTGCTCAGTGCTCGGAGATGCTGTTTGGACTGAGAGAAGATTCCTGTGTGTGCTTAGCAGCCTCACCGTCTGGCTGCAGCCGCGGCACAGGGCTCTGACTTTCCTAGGCTTTCAAGGGCCAGTCGGGCAAAGTTTGCCTCTAGAAGAAAACTAGGTAAATGAGTGAATGTCAAATAATGGATAAAACGCATATTGTTGCTCTTTAATTTGTAAGGAAATGTGTAATATCTTTATTTATTTACTTATTTTATTTTTAAGTAATTTATTTTTGTTACAGATGTTTCTCCTTTTCCCCCCATTGACACCCTCCCCCCGATCCTGCGTAATGTGTAATATCTTTAAACATTTTTTTTACTTACTAATAGGAAAAGTTTGACTACTTTGAGGGTATATCTTTTTGAAAATGTGGTTGACAGAAGTATATTAGAAATGTGTGTGTGAATGACGAACCAGATAATTTATAGTTGAAAAAGTTCACTCTCAGTGGGTTGTTGTGTCCTTTGATGTCAGTCTCCCTGGAGTATCTGGAAAATCTTTGGAAATAGGAAGGCAAAAGATGTCCCTACATTTTGCACCTCTGCGGAAGAGCTTCCTAATAAAGGGGAAAACGAGGTTTGGCATTTGGAACTGGTCTCTGCAGACCAACAGACTGAGCATGAAATCCTGATGAAAACCTTCTATAACCGAGCTGAACATCAGACTGAGCTTCAAGAACAATTTTCTGAGTCTCACCTCTGGGTTTCGTTTAAAGTCACGCCACATTCACAGGCCACAGGGTTTTGGAAAAGAGCCAACTTTCTAGCATCTGTTGTGCAACTGAGCTCCCCTGGGGGGAGTGATCCAGGGGAGAGAGGAAATGGAAGTAGACTGCAACTGGGGAGAGGAGCTGAAGGAGAAGGTCGCAGGCCCTATTTTGAGAGCACTCTGTTCTGGTTTTCATCTTAACAAAAGAGCAAACCTCTGAGGGCTCTCAAAGCACCACCAGGTTTAAGCCACGGCTTGAGAAAAGGCTTGGTGGAGTAGCTGTGTAATGCTTCCTGGGGTTAGAGGGATGGAACATGGGGATTCAGGCGAGGAAATGGTCCCTTGTGTAGACGCATCTGGGAGGTTATCGTGGTATCTCGTCTTGAATGGAGCCAGTCACCTGAAGGCAGTGTTGCCTTTCGGAACATGTGCAATTGAAGAACCCTTATTATGCAGAGAAGTTTTATTTGCAAAAGAGAATAGCATTTCTCTTGTGTGACACTTGTATTTTATTTGACATAAGACGACGCCCCATTTCTTTAGATATACTTAACTGTCACAGAAATTTAAATTTTATGAAACCTATTTTTCTCCCTAGAAGTTCCTCCTTTTATTGTATGTGAAAATAATTATTCATGGTTCATAATCTGACGGGATGTTCGGTATTTGCCAAAACTGTGTGTGCATTTTCTCCATATTCTAGTGCTTGGAACTGACACCGTTTTAACAGTTGACAAATAAAACGGCATTTTTCTCTAGTGATATGACTTTTTAGAGGGTAGTCTGTGTGTTGTCTGGAGTGTTTGCTTGTCCCTGTGGTCCTTTCTGTGTTTGCACATGGACTAGGAGGCTCAGCAGTGGAGAAGAGCTCCGTCACTATGCATACGTTGTCTCTAAGCAATGGCTCTGGAACTTTCTGATTAGGGAGGAGTCAGCTCATTATTGGGAGACAACATTTATCCGGCTCTTTCCTTGACCTCTATCCCTTACTTCCTTTGATTGACAATTGAGAGTAGGCTGTGTTATTATCCATCCCAGAAACTGTATTTAAAAAAACATTCTCGCTATTACTAACACTGCAATACAAATATAAGAAGCGAAGTAAACAGGTGAATTGAATGATCTGGACAAAGTCCTCAGTGACTCAAATGGGTGGAGGAGGAATGAATGACACTCTTCCTCTAACAAGGATCACTCATGTCAGATTTTCCTGACACTTTGTAAGTTGCCCCAGGTCATACTGGTCTTTAACATTTACTATCAACGAAAGGTTATATTTTAAGATCCAAGTTAACTATAGGGAAGTCACTGCCAAGCTAGTGGTCAACTGCCACGAATTTCTTGATTCATACTGTGCCAGAATTATGTTCCTATTAAGTAATGTTTCAGTTATTAGTTCTTCTGTGCATTGCAACAATGCCGCCTTTAATAGAATTTTAGAAATACCTGGTTAATAGGGAACAACTAGAAAAATTCATTTGGAACTCTCATTTCTTATAAACCTGCTTAATTATTTTCTAGCCCCTTAGCAAGTTGTTAAAGGAAAATAAAGTGGCCATGAAGGAAGAGAGCCTTCCTTTCTACATGTTTTTAGTGAACAAATAAGAAATTAGGAATCAAGAAGTTAACAGTTCTAAGAAATGCTTAAAGTCGAGATGGTTTTATTAAATTGTCTCAAGATCTTTGTGTGAAGAAACTATGAAAACAGAAAAACATCTTTTGTTCACCAGCCTAAGTCTCCATAAGCCACCGTTTTGTCATTTTGAATCTTGTTGAACAACATTCTGAAGGTTATTAAAGTGAGACTTTTGTCTTTTTTATTTTTAGCACACACAAGTGTGTATATAAATCTCTGGAATGTTGAAGGAGTGACATTCCACAAGTGTCAAGTTTTTTCTTCTTCTTCTTTCTGTTGCCTATTGTGAAGAGGAAGAATGTTTGATTCTTTCTCCTTCATTTGCTTTCCTAGTGGAGCTCTGTTACAGAATAAAGATTTTTTTTATTTTTTATTTTTGGTGAATGGATTACTGAATAGGGAAACCATGGTTTCGAGTTATTGTTTTCTGATTAATGATTAATTAACCAAGCTAGCATTAATAGTAAAGCATTATTATAGTATTAAATCTCTCTGTGGCCTGGCACTGAATTAGTGAACCACAAAAAAGTAGAATTCACAATAATCTGGATTTAGAAACAAAAAGTGTACTCTAAGTTGTCGTCGTCAAAGCTGTGTTCTTTTTTAGTGTTCTAGAGTGTGGAGACATGTATCTTTGTAGATTGTCATAGCAATTCAGATTTGTTCAATATTAGATTTTGAGGTAACTGTTAGCCTATTTTGGGGAGTTCTGGTACATTTAATTTGAATTTACCTTCAGTCATTTTGCTATGGTAACAAAGCAATTAATCATGGACTTGAATGAGTGACTAATGAGAACTAGTTGGTTATTAGGATGAGTTCCACTGCAACCTTTAAATATGGCAAAATAGCATATGTAGCCTTGAAACTACCTTTTAAAATAAGGATCGGTTTGCATTCAGACATTATGTTTATTTATTATGTGTACATAAATGCAAATGGCTATATATGTTTATTGTTTATTGAACTCTAAGAGGAGCCTATGAATATTATTAGTTGCTTATAGCTGCATTCATGCATTTTTGTTTTATATTCTCCATGTAAAAGGGTAAATATGAATAAATAGTACTATCAATCTTCACATAAATAAAATAAGGATCAGTTTGAGAAAAAAAAAAATCAATGAAAATGATTAATAGAAAAACGTATTCTTGGGACCAAATCAACTAAATTATAATGAGGAGATTCTTAAACCGGCTATTTGCAATAGTCAAATATTACCTTTCTTTAACAAATGGGGGCTCACTATTTTAAGGGCGTGGCTTTGAATAGAGAAGTGTGTCTCTGGTCTAAGAGGACCGCTTACTGTTTTGCAGCACGGTTCTGACTGTTTCTTGAGTTGCTTTCTCACAGTTGTTTGCTTTCTGCTGGGCTCTTGGCTCCAAATAACATATTGGGGATGGAATAGTGACATATATGATTTTTGAGAATGTTAAAAAGAACACTAAATTGATATTGGCATTCTTGTAATTGCATTTCATTTCTTTATTCACTTTCAGTTTGATTAATAAGCTTAAACCTGGTGTCATTAAGAAGATCAATAGACTGTCCACACCAATAGCAGGTTTGGTAAGTAATAAATTATCTTTAAAATTAGATCTCTTTGTTTTTGAAATGTAAAAAGATAGACATAAACAGGTTTTCTTATCTGGAATTATTGTAGAAAGTAGATTTGGAGTTCTTTGCTCATGAAAAGCATGTTTCATGACATTCTTCTTACACCTTTAGTCCCTCTCTGTTTCCCTTCTGCTGGGAGGTTTTATTTAATTTATTTTTTGTTTGTTTTGAATTTTGTGCCCTCAGACTTTACATATCTCCCTTCTTGGCTTATTACGTCCACGGATTGCTTTTGTTTAGGATCACATTCCTTTGAAGCTTAGCCTGCATACATTGTTTGCTAGTAGACCACAGTTTAGGGAAACTGTCCAATGTTTACCAGTGGGTCTGTTTCTGGTACTTCCTGCTTATGCACTGCCCTCACTCGGCACGCAGATCTGGGAGTGTATTTGCAAAGTGCTCAAGACCTGCTAGCTCTTCTACTTTATGCAACAGGTTTCCTACCAACATCCTGTGTGATACTGCGCATGTCTTCCCCTTTGCCTCAGTAATACTATCCATAAAATGACTATGGATGATTCTCTAGTCTTTTTAGCTTTAAATTTGGAATTTTGCATATGAAAACTACCCCACACTGTCATTATATAAAGATTCTGGTGGGTCAAGACACTGAAGGGACGAATAATAAGGTAGGGCCTTGTATTTGGAAATAAGTAATTTATAATTAAAACACAAATGATAGATAATATTCAAAATTTTAGCAATAGCTAATATCAAGGTTGATGATAGAATTCAGTTAAAATATTTAAGTTCATGAAACACTACATTTAAGAGCTAATAATTAGAATGTAAGGGAAAAAAAACATATTCTCTTTGGAATAGTCAAGCTGTGTTTATAATACATTTAGGAACCTTCTGTTTGTCCACGATGTTTATGCAGATTTAAAGGTATGAAGAATTAAATATAGCAAGGCCAAAATGTTTGGACTTGCAGTTGTCATAAAATTCTCATCAGTGGGGTGGGGGCATGGTAAAGGGTAAAGGGGGTCAAATATCTGGTGAGGAAGAGAATTCAACTTTGGGTGGTGGGCACACAATACAATATACAGATGATATATCATAGACTTGTACACTTGCAACATATGTAATTTTATTGACCAATGTCACCCCAATAAATTTAATTAAAAAAACTAAAAGAAAATCTCATCATAATTTTGACAGAAATGAATTATTTTCAGAATGTTTTTTATTAGAAAATATCTGTCTAGCAGTATATGACTATATTTCTATATATGAATATGTTTATGAATTACTTATAGTAATAGAGTACATTAGAAGGTATTAAGGTATATATATTAAGGAAATTTATTTTTTGAAGTCTAGAAAGGAAGAATATTCAATTTAATAAACTAAATAGGCTTTATATGAAAATAACTTCTATGAAAATTAAAAGTTTAAATTGTGTTGAAAGTATCTCTATCTTTTCAAATGGCTTGAGTTATTCTTAGTTTAATGCCTAGATTTTAAATTGTCATTTCTTGGATCAATTACATATATTTTAAATGAAATTAGCTTTTGATCTCAAACACTGCATATTTGGAATGCTTGGATTGTGGTGGTTTGTTGTCGGCCACTAGAGGTTTCATTCAATCTTCTGATTCTATGATGAGATGAAATCACAAATGTAATTTTAAATCCAAAGATCTCTCCAAATATTTCTATTTCAAGCATCAGAAATTCTATCTGGTTTGGATTTTATCTCTAGAAACTAAAATGAAATGCATTTGCAGCATATTAAGTAGGATGATTTCCCAAATGCAAGACAATGAGTATCTTCAATTGAATGTAGGAGCATAAATGTGACCACAGCCCCAGAATTGGGCTAAGCTCAATTGATTTGAAGTTATTATCATGCCTCATTTGATTCCTTCCTCTGATGCTGTGTGGCAGGACAGTTATAGCAAACTTCAAAGCCTTAATTTCAAGTGTGAATTAGAGCTCCAGCATCTATCTAGAAGGGTTGTTATGAGGAGGAAATGGAAGATATATAGATGGTCTGACACACAGATATTCAATGAGTGTTCTCTTGTAGCACATTCATTCTTTTAACAAATAATGGAGTGCCTATTGGGTCAAGAATTTTTCTAGTTTGCGGGATATATTGGAGGAACAAAGACAGATAAGGAGCTTACTTTTAAAGTACTTACATTCTAGTGGGGAAACAGAGATCAAGCAAATTAATTAACAAATGAGCAAGAAAGCATCAGATGATAAATGTTCTGTAGAGAATTACAGTAGACCATGACTTTGACACCCATGAGCAGTTATAGTGGGACTATGAAGATTGACCTCTAAGAATTCTTCAAGCAGGATGGTGTCAGCCCTGGCTGGTGTGGCTCAGTTGGTTGGAGCATTGTCCCATACTCTGAGAAGTGGTGGGTTCAATTCCCAGTCAGGGCTCATACCCAGGTTGTGGGTTTAATCTCCTGTTGGGGCACATATAGGAGTCAATAGATCAATGTTTCTCTCTGTCTAGAGTTCTCATTTAAGTCAATTAAATAAAAAAAGAGTATTTCAGAAGGCTTGATTTTAACCTGTCCAGAAGAAAGATGAAGAAGCTGAGCCAGACTCTTCATGTTAGTGATTTTTGTGTTTACAGCATATAGCACAGTGACTGATATAGGTAGGAGAACAAAGATTTTTAAATGAATGAATAAATAAGATTTCCATTGTGAAAAAGGATAGTCTCTAAAATTAGGTCTTTGATGGGATAGCGTTATAGGTTGAATTGTGCCCCCTGCGCACCCCCCTCCCCAAAAACATAATATATTGAAGTTATAAAACCCCCTCCCTCAGAGTGTGACCTTATTTGGGAAAAGGTTGTTGCAGATGATGTAACTGGTTAAGTTGAGGTCATACTGGAGTAGGGTGGGCACGTGATCTAACACGATGGATGTTTTTATGAGAAAATGGCCATGTGAAGACAGATACACAGGAAGACTGCCATGTGACAACCGAGGGTTGCAGTGATGTCTCTACAGGCCAAAGAACACCAGAGATTGCTGGCAAACCGCCAGGAGCAAGGAAGAATTCCCCTACAGGTTTCATAGGGCTTTGTGGACACCTTGATATTTGGACTTCTTGCTCCAGAATTGTGAGACAATAAATCTCTGTTGTTTAAATTAAGCCACCAACTCTGTGGTACTTTGTTATGGCAGCCCTAGGAAACTAATACAGACAGGTAAATGTCTTAGTTAACACATGCTTTAAAAAAACTTTATTTTGAAATAAATATAGATTCACAGAAAATTGCAACAGACAAACAGACAAATAAAATGAACAAGCAGTACAGAGAGGTTCTCTGTGCCCTTCACCCATTTTCCCCAGATGTTAACATCTTGCATAACTGTGGTAGAGTATTAAAACCAGGAAATTGACATTGATACATCCAAAGATGTTAATCAAAACTCACCAGTTTTACACGTAGTTAATGCTTTTTTTGTGACCAAGACCGGAGGTGCTTTAAGCTAAGTGAGATGTAGAGTGTTTTACTTCAAGGACTTTTCAGAGAATTCTCCTGTTAATCCAGTGCTCAGCATAAACATGGCTGCTGCATTCCACATGATTACTTTTTTTTTAATCCTCACCCGAGGATATTTTTTCCATTGATTTTCAGATAGAGTGGGGGGGGGGGGGGAGAGAAACATCGATGTGAGAGAGACATATCAATTGATTGCCTCCCACATGACTCTGATCAGGACCAGGGATTGAACCGCAACCGAGGTACATGCCCTTGACTGGAATTGAACCTGCCACTCCTTGGTCTGCAGGCTGATGCTTTAACTGCTGAGCCAAACCGGCCAGGGCCACATTGTTACATTTTTCTTCTTGGGAATGGTGTCTGCTGGTTGAGGGTCTCAATCTGAATAGATCAGGTTGCCTTTTCATTTCAGGCTACCGATATCATGGCCAGCCTGTGCATGAGTTCCTTGGGAAGGAAGTCGTCTTGGCCAAATGGGCTGTGCTCAGGAGTGTTGGTTCCCTTTGGCTCACTCAATTCATGTGCGTGGATTGACGTGGGCTCTGTGAATGAGGTTTGTGTGGGGTAGATACATCAAGTTAAGTCAAATACAGTAAGAGTTATACAATTTCTGTGTACTAGCTGTTAACCTGAGTGATTACAGTACTCTAAGCCACCTCTTCTAATACTCCTTTCTTATTTTCTTTCCTGCGACTATAACTTTTCATATCAGTTACCATGTATATTTAGCTTGGAAGCCACTGCAATGGATTTCCTTTGCATGTGGACCTGTGTGAAAAACATGAGCAATGACAATTCAGAAAGGGATGTTTAGATAAATTAGAAACATATTGACTGCTTTGCTTGAAGCATGCATGATTATTATTATTATTATTTTTTTTGGTGGGGGAGCGCAGTAACCATGTTCCCAAAGAGATGTGACTTTTCTTAGTTGACTGAGTTTTATATTATAAAGAAATTGATTTCCCCTTATCTTTTCTGTTCTTGCTGTTCTTTACACAGCCATATTAGAAAAAATTCTAACCCAGGAGATTCAGTTTTCCAAAAAATTAGCTGGCATTAATTGTGGGTATGATTAAGTCATTGAAACTCAAAATGAAAATTTTATTTGGGAACAAAAACATTCAACCTCAATACAAAACCCTGAGAATCAGACAAGAAGTTCTTTTTTTTTCAATTAAAATTTTTTTCAATTACACTTAACATTTAATATTATTTTGTACAAGCAAGATTTCTGATGGTGAAAAATGTTGAACCAGAATAATGTTTGCCATCTGATGTGTTATTTGTGCATGAAATACAATGTGTGTAGAGAACATCACATAAGTTATTAACCCTAAGACTTATAGTTATCTTGGAGCCATAATGATTTATTTGTATTTAGCTAAAGCAAGGTTTCTCAACCTTGGTCCTAATGACTATTGACATTTTGAGCCAGGTAATTCTTTGTTGTGGGTGTCTGCCCTGTGCATTATAGAATGTTTAGCAGCATCCCTGGCTTCTACTCACTAGATACCAGAAGCATCATGCCCCTAACCCCCCATTTGTGACAGTTAAAAATATTTCCTGACATTGCCAATGACCCCTATAAGGGTAAAATCATCCCTGGTTGAGAACCACTGAGCCAAAGAATCAAGGAAGTAAACACTGCCCCTTGACATGGGTTAGTTTGTCCAATGACTATAGATTTGATCAGTCTACTCATACATGCCATTTCAGTTTGCAATTCCCTTTGAAAAACAGTGGTGTAGCAGAAAACTTGGTTTGAGCCATTCATTTGCGTGAATGTTTGTCTTATCAGTGGGCTCCATAGAAAAATCCTCAGTATATCTATACTTGCATCAAAAATACGGGCTGAATTTGAACATCTTTGCCCTAAAGGGTTCCTCTTTCAGATTACTTAGAAGAGTGGAATGTGTAAGATTTGACTGCAGGGGCTGGGCAGGTTGTCTCCTCATTCAGGAATGCTGTAGAATGCAGGAAATGCTAAGATACCAGCCAGCTTCGGCAGCTGGATTCTCACTTCACCTCGCCTTCAAAGTGGCTACGTCAAGAAATAAGGCAAGTTTATGAGTCCATTCTAACTGCCATTTCTCACAAGGTTATTAGTGGTTAATGTTCTTGGACCTGTGCTGGGTGTCAGCAAACTAGCGCAAGCAAGTCTATGTCAAGGTCACTGTTGAAACATCTAGTGTTTCCCTTCCAGCAGTGAGAGAAAATTCACTTGACGAATCAGCTGCATAATTTAAATATCCTTATCCAGATTTTCTCTTGTGCTTTTCTAAAACCATTCTCAGGCAGGGACTATATTTATCCCATTCTTTTCCCCAGAGGTAGAGGAGTTAAGGGAGTGGGAAGAGGAGAGGTTTTTGGGACGCCGAGCTTATGAGCTCTTTCTATAAATAAAACCAAATAAACACCAATAGAAAAAATAAAATGTGAGACCTCAAGACAGTATTTTCAGAGGAAAAAAAAGCCCACTTCTGTTTCCTTTTCTTTCTCATCCAAGTTGAAATAATATAAGAAGAACAAATATAATTATTATTTTCATTCAAGGGTAGCACTTTTCTGGGTAGAAGGCAGAAATAAATTTTGCATGGTTGAAGAGAAAATACTCAAGGAATAATAGAACGGAATGCAAAATTGGATGAGCAGCCAATATATGCCTTGCAACTGTGGTGACTGAGGGCTGTTCTCAGACCCAGTGTGTGGCTCAGAGGGAATATAGCTGATAACAAGCAAGCTACTTTTGTGAGTATATTTGGATGTTGATGTAGAGAGAACACCGATAACAAGTGACAGCAGGGAAGATGGTATTATAGAGCTAGCTTAAAATAACCATTTCGTGGTAAGATCAGTCGCTTTTTCCTCTGTTCTTGAATTTTATTGCTGATTTTGTAGATTTGCTCAAGGAGATCTTCCACATAGCAAATTTGGGAGAGGCTTTCACCAAGCGAACTCTTGTTGATGCACTCACCCTGGCCTGTTTGATTGCTTCGCCAGTGGGAGCAGCATTAGTACAGATTCTGGCTGCCATGGTCCCCAGCTCCATGGTCCCCTGTCATCCCACTACTCTGCCTCAACTCCGACTTAGCTTTCATGTTCTTGATTTCCTCAACTGATAAATAATGAAAGCTAGATGTGTCTATAAATTACCATGCCCTTTAATGTTTGTTTATTTCAAACCTATCACTGTTCTGGAACAATTTTATATGTGTTGGATCAGACCTTGGTATTTTATTGAATTAAAAGAGTTTTTTTTTTCTTTTTCTCTATTTCCTAATGGAGACAGTGAAGGTTAAATAGTATCAATAAACTTGATTATAAGTGCTTAGTTGTGGTCTCATGATTAAAACTATGCTGTAGAAATGTTTTTATTACAAAAAAGTGAACCATTATGACAAGTTATGTAATTATGCCTCAAACACTGAAATTGAAGCTACTCTTATATTACTAGTTTCTCAGTTTCTTTCTTTCTTTCTTTCTTTCTTTCTTTCTTTCTTTCTTTCTTTCTTTCTTTCTTTCTTTCTTTCTTTCCTTCTTTCTTTTTTGTTAATCCTCACCTGAGGATATTTTTCCATTGATTTTGAGAGAGAGAGAGTGGAAGGGGGCAGGGAAGAGAGAGAGAGAGAGAGAGAGAGAGAGAGAGAGAGAGAGAGAGAGAGAGAAACATCAATGTGAGAGAGACACATTGATTGGTGACCCCAGCCCGGCTGGGGATTGAACCTGAAACCCAGGTATGTGCCCTTGACTGGGAATCAAACCTACTCAACCCTTTGGTCTGTAGGCTGACGCTCTAACCACTAAGGCAAACCGGCCAGGGCAGTCTCATTATCTCTTTATAAAGAAAACACTGATAACAGAAAACATGGAGTACTTTTTCTTACTTAATTAAGATGTAGGAGAGTCCTATAATATTGCCATTATTAATGTATTGTTTATATTTGTGTAAGAAATTATAAAAGTTAGGCATTTACTAAAAATAAGGCCACTTTGCACATTGCAAATGATATTTTCCATCGTTGTTTTTAATTTAAATACATTTTTTGGTAATGTATACATTACTGGAATTTCTGTGGATCACCATCTGTATTTTGAGATAGTTTGAGGTTCTCCAATAATCAAGTCTGAGAAAATAGACTGAATGGGGATTGTGCATTGGCTGTCTTCAAAGTAACAAATATTAGATATTAACTATCCAAATGCCTAACACCTCCACATAAATGACCAAAAATAAGTCAATATGGTGAAGTTATTTATGAAGCATTTTTAGGAGATCTCTTCCAGAGTCCCCTAGTCTCTCTACTCTCTAACTCCCAATTAAAGAGAAGTATCACCAAGAGTGTGCACTTAAAAGCTTACTGTCAACTTTGAAGTTGTGTCCAATGCCTTCCTGATGATGCATCGCTGCAGATCAGGAACGTCCTGTTTTACTCCCGGCCACAGTCACGGCACTGACACAGCTTTGGAAGCTCTTCCCTGAAGTGCCAAAACCTTCTTGTTTTTACATCTGAGATAAACATTTATATGCCAACTTTCAGCCTTGCGGGCAATCTTGTTTTGAAACATTAACGAATTAAAATTCTTCTTCTTTTTTTTTTGGTTAATCCTCACCTGAGGATAGTTTTCCATTAATTTTTAGATAGAATGGAAGGGGGGAAGGGGGAGAGAGAGAGAGAGAGACATCGATGTGAGAGAGACACATCAATTGGTTGCCTCCCGCATGACCCCGACGGCCAGGGAATGAACCCACAACCCAGGTACATGTCCTTGACTAGGAATCAAACCCAAGGCCCCTTGGTCCGCAGGTTGATGCTCTAACCACTGAGCAAAACTGGCCAGGGCAATGATTTAGAATTCTTAAAGCAACACCATAATTAACTTGTGGAGTTTTTAAAAATATGATTCAGCCCAGCCAGTGTGGCTCAGTGGATGAGCATCGACCCATGCACCAAGAGGTCGCCAGTTCAATTCCCAGTCAGGGCACATGCCCAGGTTGTGGGCCAAATCTCCAGTGGGGGGCATGCAGGAGGCGCTGACCGGTATTCTCTCTCATCGATGTTTCTATCTCTCTCTCCCCCTCTCCCTTCCTTTCTCTCTAAAATTAATAAAGAAAAAAATGATTCAGGGTAGGATTATATCATACACAACAGTTTTATTCAGATACAAAAATATTTGGAACATTTCTCTTTAGGCACCTTTTGTTATGTAGAAATTGGAAAAGGAAAAGCGGATGGGATAGTAAGACATAGAACCCAGTGTAAGGTATGAGGGCCTTGGTTACTCGATGGGTTTTGGATTCATAACTATCCCTCCCTTCCTAAAAATGTTTATTAGACACCTATTATGTGCCAGATACCGTTCTAGGAATTTGGGACACACCCACAAATAAGGCGGAGAAAGTTCCTCTCTAATGGAGGACAGTCAATTAGTCAATAATAAGCTGGCAGGTACAATACTTACAATGAACAATATGTAATTTCTTGACTGTTACCAATAATTACACTGAAAAAATTAAGTCAATGGGGAGAGATTGATGGAATGCATGTTTGAGAGTAGTTCAGAGAAGGTGTTCAGGGACATCTTATTTCTGGAGCTGACATTGGATCAGGGGCATGAATGGCATGAGGGAGTGGGAAGATATGGGGATGGGTGGGAGTTTTCCAGTCAGGACGACGAGACGGGATCTGGGCAGGATGAAGCTGGACCAGCAAGGAGGACTGTGGGTCTGGAACTGAGTGAGGTGGAGACATAGGCCTCAAGGATTCATAAGGCATCATGGACTTTGGTGAGTACATTGCATTATATTTTACGTGTGATTAGAAGGTGTTAGGGGCTTTTGAGAGCAATTAAATTTGTTGTTCGTAATCATTGGTTACCTGTGGTAAAGGATACACATACCTGTGAATATATTAAAAATAATTGAATTGTACACTTTTGAGTGGGTGAATTGTATGGTGAGTTATATCTCAAAAAAACTTTTGAAAAAATCACTGGTTGGTGTGTGAAGAATAGACTCAGGGAAGTCGAGAAGAGAAGCAGGAAAGCTGGATAAAGAACAGTTTCAGTCGTTGTGATGATTAATTTTGTGTGTCAACTTGACTGGGCCACAGGGTGTCCAGAGAGTTTGTCAAACGTTACTCTGAGTGTGTCTGTGAGGGTTAACATTTGAATTGGTAGACTGAGTAAAGCAGATTTCCCTCCCCAATGTGGGTGGGCCGTAACTAATTAGTTGAAGGCCTGGCTGGAACAAAGAGGCCGGCCCTCCTGTGAATGAGAGGAGACTACTGTGCCGGACTACTGAGCTGGGAACATTGATCTTTTCTTGCCTTCAGAACTGAACTGAAACATTAGCTCTTCTTGTGTCTTTTAAAAAAATTTTTTTAATCCTCACCGGAGGACATTTTTCTTGCATGTATCTTCAGATAGAGTGGGAGGGAGAAAGGGAGGAAGAGAGAGAGAGAAAAATATCGATGTGAGAAAAACACATCGACTGGTTGCCACCCACACAACCCCAACTGGGGCTGGGGACAAACTGCAACTGAGGTATGTGCCCTTGGCGGGAACCGAACCCGGGTCTCTCTGGTCCCCGAGCTAACGCTTTAACCGCTGAGCCAAACCAGCAAGGGCGCTTCTTGTGTCTCGAGCCCGCTGAAACTTACACCATCCCATGGACTCTCCTGGTCCTCAGACTCCCCTGGGTGTCCAGCCTGTAGGTGGGCGGGCTGTTGGGCTTCTCAGCCTCCCTATCACCTTGACTTGGGAACAAGGTTTTACAATTATAGTGGGGAAATTTGGGGACTTTCTTGACATAGAAAGGACTAAAAGTGAGTCAGCCTCATAAAGTAGGGAGTCCCTGAGGCTCAAAAGCTTAAACCAGATCTGATGATCCAGATTCATCACCTGTAAAAGTGACTCTCTGAAGAGGGTGGGAGCAGCTGCATGAATTCTCAGTGAGCTCTAGTTTTTACTATGTAAATTTTCCTCATTAAACATGCTTTATTGCTTCATAAAAGATGCCTGTTAGTGTCACTATGACATGTTTCTTTAAGCAATTATTTATTTGTTTTTCTTTGGAACATAAAACATGAATGCTGTGAGGACACGATTCTTTTTCTTTTTATTCCCATTTCATCCCCCACCCCTGACCCTCCCTGTCTGGCAACCCCCAATCTGTTCTCGGTCAGAACTTCCTAAGCATCAATTTCAGCGTTATTTAAAAGCGTGGATACGTTTTAGAATTCACTTTTGATATAGAGTTTAATTTGAATCATATGCAAGACTGTACCTGACTTCATGCTGCAGTTTGACAAAGCCTGTTATTGCTTTGGTGTGGTTAATTGTCACCTGAGTTGATTAAAACATTTCAATAGCTGGCATTTCACCAGAGCACTCAGCCCTCATTCCTTTGACCTTCTGCTCTCCTATCTTGCCGATCTCAGCTCTGTCTCTCTTGGTCTGGTTTTTGCTCCTGTTCTGCCAAGAGTGCTGGAGAAAAATCAAATCACCAAGCTTCTGCATAATTATCATGTATAATCTCCTAGGCCCTCCCTGTCACTTGGCAATTCTTTTTAAGCATTCCTAGTTGGATCCTATTCCTGTTTTCACACGTGACAAAGGCTTACTGCTCTCCTTGTCCTTCGTTCCTTTGCTATTAACCAGACAATGACTGAGCCTCTTACTTTGCAGAGAAATAAGGACCCAAGGAAAACTTTAAAAAACAAACAAGCAAAAAAAAAAAAAAAAGCCCCCAAACATATTAGCTGCTTACTTTTTTCACAAATAACTATTGAAGTTGGATCTCTGAGTGTTGACCTACAAAACATAGTCATAAAATGTAGGTGTTACTTCACAGCTTACATTAATTAGCTAAGCCGTAAAATAGAGGACGGACTCTCCAAAATAAAAATAGTGTCAGCTGATCAAAGTGGTGACTTAACTGCTTTCTTAATGGAACCTGTATAATTAAAATGCAAATTTGGATATATTTTAGTTACTCTGCTGCTTGAGAGTTGTTTTAAGATCATTTTGAGTGATCGCAATTAGTGTATCATAGCGGAATTCAAGTACTTTTGGTGATGGCTGCTCTGTGATCCCTAGGTGATTCGTGTTCACACTAAGGACAAACACTGCTTTACATCATATTTGGAAATATTTTTCTATATTGTTCTGTGCCGGAAAACTTATGTCTACAAAGACTCAAATCCCCTGGAGGATCTTTTGAGAATGCAGGTTCTGATTCTGGGGTGGAGCCAGACAGTCTGTATTTTTTAATTTATTTGACCTTTTCCCCATTTTAATTATTCTGCTTTTTTTCTGTTTTAAGAAGAAGAAAGCTGCCCTGGCCGGTTTGGCTCAGTGGTTAGAGCGTCGGCCCGCGGACCAAAGAGTCCCGGGCTCGATTCCGGCCAAGGGCACGTACCTCAGTTGCAGTTTGTCCCTGCCATGGTTGGGGTCGTGCGGGTGACAGCCAATTGATGTGTCTCTCTCACATCGATGTTTCTCTCTCTCTTCCATCCTCCCCCTCTCCCTCCACCTCTGTCTGGAGATAATGTAAAAATATACTTGGGTGAGGATGAAAAAAGAAAAAAGAAAAAGAAAGCTGATTGCACAGGGTCATGTGTTTTCAAAGCTCAAAATAACATTATTTGCATCCTGAGGCTCTATTGTTACAGCAGGACCTACCCTTTCAGCTCATGTCAGCTTTTGCCCTAATAATGCTACTTCCTCCATCAGTTGTTTCTCAGCTGTGAACCAGTGTCAAGACATCATCCACTGTTCACAATAATTTAACACAGATGTAACAGCTTCTGCGTGGATTCTTTGTTCATTGTTCAAACCATTCACACAGAATGGAATGAAATTTTATTCTTTTAAATTCCACACACAAACAGATGCTGAGAAAGCTGTTGTCCTCTCTGGCAGAGGAGGAGAGCTCTGTTCCATGAAATGACAGCACAGCTAAAGCTAAAATAAATATTTGAAAAAAACCTCGTTTATGGTACACTCTCAAATAAAGCAAGAAAGATAAACATTAATTTCTCTTCCTGCTAACCAGAAAAAGTGTATCTACTTATTTGGGCTTTGAAGTTCAGTGTACCCCACATCTGTGTGCATACCTGTGTGGTTATACATGTATAATCTATGCAGTATAGTAGCCCCTAATTTTTTCAACTAGTTTGTCTAATCATTAAGCCACTTAACCCATTAGAATACTAATATATCACACTGAACAGCTTATATAATTGCTTCTTCGAAATACTAGGAATGTTTACACATTTATTTGGCTTGTAAAGGACTGAAATATTCTGATAATATATTAACAAGCTTTTTATTTTAAAGAACGTGGCTCTTAATACATTGATTTTCTGAGTTCCAGAGAAAAAGTCCCTTTTAAAAATTTTCTGAAGCTGACTTGAAGCAGGAAGAATGTCTTCTGATTTGTCCAAAAATATGATGTGTATTTTATATCATTTAAAATTTAAGGATGAGTCTATAGGGCACACTTTGTTGTCAATTGTTCCAACCCAACTTCCCATGAAGTGTTTGTTCAAGTGTCTCCACTTGACCAGCAGAGGGCACTTTACACACCTTCCGTTGCTTAGGGAGCAAATGCAGGTGATGCAGAAACAGTTTTCACCCAGTGTCAGGAAAGAGCCCTGCAGATTTCCTTTTGAAATTCACAAAAATATAGAAAATATGGGTCCGGGCCAGGTAGCTCAGGTAGTTAGAGCATCTTCCTGATACACCAAGGTTGTGGGTTCAGTCTCTGGTCAGGACACGTGCAAGAAGCAATCAATGAATGCATACAGAAGTGGAACAAGAAATCTATGTTTCTCTCGCTCTCTCTCCCTTTCTCTCTAAGATCAAGAAATGTGTGTGTGTGTGTGTGTATAATAATATATAATATATAATATATAATATATAATATATAATATATAATATATAATATATATATATATAGACTGTACCACAAGGTTTCATGTGTGAAGTCAAATAGGGAGGGGTATATGTTATATTCTTCGGGATTGGGTTTACATGTAGTACAGAATCTATTTTCAAATCATTTGGTTGAGTTTTATCTTTTCTGCTCTGTATTTATTCTTCTGTTCAAAAGCCTGGGGCACCTGAACCAAGGCTATCTCATCTGGGTTAGGATGAGAAATTGCAGTTAAACCATCGAAATGCTCTGGCTTGGAGCTGCCCCTGTCGACATGGAGCTGCACTGTTCCCGTGCTCCCAGCGAGAGCCTTGGGAAAAGATTGTGTCCCATCTGGCTTTGGCAAAGTCACTAGCCTGAGGCGTACTGTGAAGGGAAAACACCAGTCTTTCTTAGCTGAAATAACAGTTGTTTATATCCATTTTCATAAGAGATGATTAAGATATCTTTTATCTATGGGGGCTACAACTACTAACCTTTCTTTAAAGGGCTTTAATTTTTGCAAAAGTCTTAATGTCCTAGACATACACCTTGTGTCTCTTCCTTTTTTGTCTACTCTGTTGGCTCCAGTTGAGTGTCAGAAAGACCAGAAGGATTGCATGTGCGTGTGCTCACATTTTTTTAAGTAAACTTCTTCCATTCTTGGAGAGCACTTAGTAAATACTTTTCATACAGTATTATAGCCTTTGTTTGCCTCTTCTCTCTCTCTCTCTCTCTCTCTCTCTCTCTCTCTCTCTCGGCAATGGGGTCTTCTAGCAGCGGTCCTTTGAAGTAGAGGGGCACCCAGTGAGTCATCATCCAAAAAAAGGATCATAAACTTATTGGGTTATGTCAACCTAATTATCCCTAAGCTCCTTGGGTTTTGTGTCTGCTTGTGTGTTTTGTTTTGTTCTGTTTTAGCTGTACCACATGTGTGATTCCTTGTGCCATTTTCTTCTCTTCTTTTCTTGCTGACCCTGAGCTCTGGCTTCCTCCTCAGTTCCCCCCTTCAGCCGTCATGCTTTTCTCCATCTTGCCGAGGTAGGCCTCCAAGAAGTGGCAGGGCAGCACAGGTAGCTGAGGTGCGTGGGTGAGTACCAGAAGACCTTCTGGAAGTGAGAGTGTCACTGATCATGCTGCACCCAGACCAGGCAGTTAGTGACTCAGCCTGTCCGCACCTGAGTGATCTGGGATGAGGTGACGAACATGGCAAACTTCCGGGAGACGCAGAAATCTGCCGCTCACAAGGCACAGGAAGAGTCCATCACGGTGTCATGAATGGAGCACCTGGTGGCCGTGTCCTTGCAGAGGTGCAGGTGTACAGGAGCACAGAGATGTGGTGGTTCCAGTGCGAGAAGATCAGCTTCTGCCTCCTCAGAATTATGGCCATTGTATCTCCTAATTCGGGAGCTTTGCTTTGCACAAGTGCACAAGCCCAGAATTTGCTGACAGGTCCATTGTAAGAACTCTGATTACAAACCGACCGCTTCAGGCCTTTGGTCATCAAAATGCACAGCATATAAGCACCAGCTCTGAGTGTACCCAAGACGGCGAGTGCCAGAGACCAGAGCACTAATGGCTTCCTCCGTTCAAACTTGGTTCGTTTGTTCAGTAGGTGCCCACTGCCAATGATGAAGGCAGCACCCAGAGCAGAAAACAGGGAAGATTTCTTCCAGTTTTCCTGCATCCATTGGATGGCTTCCTTCTCGTTGACCTGCTTTCGCACTCATAGTCTTGTACAGTCAGCAGTGTTCATTGGGGCTGGTCTTCGGAGTCTTTAAGTATTTTCTGTGCTCACTCCCAGCTCCACACCCTGGGGCTGTCCTCCTCCCAGCTTCCGCCTCCACCCAAGGAGGAAATGAATCCAGAGAGTCTGCATTATTTTTTTTCTTTAAAACATTTTTTTTCTTTATTGATTTTTAGAGAAAGAGGAAGGGAGAGGGAGAGAGAGATAGAAACATCAATGAGAGAGAACATTGATTGGCCGCCTCCTGCATGCACCCCACTGGGAATTTGGCCCACAACCTGGGCATGTGCCCTGGCCAGGAATTGAACCGGTGACCTCTTGGTGCATGGGTCGACGCTCAACCACTGAGCCACACAGGCCGGGCCGAAGAGTCTGCATTTCTAAGGGCTCTCTCGCTCTCTCACGATGCCAGTGCTGATGGTGCGTGGACCACATGCTGCGCAGCAAGAGGCCGGGTGGGCTGTTCACTTTGTGCTCAGCATCTCCTGAGTGCTGACTCTGCGCGCTCCCTCTGGCGACTCCAATGTGGTGGACCGGACCAGAACTCCAAAGCATGGACTTAGTTCAGTTTCTCTGCCTCGAACAATGGTGACAACCTCTTGATGGCTGGCTCATACTTGCTAACTTTTTGGCACTGTCGTTTCCAGAGGCAGAGAAGGTAGGGGCTTTGGTGTCTTGTCATAAATAGAAAAGGAATGGAGGTCAGCAAGTCTCTTGGCCATCATGTGCTCAGATTCAGAGGAACTGGATGATGCACTCTCTTTTTAATTGAAAAAATAATCTTACTTTAGGTAGGCATAGAACATAGACCCTTACAGGCCAAAGCGGGTGCAGGAAGGACGTTGGATTCGTGGATGGGCACACTTGCAGCGGATGTTCTGAGGGAGTTGGTTTAAGGTATTGCCTATGTGGCCCTCAGGTCACAGCCCTGAGCACAGGTTCCTTGTTTTTCAGAATTAGTTAGGGTTTGATCTTAAAGAACTCATTTTTGGTTTATGATAGCTCTTGACCTACACATGTAGGAAACTTTTGTGTAAATGGGTCTAATGGGTTTGATCTTACGAGTAGACAGTTCCTCATTTGTTGGAAGTCACCACACTTGAAATTTTATTAGTAAATATACTTTTTAAAGGTCCTCCTAGTAAAAATGAAGGTGACTTTGGTCAGGGTAAGAGCCTAGGTGTGTGTAGTATACACTTTAATGAGGATTTAGTCTTTTGTGTAACAAAATGATTCAACGAGGAAGAGAAAAATGGAGACCGTAATGCTACCTCTGTAAATTAGATTACACAAATAAATTGGCACTTCAAGGGACAATTAGATTTTACACACATTAGAGAAGGCACCTTTAAGAAATACTTTATGGAAGTGAAATTTACATAGCATGAATTTAGCCATTTTTAAGGTGGATAATTCAGTGGCATTTAGAACATTCACAATGTTCAACCACCAAACATTTCCATCACTCCCAAGAAAAACTTCTTACCTGTTAAGTGGTTTCTCCCCATTTTGTCCTCTCCCCTAACCCTGGCAACCACCAACCTGCGTTCTGCCTCTGTGGATTTATCTGTTCTGGATATCCCATATAAATGCAGTGTGTGACCTTTGTGTGTTTCGTTTCTTTTACTTAGTATAATGTTTTGGAGGTTCATCCATGCTGTAGCATGTATCGTTGCTTCATTCTTTTCTATGGCTGAACACTATCCCATTGTATGGCTATATCACTGTTTATCCATTTATCTGTTGATGGACACCTTAGCTATTCCCTCCACCTTTTGACTACTGGGAACAGTGCCATCGATATGCATGTATAGGCGTACCTCAGAGATATGGGTTCAGTTCGAGACCACTGCAGTAAAGAGAGTAGCACAATAAATGAGTTGTAATCTTTTTGCTTGTGGAGGGTCTTGCCTTCACTTTGTATAAAGTGCTATAAAGCAAAGTGCAATAAAACACGTTGTGCCTGTGCATGTACTTGTCTGAACATTTCTTTTTGATTCTTTAGGGGATACACTTAGGGAGAAGACATCTTTTCATGGAGAGTAATGGGAGTGAATGGGGTATGGGATAAGGAAGAAAACAGTGGGGAAAAAAAAAAAGAGAGAGAGACTTTATATTGACTGATAAGAGCTTGTTAAAATAGGATTAATTCAACTCTAGGCCCCTGACACTCTCCAGCTACTTCCATTCCTGATAACAGAGCAAGAAGACCTGCCTAGACGATGTGAGAGTACATTACTACATTTCCTTTGGGAAGGAAAACGGGATGAAAGGCTCTGACAGGGCAAGTGTTACCGAAGACCTATGCTACCTGTGAGGCTAGCGTTAGAATATTCGTGTTAGCCTCACGTTCTCCTTCTCATAACTCTCTTCTCAAGATGTATAATGGAGATAGAGAGGAGTTAAGAGTCCATAGAAATGTATAATTTTGTTTATGTTTAAAATTGGAAAATGCTGGGAGGAAGCAGAACACGGTCCCCCACTCGGGGCCAGGAGAATGAGAGTGAGAACGACTCTCCCCACTGCACCTCGTTCCAGAAACGGAGCCTCCTAACACTGGAGGGCTAGGAGATGGAGCTTTGTGGGAAGTGGTGGGAAACGTGAGTGGGAGGCAAGACTGTTAGGGTGGCGTTGAGAAGGAGAGCTTTTGCATTTTGAGTGATTCTTGCTCTCATCTTCAGTGTCACTTATTTGCTCTTAGCTCCTTGAAGTTGACGGATTTTCCATGAGATTGTCAAATTCTTTGGGCTGTTTTTATTTGGTTGGAGCTCTTTGTAGCATCTGACTCTCCCATCTTGAAACTCTCTTCCCTTGTTTTCCATGATGCTCTTTACTTCTGCTTGTCCTCTGGTTGCTAAGTTTTTTCTTTCTTTCTTGACTTCTCTCTTTTTTTTAACTGCTTCTTAAATATTGGTATCTGATGGGTGCACCCTTCTCTAGCGTTCCTTTTCTTTAGAGAGCTCATCCACATCCTTAATTTCAACTACTACCAATGTGTTTTTGATTCCCCAAACCATAGTTTACAATCAGATGCTTTTCATGGGCTCTAAACCCAGTTTACTATTAGCTGGACATCTTGATGTGGATGTCTGAAACTCAGTGTCTCTAAAACAGTGTATGTGTCTACCCCAAATTAACGACTATTCTGTATTCTTTATTGTATAAGTATCGTAGCCAGCTCCTAAAGTGGCTCCAGTGATTCTCACCTGATATTTATTCCCTTTTACCGACAAATTGTGCCTAATAAACTAGGTTGATCTGCAAAGATTTCCAGGTGAAATGTCAAAGTGCTGCCTGGCTTCCTCCTGCTGATTGCGGTAAAGTGAGAGCGAAGGTTGGAATGATAAACAGGAGGGACACGGGAATTGCTAGTTTGGAAAATTATCAGCCTCCTTGGTCAGGTGATTGAGAAATGGCCTCCTGGCAAAGATCAAATTCAGAGCACTGGCAGGAAAACAAGGTCTAACGATGAAGCTGAGGGTGTGGCTGTACAATTCTTCTAAGATCTTAGAAAGATCCAAAGTGATGCCTTGGAAATCTGTCTAGACCAGCAATAGGCTTCTAAGAAGCTTAAGGGTGGTGTCCCTCAGTCATCTCTGCAGACCAAGGCAGAGAAGGGCTTCTCTTGTAGGGATTTGTGGATGTGGCTTTTTCTTGGCTAATGGAATGAAGTCCAATAAGATTCACAGAAGACTTAGGGTATTTTTTGAGCAAATTGTATTTGCAGAAACACTGTAAACTTAGTCCGAAAGGGATCTCTTAGACTAACAGGCCTTTAGTTCCCCAAATTTTAATGGGGAGGAAGCAGACTGAGAAAGCTAACACTGCTGCAAACAGAGGCTACTTTTCAAAGACATGGAAAAATGATATTTAAGGTGAACCAAGGGTTCAGAGGATAAAGCAAACAAGCATGAAGAAGTATTTCCTGGCCTGGAATCCTAAGGAATGACCCACTAATCTGTGCTTTGCAGGATTTCAGAATTTCTGTATCATTCATTTCTCAACACTTGGAACTGGAGTGTCTCCAGTGGTCACCCTACACCCGTCCCACTATTATATGTTGGGTGTGGGACAGGGGTGGGGGGGGCAGGTAACTTGTTATTTTAGCTCAATGGCATTCAGGTTGAGAGGAACTGTGCTCAAGGGCTGTACTTAAGCAACTATACCCGAGGCACCTCATGCACACTTGGATGAGACCTAGATGATGAGATTCCAGATTGTGAGCTCACCTAAAGGAATGAGAATTTTCTGCGCCTTGAGAAGGATTAGTGCATTTTTGCATGTGGGCGGGACATGAGTCATTGGGGCCAGAAAGTGAACTGTGGTCCCCAGTCCCCAAGATGGTCCCTACCTCCTGCTATTTATGTTCCTCTGTAGTCCTCCCTACTACAATGGGCTGACTATGTAACCAGCAGGATGTGAGGAAATGGTGGAGTGTGACTTGAAAAGCTAGGTGATGAGACATTGCAGCTTCCACCTTGCTTTCTCTTGGACCGTTCTCTCTAGCAAGCAACCTTATGGAAATGTCCACCTCATAAAGAACTGAGGCTTCCTTCTGGCACCCAGCCCCGATTTACCAGCCATCTGAGTGAGCCACCTTAGAAGCGGCTCTTCAAGTCTCTGGAAAGGCTTCAGATGACTGCAGCCCCACCCGACATCTCATCTACCACCCAAGAGACCCTTAAGCCACAGCCATCAAGTTTAGGCCACTCCCAAATTCCTGACCTTCAGACACTGTGAAATCATAAATGCTCATTGTTTTAAGCTGTTGCATTTGGGACAATGTGCTATGCATCAGTAGATAATCTGTAGAGGTACTACAGCGCACTAACACAACTCCGGGAATCTTTGTAAATTTTTGTGGCTTCTTCATCTTGCCTCAGTTTTTATAGCAAGTACTGGCCCTGACTCATTGATCTCTCTAATTTACCCTTGCCCCCTCCGGCCCACAGCAGTCGATTGCTGCCCTCATAATTGATTCAAGGCCAAAGGGTGGAGAAGGGATTTGAGAGAATGTGAAAATCTTTCGCCGTCCTGCCTTTTCTGTTTCTATAGTGTTTGTTTTTATTCATAGTCATAGAAAAACTTAGACCTAAAAGGAACAATTTCAGATCTTCAGGGATCATCTTTTTGGGGGGTTTATTTTTGAGAAGCCACTTTTGGTCCTCAACGTGTAGGAATGACAAGATGTTTAGAGCAGGCGAAGTATTTTATGTAAGCTGGGCTGCGAAACATTTGTGTGAAGGGCTGGGCTAGGAGGGGCTGGGCTTCGCTGCCCTTACAGACACAAGTGTGTGCCCTCGGTAATGGCTTACAGATCCACGCACTAATCACAGAGGAGGAACATGGGGCCAGAAGGTTAATATTTCCAAAGCCACATAGTTGCTTAGTGGCAGAGCTAACTGGGACTCCAGGCTACTTGTCCAATGAGATAAGATTTGTTTCAAGTTTGTCTTTTGTTTTTATTTTTATTTATCTTTGCAAGCGTCAAGTGAAAATGATTCCATTAAATGAGGACCGAAGGCTTCCCTTTTAATCTGTTGAGCTGGGTGTGGTTTCTTGGTGTTTCATCAGACACGAACATTTTATAATTTTGTATCTCCCCTTAGAGAACTCTGAAATCACATAAAATAAATGACCAATGGGCTCAAGTCCAGTAGCATTTAGGTTACATTTCTGCCTCTGGTACAACCTGTTCCTGCTGCTTAGGCCGTGGGTGACTTTGTTTATGAGGTTTGTCTGTTTTCAACTTGAGCATCGTTAAACTATGTAAAAGATTCCGCTTTTTAATATAAAGGCTTTATTTAAAATTAGACTTTATTTCTATTAATTGTGCTTTTTCTTGGTCTCCAATGAAGTTTAGTCACTTTGTATTTTAAGTGGTTTCTTTCTAACCACTTTGGATGGGTTTTGAGGCATGTGTGGCTTTATCTATTCTTATCAACCCGTACATATTTGTCAACTGAGTGAATGCTATCATGCTTTTATAAAATATGTGAAGAATTATTTTGGCTATCAGGTCATTAGGTTTACTTTTAGGTTAACTGTGTTTTAATGTTTCATAACATTTCAAACTTTCAGAACCAAATTGAATTTGTGGGAAGACTTCTTATGGATTATTTTTCCTTGTTGGGTATGAGATTTGCATCCTATAAGATTTGGGGTCCTGCTATACCAAACTATTTACTCTCCTCTGCTTGTCTGAGGGCCAGTGGTAGAACCATTGATTTCAGTCATTTGGTAATTACAAATGATGTAGTTTTTAGAAGTTATGTGAGCTTACCAACAAAATGATCACTTTTGCTCCCCTTGGAAATTTGCCAAACACTATTTCCCTTTTTTCCCACACAGGGTCAGATAAAACGCCTTTCACTGAGCTGTTCTAACTTTGACGTATATGTTCCTTTCACCTTTGACCTCTTATTTGAAATGAGTCATGGACTTGAGCTTCCAGTGAGGGGGTTCCCACTGTGTTTCACTGATAGCACACGAGAGTCTCTTCCCACCTCTGCAAAGCGTTTCTTCTTCAACGTCCCCGAGTTTCCCAGCCATCAGCTTTGCTTTTCTCTTGCTATACATTTCCTTGTCCTTTCCCTAAATCCCCTCACTCTTGAAGACTCCAAACTATTAAATAGAGCCCCTTCACCTTTCTCTTTTTATCCCATTCTCCCACGTGGCCACACCATCCTGCCCTTTCTCCCCAGGAGGATGTGCCTCTCAGCGTGGGAAAGGAGCAGAGGTCTCTCCTCCAGCGGGAGGTTGCCTTCTGGTCCCCACTTGTCTTGGCTGTTAGGAGAGGAGGTGAGGTTTCGGGGCGCTCCGAGGCCCCCACCACGTGGAAGTGGGCAGACGTGTGCTGGCAAGCGACGAGGCTCCTCTAGCCCGAGAACGCTTCCAAAGCGAAAGTAAGGAGTCTGCACGGGCTCATCCCAAGCTCAGCCCTGGAAAGGGTTTTCTTCGGAGCAGTAAAGGTGGAGGGACGCCCAGGCTGCTTCTGCTCACCACATGTGTGCCTCCGAAAGGCAGCTGCCTGCCGACAGGAATATACTGTCGTCAGTGTCTGCAGCAGTTCACGTACATGAAAGGCGCTGGTTTGTGCACGGACGGTTTTGGTTTTGAAATTAGATATGAGGACAACCTAGATTTTTCTTTTCTAGGCAGTTCCCGAGGCAGGTTGCAGGGCGTTGAGTAATGTACCACACCTAAACTATGTGATTGAGCCAATAAACACCAGGCTCCTCCTGGGTCCTACAGTATGGTTTCCCTGCCTGTCAAGAGCCGGCTCAGCAACCAAACCCAGATTCCAGGTGTGGTATTCCACAGTCTTTCTGTAATTTGTAATCATAGAAACAGAATGTTCCTCCTCTTATTTCCTCCCTGCCAACAGTTTCTGGGTGGGTGAATGTCAGTAGCTGGAGTTATTTTTAAAGAGAGGTGAGGCTTGCCGTGCAAAGCTGGGAAGAGGGCGTCTGTTTGCAGAGCAGAGCTGACATCAAAGTGGAGATTACTGCTCAGTGGCTAGGCACTTGTCCTCCAACAGGTAATGTTTAACGTGCCAGTCACAAAGATCACAGACACGGCGTACGCCGGGGCATGAGGCAGCGCCACCGTTTATGTTCCGAAAGTCTGAAAGGCTATACGTGCCTGTGTATATGTATATATTTTTAAATACATGTATTCATTGGTCTTGCTGCCTCCTTTTTTGCTGGTTGTAATTGGACTTTGAAGCTTGGAAGTGATATCATAAAAATTTTGTAACCTTTGTCTGAGACAGAGCTCGGCTAAGCAATCACTTTCCACTTCTTTTCACAGGATAATATAAACGTTTTTTTGAAAGCTTGTGAACAGATTGGATTGAAAGAAGCCCAGCTTTTCCATCCTGGGGATCTACAGGATTTATCAAATCGAGTCACTGTCAAGTAAGTTTCACTGGCTTTTTATATATTTTTTAAACGTAGGGCTTGTAGTTTAAGGGAAAAGAATTCCTGAGAGTTCATGATTACTGAGAAATCATTTCTCTCTCTGTCTTCCTCTGTTCTCTTTCCAAAACAGACTACTTAAAAAAAAAAAAAAAATAGCTTAGGGTCCTGGGCTGTGGAGCTGTCTGTAATCAATAACATGTCATGGTCTTATTTTAAATCTCTCTGCTAACTGAAATGGCAGTTTATATTTCAGGGCTTGTCCAACATGGTAGTGTTGGTTGCTAATGGTGACGGCACTCATTATATTTATAAAGCTAATTTAAAAGTTATGTAAGAACTCACAGAGTAAAAATAATTATTTAAAGCTAGTTGTAATGTGTTCGGAATTGAGACATGATTGGCAAGGTGAATATGAGAGTGGACAGCGATAAAGCGGGAAGTGCTGGGGACCAACAAGCCCTGACCTTGTTAATTGTGGCTAGTTTTTAAAAATGAACTGCTTTTCGCTACTTTAATAGTGTGGAAGAGAAAATGAAAGTGAGGGGCGGTGAAAGCGTGTGCAGGTGATGGTGTTGGGTTTTAGATGGAAAATGGTATTCATGTGTGACGATAAGGTTTTGGGAAATCTGGTTCTGAGCTCCTGGGAGACTTCTTTCCCTATAAATCGGATTTGCTTTCAGTGAATCAGAATAAACTCCTGTTACCAGACAAATGTGACAGGAAAATGATTTAATTTTGTAATAATGACTGCCGCTTTATACCATGGCTCTTAAACCTAATAAACACTTTTTCCAAGGAAGAAAATAGAATAAAGTGTTTATGTATAGAAATGATAGAAATGAAAAAAAAATTAGTTTCTATGATTTCAAACAAAGATTTACTTTATATGGTTAATATCCATTGTAATAGTCTCAATAGTTATTAAAAAATTCACTGTAAAATCTTAAATGTGGACAATATTTTTTTCTAAAGAAAAAATAACCCTGTTTACACATGTCTTTTATATTACACCTATAACCTAAAATCGCAAGTAGGATTAATCTTTTCAAAGCCTAACAATACATATTTTTACGTGAACAAGCCATTTTGAACCTATATGCTTTTAGTTCTATTGAAGAAGCATTTCTACGCTGTAGAGCAATGATATGTTCATGGCAGGGATGCGTCTGTCTGCGTTTCTGATTGATTCTGATTCATTGAAGTAGTTTATTGATCCTAAGTTTCAGTGCCAGAATGGCATGTTTACTTCTGCACTATTCAAGGTCATGTTTAATTTCCTTGAAAAATAACTATGGAAAAACTTGTTGTATGTTTCCTAATCGTCATTCTCTCATAAGATCTATCTGATAGGCAAAGAAATTTTTGACTTGGAAAGTCTTCTCAAGTTGTCACTGTGGAACGTCTTTCCCCTTAAAATCATGCTGTTTTGAAACTCGATAGCCTATGTTTGAGTAGGCTGGGGACTAGGCGAAACATGTTCGTTGGCTCCTAGATCCAAGAGCGGTGCTCCCAGCAAAGCTTGCCCTGGAGCCTGTTTCGTGGAGTGTTGGGTCTAAAATATTTAGGAAAAATCATATCTGGGCCCAGGTATCAGTGAAGTTACTGACAAACAAACCAGGGGTCACATAGTTACAGCTGTAGTAGGAAGTATGCAGAACAACTTGTTTCAGTTGAAACCACAAGGCCATAAAGTAAGGTGTGCCTCCGGAGTACTGGCCAGCGCTCGGGAGTGAGAGCAGTGCCCCATCACTGCATCTGGTTGGACTGGAGACCCGGGGGGTCCACCCCGGGTCAGCGGCGACAGAATCAAGGGGTTAGGAGACACCAGGAAACTGGCAAATGGCTTATTTTAAAATGTTGGCCACAGCTCTTATGCCCCAAGTTAGCCTTCTTACAAAAAGGAAGCAGGTTTAAAGGAAAGCAAATGATTGCTTACTCAATAGTAATGCATTTCTTTTGCGTTTGTGTTCTTATGTGACGTGGAGACTCCTGTTGGTCAAATCCTGCCCTGTCCTTATTGTAGATGAAAGGGTTTGGTGTTGGTTACACTGATGGTTGTCAGCTGGGGGCAGCTTTGTCCCCCCCTGGGGTATTTGGCAAGGCCTGAAGATCCTTTTGGTCTGATGGAACTGGGGTGGGGGTGCTACTGGCATTTGGTGTGTGTCAGGAATGCTGCTGAATGCTCTTTAATGAGCAGCCCAGTCCCCATGTCAGAATTTCGCATCCCAAATATCAGTAGCGCTAAGGTTGAGAAACCCTGACTTAGAATTCTTTTTATTTTAATTTTTTAAATTTAATTAATTTATTTTTGTTACAGATGTTTCTCCTTTTTCCCCCATTGACACCCTCCTCCCGTTCCCACCTTCCCCCCCTCCAGGCATTGTCGTCTATGTCCATTGGTTATGCTTATATGCATAAGTTCTTTGGTTTATCTCTTCCCTATCCCTCACCCCTTCCTCTGAAGTGTTTTTTTTTTTTTTTTTTTAATCCTCACCCGAGGATGTTTTTCCATTTATTTTCAGACAGAGTGGGAGGGAAAGATAGAGAGAGAGAAACATTGATGTGAGAGAGACACATCGATTGGTTGCCTCCTGCATGACCCTGACCAGGGCTGGGGACCGAACTGGGACCGAGGTATGTGCCCTTGACCACAATCGAACCCACGACTCTTTGGTCCATGGGCTGATGCTCTAACCACTGAGCAAAATGGCCAGGGCTAGACTTAGAATTCTTTACTCATTTCTAGTCTGCCAGCAAGATAATCATGGAGCCAGGAAGGATGCTGACTGACAGACTTTTACATTCTGCTGAAATGTAACTTTTTTAAACTAACTAACATATAATTATTTATATATGTCTGCGTTAGTATGTTTGTCCACCTAAAAAGGAAGGCTCACCATAATCTGTGTGAAGTAATGCGAGTGCGTTGGCATTATTTTGCTCATCTTACACATGACAGTTAGCAAAAATGTGGCCTAGTATTTGATTATTTCAAATGCTCTGTGAACACTCCACGTCGAAGACCGCACGATAGCTCAGAGGCCTGTTGCTGGTCTCCCTGCAGGTGTAAGCTAACATACGTGTCTGCGTGACATACTGAGGGCAAGCAGGAAAGGACAGTTTATACCCTCCACGTGCGCAGATGCGGGACATTTTTGGTTAGTAGACAGGAGTGTTAAAAACATAGATGGCACATGGAACCCCGGAGAGTGGTGTGCGGTGAGAATGAGGGGCAGGAGCAGCCGATTACAAAGCCTTTGCTGCTGACATGTCGGTAATCCAGACCCGAACTACAAATCCTTATTCCCCAGCAATCTGAGATTAATCATTTAATTTGCAATAATAACTTTTTCAACAGAACTAGAGCACTCTTTAGATTTCTGTAATTATACATATTAATTTGTGATGTAGTTTTCTGTGAATATACACGTTAATATGGGATCTAATTTTCTAACTGAATTATTTTACTTCTTGCAGAATGTAGTTTGAATTTTTCCGAGTATGTTTAAATCATTGCATTCATTTTGGGACTGCATGTATTCAAAGGTCAGTTGGCACTTGTAATTGTGACAGTCCTGACTTTCATGGGTAGGATCCATCTTTACTACTTTTCTTCCCAAAAGGCTAATACGTAAATTTCTGACTTATTCTCCATAAATGATAGATTGAAGTTGAACTTTTCCTAGTGGTTTACTGAGATGTTTACTGAGATGTTTACAGCCAGATGTTTACTGAGGCCTTGGAACTTGTCTTCTGTACTAATGAATAACCGCATCATTGCTATTAACCATGCTATATACTCACACTGAACTCGGAAACAAACTCAGGCCACGGAGAAGAGGTGGTGTGACCCGCACAGACGTGGGCCTGCACACTTTCCGTGGAAGGCCTGTGAGAGCAGACACAGTGACCACAGTGGCAGGCCCAGCACGCGGGAGGGCTCCTACAGCCAACGTCATGGTCTCCGCGGTGCTGCTGGTCAGTAAGAGGCACATAGCAGCTGCTCCTTGTAGGAAGCAACTCAAGAGAGTAGCCCAGTGGTCCTGTATTGGGGGAAGGAATTTGGCAGGAAGGTAGGGTTGAACATTAAAGGTTTAGATTTTATATGTCCAGCAATTTGACTCAGAAACTAAGTCCTGTATTTAAACCATTGCTCTAACCAACTGTCTGTATTGACATTTTAAAGCTGAGAATTTGAACAGATTTTCAACATGTTTTTTTTTTCTGGATATTTATCATTCCCGTCCAATTTTTAGCACTTGCTTAGATACATTCTGTTCATAATACAGTTACAGGATGGCAACGCTTTTGAACATAACAGTTCAGTCATGCAAAGAAAAGTTATTCTCTAGTACGTACTTTTTCATTATTTAGGGTATTCATCTTAGGTTTAAAATGTAACTTTAAATGTTGATATTGACTGAGTTTTTAAAAATGATCTATTTATCAAATGGAGGGTACAGAAATGAAAAATCTTTTTATTTTATTTTTTGTACACATGCTAGTTGCCAAAGGAATAGTAAATAGTTGTAAACAAAATTAGTGTTGATGTAGTTCACTTGTAAAAATCAAGGAAGCTCAAATAGTATTTTAAGGATTTAACTGTTCTCTAAAGCTTCAAAAAGGGAGCTTGATTTTGTGGCGATACTCTGAAGTTGCTTCTGGGGAACGGGTGTAGCAGTCTGCCAGAGTGGGCTTGAGATACGAATGTGTGTATGTGCATCGATTAAAGATTTTTATTCATTTAAGTAAAAACGTACCTACTGTGAATGATGTCATTTCTACCTTTTTCTGACTTAAACCTGGTTTTACATTTTTTCATGTCTTTTAAAGGAGTTTCTTGACATCTTAATCTGTTGAAAAAAAAAAAAAAAGGGGGAAAAAGCCAACTTAATGGTAGCCAAACTTGGATCTGTAACTTGAGCACAGTGACTTCCACCTGTCCGTTCATGTTGCTATTTTAGAATGTCCCCTTCCTACCCAGTGATTGGAAGAGAGTGAAACAGCAAGGACGGTGGCGGTGGTGGCACCGCACAGCTCTCTCTCCCACCCAGTCCTTCCCTGGTGTTAGGTAGGTGCTGAAAGGGGAACCTTAACTCTTGGGTGGCCAAAGGCTCAGTGTAACGCCAGCAGCGAAAATGTAAAGCTATGTTTTAAATGGTCTTTAACTGCAAAGTTTGAATATTTATGAGTCTGCTTAGCTGCAGAGAAAGGTCGTGGGAGTGAGGCAGGCCTGTTGCTGGGACAAACTATAGAATAACTAAAGTTTTGTCTGGTAGTCATTTCTCTCCATTTCTAGTTCTTAATTTATGTCGTGGACAGATAAACAAGTTCCTGGATGCCAACTCTCCTTCCTCACCTCTCCACTTCCCCCATGTTATGGACTTTTCTGGCCAGGGTCTTTATCTTCACCAATAGCCCGACCTGTGTTTATTGCTCCAAAGAGTCTCCCCTGGCGGCTCATTTGATTAGCAGTTACTATGAGTCAGTTCCTGGGAAGATGGTTAGACTTTGCTTCTCCTGACCAGGGAGCACTTGTTTTATGACAACGTCCTTCAGAGGATTAAACCAAAGAGATAGATGTTTTTGTTGTGAAGAGATTCTTCTGTTTTTCAAATTATCTGCAGAGATTCTTGTCTTCCCAGTTATCACCTGTACAGCTGCCTCTGTTTGAATTAATCAAACTTTTAATATTCCGTGCACTCTAATAGCTGGGGTCCAGTCAGTCATGTTTGAAAGTGACAGTTTCATGAGTCACTAGAGGTGGTAGACATTGTTTTTCTGAATGTCATGCTATATTCTGGTCTGATTTGATTGGTTGTTTGTGAGAGAGTATATGTGTGAGGTATGTGTGCTTACCTCTGTTTCCAGAGCTACAGAGGAGTAAATGGCATTTAATGAAGGAAGGGGAGGATTTGGTGTCAAAGAAATCATTCCCTGGTTTGTCATACAAGCATTGATGGGCTTCCCATTATAATTGAGGAAATGTCCCCACAAGTTTACAGTTAGAATACATTGTGTTAAGATAAATGCACAGGTTCACAGGGAATATGGAATTGAACAAACATTTCAACTTTTTAATCAGGGACAGTTTGAATGGAAAGCAACATTGGCTTCTCATCTGGAATTTCAAAGCCCTCATTGTTTTTCATCTACATCCATTTCTTCCCTAGACTTGAAACCATTTGAGGACACGGATAACACATCATTCCCTTTCCTTCCTTAGTTCCTGACACTTGACGTGTTACACGTGTATTTGAGAATTAGATTTTAATTGCGAAGGTTTCCTGGATATTTTAAAACAGGCTTTGAACACGAGAACAGATTTTTCTTGGCCAAGTCTTTCTCATTTCATTCCCATCTTTCACAGTTGCAAAGCTGACCTGGCAAAGCAGTCACTGAACCTCTGGCTTCAGTTGCCTTTCACTTATCATTTCAGAAAAATGAGATGGCAGATGACAGCGTATCTAAAATTTACACAGTCTGAAAGAATGTGTCTCCTCTCAGTGTGTGAGTAATAACTAAAATTGGAACTTGGGACCAGGTGCCTCTCAAGTGGCGGATGTTTTAGTTTTTATGCTGGTGTGCAAATGATGAATACTAATAGTGTTTAGCTGACATTTGAGGGGTGTTTCATGCATATGTAAAGTTTTAGAAGCATTTTGTTCTTTTTCTTAAATTGATATTTAGAGAGAGGAAGGGAGAGAGAGAGAGAAAGAAACATCAATGTGAGAGAGAAACAGGAATTGGTTGCCTCCTGCATGTGCCCCAATAGAGGATCGAACCTGAAACCTGGTATGTGCCCTGACTGGGACTCGAACCCACCGCCTTTTGGTGTACAGAACAATGCTCCAACCAATGGAGCCACACCGGCCAGAGCTAGAAACGTTTTAATGTTTTCATATCATCACCACTCACTTTTCATTTTGCGAAATAAATCTAAATGTCTATTTACGACTTTTGGGTGGAAAAATATGATGGTTCCATAGATTGCTGAAATATCTTGTTGAAACTCAAGGGCAAGGAATAGAACATTTTAACATTAGGAACTTATAGTAGAGGCGACTTCTTATGAGGAAACAGTAAAATTGAATGAAATTTACCAACAAGTTCACAGTAAGCCTCATTCCTTCCAAAACCTGCCTTGGAACCTCTTACCTTAGCCTAGCATTAAACACCAACCCCCCCCCCCCCCCCAAAGAAAACAATTCCACAAATTACTTTGGACTTTGGCATGATAAAAACCATTTGGTTGGTATGGCTTCGTTGGTTGGAGGGTCATTGTGTACACCGAAAGGCTGTGGGTTTGATTCCCAGTCAGGGCACATACCTGGGTTGTGGGTTCCATCCGTGGTCAGGGGTGGGTACGGGAGGCAACCAATGGATTCTCTCACATCGATGCTTCTCTCTCTCTCTTTTCCCCTTCCCCTCTCTCTAAAATCAATAAGCATGTCCTTGGGTGAGGAATTTAAAAAAAGAAAATATATGAGCACACGGAAACTTGAAGATTTCTTCAGTGTTCATTTGAACCGTTTCTATGCCCCAGGCTGTTTCTCAGTCACCTTCCCCTAGGAATTCAGTTGATGTATATCAATTATCATAAACAGGTTGGCATCTTGGACGAGAGCTGAGGTGTAGGTGTCCCTGGACATGGGTTTGCAGCTCCCATCCTATTCTGTCACGTGGTGGCTGAAAGACTTAAGACAGGTTATTTTCCTCCCTGTGATCACTTGGCTTCTTAGTGAACAAAGCTGTAATTGCTGCTCTCTTGGAGCTTAGCAAATAACACCTCTTGGGGGATAGCCCTACCTCACAAGGATGTTGTAATGATTGCACGAAGTCAGGGATGTGAAGTGTATAGTATGGGACCCCTAGTAGTGCTGAGTAAATGATTTGAGTTATTTGTGATCATTTCCATAATTCAGCTTTCTCTTCTTGACCTTATAAAGATATGTCCCCCAGAGAAGAATGTGCAGGGAAAATCTCTGGCCTCTGGCTACTTAAATTATAATGGTTAGCTATAGGCTTTTTGTTTTTAGGGGAATTTAGGCCATTTAGACTTATCTTTAAAAAAAAATTTTTTTTTCTTTATTGATTTTTTAGAGAGGAAGGGAGAGGGAGAGAGAGATAGAAACATTGATGAGATATAACATCGATTGGCTGCCCCCTGTATGCCCCCCACTGGGGATTTGGCCCACAACCTGGGCATGTGTCCTGACCGGGAATCGAACCAGTGACCTATTGGTGCATGGGTTGATGCTCAACCACTGAGCCACACCGGCCAAGCTAAACTTTTCTTTATTTAATTGGGAGCAGATATTAAAACAGATATGTTTTTCTGACATTTATGTTTAGTCAGCCTTTTGCAATTTATCTATTTTGTTAGCCTAGCAAAGTGGGGAAACCAGAGAATAGACATTTAAGTTCTTTGCTCTTGCCTCTGGGTATGTAAAACCAATACAGTGTTTTTTGGGGTTTTTTTGAGACCTCTATTTTCTGAATATTATAAATATTTTTAATTTGATTTGGATCTGTTTCTTTTAAAAAGTTGCTTATTTCCATACTTAAAAAGGGAAAACAAACAAAAAACCCCAAACATGTTCATGAAACCACAGCCAATCCATCTACAGCACAAACTCAAATCTAAAACTTTACTTTGTTTTTGTGATGTATTTTCTTTATCCCATTTTTCTCTTTCATGCCTGTGAAAAGGCTGTCGTCTTGGTGATGAGGAGGCTGTACCTGTCCTTTCGGCTTTTGCAGGGCGTATGAACTGTTCTTTCTGGAACAGGTGCTCATGATCTCGCCTTGCCACTGTGTTTTCGGGCAGAAGAGTGAGGTCAAAGGCTTGCTTGTTATTTATTTCCAGTTGTATTTGCATACAATGAAAAAAAACAAAAGCCAAACTAGGAAGTATACTTACGTTAATGCGATTTCACATAACATTATAACCTGATTTTTTTTTTCCTTTTAAAAAGTAGAGCCCATCCTCAGATGTTAAATAGACTATGTAAAGGTTTACTCACTATTTATTGCTTATTTTTGTAATTTTACGTGAATGGAGCAGCTGTGTTGTGGGAGCAATTGCCTTGGTGTAATTCCTGCCTTGTTGAGTAGCCGTCCCAGGTGAAATCGGCTGCTGATCGACCTGGTCTCCGATCTCAGAGACACACCTTTCTGAGCATCCCTACTGGACTGGGAGGCGGGGCGCTGTGTCATCACTTTTTTTCTTCCGAAACGCTTACTACTGTTGCTTTAGACACCACTGATCACATGTGCACAGTAAGCCCATGAAAACATGTTCCAAAAGTGTTAGTGAAAAACCATTAATTTTAGGGACACATAAAAAAAATGTAAAGTTACCATATAAATATCACTTAAATGTAAGTGATAGTGTCATAAAATTCCATTAAAAAGGTGTAGATTAAAGTCCGGCCAGTGTGGCTCAGTGGTTGAGCATCGACCCATGCACCAAGAGGTCGCCAGTTCGATTCCTGGTCAGGACACATGCCCAGGTTGTGGGCCCGATCCCCAGTGGGGGGCATGCAGGAGGCGGCCAGTCGATGTTCTCGCTCATCGATGTTTCTATCTCTCTCTCCCTCTCATTTACTCTCTCTCTAAAATTAATAAAGGAAACAAAATAAAAAAAGAAGAGTAGATTAAAAACATGCTTTGAACACACTTCAGGTAAGCCAGTTTTTCATACGTTAAAAAAGGAAAAAGTGGGGCTGTGTGGATCTAGTCGGCTGGGTGCAGCAGCTGCTTTGAATTAAGCTCTGTTTACATTAACTGCTATCATTTTAACAAGGGTTTGCTCTGGGCTTTGAGCAATTTGGGGGAGAGATCCCTAAATAAATATCAAATATCACTATTCCATTCCAGTATAATAATAATGACTGCTAGATTTTTTTGGAAAGGCTTTTGTTCTGCATTTTTTCTTTCTAATTTACTGAGACATGGAAATAATCTTCCACTTTTGGAGGTAGGGAAGGGTTAAAACAATCAGTGTATCTGGGTAAACAATGTGGATGACATGTTACTAGAACTTCTTTTGGCTTAATATTGAGAAGGAAAAATCTGTTAGGTAGTTATCTCATGCTTTATTTTGTGTATAATAGTGTGTATTGACCTATAAAATATTATCTGATAGAGCACACACATTAAAAAACAATGTATGTGAAAATCTGTATAGGGCCTCAAAGAATTTTGTATAAGGCACCAGTCTGAAGGGTCCTTGGATCCTTGGTTATTTTGATGAAGAATTAATTTCACCAAAGGGGCTTTGGTCTGTGTCTTGGAGGAGAAATAGGAATAATTTGATAATTAAATATGAGTGTACAGAGCCTGCCTTTCCCAGATTACTAAGAAATAGAGCTCGATGTCTTCTCACATTTTCCATTCTCCCTTTCATTCTACTTACAAGACAGAGGCAAAAAGAACCTTTTTTTTTTTTTTTTTTAATTAAAGACTCTGACATCTACTGATGTAAGCCTTGGCTGCTGGGGCCAGAAATGACTACTTGTAGGGTAATAGACACAGCAGTGCTGATGGGGTGGGGTGGGCGTAGGTGTGTGAGGTTTAACTTAGGGGCACTGAGTCCTCTCAACTGTAGACTTTTTACCTTGTGGCTTACCAACCACATCCATTGGATATTCAGTCTTCACCAGGTACAGAGCCTGAATCCTGGGTGGGTAGAAGAGAAACAAGACCTGTTCCTTTCCTGTCTCCAAAAGTGGAGAAGATGAAAAGCTCTCTTGACTTCTCATTGTTTGCTTTTGTGTCCCGGGGAGCATCATAATGAGTTCTGGGTAATGGGTTCTGGTTCACACTCTAAGGAAGCGCTGGAGAGATGCATAGCAGCTAGGTGAGGAAATCACTGTACTTGGCTCCAGAGCATCTCAGAAGGATTCCTGTCACTGCTGTTCTATCAGGGTTAGACAAACTGGGTGATAAAAGCTAGCATGACTGTCAGGTGTTTTACATTAGTTATTTCTAACCTAGTAACGGCCCAGCCAGGTTATTTCCATTTTACTTCAGATACTTGAAATGAAAGGAGTCAGAAGAGTAACTTGCCTTAAATGACCTTAGGCAAGTAATGGAGCTGGGATTTTAATTCAGGGGGTGTCTAAGCCTACAACGCTTGGACTCCTTCCATGGTATTGTCAAAGAGACTTAAGCAGCCTTAAAAATGGGCTGATATTCTTTCTTGCTATGTGACTGAAATTGTCATGCGTTGCTTTTAAATCAGGCCAGCTAGATCTAAAATAGATTTGTGTATGATTGATATTATCCCATTTGATAGATGGCAAATATTTTTGCATTACAATTTAAAATATTTTTTTTCCTAGTTTGCAAGCTAAGTCACTTTAAATGGACATACAGTATGCCTTCAAATCTAAGATCAGTGATTATGAGACCTCCTAATTTTAGGAATGTTAAATGAACGCATGTGTGCCTCAGAATAGAAAGAGGCTACGTGTGTGGTCTTTTAATACTGGCTACTTGAGAAAAAACAGAGTACAGTCTTTGGATTTTATTGATATGTACACATATGCCTTGATAGGTTTTATGACTGTTGTGCAGATATTTATGAATGTTCGATTTTATGTGCCATGATAATGGAACATTCCTCTTAAAGGGTGAAGATTGCAAAACCTTACTAATCTAAATTGCTCAGGATCATACCACCACACTTTGAACCATACAGCATTGACTATGTAGTTCAAAAATAGGACTGGTAAATACATTTCATAGAGAATAATTTCTTGTTTACCAGTTTTTGATTCTCTATTTTACTTAATATTGTTAAAACCAAACTAAACGATGACTCTCTCCTTAAAACTTCCTTGGCAGGGAATAAATACTTATGGGATATTATTTTTGCTACAGTTTAGGTCATTGCATGTTAAATTCCATACAAAGACTTAATGATAATTTGAAATCTTGTTTGAAGCCCAAAGTATAAGCAAAAAGATAAATCGTAGTCATGTTACATCGTGTATTAAAGAATAAAAATTAATTCAGTACATTGTGCAAAGTTCTGTAATCAGTGTAGCTGTGGGAGGATTTGAAACAGGTGGAAAGCACAGAGCATCAAGTGTAGCAAAAAATAGCACAGTCTAATTCCAGGGAGACGAAGCTCCTCTCTCATTGCAGAACGAAGAGTGGGGATCAGATAATGACTCAGAAAAGCAAAGTCCAAGAAATGACTCAAGCACAGAAACACTTTAAGAATTCCTTGACCAAGACTTACAATAAATGGAGTGATTACTTCTTCTCTTAAGTCATTAGAAATTATTTCTTGGTAGTGGGAAACGTAGACCATCAAAAATGGTTGCCTTTCATTACTAGGAAGAAAAATTTATTGAACTTCTGGATGTGATGTTTTAGAGCAGTGGTTCTCAACCTTCCTAATGCTGCGACCCTTCAACACAGTTCCTCATGTTGTGGTGACCCCCAACCATAAAATTATTTTCGTTGCTACTTCATAACTGTAATTTTGCTACTGTTATGTCTTAGGCAACCCCTGTGAAAGGGTCGTTCGACCCCCAGAGGGGTCATGACCCACAGGTTGAGAACCGCTGTTTTAGAGTAACATTGACATATGAAACTAATAGTAGCCCACGATATGGGCATAGCAGAATACAAACAAGGACAAATCTTTTTAAAATAATCAGTGGGATGGATTAGATGCAATAATAGAAAACACTTGTTTTAAGGCTATTAAATATGTAAAAGGAGGAAAAAATACTGCTTTTGAGAGTAGGAATGGAGGAGAGTGGAAAGAAAATATTATTTGAATGCTTTGCTTAATGCCTTGTGTAATATTATAACCACTTTATAAGATAGGGTGGTTGCCTGAGTTAACAGATATGGAAACTAAGAGGCTCAGTGGCTTGCTCAAGGTCACTGAGTGCATGCAGGAGCCCTTATTATGACCCCAAACCCAGTGTTCTTTTTGTTATAAAATTCTACCTCTAAGTGTATCCTAATGAAAGATAACAAGGTTGGTTGAAAGAATTCTTTAACGTGTTAATGTGTCTCCATCAGACATGAGTTCCATGATGTTGGTTGTGTAGGATGGTACAGAGGATTTTGTAATTTTTAGAAGCTGTGGGTGAGAAATTACCCAAATGTTGAGAGTTAGAATACTTTATTTTTTTTATTCTCACCTGAGGACATTTTTCCATTTTTTGTTCAGATAGAGTGGGAGGGAGAGAGGAAGAGAGAGGGAGAGAGAGACATTGACGTGAAAGGGACATATCGAGTGGCTGCCTCCCTCATGACCCAACCAGGGCCGGGGACAAACTGCAACCGAGGTACGTGCCCTTAGCGGGAACCGAACCTGGCTCTCTCTGGACCGCAGGTCAACGCTCTAACCACTGAGCCAAACTGGCCAGGGCAAGAGTTAGAATACTTTAAACAAGTGTTTCTCGAACATCAATGTACACATAAAACTCCTTGGGATTGCCCAGCTGGTGTGGCTCAGTGGACTGAGCCGTTGTCCCATGGACTGAGAGGTCCCAGTTCAGTTCCTGGTTGGGGCACATGCCCAGGTTGCGGGCTCAATCCCCAGTAGGGGGTGTGTAGGAGGCAGCCGATGGATGTTTCTCTCTCACATCGATGTTTCTCTCTCTCACCCTTCCTCTCTCTCTAAAAAAAATCAATAAAAACATATTTTTTAAAAATCCCTGGGATCATTTCAAATGGAGAGTCTAATTCATCAGGTCTAATTTATCAGCAGGGCTGGGATTCTATATTTCTAGCAAGCTTCCCAGATCATGCCAATGAGGACCACACTATGAGTAACAAGTGTTTGGGCAATAAACAGTAGTGATCACACACTGGTAATGGGGAAGACGTAAGGCTTGAGGGTGGATCTAAAGGATGAGTGGGGTTTGAGGGAGAGGTGGCAGACCTCTGCGAGAAGACTGACGCTTCCAAAGGCACAGAGGCAAGAGGTTCTGGGCCCACATTTTACAGCACCTTCTAAGTGTAAAGCAATGGGTGAAGTTCAGTAAGGTATTCACCCTTGAGGACTACGCTTTTTTTGTGGTGTGGGGGAGGAGAAGCATAAGGCATGAGTCTCTACTCTAGTTTGGTGTCAGGATGGACAGGTAAGTTGGGACTAGCTTGAGTGGTACCTTGAATATCTTGGCTGGGAGTTCAAACATTATCTCGTAGGTAGTGTGATTACGACCAAAAGCTTCTGAGCAGGAAGTTAAAATGTTAAAAGTAGAGATTTAGAAAGATTGGGGTAATGAGTGGTATATAAAATAATGGATTGAATGAGAATTAGCTTGGGGGCTGGAGAGACATTGGGAAAGTGTAGCAGTTCAGGGGTGTCTGGATAAGGATGCCAACTGCTAAAGCAGGGAGAATGTAAGTGAGGAGAAATGCCAAAGATGCCTGAAGTACGACAAGATGGGTGGGGGCTGATGAGAGTGAAGAAGCAAGAAGAATCCGCTTTTGAGCTTGTGCAACCACCAGCAGAAACAGGAAAGGCCTCTGAATAGGACCAAGACGGGAATGAGGTTTTCATACAGTAGGTTGGACATGGCAGGAGGCATCCAGATGCAAATGTAGGAGTCGTCAATGTATTTCCTCAGAAATTGTGGCTGGGTGCTAGACTGGGGAGTCAGCTGTGAAAAGGTAATAGTATCTGTAGGAAAATGAAGCAAGGGTGGAGAGAAGCAGGTGGCTGAGAACTGTCTCTCCCCCACCCCTCCAGTGTCCATGTAAGCATGCATCGATTTCTGCCTACTCTGTTCCTTTCTGCCAGTACCGCTTATCGTCGTGATGACCATAGCTTGGAACATTGTCTTTTTCTCTTCTTTTGAAGTGAGATAAAAATTCCCTCTTTTTGTTGAAATTCAGATTCTGTTTTCTCTACTGACTTCTGGAAATGTTAGGGCTGATTCCCTCTCCTAGGAACTACTACGTAGCTTTGGAATAACCAGCAGTTTCCCTTCAAGGGAAACACTACCGGCTTGTCCTCTGGACCCAGTTGGGTGTTCACATCAGTTAGAGAATTCAGCATCACTGCATGTCCTGGCCTTGGGGTTTTCAGTCATAAATACAACTGTGTGGTATCTACAACCCCGGCCACTGTTGGCCATGCCCAACCCCACTGTTTGCTTTGTACGTTCTCCAACAGCATGAGTAGGAGTTGTTGCTTGCTTTTTTCTTTAGACATCTTTTATGTCTAAATTCTGCATCTTTTGTAAACAAGTATTCACACAAGAATACTTACAGGCCCCCACAGAACAGACAATTTCAGGCACATTGCTTCCAAATTGCTACAACAAAACGTACTTATCTCCCCGTTTTCCTACCATCCCTGCAAACCCTACTCCCAAATAACACTAAAAACAAAACTATGGACTCTGCAGAATGACATCGCTGATTTAGCCAGACAGTTTTATAACCAACACTTGCTTGTACTTCTATCCATCAAGGTTGGGCAAATGACAATATTTTAGGGCATATTTGTCAGTAGGGATTTGATCAAAAAATGAATAAATGAATGGATGGGTGAATGAATGAAATTTAACAAACATTTCTTGAGCTCCTATGTGCCCAGCACTGTTCTAGGCATTGAGGATTCAATTTTGTGGTGCAAGGACAGTCCTACCATTCTTAGGTATGTATTCTACTAGGGAGGACAGTCATGAGTAAACATATAAGATGATGTGAGGACAGTGACACAATAAAGCAGTGGTGGAGAGTGCATGTCAGGAAGGTTCTTTGGATATTTTTTTTTTTTTATCCTCACCCGAGGACATTTTTTCATTTTTTGTTCAGATAGAGTGGGAGGGAGAGAGAGGAAGAGAGAGAGAGAAACATCGACGTGAAAGGGACACATCGAGTGGCTGCCTCCCGCACGACCAACCAGGGCCGGGGACAAACTGCAACCGAGGTACATGCCCTTAGCGGGAACCGAACCCTGGTCTCTCTGGACCGCAGGCCAATGCTCTAACCGCTGAGCCAAACCGGCCAGGGCTCTTTGGATATTTTTTAAGCATATGTTTAGATAAGATTCCATGTTCAGTAGATTTGAAAGACACTAATAAACCTAGCCACTGGGATTAATATTATATTCTTTTAGAATCATATAAAGTTTTGATAAACTCTCTTTTGAAAATATTCCACTCTTTTGAAGCTTAAGTGTACTCTAAAGAGTCAGAAAGGGGGCACATTAACTTCTGAAGGTTGGGTGCATTTGTGTGTATACACGAGGCTTTCCCTCCTCCGCACCCATACCCCCATCTGGCAGGTCTTGTCTTTGCATTTAGGTTTCACTCTCACAAATGAGTTCAGGGTTCAGTTTTTGTTTTTCTCTTAAGGTTTTTATATGGTTTGAATTCAGAGAAGCTTGCTTTGATCGGATGATTAAATGCTTGTGGTATTTTGACTCTTGATTTTCAAAAAAATATTAAGTACTTTGTCTATTACTCTCCTCAAATCCTGTGTGTCCACTTGAACTGTGCATTCTCACTCATGACCCCATCATAGCTCCCACTTACCATGTCAAGTCCAAGCACACTTCAGACTTTTTTGGAATTCTGCTAATCGCTTGTTGCTTATCTACCTGCAATTTTATATCCCTTCTACACAAGCTTTGTCAACAAATTAGGCCAGATTTTGTCTCCTCTAGACAGCCATATTTGCAGGCCAGGCGACATCTTGCCTCATCCAGGGAGCCCTCCTTCCCTAGAGGAAGCCAGATGCCTGGCTACTAGTCCCAGTTCAGCCAACATTGACCATGTGGTCTTTGGCCATTTCCTTCGTCTCTCTGTCGTCCCATTTCTCTATCTGTGAATTGGAGGACAATGCTAGGACCTGCCGCACAGGAACCATTGTGAGAATTCCATGAGTTACTGCAGGGAAAGAGCTTAGATGACTGACACCTAGCAAATACTCCATACATGTTAGCTATTTTATTAACTACTGTTGATCCTTTTTTATGATAAAAGTTTAGACTACTGTGTGTGTTCTCTGAACTTTGTGGTATGTATAATCTATATGACAACTTCTTATATTATTTCCTACTTCATTTTTTCAAATTTATGGTAGATTTTTTAAACTTCTGTTAGTATATCTGGAGTAAGATTGAACTGTAAAAATACTTTGAAGGATGATAGGGTAAGAGCGTGAACACCATGAAGGGAGCAAAGAACACAGAGGGAGGTGCTTGTCCACTTGCATGAAATACATGAGAGGAGGGGATGGCTCAGTGTGCTAAGAGAAAGTTCCCCTGAGTTGCTCCTCTTTTCTCTTTCTTGCTCTCTTAAACGTGGGTTAACTTATAGATTTTCTCATGGTAATTTCTTTATGGGGTAGGAATGCTTCACATGAGATCTACCCTACTGACAGTCTTATGTGCACAATCCAGTGGTAACCATAGGCATGATGTTGTACCAGCAGATCTCTAGAACTTACTCATCTTTTATAACTGAAACTACGCACCTGCTGAACAGCAACTCCCCATCCACACCCCCACCCCCAGCAACTACCATTCTACTGCCTCTTCCTCTGAGTATGACTCTTCGTAGGCGCCTTTCTTAAGTGCAGTCGTGCAGTATTTGTCTTTTTGTGTCTGGCTTATTTCACTTAGTATAACTTCCTCCAGGCTCATCCTGTTATTGCATATGGCAGGATTTCTGCTTCTGGGTGTGTCCAAAAAAACTAAAATCAGGATCTCTAATTGCTCTCTGCACATCCATGTTCACTCAGCCTTATTCACAGTAGCCAAGATATGGAAATAACCTAAATGTCTATTGATGGATGAATGGATAAGAAAATGTATACATATGCAGTGAAATATTATTCCGTCTCATAGTAATCTTAATTCTGTAAATTTACCTCAGTTTTAATCCTTAGTCTTTGATTCCCGGTAATATCTTACTTAATAAGATGCAGGTATACAAAATAGTCACAGAGATGTAAAGTACAGCATAGGGAGTATACAATAACTATATGGTGCCAGATGGGTCCTGGAAATATTGGGGTGGGGGAACACTTTTTAAAGTATATGATTGTCTAATCACTATGCTGTACACCTAAAACTAATAAAAATAATATTGAATGTAAACTGTAATTGAAAAAAAAAAGATCTAGATAGAAATGACTCTGTAGTTAAAAATGTGGCTGACTCTTAAAGTGTTGTAAGGGTGTCTTTGTTAAATGAACTAAGCAATATAATTTTATCCTTGGGAGACTAACGCAGAAGGAAAAATAAAGGATTTGTCCATCTGGGGAGAAAGAGGAGTGAATGTGGAGGAAGGAGAGGTGTGGGGAAGGAACTAGTGGCTTCCTTTCCCAGGAGAGAAGGGTGTGATTCAAGTGACAGTCCTATAGATGGGATCTATGCAACATACAATAACAGGGAAGGAAGGACCTCTAAATACTTTTACCCTATGCGTGAAGAAGATGTCTTCTTTTTCTTCTTCTCCTTCTCCTCCTCTTTGTTCATTAATGTTGAGTAAATGAAAAAGTGTATACCAATTAAATCTAAATCTTAATAAATGGAAGGCTATAAAGATTCAGGGATAACTAATATCTTCATTATTCAGGATATTTTGAATACTATAACAATTACAAACATTTGGATTTATTTTATATACAGAGATAATATTCAACACTGTCCTTATAATGAAAAAGATGAAAGCAAAAATGTTTGTTTCTGCATCCTAAATATAAAATATATAAAATTGAATAGTCCACTGACAATTTATTCTTGCTTTAATCTAGTCTATTATTAGGAATGATTCTTTTTACTATTTTCTTAGAGACATTAAGTGGGTAATTTATCTTCTTAATTTTAATAACAGTTGTATTCAAGAAAACTATAGAATTAGGAGGGGGCATTATCTCACTAAGAAGTTAGTAGTAAATAGTCTACTAAGCGTCTCAAGTTTTAATGAAATTTGTTCATTCATATAACAGAATTATGGAATTGGGAAGAACTTATCTTAGATAAGCTTTTGAACTGCTAAATATTTATTTCCCTCCCAAATACATTGTTCATTATTCTCTTTTTCCTCCCTCAATTCTAAGTAAATAATTTGTCAGTCTGATGTTTGACCTCTTTCTTATATTCCAAGAAGAAATTTGGGATTGCATCATTTGAACACGTATTTATTATTATTTTTGAGGATTGTTTTTAGGGAGTGACTTTGATAACTTACTAATTATCTGCTACCAATTACTTCAATTGTGATTCAATTTTAAAAAAATTTAAGACTCTTAAAAGTTGACATATATATATGAAGAGGTAAATACTGCCTTCAAAAAGTTGTCAGCCTTCAACTCTGGTGCACATTACCCCACAATTATAATCAAGGTAATATGTGGGAACATGAAGTTATATTAGTTCAGAATGCCTTGTCACGTCATGCAGTTGATGTGCGTGCTCACTGTTTTATTGGAACTTAACCGGAGAGGCTCTTTAGGGAGACTCATAAAACTGTTGCCTTTCATATCAGTCTTAAAATTGTAATAGGACTATTTAATTTGAGAGACATACTTTTATAAGATGTAAAAATCAGAACAAAAGAGCTGGAAGGTACTAAAAAGACTCTCATCCAATGCAGTCCTTTCACAGAAGAGGAAAAAAGTGGTCCAGCAGAGGTCAGGTGGCTATTGTAAGGCAACTCAGTGAGCTAAGACAGGTGTCCTGATTTCAGGATGCCTCCTGGTTTGGCTGTAATTTTTTCCACTGTATCTTACTGCCAGCTGAACCAGAGCAGTAAAAGATTTGAACAAGATTAATATTTCACTTTACCAGATTTAACCTCATTTCTTATTTCTCTGAGCGGTGTCTACAATATGGGTACTCCATCTACATTTCCATTTATTACTCTCTTTCAGATTTAGTAACTTGAATAAAATAAGGGCTAGACTTACATTTCAAAGGCAACTACCTGCTTTCGTCAGACCAGACTGTGTTCACATTATTTCACATTTTAGACTATAAAGAAGTGCACCAATGGTAATTTGTCTGTTCAGCCGGTGTACTGTTTTCTTTATCCATGTGTTGTATCTGTTTTTGTTAGTGGTGCCTGAGAACTGTATTTATATACAACTATTTTTATGGAAGCAATTTTGGATTATAATTTTGTGTTTAGAATTTCCTAATAAGGTGGCCTTAGATTCATGGTCATTCAGTCTTTCACCACATTCGGATGAATTAGTCCAACGTTACTTAATTCAGCTTTTCTTTTTAACTGGGGCAAACAAATTAGAGATTAGGTAATCCAAAAATATGTCTAGGCTTGTTTTCTCACTAATTACCCTTCTTCAGAAAACAAGGATGCCTGATAGTATGAGGAAATTGTAAGATGACTGCAACAAAATGAACTTATCTTAACCTTTCAAAGAACATTCCTATAAAGCTGGCAGTGGTTGACTTTCCAGAAAACTTATAGAAGAAATCACTTTTGTGCTTCTTGAAATTTTGTTGTGTGGATTTCATGCATGTTTGTTTTTGCTTAGATGTTCTCTTCTGGAGCCCATGGAGTGTTGGTGCTTGTGTAGTGTTAAATAACGAACTCAGTGACCTTGCCCGTCCTTTAGATCCCTGGACAAGACATCCTAAGCACTAGCCTTGCAGGCAGTGACGGCAGCCAATGGAGCGCATTTGTGTCTGGTGCTCTCTCAACCACGCCCACACTCAGCAAAGCACATGGAGGCGCTTTGGTCAACACGTGAAAACCATTGGCACTCGTTCTAGGCTTTTCACTTCATGTTGAGTTTCTTTGTGCTTTTTATTATTTGTTTTAGATTCTAATTGGGTAAGTCTAGAGGAATTATGTTTCAGTTTAACTTCCTTTTTCAAAGATGTAGTTAAACAAGTTGAAGCTGTAGTTTCATTTAAGATGCCATTTTCACGTGGGTGTATTTCAGTGGCTCTCAGTCATTCGCATCAGAACTACCTGGACGGTACACTGAGCCACTGTGCCTGGACCCCTAATTCCAGAGTTGCTGATTCAGTAGGTATGGAGTAGAGCCCGAGAACTTTCATTTCTAACAATTTCTAAGGTGCTGTGGGTGCTGCTGATCTGGGAGCCATGGTTTGAGAACCTGTGTTCTTGTTGGGGAATAAACCGATGGGAACTACTCAAAGAGAAATTTATTATCCTAAGAATTATTATCCCAAGAATATTTTTACTTCTGCTGACATAGATATTCAACAGAACCTCCAGTTTATGAATAATGTTTGAGAAAAGAAAATGAGATGAGTCCTCAAAGTTCCCGTGGAGGTGATGAGACATCAGTAATGGATACATGTGGCTGGATGATGGTGTGGCTCTGTATTTTGTTGAATTATTGGGTCTCTAAAGTGATGGTATTTCAGCTATATGCCATTGTCCTTGGGGAGTTTCCTGGAAAATGACATTTGAGAGTTAAATGTGTGACAGATTCTGGGCATTTTAGGTTCAAGGGCTGGCATATTTGGCCCTGATGTGAGAGTAAACAGGTCCTGTTGTGTTAGATTTGTCTGACTGAAGTCAGAGTAGAATGGGAAGCAATAGGATATGGCTGAAAGGTGGAAATGGGAGATATAACTAAAGTTAAGTGCAAGGTTAAAGCCTGGGGAGCCCTATAATTTAATAGTGATGAAAGGGAGTACATGACTTGGTCAAAATGGGTCCTTAAAAGTGATTCTGGATGCTTACTGGGATTGTTATTATTTAGAGAGAAGGAGCTAAAGATTAATCTATACATTAGTAATATTTTAGTGCCTATGTTTTAAGGACTGAGCCAGAGATAAACACATCCTATCTCTAAATTTGTGGAGCTCACAGTCTAGGAGAGAGACTGGGAATATATCTGTGATACATATAATATAATGGGATGCTTTAAAGCAGTCTGTGCTGAGGCACCCATGGGCTCCTATGGGAGAGGCCTCTAGGAGGGGATAGGACGGCTTCAAAGACTGGTGAGCTTAATCTGAAAGGATGATGTAGTCCAGAAGAGGGGGAGCACAGTCAAGAGGCTTCTAGGAAGAGAAAACCTCCTATTGTCTCTTATGTCGAGATGGGAGGGAGCAGGGCTGTTGATCAAGTTCTAGGGATATTTTATGGAAAGAGTTTGGGGTTTATGCTGGGGCAGGTCAAGAAATGAGGTGACTAAGTGTGGCCAGGTCACGAATGTGAATGCCACACTGTGGACTTTACTCAAGGGAAATACGTGCCCTAGAAATAAGGATTTTAAGGGAGGAGATGTGGAGAGAATTTCATTTTAAGAAGGTTCTTGAGTTATCTTTGTGGAGGGAGGAGGAGGCAGTGTGGGGAAAGGCTGAAGAAAGGAAATGAGTTACCTCTGAGGAAGAAGAGGTGAATGTAAGAGATATTTAGGAGCGCCCTGGCCGGTTTGGCTCAGCGGTTAGAGCGTCGGCCTGCAGTCCAGAGAGACCCGGGTTTGGTTCCCGCTAAGGGCATGTGCCTCGGTTGCAGTTTGCCCCCGGCCCTGGTTGGTCGTGCGGGAGGCAACCACTCGATGTGTCCCTTTCACTTCGATGTTTCTTTCTCTCTCTCTTCCTCTCTCTCCCTCCCACTCTATCTGAACAAAAAATGAAAAAATGTCCTCGGGTGAGGATAAAAAAATAAATAAATAAAAAGAGATATTTAGGAGCTAGAACTGATGGGATTTGGCTGGTGGGCAAGTGAGAGTTTGAGGGAGAGGAAGCTGTTTGGCTAATAGCTTTCTGGTTTTGAAACTTGGGGTCCTTTACCAGGGCAGAGCATATGGAAGGATGAAACAGTTTTGGGGATTAGATGATGCCTGTATTTAAGAACTTATTAAACTTTAAATGTTGAGCTGGGATAATCATAGTGGGAATGTAAAGGGCCTACCTGAGAAAAGTTATCTGGGAAGTATTAGTTGAATTTGGTTTGGACTAAATATGGTGAAGGGGAGAGAGAGAGGAAAAAAAACTAATTAGATTCATTAATCTCAGAAGTTTCAAAAGGTATTCACAAAGAAAATTGGAAGGTTGAAATTGATTGCAATAAATGTAAGCAAGTCTGAAGGATGTCTGGATTGAATGTATATTGAACTTGAAAGTTAATTGAGGGGCAGGGTTATATGTATTAATTTGGATTTGGAAGCCATTTACAACATGTTATTCCTTTGAGGCATGTTCATTTTTTCTCAAAGGTTTATACAGGGTGATTGCTGATACTTTGATAACATTCTGAAATTTCCAGTGGAAAAATATGGGAGGCTAAGTAGGAAATGATAAATTTATCAAAGGTAGTATATGTAAATGGACAACTTTAAATAATGCATGGTGTTGACTTTCTAAAGAAAGACAGATAGCTTTATGCAAATTACAAGAAAGATTAGTCATTTTAAAAAAATTAATATTTCATTTTTCTTAGTTAGCTAATTCCTCAGATTTCATTTATTTCTACTCATGGATTTGGTTTTATTCATCTCAGGAGGTTTGGAAAATGTATTTACAAAGAAAGAAAAATTATTCATGATCTCATTTTTTTTTCTCATGCCACCAATGCTGCTTACATATTTGTATTTCTGCTCTGGGAAAGGTGCTGTCTTTGTGGATTAAAAAAAAAACTTATTGGACTTATATAAACTGGGAGTTAAATAATGTCATATGAGAATTTAGTGACAGATTTCAGCGTTGCATTGAGTTCCATTGCCACAGCTTCGATGCAGATGGCACTGTTGGCTGTGGTTGGCTGTGGATGAGGGTCAACATGGAGAAAACGCAGTAGGTGTGCTTTTTCAGCCCAGTACTCATATTGCTGTGAATAAGCTTTTAAGTGACATAGATTTAGGTTTAAATTACAACTATAAGAAAGGTAACTTCTAGAAGATTGCTTCTTCTCATTGAGTTTTGGTGTCACATCTGTAAAATGGGGATGCCGCTAAATACAGAGATGTGTTGGAAGTGAAGTTCTGCTTCATGTGAAATGTGTTACTCAGATAGCACGTCTGTTAGCTTCCTGTTGCCACTGTAATAAACTACCATACTTTGTTGGTAGTGTTTTAAAACAACATGCATTTATTATCTTACAGTTCTGGAGGTCACATGTCTAAAATGAGCCTTAAGAGGCTAAAATCAAGGTGTCGGAAGGGCTGGTTCCTTCTTGAGGCTCCAGAGGGAGAATCAGTTCTTCACCTTTTTCCCTTCTAGAGGCAGCTGGCACTCCTTGGCTCCTGGCTGCGTCATTTGAATCTTTGCCTCTGTGGTCACATCCCCTTGTGTATAGTAGTCAAGTCCTCCTCTTCCTAATAAGGACACTTGTCATTAGATGTAGGGCTCACCTTGATAATCTAGGACATCTCTTTATTATAAGGTCCTTAACTTAATCACATCTTCAAAGTTATTTTTTTGCCGTAGGAGGTAGCATTCCAAGATTCCGGGGATTGGGACGTATGAGCATCTTGGGGGTATGGATGCTTATTATTCAGCCTACATTATCAGTATTGTTCACAGGAATAAAGACTTAGAAATGGAGTTGTTTTAAACTAAAAATCTATGGTAGTGCAATATGAATTATCCGTATACAATATATTGTATATGCAGAAGTATTTGAAAGAATGGTCTTGACCATTCTGGAGTGCATGAAAATGGGATCTAAAATGTACGAGTTTTAGATAATGGCTTAAATAAGGCTTGATTGGAGGAACATCTAAGTTGGTCAGACTCAATAAGAGCTGTATTGCAATTCAGCTGCAATGGAGAAAACAGAGCTCTGACACATCATTTCTTCCCGCGTGAGGTCTGGGACACAAGTGGGCTTGCATGGATTTCTTTCCAAGGTAATGAGAGCATTGAGCTCCTAACGATACTAAGTTGTAATTCTTTCAGCATTTAGCATATATTTACTGAATGCCAATTACGATTCAGGCACTGGGCTAGGTCTTGCCCTTGGATCTGATAGCATGTTTTTCATTAACTTCTCAGGTGTGTAGTAATTGCTTGGCTGTTTGCTTTGCTCTTATGGGTTTGATTTCTTTTGCTAGATTATAGTCATTAAACCACCTTTTCAGCTAATTTTAGGCCCATGGGAACCTTGAGTATGCTTTATTTGATCAAGAAGAGTTAGTTAAATTCTTAAATTCTCTAATACATGGTTTTCAACCATGGGCACTTCTCCCCCCACCCTCACCCCCACCCGGGGGATATTTGGCTATGTCTGGATATTCTTTGGGGAGAGTGCTGCTGGTCTCTAGTGGATAAGGCCTGGAATGCTACTTTCCATCCTGCTATACACAGGATAATCCCCACAACAAACAATGATAAGGTTCAAAATGTCAGTCAAGGTCAAGAAACCCTGCTCTAAATTCATATTGCCTGTAGCCCTAGCTGGTTTGGCTCAGCAGTTAGAGCATCGGCCCTCAGACCAAAGGGTCATGGGTTCAATTCCTGGTCAAGGGCACATAACGGGGTTGCTGGTTCAATCCCTGGCTATGGTCAGGGTCATTTGGGAGGCAACCACTCACACATCTTCACATCAATGCTTCTCTCTCCTTTTCTTCTCTCTCCCTTCCACGATCTCTATAAAAATCAACGGGGAAAAAATATCCTCGGGTGAGGATTAACAGCAACAACAAAAAAATAAATTCTTATCACCTGTGAACCTTTGGATTAAATAAAATGTGAACAACTTAGTTTTTCTTCCTCTTGGAATTACTTCAGTAAACATTAGTAAATAAAATCTTGTCTGGAACAGGCAAACTTTAGGACTAAAACGATCTGTGATGAACTTGAGTGGGGGATTTTTTTTTTTGAGTTTTCCTAGGGTGAAAATTAAAATTTTGAAACAAGTCCCACTTGTAGGCAATGGAGAAAAATTTACTCCTAAACAAAACGGAGACTTCTGAACGTGTAGCATAAACTTTCGTGTGCAGTACTTTGACAATATGGGGTTTGTACTACATGCACACACAGCACATTTTATATAAACTACACCTAAGGGATTGATGTAATGATAACTGACAGATAACAGTTTATGTAATGGTGTGCTTTACAGAGAGCTTTTCATGTGCATCAGAAAGGCAGTAAGTATTTACATGCTAGGTACTTCCAATATATTTCATTTAATATTCATAAACCTAAAGGTGTAGATAATAGTTTCGTTTTGTTTTAAGATAAGAAAATATACCTTCAGGAGACTAACCCAAAGATCTTCATATTTAATCTTGTTTGTGCTAATTTATAATCTTATTTGTTTATAGTTGATGGGTACTGGTCTTACAGAAACTGTACTCATTAGCAATGGTTAAGTACAGGAAATCTACACTTTGTAGTTCTCTCACTATGAAAATTATTGTGATTTATTTCATTTACTTAGATGTCTCTTAAAAAGTGCTTTGGACCCTGGCTGGTTCAGTTTGTTGGTTGCCATCCCATGCACCGAAAGGTTGACAGGTCAATTCCTGGTCAAGGCACATGCCTGGGTTGCACTCAGTCCTTGGTAGGGGGTGTGCAGGAGACAGCCAGTTGATGTTTCTCTCTCTCCCTTCCTCTCTCTCTAAAAAATCAATTAAAAAAACAAATAAAATAAAAAATGCTTTAGCAATTTTCCATCTGCGGAATCCCATAATGAGTTATATGTGCAGGATAGTGGAACATATACCTAAAATTTGCCAGAAGGGGTGGTGATGGGGAGCTTGTGGGCCGTTGTCTTCAGGAGACAACTTTAAGCAGGACATTATTGTTGAAATTTCCTTTTGAGCCAACACTTTGAAAGAATATTCAGAGACTTATTTCAGGATATTACAGAGACAATTATTTTTCAGGATTAAGAAGTAAATTATTTAAGAACTATATTATGGCTGAAAAGTGTGATTGCATTAACGCTAAATCAGGGTCTTAGTCTATAGAGCGTAGTCTATGGAAAGTCTGGATCACATCAAGTCCTAATAGTTTTGTGACTTTGGCAAAGTTCTTAAGCCCTTCGAGTTTCAGTTTTCCTAATCTGTAAATCATTAGATCATTGTGTGGATTAGAGGAGCTAATGTAGAACAGTCACTATAATGATTATTATAAAGTGCTTAATAAAGGCAATTCTTCCCCCCCTGACCCAAGGGTATGTTTCTATTGATTTTAAAGAGAGAGAAAGGGGGTGGGGGGGGAGAGAGATAGAAGGAAAGAGAAAGAGAAGAAACATCAGCGTGAGAGAGAAACATCAATCAGTTGCCTCCCGCAACCACCCAGACTAGGGATCTAACCTGAAACCTGGGGATGTGCCCTGATCAGGAATCGAACCCTCAGTGGTTGGGATGACACTCCAACCAACTGAGCCACACTGGCCAGGGCAAGGCAGTTACTCTTAATACACATTATATAACCAAGCAAAAAGCAAACTTAAACCGAACAGAACTGGAAAATGCTTCATTGAGTCCTTTATCCCTTAAGATTTTAATAACAGTTGTGGCATAAAATAAGAAAAAGTGAATTTTTCAAAGTATAAGTAAAATAGATCTCTTGTTGGACTTCTCAGAACTTTAATTTGCTATTATGTATATATTTCCTTTAAGCAGTGGTTTTAAAAACAAATTTGACTTCAGTTTTCTATTCAAGATGACCTATTTTAACATTGCTGGAATTAATTAATAATTTGGTCATTGACTCAGAATTTCATTTGAAGATGCTGTTAAAGTACCTTTCATGCATAGAGATGAAAGGTAAGTTGTAAAGCTAAAATGAGATCAGCAAACAAATAAGTGTAGATAGAGAAGAGGTCTAAGGATTGAGCTATTGGTACACAGTTTGAGGAGCACTGACTTTGAAAGTTCCTCACCTGGTATAGGAGAAGGTGAGTCCTGAATTCTTCTATACAGTCATAGTGGAGTTTCCTTTTATTAGACAACAACAGTTAAGAAGTTAATGGCAATAAAGGAATGTAAGACTGGAGTTAAATGTGGAATGTAAGTGGGTGGCTAGAGAGGACCTGGGTGGCTCACCTGTTGTTTGACTTCCTCCCAGAGAAGCCTTTCCCTAGTTTCAGCGTTCCCCATTCCACTTCACAAACATGAATGCTGTATTCTACATTATTTTTTCCGAAACTCTTTTAAGGCATATGTTTGTCCACAATTTAAAAATATGTATTTGCTAATAGTGACTCAGAGGTTTTTTGGGGTGTGTGTGTGTGCAAGACAGAAAATATTCCTACTTAAGTAAACAAAATTTATATTGGTTAAAAAAAGTAAAAGAAAGAACGAATGAACGGACTTCAGCTGGCATGTTATTGTTGTTCCAAAATAATGATGTTAAGGACTAAAAGATTTATTACTTATAGTGAAATTTCATATTAACTTTGCTGAGCATGGGCTCAAAAGTTTTTGAAGGACACATGTGATTTCCAGTTCAGTGTTCTCCCAAGCTGCATCTTTAGGAACATTAGGGGTTTGACAAGATTTTGTTGATGGTAATATATTTCTCCTCCTTTGCGGAGAAGTAATTAGTACTTGTGTGTGTGTGTGTAAGATATAAGGGTTAAGAAAATAATCCAGTAGTGATTCCTCAGCCCTCACCTTCCCCTCATAGCATTTTTGACTGACTGCTCCCTCCATCCTGCTTTTCTTCCCCCCTGCACCATCTCCTCATGCTGGATGGTTCCTCTCTGCTTTGCTGGCTTTTCCTCTGCTTCTTAACCCTTATGTGCTGGGCTCAATCCTTAGACCTCTTCTCTATCTACACTTATTTGTTTGCTGATCTCATTTTACCTTTACAACTTACCTTTATCTCCATGCTGACAAGTCCCTAGATCAGCGATTTCCAACTGGTGTGTGCAAGAATTTTTAAAACATGCAATACCTGACGGTTTAGTCATGAACACTGACCTCTTTTCCCTTAGATGATCAAATAAGAAAATGACAACAGTCAGCACAACAGTAGCTGTCCAGTGTGAGTGAACCAAAATTATACCCATTTTTTGGGGGGTCAGATTGGCAAAAAATACATTTTTGGTGTGCTGCAGAATTTCATGTGTGCCATGAGATAAAAAAGGTTGAAAATCGCTGCCGTAGATTATGCCTCCCACCTAGATCTCCAGCTTGAACATCTTACTTGTGTGTCCAATCATCAATCACCTCACCTTTCTACTTTGTCTAGAAAGTGTCTCCGACTGAAAATGTCTGAAACCCAAACCCAGTGTTTCCATTGTTGCTGGCTGCTACCTAGCATTGCTATCTACGGAAGCACAATTAAGGGTAATTCTGTAATTGGCATCTGCTGTAGCTTCCCCCCAGCACATTTGACATAAGTAAATGTCATAACCCCATTTAGTACAGAGCATACATAATGGATACTAAATTCTGTATTCAGGAATTGTCTGTTTCTGGGTTGCAGTCTAATGGGATGTACCTGTGCGAGTCTCAGTTGTGAAATCGGTTTTATGTAATAGCAAACATATTCCATAAAGTAGAAGAGAAGAATTGCAGAAAGAGCCTGCAGTTGAGTTAGAAATAAAACCCACCTTTCAGCTCCTACAACAGCGCTCTTCTGTTCACTACTTAAGTGGAACTGTGTGCCAGCATCTTCTAATTCGTGTGTGTTTTTCCTTTCTCTTTAAGTGAAACTTCGGTATTTTTAGTAGTGTGTGGGAGGGGTGTGAAATTTAATGACAAGCTATTTTTAACGTGAGGGTACTTACTCATTTGTCATGTTTGGGATAAGCATTACGTTGCTAGGGCAAAAACTGTTGAATTTCCAAGAGTTTTTCTCACATAGTTAAGCACAGAAATCACGTTTGTCTATTTGTGGTCACTGATTATCTCCAGATGTGGTGTTATTTTTTCAAGTGTCATTTTTTTTTTTTTTTTTACAGTTTCCACAATCAGGTAGAGCTGCATTTTGTAACAAAGGCACATTAAAATCTATTAGTCACATGTGTCTAACATGACTGGAAGACTGTCAATTAGAATCGAGTTTCATTTTTAGGGATAGAGGTGGGAGGAAAGGAAGAATTTTCGTTAAAAACAAAACAAAACAACAAAAAAAACAACACATCTTGCCTGGCAGTGTGGCTTAGTTGGTTGAGTGTCATCCCATGCACCAGGAGGTCACTGTTCGATCCTTGGTCTGGGCACAAGCCCGGGTTTTGGCTTGATCCCCAGTAGGGGGCGTGCAGGAGGCAGCCGATAGATGTTTCTTTCTCATTGATGTTTCTCTCTCCTCCTCTCCCTTCCTCTCTCTGAAATCAATAAAAACATATTTTAAAAAATGCATCTTGCTCTTTGAGAGAAGGAAAGAATAAGTTTAGTTTTCCAAGAATTCATCTTTAGCTTCTTTTATTCACACATGTCTTCTTCCTCTCATTTGATACTCATTAAAGAAAGGTGGTAGTATTTGCTGCATTTTAAATAATGTAATAGATGAGCTTCATTATGAGAAAATAGAACTTAATAGAAAAAGGAGCCATTACTTAATATAGTCCTAATATCCTTCTTTGATTTCTGCATTTGGAAAAAAAAAAAACAGGCCTTTTTCTCACACGTAGTAAGTAGTGTTAGAAATTTTCACTTAGTATCCTGAGGGTTGCTCAGAATCCCCTCTTTCTGTCCAGTTGGAGGCAGACTGTCTTGTTTCGTATATAAATGGTGCCACTGCCGTCATGAGGAGAACATCTGCTTTGAATGGCCTCAGTGGCCTCCCACGGCCGCACACAGGCTCCGCCCCTACCCCATACACATCTGACAGATTGAAAGCAGATGCTGTCCACACACTTTTTCTACTTGTGACTGCTTATGAAATCATGATTCAGGACGCCATTTCTTGACATTTTTAAAAAAGTTGTGAACAGGTGGCCAGACTTCATAAGCAACAACTGGAGGGTAGAGGTTACTTAGTGGCTTGGAGAGGGATCAAGTAACTCCTGAGCCCAGCTTCTCTCACATCAACCCCGTTTCCCAAGAGACAACATTCAGTTCAGCTGGTGCCACCCAGGGAAGGGCAGGGAAGGGCAGGGTAGGGCTGGAACCAACTCTAGAAGGGGTGGGTCCCTAGGAAGAATCCACGCCTTAAGCTGGGAAGTAGCCTCAGGAAGTGGATGCCTGGGGACATAGTCACCGGGTGAATTGTATTTTTTCTGAGGAATAAAATGGAGGCTTATTCTGGGTCAAGGAAAAGGAACTGTAGGGACTATAGGATTAGGGATAGAAAGAAGAATGACTATGTGTGGCAGGAGGGAGCCTGGGTGGGGTGGGAAGCTGTACTTGGATCTCGTATAGCATTCCAGATTTCTTGTTAGCCAGGGAAGCTTTGAGTGGTGGCAGGTGGAGCCAAACTTCTCATGGTACCTGGGGCAAAAATACTCCTACTCTATCAGAAATTCCAGCATGAGTTTTTAGGCACATGTTTCCTCAGATGACGGTTTGATAAGATAACTGTTTGGTCTTGACTGAAGTTGGCTTGGACAAGTTGGGAGCTGGGATTTGAGAAGGAAAGATGCATTTGGAGCTCAGAGATTTCAGTTCTTAGGGGATTCTGGTACTGGGGCAGAACAGGAGGAGATTGGACCTTGCAGAGTTGCAAATGAGGAAGTCGGTACTTTGAGGGGGAAAATGGTGTATCAAGTATGGGAGAGGAACATAAAAAGAGAAGTGGGATTCTGTTTCAAACTCTATGAAGCTTTGCCTTATTGGGGGACGATATCCTCCATCTCTCTCTATCCTTGATCTGGCTCCGTGAGTGGCATTGGGTAACTTGTATATGAACATCTGAATGCTTGGCTGCTCTTCTCCATACCTGTGGTTGACTCCTGGGATGCTTGCCAGGTGGTAGACCCTGTCTTAAAAACACTTGGGATATGGCAGTAAACCACAAAAATTCTTTTGGGTCTGGTAGAGGAGAGACAGATAATAAATGAAAGCCTGCAATACATGGTAATAAATACAAAACTAAAGCAGCGATGAGAGATGGGGGTGTCAGGCAAGCTGGCTGCAGTTTTAGATACTGGGGTCCAGCATGGCTTTGCTAGGAAGCCTTTTTGGGTAGCTTGGTGAATAAGATGGTCCCTGTCCTCACGTAGCTTAGTGGTAATAACAGCTTCCTGGTGAGCACCTGCCATGAGGGTAGGGACTCGGCTAAATACCTGTGTACATTTCCTCCTAATCTGTTGAACTAGAGGATCTTATCGCCAGTTTCTCCAGAAGGGAACTAAAGCTTTGAGAATCAAGTCAGTTGCCAAGACAAACATAGCTAGGGGGACCCAGATCTGACCCAAAGCCCATGCTCTTAAACGTGGTGTTTTTAATAAGTCAACTCTTGAAATATTTGTGATGGAGGAATTAGGCAACTTTGGAGATAAGGCTACCTTAATTTTGGTTCTGATGGGTTGGGCAGTAACTTGGCTGGCTCAAGGAGAGTCTTGCGTTACCATGAGCCTCCCCACTGCCCTTGTGCTCTTTCTATTTAAAAGGCCCTGGGCTGGTGCCCTGGCCACAGCAGGCGGAGGAGCTGCCTGGTTACGCCTTCCTCGCAGCGGGGTGTGTTTGTTGTGTGTCGGAGTGGCCTCTAATGACTCCAGCAAATCATTGACTACTTGAATTCCTGGCACTGCATTTCAGTGATAGGACACTAATTTGGCTGGCCTCCGTATCATTATGTTCCAAGAGCATGTTATAAATGCTCATATTTAGAAGGGAATGTAAAGTGAGTGAAAGGTTGTAGTGCCAAGTTCACTGATTATTGTGCCTGTTTATGACAGAATAGGCCATCCCTTGTATTTACAGAGATTGCTTTATCATAATAAAAAGCAAATAGTAAATGAGTGTGTTGGATTAGAAACCTTTACAGAGGGCTGCGGAAAGTCTGGGGTTCAAGAGAGCTCTGTTATTCCTTCTGCCCTCAGTGTGCTTATAATAACATTCAACAGAAATCATCCTACTCTTAAAAGGGTAGTGATTTTTCAGCCTAGTATATCCTATGCATTGAGTGTTGCTTATTCCTTTGTGCTTTGGCCAATTTAATATCTGAGGTGTGTGTGTTAGTCATTATCTAAAAAGGAAGCTATATATTTCACAACTCTGTGTGCTGTTTTTCATTGTTAGTGTCTAATGATTGTTTTGCCCCCATTGACTACTTCCAAAATTAAATGTTGTTAATTTTTACAAGGTGATTCTCTTTTTTATTCAAGAGATAAACTATGATTTGAGCACTTGGGCTGTGGAATTCTATTTATCGACTTTTTTGAATTATACATACAGAAAAGGATGCATATTATAAGTGCACAATTCAAAGACTTTAGAGATGGAACACACTTAGGTAGTTAGCTTTAAGATCAAAATACAAGAAATTATCAGTGCTCTAGAAACCCCCACATTTTTTCAATCACTTCCACCATCTTCCCCCACAAAGGTAACCACTATCCTGACTAACACCATGTCTTTGCTTTGCCTGGCTCTTTGTGTCTGGATTCTTTTGTTTCCCATTTGTGAGGTTGAACCATATGGTTGCATGCAGTTGTGGGTTGTTTGTTCTAATTGCTATATAATATTTCATTTTGTGGATATTGCATAATTTATTCATTCTACTGTTAAAGAAATATGTGTAGCTTCCGATTTATTCTATTCTAAGTGGTACTTCTACAAACGTTGTTATGTATGACTTAAGGTGAACATAATGTAAGCATTTCTGTTCAGTATATGCCTAGGGTGGAATTACTGGGTCATAGAATATGCATATATTCAGCTTGAATAGACACTACTGAGCAGGTTAAAAGTTAAAGTAGTTGTACCAATTTCTATTTTCGCAGTAGTGTAAGAGCTTGTAGATTTTATTTATTCATTTTTTAATTTTTAATTTATGTTTTTTTTCTTCATTGATTTTAGAGAGACAGGAAGGGAGAGGGAGAGAGAGAGAGAAGCATTGATGAGAGGAAACATCGATTGGCCGCCTCCTGCATGCCCCCCACCAGGGATTTGGCTCACAACCTGGAATCGAACCAGCGACCTCTTGGTGCATGGGTTGATGCTCAACCACTGGGCCACACAGGCCAGGCTTAAATTTTATTTTTAATATGCTGTTTTGGGGGTAGATAGGAGATGCATTGTTGTTCTTAGGTTCATTTCAATTCAAGTCTATTTTATGGAAAGGAATGGTCATTGCTATCTCATCGATTCTTTGAAAGATAAATGTGTGTGCTCATTTTGTTCCCGTTCTTTGTCTTTCGGTGTCTTGAATATCCACATAATGTGTGTGGATATTTTATCTTACATGTATACTACTTACAGACTCTTAGACTCAAAGCCACCTTAGAAGTCATCTAGCTCAGGCTTCTAGAGTCTCTCTGAATTCGTGGGGATCCTGCTTGTCTCTGATGACCGAAAGCACATTATTTTAGGACAACCTAAGTCCCTTTTATTAATTAATTCATGTTGTTGCTTCTTCAGCATTGTGGTGACATCGGCCTATTTTTAACTGCTCCCATAAATTTTATGTCCTTTTACAAGTATGGGGAAAAACACCCCATGATTATTATAATAGAACAAAATCTCTTCGGGGGGAGATTCACGGCTATTTTTAAAACTTTACTTCTCAGTATCTGTAGGGCTTTGGTCTCTGAGCCGTCTGCTCTTGGGAACTTTGGTGAAAAACCCATGTAGAAAATGGAAAAGAGGATTCATTGCAAAACTACCTTTTCCTTCTCCTGTTTCCTGATTTTTTTCCTTGCCGTGAGCATATTCCCCTCCCCCTTTGATAAGGTTTAAACATTATTTAAAATAAATGCAAATAATGCATTTTAGAAACCAGATCGTAATGAATACAATAATGAGAAAAATACAACCTTTTAGTAGAAACTGATCATTATAATTCATAAAATCAATGAACATAGAAAAGTTTTTCTCATGGATAACATGTAGTCTGAGGTTTCTGAACTCCAAGGTGGTATTAATATTCATAAACCTTTAGAATAAAAATGAGCTTCAGTTAATAATTAATAATTTAAAGTTCTTAGATATTGATAGATATTTCCTCTTTTTCCTTTACAGGCAAGAAGAGACTGATAGGAGAGTGAAAAATGTAAGCTATGTTTAATGGAATATTATTAATGGCTTTTACTTGTTCTATAATAAAATAGTGAGACCTAAAAATATCTGATATACTCTGTATCCTTTTACTAATGACATTTTTGCTAGAAACCAACCAGTCACAAACTCTATATATGTTAAAATATGGTTACAACATATATTTTCTGTCTTCATGGTAATAAGAGGACAGTTTAAACTTAGAAAGTGGTTTCTTATATGTTAGTAATGTGGTGAAGGGGAATGAACACACATCAGGATTTTTAGGGGAGTAAGTCAGACTTTAAGGAAAAACATGGGATGTTTAAGAACTCTAGGCAATTGTTCAATGTGCACATATATAATATCTATAATATTCTGCATGTATTACAAGAATTTCTAATAATGCAACAGCTTTTTAAAAACCTAAGAGCCCAGTATCCTTAAGAAAGCTGAGAATTACTGATTTTAAGTGTCCATTTTCTAAGTTTGTTGTTGGAAAGATATTGATTGCTTTAAAAGTTTAATTATTTTTTCTCTTATAAAATTTTTCCTTCTTCATATGTACTAGTATACCTGTTGGGCTTTGGGCTTTTGGACTGAGAATGTGCTCAGGGACAGAAATCTCGGAAGAGTAAATAACTCCCCCCACCCCACCTTTATTGATTTTAGAGAGAGAGGGAGAGGAAGAGAGAGATAGACATATCAATGAAAGAGAAAATCGATTGGCTGCCTCCTGCATGCCCCCCACTGGGGATCGGGCCCACAACCTGGGCATATGTCCTGACCCGGAATCGAACTGGCGACCTCTTGGTGCATGGGTTGACGCTCAACCACTGAGCCACACCGGCTGGACTAAATAACATTTTTAATGACCTTTTTCCTTCACATAATTTAAAAGAAAATACTACTTTCAGCCATAGATAGATATGCTCTTTTATCTAGAGTGTTCCCTGCAATTGAGCTTGCAGTTAGTTGCTATAAATAGACTGATCTTTTTGTTTTATGGATTTTTTTTTAAAGGTTTTGATAACATTGTACTGGCTGGGAAGAAAAGCGCAAAGTAACCCCTACTATAATGGTCCGTATCTTAATTTGAAAGCATTTGAAAATCTTTTGGGACAAGGTTTGACTAAGGTAAGGAAACTACCTCTGTATGAGATGACTACTCTAACAAATACTATTTTCTCCTCTTTCCTCCCTCCTCCTCTTCTGTTTTCCTTCCACCTTTCTTCATTCTTGTTCTCTGTAGCGAATACAGCCGCTCTGACCATCTTTGCTCTGGTCTAGATTGGGCTGAGTAGAGAGGATTATGACTCATTGACTGGCTTTGTATTCCACCACCAGGGAGGGAGTCTATTTCACCGCAGTTTCCAGGGTATAGGCTCTAGGTATAGATATTTATCTCTTAATTCTAGGTAACTCCATGACATAGGCATTCATTTCCTTTTGAGACACTTTCTATACCTTAACTCTTTCTATGTTCATTATGATTTCAATCTGTAACAGAAAGCTTCTTTAGGCTATTAAAATGTGTGGAAGCTACTCAGCTTTTTATCTTAATGTCTTTTTGTCATGGATGATAACCTCTAATGCCTGTACTTCAATATCTCCACAATTCTACATACTGCTTCTGTTTCCTAAAGGGTAGTGAATGTTGTTACATGACACATGCTAAGGCTTTGTATGGTTAGAATGCTTTGTTTTAATGCTTTTGAATGTTTACGGACAGTCTGAGCAAGAGTCAAGTGCCAGGTCTGACTGCACTACTGCCAAATCTTCATTTATAAGATCCAAATGGGAAAATTAACTTATCTTAGGGGATATTTATCTAGGGGGATTTGCAATACTCAGAAGAAAATATGTAATCAAAATAGTATGTCATCATCTAATTAATTGTAGTTGCTCCATGGGTTTCTGTGATGATTAAGTGATACTGTACCAATAAGGCATTTGGCATTAGTCTCTAGTATATTGTAAGGATGCAATAAATGTTAGTTATCATGAATGGAAGATAGAAATTTTTAGGCTGGGATAAAAATGATCACCTGGCCTTACATCTACCCTGACCTTTAGTTTCACCTGAGTTCAGCCACATATATTATAGAAAGATGGGATTATATAGCCTAGAAGGTTTAGGTCTTCCTGTTTGATTTTCATTATTTTTGAATTGTAAAGAGTTTATAGCACCCTATTCAAATTCCTTGAAACAATTAATTCTGGTAATATTTGAGATACTGTCATGCACAAGCATTGTACCAGCTGTTGGGAAAACACTCCCATAAGGCAAATGACCCATCCTCATGGAGTACAGTTGTCTGTTGGAGACAGATGAACAGATAAGTCCCTGCAAGGGAGGAGGGTAAGACCGATGGAGGAATGTGAAGGGGCTTTGGGCATCATCACAGCTTTGCTTTAGTTATTTCAGCTACGAAACGTCCAGTTAAGAACAGTATAGGGAAAAAAGGGGGGGGGGGACATCTGTAATACATTCAACAATAAAGATAAGTTAAAAAAACGAACAAACAAACAAAAAAACCAAAACAATGTGGGACTCTGTATTAGTGTTCTCTTAACAGCCCTTGGTCCTTTTTATGGCAGCCTGACTCAGGCTGAGTAATCCTGGCGCAGTGTTTGTGCTGGGAGTGCTAAAGGCTGTTTCCTGTCACCAGTGTAGAATCGGAGTAGGTAACATTTTTTTGATAGTTAAAAATTATAGTTGTGGTTTTATTCCATTATGATAGAGTGGGGATAGCCATAAGAGGTACACGAATCTGTGATCTGTTTTGCGTCTGTTCTGTTAAAATCGAAACCATTGTGTTCATCAGACTTTCCAACTTAAGTAGATAATGCTTAATGGCCAATCCAAGTTATCAATTAAAAAAATACTCGGGGCACGCTGTTGCACCTGAGTCACCCTAGCCATTGCAGGTGACTCAGTGAGGTGACCTGTCAGAGTGAAGTCCTACATAACAGGCTCCAGGGCCAGACTCAGGCTCTTTTATAACTGTGGTGGCCTGTTATAAATAACTTTAACATTTATGAGGTCAAAAGTCATCTTGCTGTGTATTGAGGACTGCAACAGTAGGTCTAAGAAACCCGATGGATCAAAAGATTTACTTAACATTTTTAATCTTTTTATATTTTGAGACATATCTAGATGGTACCAGCATTAGGCTCAGCTTCCCTATCTGCTTGGAAATAGGGCACAAGGGGGGCGCTTGCATTTTCATGACAGGACGTCAACTCGAACACGTTTGTCTGGCATCCAAAGCATATAAAAATCTCACATAAATCTACTAGACCTTATTGGTTCTTCAAACACTTGTCAAAAAATTCAGCTACAAAGTGGCAAATCCAGCCTTAGCCAAAAGTATGCCTGAGACAGCTGCTGATTATTCATTGTAAACATTCTTTTGTCAACTTTTTCATATGTTGCAAATGTTCATAATATGTTCATAATTAAAAATTGAAAGAATACAATATGTACCATCTGATTCAGTTATTAAAAATTTTCCTTAAAGACTTATTTATGCTTCTGTTCATCTACCTGTTTTATTTACTTAATCATTTCAAAGTAAATTGCAGCGATCTCATGCCTCAATTACTCGGTATGCATGTCTTAAGAGTTGAGATTTTTTTTTTGGAGGTATATGGAGATTCTTCCTTATAGCCATGATGTCTATTGTACTTAAGAAAGTTCATAAATATTCCCCATTATCTAATATCCAGTCCATATTCAAATCTTTGCAATTATCTCCCAACTCTGTTTCATAGCTTTTTATGTCAATCATGATCTAATCAAGGTGCACATGTTACATTTGGTGGTTGTGAATCCCTAGGTTCTTTAAATTGTCTCTGTTTTAGTAAAGTCATCTGAAGATAGCATTCCTGATTTTTACTATAATGAGAGTTACATTCACCATATTAAAAAATTAGAGTTATAGCTATTCATTGAGTATTACTCTGTATCCTGATTATACTAAATTAAAAATTTTACTTAAATCCTAATTTTAAGAAGTCCAGCTGTATTTTGCTATTTACTTTCATAGAGGAATGTTAGTTAAAAACACTTATTTTGTGTAAGTGCTATATGATTTATAAACCTGTGGTTAATGACATTTGCCTTATTTCTATATATCTCTTACATTAACCAAACAGATATTTTATTTAGATCCAGGGAAAATATTTTGTACATCAGCAAATCTGCTTTTCTTGGTTCAGATGTAGATTTCATTATCAGTGAAAAGAAATTCTGTGACATGTATACCTGCTGTACTTGGCCCTCTCTCTCTCTTTTTTTTTTTATCCTCACCCGAGGACATTTTCCCATTTTTTGTTCAGATAGAGTGGGAGGGAGAGAGAGGAAGAGAGAGAGAGAGAAACATTGACGTGAAAGGGACACATCGAGTGGCTGCCTCCGGCACAACCAACCAGGGCCGGGACAAATTGCAACCAAGGTACGTGCCCCTAGCGGGAACCGAACCCGGGTCTCTCTGGACCGCAGGCTGACGCTCTAACTGCTGAGCCAAACCGGCCAGGGCGCCCTTCTCTTTTTTAAACTTTCTGTTAAAGAACTTGTTAGTCTTTTATTTGTTTAATATATATTATCTGAAATATTTGCTGAAAGTAGGCTGAGTATAATTAATTAGTTTATCTTCTTTGTATATCAAAGTCAATGTTGATTTTTCTCTTTGACTCCATTCACACTTGTGGCCAAATAACTAAATAATCATTGATTTTAGTATATTAATTTAATTAGTGGCTTTTCTCATTAAAATGTTCCCCCTTTCCTTATTTTTATATAGACTCTACTACCTTATTAAATAATATTGAATACCTCCTTATTATTGCATGAGGGCCAATCATTAGTTGTGGGAAAACAGATTTATTTTCTGATATTTTTCATCAGATTTTTTGATTAACAGGGTAACCTCATAGCCTCACCTATCAAATGAGGGACAGCTTGAGCTATGCAAACAAACAAGTAATGGCTGAATATAGTTTTGGAATTTTAAGCTAACATTATTCTTTTTTAAAAAATTAATCTTTATTGTTGAAAATATTACAGATGTCCCCTTCCCCCCCATTGACCCCCTCCATCCCGCTCCTGCACCCCCCCAACCCCATGCCTTCACCCCCATGCACTATTGTCTGTGTCCATGGGTTATGCATATATGCATATCAGTTCTTTGGTTAATCTCTCCCACCCCCTCCCCCCTTCTCTCTGAGATTCATCATTCTGTTCCCTATTTGTTTAGGCCCTTGAGGACTCCAGCTGCCTGAAAAGAAGTGGCAGGGACAGTGGTTACGGGGATATCTGGTGTGCTGACCGGGGAGAATTTCCTGTTCCTCCAGGCAACCATAAGAGAGAGGATTCATTTGAGAGCTTGGACTCTTTGGGGTCTAGGTCATTCACAAGCTGCTCCTCTGATATCACACTAAGAGGGGGACGTGAAGGTGAGTTGCATTTTTGATTGGCAGTTTATTTTTATTTATTTGCATGTTAAGAGAAAATTGGGAATGGGAGAGAGTAGAAAAATGGGGTGAAAACTATTGAGGCAAAAATTTCACCAAGAAGTAGATTTTCATAAAGACTTAAGTGTAATTAAATAATATTTGTTTTCCTTCGTCACTGTGTCACCACTAGAGGGATGAAGGTTTCACTTTTTTCTTCTTCCCATTTTTAGAGAAGACAAGAGGAGACCGGTTACTGTGGTCTGTTTTATCAGTGATAATGTATTTTGATTCTTTTCTCTCCAGATTCAGGTTTAATAATCTGTGCCTATGAGGCCTATTAACTGGCATAGCTAAACATAAAAAAAGATTTAAAAATGTCTGTTCTAGTTCCTGAGTTCATTTCTCTCTTCCTTTCTCTTACTCTTCCCCAAAAGATAAAAGAATTTCTCAAGAAAAAAAACAGGCCAGGCATCTTTTTAATGATCTCTAAGAGAAGAAATGATCGTATCTATCATGATATAATACTATGCTAAAATTTGGTTAAGTAACAATATAAGTGTGGTGTTAGAAAACATCTCTTGATCCTGTCAGGGTCTGAGCTCATCCGGGGCAGAGTGCGTATGAAAGGAACATGCTAATGAAAGTCATTCTATTTGGGGGAGGGACCTTCTTTCAAAATACCAATGGTATGGGCAAGTCAGTTATTTAAATGCAAGTCTTACTCCTGTGGCTGTTGAGAGGTTTCTGACTGGATACCTCTAGTGATTCAAATTTTACTAGATTGGAGCCACAAGAACAGTTGCTTCAAATATTTCCATGCTTCTATCATTGACGTGAAAAAAAATTGAGAATTTGGGCTAGATTGTTAGGATTTCACTTGTTCATTTTGATTATTGTTTTAATAGTAAGTGATTTTTCTAACGTTTTTATTATAAAAAATTTCAAATATCATCAAAATTTGGAAGAATTGCAGTGAACACCCATGTACCCACCACCTAACTCGACCCTAACATTTTACTATGCCTGCTTCATCACCTACCTATCCCTCTCTCTCTTTGCATTAGTTTACCCATCTTATTTTTGGAGGCATTTTAGAGTACATTGCACTTGTCCTAAATACGTCAGCATGCACATCATTAACTAGAATTCAATCTTTATTTGTTGTTCTTACGCAAATGTACATAAATGCAATGTACAATGAGTTTGTCTTTCAACAATAAAAATCAGCAAATAGTTAAGCGTGGTCACAGAAAAATTCTTCAGCTTTTAGAGTAATGACATAAAAATTAACAGTAAAAAAGGTGAAGGGCTGTGGAACAGTCGACCTTTCTAGTTTCATTTATATCTGGCCAACCAACAAGGAGAGGGAGGAGGGTTGAGGCATTGCAGGAATATGCAGACTTGAGACAGTTCAAAGGCAGTGGCCCTGTGGTGTGCAGTCGAGGTCTTCTCAGTCATTGGACTGGATGCTTGTACATGTGACCAAAACAGAGGGCACTGTCACACTTCCTGATCCTGGGAAAGGGAGTACAGACCTCGTTTAAAGAGTGGCAGGGAAGACTTGGTAATTATAACTAAGGGGTGATAAAAAAGCCTGGGGGCCACCAGGATGATAAACCTTGTTTTGTGATTAGTGTATTAAAATTCTGCTACCCACCAGGTTCTAGTCCAAAATTGATGGTCACCACAACTTAGGATGAGGTTTTTAGGTTAACAGAATTGCAAAGTCACATTCCTTAGGTTTATACAAAACCTCCTCTATCAAGAATATTTGCCTACTCTATAGGGCACTGTACCAGACTCAAAAATAAAAATAAAAATTAACTTAAAAAATTCACATAATGTACAACATGATGACTATAGTTAACACTGTTATATGGTATATATGAAACTTGTTAAGAAAGTAGATCCTAAGAGTTCTCATCACTAGAAAAATTTTTTTCCTTTTTTGTATCTATATGAGAATGATGGATGCTAACTTACTGTGGTAATCATTTCACAATATATGTGAGTCAAATCATACTGCACACCTTAAACATAGACACTATTGTATGTCAATTATATCTCAATAAAAAAATGGGGAAACTATTCCAGGGTAGAACAGTCTCTTTGTGTATTTAAGATTTTACATGACAGATTTTGGCGAGAATTAAAATATTTCTCCTATTTCCAAAAACATGTACTGTTTATTTTAGGTTAACAGAATTGCAAAATCAAATTCCTTAGGTTTTGAAACTCCTCTATCAAGAATATTTGCCTACTCTATAGGGCACTGTACCAGACTCAAAAATAAAAAAAATAAAAACTCTAAAAATTCATGTAATATACAACATGATGACTATAGTTAACACTGTTATATGTACTGTAGGAGGTGGTAAAAACAAACTAAGCACCATGCCATTGACTAGAAATCCTCCTGGTGCGAGCTGCTTAAATTTCTCCGGTTTCCCTGTGCCTCTCCTTTGCCCTGTAGAGGTCTCCTGGTCAGGGAGCTGTAGCTCTATGTTAAACCACTTCCTGTAGGCCATGCTCAGTGTTATTTACTGTAGATTCCTGCCAGGCAGGTGGGAGGCGAGGAGACCACCTGGAGCTCAGGTTAACCCTGCAGGTGCTCTGTGTGCTGAGAGCTCCCTGTCCTCGGGGACTCCGGGACTGTGTGTCAGCCTGGGAGCGCCCTGGTGGGAAGCAAGCCACGTTAGCAAACAGTTCGTTACAAATACACAGAGGCAGGAAGGAAACAAGGGCAGGAAAAAGGGAGACAACTTAGTTTGGGTCTGTAGTAGTGTTCTGTACCTCTTTTCCTCCTGCCTTTCACAGGGCACATTTATTTATTTATTTATTTATTTATTTATTTATTTATTTATTTTTAAGAGACCGATTTGTATCTGTATCAATCTGACCTTGAGGTGTATCAAGGTGTGTTCTTTTGAATTTGTGTTCAAATGAATTTGTGTTTAAATATAATTTCCATGGCCACTCTTAGAAAAAGCCTGACTTCTGTGTTCTCATTTAGTATGAGACTTGACATTCCTTTGGGACTTTAGAAGTCATTTGGTCCAATCCCATATCTAATGGGTGATTCTTGCTCATAGGGGTCTCAGAAGGATCTGCCGACCCCCTTTAAGATCTCTTGTGCTTTTTGCTTCTTTTTCTATGTCTTCTTCCCTTATCTCTTGCCTCCCAGAAATTTTAGATGGCTGCATGCTTTTTATTTTAAATTACTATCTCCCTAGACTGACTTTTATATCTCATTTTAAGTGTGTTTTTTTTTTATTGACATGGATTATTAGGTTTTGACATGTATTCCATCAACATAGTTTATGAACAATGACACGGGCAAGGAACATTGAGAAGAAAAGGGGTTCAGCTGTGAATTGGAACTTTCTCTGCTCAGAATGTGCAACAGTGGGAGAATGTGCCGCAGAGCCTCCAGTATGCAAAGCTAGTTCCTCCTAATGGATCTTATCACAACTTCAGGACACATTTCTAAAAATATTCCCCGCCGTTAGCAGCAGAGCTCTGGTTTTCCTAGGGAAGGACGAAGCAGGCATGCTGTGTGGGTTTCGGTGAGACGAATAATCGGGAGAGTAAAGCCAACTCTTAGCCCCTTGATTTTTTTATTTTCTATTTTTTACAGGTTTCGAAAGTGACACAGATTCTGAATTTACATTCAGAATGCAGGAATACAATAAAGACGATATGTCCTATCGAAGGATTTCGGCTATTGAACCAAAGTCTGCTTTGCCATTCAATCGCTTCTTACCCAACAAAAGCAGACAGCCGTCCTATGTGCCTGCACCCTTGAGGAAGAAGAAGCCGGACAGACATGAGGATAACAGGAGGAGCTGGGCCAGCCCCGTCTGCGCGGAGGCAGATGGACCGTTTCCAAGGTACTGGGATACGCTGTGATGACGGAGTTTCGAAATTTCCTGTGCTTGTGAACTTGCTGGGATATTTAAATGTGGTTAAAGGAATAGTTCATAAACTGTATTTCGTAGATCATATTTTAAACTTCATTAACAAAAACTTTTTTCTTTCCCCCTTTATTTCTAGTCATACATATCTGGAAGATATTTCTTCCATTTTAACGTGTCAGCATGTGATTTGCCGGTTCTTTTTTACAAGCCTGGCTTTAGCCTTATTGATACCTTTCAGCTTGCTGAATGACCTGTATTATTCCTTGTGTGTTCAGCTGTGCTGTTTCTACCTGCCCCCCCCCCATGTTGACTGATCTCAATGGACACAGAAAGAATCCTCTAATTTCTCATCAAATTAGCAGAGCAGCATGTAACTTTTCAAATCCAGCTTCCGCCCAGGAGGCTTAAGGTTCTGAAAGCAGATTGGACTCCAAGGATGAGTGAAGGTTGCCTGATGTCATTTTGGATGACTTAGCCAACCTTAGATTCCAAGTGGAAAAGAGGCTGGAGAGTTTCATCTTGAAAAACTCTCTGTCCTAACTCTTGTTCACAAATATTTTCTCCTGCTGATCAGGTAGCCACTGGGGCTATATGAACTGACGAGGTCAGAAAAATTTCTCCTGGGTCCAAATGTCTATTCTGTTGATTTTAATACGTAAAGTAACACCCCAGTTTTTCTCTTTGAACACTTATTATTATCTTTGGCCCGCATGTGTCATGCTGTTCTCTAATTAAGATGAGATGCTGTGGTAATGCCTTCACTTTGTTCTAGGAGCTGTAGGAGGAGAATGAAAGCTAATTTGTTTCGTTTACAGCGGTGTGCACTTTGTGAGCCAGAAAGCATGCCTTTTGTGTTCTCTGTCACACATTGATCATACGGTATCTTAATTGGTTGGGTGTTTTGAACAGTAACGAGAGGAGAACTTGGGGCACAGACATGGAGAACTGGCCAACAGTACCAGGAACTTCAAACTACTTTTGTTACCTGGAGGAGGAAGAGACAAGCATACCCAACACTGTGAAGGATGATCTGTATGTACGAAAGCTAAGTCCCATCGTGCCAAACCCAGGGAACACTTTTGATCAGTTTCTTCCCAAATGTTGGATCCCAGAAGATGTGAACTGGAAAAGAATAAAAAGGGAAACTTATAAACCATGGTATAAAGAATTTCAGGGATTCAGGTTTGTGTTTATGCCTGTTTCTGTTAGTCCAGTGTTCATTCAGTCTCTTGGCTGGGTACCTTCTGTGTGTGCTTTTTACAAGAGAGATCGATTAATTTCCCTCCATCTGTAGAACCTCTGTAACTGCCCCCGAAAGTGATTTAAATGTAAACTTTGGGATCTGGATCTTAACAAGTCCTCTTCTACACATAGTCATTGCTTGACATTATTTCGTTATATGTATTTTCTCCAATTCTGTGTCTTCCCTCTCTCTTTCCTTTCTCTGCCTCATTCCACAGTAGAAGGAAGCCAGACTCTGAGGAGGAGGATTCAGGCTCTGACATTTTTAGTAGGATACAGAAAGCAGAGCATAGGCTAGACAGCAACTGCCAAAGACGTTCACTCTTGATGGAAATAGCTACCCAACGAGCCAGGAACACATGGGACACCCATGCAGCCAGGAGAGCCAGTGGTGCTTCGGATGAGCCCAGGTGTACCTGCCTGCATGAGCCTCCCTGCTTTGGGTCTGGCATGCAACACCTGTGCCAGCTTCTGCTGCTGTATTAACCTCTGACCACGATGGGTGGAATCATGAAACTACTCACTTAATATTTAGTATAGAAGCATAATGTATAACATATTGCTTTTTGTGCGGGCATGTAAGCTTGGAAGTCTATAGAATTAAATATTCTTCTTTAGCATAATAACGTATAAGATAATATAGAGTAACATGTGACATAGTCCGCTCTTTTGGAAAACCGTTCGTAAAAGGCTTTCGGGAAGACGGACCTAGTTGTGCTATGTGTGGAGATGTAGAGAAAGGAAATACCTTTGACATGGACACTAGGACAGGCAAGTCGGGCGGGAAAATGCAAGGAAAAGAGTCATCAGGGTCTTTTATGTAGATTCAGAGCATTTTAGTTTTTAAATGTCTGCTTCCTACTGGTGCCTATTGCGTACAGTGCTTCATGATCAATTCCTAACCTTTCCAAGGTCACTGCTGCTTCTCTGGGATGAGAGGAGGACACTGTGGCTCATGGAGTGAGGAAGAGGTCAAAGCGAGTGTTGTATTGTGTCTCAGGGTGGTGGACTCTGTCTAGTTCTGGCCCCATCACTTGGCCTATTTGGTACCCACCTTTCCTGGGACGTACACTCTGCTCTTGTTTCTTTTTTTGTTCTTTATTGATTAAAAAAATTTTTTTTTCTTTATTGCTTTTAGAGAGAGAGGAAGGGAGAAGGAGAGAGAGAGAGAGAGAAACATCGATGAGAGAGAACATTGATTGGCCACCTCCTGCATGCCCCTTCCCCCACTTGGGATTTGGCCCACAACCTGGGCATGTGCCCTGACCAGGAATTGAACTAGTGACCTCTTGATGCATGGGTCAATGCTCAACCACTGAGCAATACCAGCTGGGCTCTTTATTGATTTTAGAGGGAGAGGGAGAGGGAGAGAGATAGAAACATCGATGAGAGAGAACATCGATTGGCCGCCTCCTGCATGCCCCCCACTTGGGATTTGGCCCACAATCTGGGCATGTGCCCTGACCGAGAATTGAATTGACAACCTCTTGGTGCATGGGTCGATGCTCGACCACTGAGCCACACTGGCCGGGCACTGCTCTTGTTTCTTTAAGTGGTATCCAGCAAAGTCACAAATGATGGCATTAAATGCTAGTCTTCCACACAAGAGTTCCCTCCCATGCCCCCTAAAATAACACAATAATGGCTAGTTGGTCTGCTACCTAATTATCTGTTCTCCTTAATAAACGTAATAAGACTCTGCCTTCCTTTTTCTTTTCTATGCTTCAGTCCGTTTTTATTACTTCAGGCCCTCCAAACATATTCTGATGACATCTTATCTTCTGAAACAAATATCAAAATTGACCCCACTGCTGGCCCGAGGCTCATAACTCGGAGGAAGAATCTCTCTTGTGCGCCAGGGTATAGAAGAGGTGACCTTGAGATGTCAGCCCTTGATCCTGACCTAGAGAATGATGATTTCTTTGTCAGAAAGACTGGGGCTTTCCACGCCAATCCATGTGTTCTCCAGGCTTTCAGTGACTTCAGAAGGTTTTCTGAGCACGATGATCCTGTAGAGCGAGATATCATTCTGCAATGCAGAGAAGGTGAACTTGTACTTCCAGATCTGGAAAAAGATGACATGATTGTTCGCCGAATTCCAGCGCAGAAGAAAGAGGTGCCTCTGTCGGGGGCCCCAGACAGATACCAACCAGTCCCTTTCCCTGACCCCTGGACTCTTCCTCCAGAAATTCAAGCAAAATTTCTCTCTGTACTTGAAAGGACATGCCCTTCCAGAGAAAAAGATATAATTAATAGCTGTAGAGTATTAGTTCCTTCGAATCGGCAGAAGAAAGATGACATGTTGACTCGCAGGATCCAGTCTTGGAAGCTGGGAACAACTGTGCCTCCCATCAGTTTCACCCCTGGTCCCTGCAGTGAGGCGGACTTCCAGAAGTGGGAGGCCATCCGGAAGGCCAGCAGGCTTAGGCACAGGAAACGGCTGATGGTTGAGAGGTCAGAGTGTGTTTCTGCAAGGATGTTGCTTGGAATGGATGGATGGTCTTGTGTTACTTTCCTTGTGTGAGAAAGTGGCATTGTATTGCCCAAATGCATGTCACGAGCCGTTTTGAAGCATCCTCTAAAATTTTATTTTGCTTTGAGAAACCTTTGCACATTTCATGGAAAAAAGTGCAATTCCATATTTGCACATCTCCAAGTCACCTATTTGAGGCCTTTTGAGGAAGGTGTGTGCACAGTCCTTGCTTTTGGTCTTAAGGAAGAGTATGTTACTATTGCGCAACATGGTGTTTCATGAAAGTCGTTTCCGATTACGTTTACAGACTTTTATTCTCATGTCCAGGCGTTTCTGAAACAGTCTGGTTATACTTTGGTTTTATGTTGTTTCTTATTTTGGAGTGTATGATTTTTGCGTAAAAATTTTTCTTAAAATATGGCATTGCAAACTTCATTTAACTTGATTTTTTTTTTTTGACGGAGGTTTCTTGGACTATGAGTGTATGACTTTGTAAATTTATAGTTTTAAAGTTCAGTGCAAACTAGATTAAAATGCATGAGTATTATTTGCTGTCTGCTAAATTTTACATGTAATTATGGCCATTTTTATAATAATGAACACATTTATATGTTATGCAGCTGATGTTTGATGACTGTTCGGCTTGTTGAACTTTGGGATGGGCAAATGTGATTAGGTTGAATAAAATTAGTAGATGCAAATCTAACTTTGTGTTAGTTCCTGGCATCAGAAGGCCTTTTGTTATGGGTTTGGTAGTTCAAGTTAAATCAGCAAACTCTTGATCTTGCTTAATGTGAATTCCTTGAGATATGAGATCAATGGCAGTTTGAGACATGATCAAGAATGTGACTGGAGAAACAACCTTTTGAGATTTGTCCATCTCTTGTTAAACTCTTCAGTTAAAAACGCTGAACATTTAGAAAATAACACACTGGAAGACATGCTTTTTAATTTTTGGTTTTCTGATTCCTTAGACTCTTTCAAAAGATTTATGGTGAGAATGGGTAAGTTTTGTGGTTTGCAGTAAAAAAGAAATCTCTGCACACTGTCTGTCCTTTGCATAATGTGTCATTGCTCTTCTGTCCTGGCATGTCACTAAACGGGAGCTGTGTGCTATGCATGAGATTTTAAAATGGGATATTTTTAAAAATTTAGCAACCTAATGGTAATGTGTCTGAGTGCTCAGTGCATGAACTGCTGTATGACAACAATAGAATTGTGTTCGTAGAAGCTCAACATTCAGGTCCTTTTTTTTTTTTCTTTTAAAAGAGTTGATTAAAAGTAACAAAAGCACTCACCTAAGATTAGGTATATTTATTTTAGTATTTGATTACTAGATAGACCTAAGTTCTCATTTTTTGGATGTTGAAGACCACATAAGTGCATTTTAGAAAATCTATGATGGAAAGAGAATATCAGCATTTACTTTGAGGTTGGAATACATGCAGCTGCATTATCTCCACACGCCTGCCTTATGGGGAACCTTCTTAATTTTGATGGGAAATGCCGTTAACCTTCCTGTAGTTGGATTTAGAGACATTTTCAGGATTCAAGGGTTATAGAGTCAAATTAGCCTTTCAAAACTGCAAAAATTAAAATCTTGGTAGTTTCTAATAATATTGCAAGGACTATGTTTATAACTAATTCTTAACGATTGTCTACTGTTTTTTAATTTTAATCACCTTGTAGACATAAAATATTATAAAAATAATTTTCTGGGAATATTTCCCATTTCCAGAAGAATAGACTTAAAAGTAAATGCTACTTTTACTTTTTACTACATACTGTACTAACTGTGCAGAATCATTTACTCTTAGTGAAAAATAACCAGGTGGCTACATATAAATACATATTTCCCATCAAACTTTCTATAACATTGTGAATCTAACATAATATTTTTGAGCAAGAAGAAAACTTGTGTGTTAAATATTTTAATCTTGATCTTTAATCAAATATTTTAATTTTAAGGCCTAAGACTTAGTAGCTGAGTATATTTCTCTACTGGGGTTTATTTCATCTCTAAGTGTCTGTAGTTTTGATAGCTTTGGATAATTTGATAGTGTAGAGATCTTGAAAGTTGCTAAAATGGCTATTTAAAGTAATAGAATCGTTCTGGATATCAAAGGTGTAACTGAACTACAGGCAACTAATTGCAAGTGCTTCTCAGTCGCTGATTTAAAAAATCAGGCTCCCAGCATGCTTTCAGGGTGCCCAGCAGAGCACCGTTACTCCCTACCCAGCTCCTCAGGTGCTGAAAGCATCCTCATTGGTGAGGATGAACCGGTGAGGATGAACCGGAAGCCTCAGCATGATGCTTAAGCATCGGCTAATCTTGATTCATCACGGGAGAGCTATTTTAACCTGATGAAAAATCTCTTTGCAGCTTCAAGCATTTTGAATGCTAACTTTCAGAAGAATTTTCATTGGTAAATAAGACTTCATAATGTAAACAGGTGTTTTTTCTTAAAGTGGACACAAGTAGCCTGAGTACAAGTCACTTGATAGGATTGGAAACATGTAGAGTTATTTTAATGACTGTACCTATTCCTCTTTGGGGATACATTATATAACTGGGTTAAGGAAAGAGAGAAACCTAAATGCCGAGGCTCAGAAAGCTGAGGATTTTTCTGGGCTATTGCTAGCAGCAGCAAATGCCTCCTGTAGAGTATTTCAAGACTGCTGCTTGCAGAGTACAGTACTTGTTTTAACGGCAATTTAGTGCCAAGGTAACAACAGAAATAAAGATTGTCTGTAAATTGATACTGATGAATAACGCTTACCTTGTCAAAAATGGAAAGTAACACAAATATAAATATGTCTTCACAAAACTCAAGTGCATTTTAGACCACTTGCAATCAAAATCTATTATGTGGTATTTTTTTCTATATTCTATCAGTTACCAATGTTTTTTTTTAAATTGATCTGCAATGAAAGCAAAAAAAGTGGATTGAATATAGGCTTTTAAATCGGAACTTGTTTCATGCTTATAAAGATGTTTGTAAGTATTTATAAACATGAAACAACTGATATTTCTGGGTGATATTTCTCTGGACATAACCTGGAAAATCATTATTGTTCAACATCCCGTGGCTGAAAAATAATGAATGCTTTTGTGTGTGTGTAAGGATCAGGTTAAAGAGAAATGTGTATTACCTTTTGAAGTCTTGGATTATTAATTTCTGGCTTGCTTTCTATTTGATGTTTAACACCTGTCACTTTGTTTATTTTTAGTAAGATGCTTTGTGTGTGGCAGTCATTTCTCACATGTGTGCTTTTGTGTTGCATGAACTTATGTCTGTATGGTTTCATGACATTTGAAAATTTGGTTATGATGCCTCTTGGTGGAAGCTCTTATGACAAAGAAAAGTGTAAGGGTATATAGATGTAATTTTGTAATATGACGAAGCCATTGAATCTGCTGCCGAGTATCAACAGGAAATGAATATTGACTCAAGGTGAAGTTGTAATCAGTGGCAACGAAGATGCCTATATCTCACTTGTGGGTTTCAGCTAAAACTTTCTGTAGAACTATAAGGACACGTAAGACAACAAAAAGAAAGAGAAAATAAAGTTGATGTGAGTTACTTTCTGGGGGTTTTGCCCCCAGGAGACACTTGGCAATGTCTGCGGATGTTTTTGATTGTCAAGCTGGGTGAGCTGTTGGGGGGCAGCTGTTGCCACTGGCATCTAGTGCCTTTATCGCCAGGGGTGCTGCTAAACGTCCTTCAATATGCAGGACAACCCCCAACCACAAATAGTTTTCTGGCCCTCAAGTGTCAATAGTACTGCTGTGGAGAAACCTTGACTTAGACTGTAAACCTGTAAATGAAAAGTCCTTTACATTGTTTATCATTCTACTTTATGGTAGCTCTGAAGTCTCTTACCCAGGTTTAGTATTGATTATTCTTTAGTGAATTCTCACAACACCTAATTGGAGGTATGTAGGGTGGGGCACAAGTAGGGTTACGGTTGTTCATATGGAAAATAATACAATAATTAATAAGTAATATTCCAAGAATAAACTCCATGGTTCTTGTATTCACAACTGTAAGCCTACTTTTGCTCCACCCTATATTTGGAGGTACATTAATAAGTATATATATCTCTTCCTCTGAAGGTTGGGGCCCCCTAACTTACTATCATGGAATTTCAGTGATTTTTATATTAAGGAAATTTTGCTACATGTCGATCCTTTTTGATCCTTTACTCTTTAGATAGTCACCTATAAATTTTCTGAACTTGAGTTTTAATATAATATGCATCTTAACACTAGTCAAAAGTGCCAGGAAAATAGCAGTTGACCAGCATCATGGGAAAAGAGAATAAGATTTTAGTAATACTATTTTATATCTGACACCTTCTTCCTTAACCATTCCCCTTCTTTTTCTCTTTACCCTAACTGCTAATAAACGTTCTATTCAGCTGAAAAGGCAACATGTTAGACCTGTAATTTTTTTGTTTTTGGAAAAAATCCAACTGCAGTTCCAAATTGAAGCCTTTCCAAGTACAAAGGCAAGTTAAATGAACTGTAAGAATTGTGATGGCCAGTGAATAGTAATTCATTCTACAAGACATATTAGAGCTGTGTAGTCTTCTACAGTTTTCCCAGTTTACCTGGGACTATCTCTGGTACTCATCTCATTTCTGTGAGGTAGACAGGTGGGTGTTACATGCATTTTAGAAACAAGGAGAAAGGGAAACAGATATTGCAGCTTTCCCAAGGACGTCCAGCTAGTGAGTGGTAGAACCAGACTGAGGGTTTTGTCTAATGAGATAATCCAGGTGGGCTGCTTGGCACCTAGTAAGCCCTCAGAAGTTTATTATGCTGTTAACTCTGATAAGGAAAGAAAGAATTCTTCACGATCTGGCCGAAACACTCCTGCACTCCAAAAGTTCTAGATTTTATCAGTGTGGCCTGGAATGACCCCTCTCATTTGCAACCGCCTTAGGAGTTAGTTTTCAGAAGATCCCACACGGTTATATTTGCCTTAATAAGAATAGTTGGTGTTAGCACCAGAGGGTATTAAAATGCAGCCGACATACCCTTACCCACATCTCATAGCAATCCCTTCCTTGCTTAGCAGATGAGGGACTTCAGAGAACGGAAATGATGTTAGGTTGGGGTGAACATGTGTGTGACAGTCAGGCCCGGAGCCCTCACGTCCTGTCTCATTCCGGGGCCTGGCTCAGCCTGCATGGAAAGTGCTCAGGCTTTACGTAGGGAACGTTGTGCACCCTCGGGCACAGGAGGAACTCACATCCCTGCCCTATGCAGGGACTTGCCTGCTCCTCGTGGTGCTTGGCTCACCTTGTTCATGTTGGGCGCTGTCTGCGTGCCAGGCGCTGTGCCATGGGCTCTCAGGAGGACCACGCAGCCAATGCCCATGCTCAGCATGTTTTCGGAAAAGACACAAGTTAGGTTTTTCGGTGCAGGAGGATGAGGGCTCAGAGAGCGCCAGTGTACAAGTCTGGGCCCGTCGAGACCATCCAGGCCCCCACCCCCAAAGATTATTATATTTTAATTTCCATTTTTGCTCTGGAATTTTTGTAACCACATGTTTTAAGTACCTGGATTCCCTCATGCCTTGATCTTGAAAATTTTTCCTTCCTTCTTTGTAGTGAGTCTGTTACAGTATTAGCTGAAATAGCCTTATTCTTTACACTTATGAATCAAGCAAATGTATATTCTCAAATTCACATAGATCGGTTTTATATAGTCATACCTACTTAAGTAATATTATATTAATAGGGCAGTATATAATTTCATATAGAATTTCATGTACTTCCTATATGTGAGTGTTAAATACCATGAGAAAGGCAGAGCTAAGCACTAGAGGAGTTGGGAAAAGGGACGGACAGACCACTTTTGGCATGGAAGAGCTCAGAAGACTTGAGCACGGGGGTAGAATATTATCTAGATCATGAATACTTTTCTGAGCACCTATCATGGGCTGGGCACTCCATGTAGCACAGGTGATATAGCAATAAACAAACCAGACACAACTCCTGCTTTGTAATTTTATAGGACAAGGCCGGTGATACATTGCCATTTGGCAATATATGCTATGGAGAAAGGATAAGGAGAAAGGTGACCCAGGGAGAGGGACATGTGCTGTTTTTCTGTAGGGTGGTCAGGGAAGGAAACCTGGAGTAACATTTAAGCGGGTGACTGGGGGTGAGAGATAAGCCATGAGGATATTTGGGTGAAGAGCTCGTATTTGAGCATGAACCAGGAAGCCAGTTAGCGGTAGTCCAGTGAGTGAAGGAGAGCCTTTCAGGAGATGAGTGCGGAGAAGTAGGCAGGGGCCAGGTCATGGTTGGACCCTGAAAGTCTTGATAGGACCTGCCTGTGACTCGAGTGAGCTGGGAAGGAACTGGTGGGTGTGGAGTAGATGCATGCCATGATCTGAGGGCAGTTTTGAAGACTCCTCTGTCTGCTGTGTTGAAATACACTGTTGGCAGGAAGAGGTGGAAGCTGGGAGCCTGATTATTGTAATAACAGAGGCAGGAGATATTGCAGCCTGGATCAGGGTGGCAATGGTGGAGGCGGTGAGGAGTGGTTGTATCCCAGATATATTTGTAAGGTGGAGTGGCAGGATTTACTGATGGGATCAGTTATCATGTATGAAAGAAAAAAGGAGTCTGGGATGACGCTGAGAGTTGGCCTACAGTCTGGAACGGTGGAGCTGACTTTTATTGGGATGAGGAAGATGGGAGATGCGCAGATTGTAGAATGAGCAGCCATGTTTTTGGTCTGTGATAAGTTACTTTTGGAATTGCGTGTTAGACTTCCAAGTGGATGCTGCATACACCCATGTGGAGTTAGTGCAGCAGGATTCCTGAGGACAGAGGGGCATTTAAAAAGGCATATATAACCTGGCCAGTGTGTCTCAGTGGACTGAACATCATCCCATGGACTGAGAGGTCCCAGTTCGATTCCTGGTCAGGGCACATGCCTGGGTTGTGGGCTCGGTCCCCAGTAGGGGGCGTGCAGGAGGCAGCTGAACAATGTTTCCCTCTGACATTGATATTTCTGTCTGTCTAAAAAATCAAAAACATATTTTAAAAAACCATATATAATGGGGAAGGGCTTTTAAGTGGAGGGAACAGTTGAGGAAAGACCTTCACTGGATCTAGAGGCTGAGTGATAACTTAAGAAGCGTTTTAAAAAGTCTAGTTAAGAGTTACTGTGCTCTGATCTAGGGTGTTGGCAATAGAAATGGAAAGAAAAGGACACTGAGTAAGAGGACTTGATAACTAACTGAAAGTAGGAAGAGGCAAAGGTAAAAAATGGTTCTTTGGTTTCAGATTTGGATGATTGGAGGGCAGGTAACACCATTAACAGTATAGGAGGAAAAGCAGGTTCGGGGACAGAACTGAGTTTGGCTTCACCCAGAGTGCCCATGTGTTTAGTGAGTTACTGTTTACAGAATCCTTTCTGATGTTGTTTCAGTTGGTCATTTTTACAATTTAGACGGTTAGGGGATGTCCATGCAGAGATGTTTATCTAATGAGCAATTAGAATGGAGTCTAAGGAAAGGGTCCTAGTCTGTGGATTGGGAAGTCATTTGCATAGAGGTTATAATTGAATTCCCGAGCTGGCTAAGGGCAAGCATGTAATGAAGGAAAGGTGGTGACAGCGAAGTCGAGGGGGAGGCGAAGTGCAGGGGCCCAAGGAGGAGGTGTAGCAATACTTAAATAAAGGTGGAGTCGCTGACAGTGAAATGCAATCAGAAGTGCCTTATGAAAGATTTGTGGGAAAGGGCACCCCACCTTCAAAAGCTCTGTCCCTCTTTCTTCACGAAATCCTACCCACTCTTCACTACTCAGATCTGACGCCTCTCTTTTTCCTTCAGTGTCCCCTTCTCCAGGGCAGTTTACTCCATCCCTTGCCTCCTGTCCAGCACCCCACTCTCTTCATTGGTTCCCATCTAGATTGAGCTCTGAGAAAGCTAACCCTCAGTGCATCCTCATGGCAGGGGTCACCCATGGAAGACATGGAAGCCGACTCAATAAAGCAGAGAATACAGGTTATATGATAACTGGATATTAGAAGCTACCCCTGGTGCTTTGAGAACAAGTCCAGGGCAATGGCGGGCGGATCTTACAGAATCTCTGAGAAAAAGCAGCACATGCATTCATGGTATTGAACTTGAGGAGAAAATATCAGGTAGTCATTCAATTATTTAATAAGTGCCCAGAAAAGGCAGCCAAACCTTAAAAGATTATCTTGGGGAGAGAGAGAAAAATAAAGACAAATGATTCCAGTGACTAATAATAATTATTTTTTTCTGAAATAATTCTTTAATGCATAGACCACTCTAAATAATGAACTTTGGATTATTATTTTTTTTTCCCCCCAGACCCGTGCAGGTTTCATTTAGCCATTTTGTGAAAGAATTCACACTTGGGTTGCACGCGAGGCTCTGGTTTCTGCGTTTTGGAAAAACACCATTTATCTCTGTAGTGCTATTTCTGTGGTATTATCGCTGCGGCGTCTCGGTGCTACGGCCGAAATTTAGATGGAATTTCCAAGTATAAGCCCAACCTTTCAGTTCTAACCCGAAGTCCGGTCATGTGAACCTTGGTTACCATGGGTATTGTTGTTATAGGAGCAAGTCCATGAGCGATGTCAGCGCGGAGGACGTGCAGCACTTGCGTCAGCTGCGTTACGAGGAGATGCAGAAAATGAAATCGCAGTTGAAAGAGCAAGATCAGAAATGGCAGGACGTGAGTATCCTTTGTACTGGGAGATGGGGAGACAGGGACGGTGTGTTTGTTGGAGTCTTCTCTGCTTCCCTTCAAAGAAAGTCAGTCTACTCACGAGATGATTTTCCTTGCTATTAAAGAATTCAGGTTTGTAGAAAATCTGATCAACTTCCTTGAAAAAGGTTTTTAAACCTGTGGGGTCTGTTATGGTTGTCTATTTTAAAGGCCATTGTGCAAAAACACAGTAGGATGTTTCTCTTCTAATATTCTGAGTTCTCAAGATATGAGAAGCTGCTGCTTTGCAGTGTTGCTCACTCGCTGACTTGCTTTGGAAGTTGAAGTTGGGGTTCCTGATGCTCATGAAAGGAAGGGACTTTGCCCCGCGTCTGGGGAAGGGGAGGAGCAGGGGCTTGGCACAGGGTCTTGGCATCAGCATGGAGAGGTGACCAGTTCTTGGAGTTAATAGAGGAGATTTAAGAAGAAATATGAACTATATATAACTCAGGGCAGTAGTTTGGGTGAAAAGTAATCATGTAATAGGAATCCAAATCAGCTGTTTTCTGGGTGTCTGTAGGAATACAGATGTAGCCTCTAGTTCTGTCCTTGCAGAAAAAAAGCCTGACCTATTTTGAAAGGGATAATTGTTATAAACCAAAGCAGTGTAAGGAAATACAACAGGTAAACTATTCAGAGCAAACCCAAAGAAGTGTGAGGACGTCTCTGTGGTAATAGAGTTGAGTGGTAGCATGAACGAAAGGGCCAGAGAGAGTAAATCTTAATTTTCAAAGGAACGGAAGCCTCAGTAATGAAGGAGAGACCCCTGCTGTGGCCACATCTCAAGATTCCAGGGCCTCTTGCAGTTGGGAACTCAAAGGAATTGTCAGGAAACAGTAATTCAGTGTCACTTTGCCAAAATACACAGTAACTGTTTGGGTGTGCAAATAAGTATCGAGGAGTTACTCATTAGGTTAGGTCAGATAAAGATACATACTTGTTATCCTATAGGACGAAACGCACACTGCTTTTGTTCTTCCTGCAAATGGTTTGTATTGGTTTCAGGCTATTGGTTAAGGCAGGAGTGGCTTGGTCTGCTTCCAAAAGGCATACACCAAACTTAACTTTGCACGTGCAGGCAGTGAGATTCCCTTTTGTCTGAGAACTCGGAGAGGCTTCTACTTGGGCTAGAACGACACTAGCGGTTCTTAGTATGGAATCTCTCTGGGAGACAGAGGAAAGCTTGTACATTCAAAAATGCCTTAAACCCCTGGGTGTTAGAACCAGCTTGGACTGCTAGGGCTAATTTAAAGCTGAATTAGGTTGATTGTCCTGGGGTTTCCCAGCTAGGTGAGACTTACCTTCCTAGGAATATGGGAAACAGGTGTCCCCTTGTTCCTGGGTGATCTTCCTTATTGCCCTGTCCTTCTGTGAGGTTTACCTGCTTTGAAGTCAGGTACTGAGTCTGGCTTCCCCAGTAAAGCCTTTCCAGACCTCTGCCTGGGGTGCAGTTGAACACTGTCTCCTTTGGACCCCGACTCCCTCAGTAATCCCATCACGCTCATTGTTGAACTTTCATTTACATGTCACCTGTCCCTTCTAGATCCAGAGTTCCTGAGGTGGGGGTTTGGGGGGAGACTGATTTATCTGTGTGATTACAGACCCCTTGCCTCAGAGCAGGGTCTGAGTTCAGGGTCTGTTAGGCGGGACATCCAGGGTGTAGCCATGCTTAACCATTTTACAGTCGTTTCTTTTCCAGTTTTACTAGTGAAAAAATGTCATTTCGTGTAACAGCCAGATTACTGGAGTGAAATGAAAGTGAACTTGAAACAGCTCCTGCCCTTTCTGACCTGACACCTCATTACAAGCAGTTAGCATTCTTTGTGAAATGGGCAACGAGGCAGGAAAACAAAAATGGGGTCTATCTTATTAGGTCAGGTTTTTTAGGCAGACACATGAGATAAAGGCTTGGTACAGAAACGCTGGCTATAAAAAGCAAAATTAGGGCACCTTGGCATCGAGTGGGAGTGAGCAGTTTCAGCTATGTAATGGGATACTCTGGCACGCTCTCTGCTAGAAAGGGTGTGGAGAAATTCAGGTATGCCTGTGCTGATGTGATTTTTTTCTTCTGTCAGGACCTTGCAAAATGGAAAGACCGTCGAAAAAGCTACACTTCAGATTTGCAGAAGAAAAAAGAGGAGAGGGAAGAAATTGAAAAGCAGGCCCTGGAGAAATCTGACAGAAGCTCTAAGACATTTAAGGAAATGCTGCAGGACAGGTAATAGGCTGAACGGGTCTCCTGGCTGGAGAGACCCGTGTTAGAAATAGGAATGTTGTGTATGTGTAGAGGGGTTAAACTGGAACCCAGTATGCAAGGAAACTTTCAGCATTTTGCTTTGCAGTGAGAAAGCAAAGCATTGCTGTGTTACATAATGACTTAGATTAACTAAAGAAGTGAGAGCTAAATAGATATGCATTATTTCTTCATTTTACCCTGAACATTCACGCGTAGAATTGGGTGGTGTTGGCTATGTGTGGTGCAAAAAATGAACTTTGCTTTTCCTCCTTTTAAAATGAATTTAGGAATGGAATGGTCACATGAAAACCAGGTCCCACTCTTAACTGTGTAAAATATAACGAAGGTCTTTTTCATGTTTTAGTGGTACAATTACATTTATATTTTCAAGGAAGGTTATGTAAAAATAATTGTGAGGGTTTATTTTTTGCTTTGCAACATAACAGGATAAAGCTCAAATGTAAACTTCCCTGTAGAGCAGTTACTGTGTGGGACCCTGGGATGTGTACAGGCCAGGGAGATGGCAAATATGCCTTAAGGATAATGTCAGAAAGGAAATGGGCTGTCAGGTGAAATGAAACAAAGCTCCTTTGTGCCCTGGAAGCCAATGGTAAACACAGTTTCACTCACTTACATGCCACACAGTCAGCTTGAGAGGGACTCCTTACTAAATGCTAGAGATGAGGCTGTTTCATCGTTTTCTCCATAAGTATGAATGGCGACTTTTAATCTGTAATAACTGTCCATGTAAATTCTACGATCATGTATGAAACCATAGAATAACTTGATCTTAACGGAAGTCTATATCTTTTGTAGTCTTTTATTTTAACTAAATTATTATAAATCATATACAGGAAATGCAATGCTGACAAGGAATCTACATTTTGGGAGGGTTCAAATTGGTGGTCAGACAGTGATATGTATAGTGTGTCAATTTTGGAAGAGTCACAAACTTGTACATACATTTGGTGAATAATTTCTTATTAAAATTTTATTTATTTCCTTATTAAATTATTTTTACAACTAAAAAAAAAAAAAGTCCTTGAGAAGTATTTGAGAGCCTTTCTCAAAAGAAAGTCAAGCTCTTATAATATTTCTTAATGGGGCTTAAAAAATTTACATGTATTTATCCTCATGTTCTGTTAATAGTGTATTGCTTATTGTGTGAAGTTGGTAGTCTTTTTATTCTCAGTTCATTTTGTAGGTTAATTATCAAAATAAGATCAGTCTCTTCACCTTTGTATGCCAAACGCATAACTTTGCAACTGTGGTCTGTTTCTGCTAAGGGAATCCCGAAATCAGACGTCTGCAATGACCTCAAGGAGGAGACTGTATTCTTCTGATGATGAGTTGAGTGAAGACAAGCTTCCCCTGACACCAACTATGTCAGAAGCAAGTCACCAGAGTGAGAGAGTAGAAGAGAAGGGAACGACTTATCCTGCAGAAATTCCTAAACAAGATTCTACAACTTTTGTGAAAAGAGAGGACACTCTCACAGCCGAAACGCAGCTTCCTTCCAGAAGCCTCCCGGAAGAACAACGCCCAGCCTCTCTGTCTTCTCAGCGTTCACTGACTACACAAATGGAGTCGACTCGAGTTTCAGCCTCTCTCCCCAGAAGTTACCAGAAAACTGATACAGCCAGGTTAACATCTGTGGTCACACCGAGACCTTTTGGCTCTCAGTCAAGGGGAATCTCATCGCTCCCGAGATCCTACACGGTAAGAAAGTGTGCTCAGTTCGTGTACTCTGTTCTCCAGAGCAAACTCTTGGTGTACTTGTGCAGAAGTTTGAGTTATGTGTATTTGATGTATAAGAGGTACGTCACATATATAACACAATTTTACTTTAGCCAATATAGTCAATAGACATTTACTGCTTAAAATATAGCAATGATGCAGAGTTGATTAAGCTTTACACTCAATGAAAGTAGAGCTGATACATTTTGAAGAATGAATAAGCTACATTCTAAGGCAAAGCATTTGTATTTTAGCATCAGATTTTCTCAGATATAGCTTTTGTAAAGTATTAGGTTGCACTATGAAGTTGTTAGTAGTCAGTTTTTTTTAGACTTACAAAACACCAATTTCATATGGTTTAACCTAAATATTTTCAGATTCTTATGTACACATTTTTATTTTTCCCCATTTTCTACTTCATTAGAACTTGGTATGTTTGAGTGTAGTTATTAAAATGTATCTTATGTTCAAAAATTACATGTGTATTTCAATTTATATCGGAATTTAAAAAATATAGAATATGGAATCATTTGCCCTGAACATGAAGAAGAACCACCAACCTGAAGATGGGTGTATTAATTTTAATTATGTAAAAGGAAGCAATACAGTTCTTAAAGTCAGTGTTCAAGTTCCTTTTCCTCTGCCAATGTGGAATCCTAAAAGCAAAAAGAGAATATGATAAAAAACAAAACAAAAAAAAAACAACAAAAATAACAGAAGTGAGGGAAGCTTGTCTAAGCTAGCCTGGAAACTCCTGACCATTATCTTAAGTAAAATAACTTATAGATTTGAAAATATATTAGTAAAATGTATTATAGATATAAGGTCAATATCCCTAAGATTTAAAATGGCCCTAAAAATTGGTAAGGAAAAGATAAATAGTAGAGAAATAGGTATAGAAATGAAAAGCCAGTTCAAGGGGGAGGGGATGCAAATGGTTGATAACAGGTGCATGTTCAACCTCATTAGAACAAGGAGGAGGTGTACAACTTTTCACCCATCAGTTTCAGAATGTCTGGCGTTGGCAAGGATGCAGAGAAACAGACATTCTTATACATTACTTTGGGAGTGCATTGCCATAATTTTTAAAAGATATTATATATAATTTATATTTATATAGTATATATACGAATATCCTTTGGTCCAGGAAATCTACTTTTGGAAATCGGTGCTATAAAAATAAACATTCTGATTATAAAGATATGTGGGTATTTGTTGCAGTATTTTTGGAAGTTACGGAAAACTTGGAACGTTGAATGCATATCACATGAATGAACTGTAGATATCCATGCTATCGAGTATTCAACAATTAAAACGAGTAGAGTGCTATCTGTTGACCTGGACTAAAAATGAGCAAAGCAAGTTTCTTCCTCCTCCTACACGCGTGCATATCTGGTGTGAAAGAGTGCGCTCCAAGCTTTTAGTAAGCTTTACTTTCCTGTGGGAAGTATATGCTACTTGGTTAGCTTTCAAATAGTGGTGTATATATTCTAAAACAGAAATCTAACAATACCAAGTTTAAAATGATGTTTCCTCTTTAGATGGATGACGTTTGGAAGTACAATGGACATGTAGAAGGCGTTAAGAGAAGTCAGTACAGTTCGGTCATCACCTCTGTGCAAAAACCTGACCCAAGCCAGCTCGCTTCCAGCTCCTCCAGCGAAAGAGAGACAGCGACGTCGGGAGAGGGTGGGATGCGGTTGCCCTCTCCTACACCCCCCATCTCATCTCTTTCCCAGGACCAGCCTGCCACGTCTAACACCACGTTGTCTGTAATATCTGGCCCCAATTTAAAGTCTGAGCTTGCAGAAGGGAGAAGCTCACCACAGACAGAGGTCTCAAGATCAAAGGTGAGTTTGGGAAGGCGTTTCGTCCCCCATGCTCAGAAACATAAGTATTTAAACTGGAACTCGTATTTCTAACCCATGTTTCTAGGTGTTATCGTCACTTCCATGGGCTGATAATGTGGAACATGAGACTGCATTTTATTCTGAATAGATCTTGGAGGAAGTAGGTCTCTTTCAACTCTGAGTTTATGGGTCCAGATGACCCTGTGAAATGGGTGTGTTGAGACCATTGGCCAGTCTCCTTGGGGTTTAGTGGGGCGTTGTTTCTACTGCCCACTCCAGCAGCTGCTGCCTGCACCCCGCCAGTGCACACAGTCCCGGACGCAGGTGCGGGCGTCGCCCGGGAAGCTTCAGATGCCTGTCTAATAGATGAATGGGTGATCAGGACCCCTCTTCAGGGAAATTAACTGACCGCAAGGAGAAACTGGTACACATGAGCAGGGCAGGCCTCTAGGGACATGCCATTTCTTTCCCTCTCATATTAACCTTCTAGTGACTTCCGGTACTAATTTATACTTTAGAAAGTCTAGAATTTTGTACCACTCCTTGTCTCTTATGGGAATATCGAGGGTTCGTTATAGTACGGCAGTTGTGTTCCTTAACATTTGGACCCCAAACAAAATATACCATCAGATGAAGAGTGGAGGTATTTGTAGTTTTTCCTACTTAACATCCCCAAAGATGAATGAACAGAATTTTTAGGTAATGAATGTTCTTTTAATGTTTTACATGCAGGCTAACAAGCTGTGGATCGTCTAGGTCAGGCTTTTCTCTTTTAGAGAAAACTCTTCTTGAGCATTTGATGTGTGAATCCCTTCGCATGGAGGAGCTTTGTGGTTCTTCAGCTTAGTGTAGATCTCTCTGCCTCCTTCCCGTTTGTTTTCCAAGGCACAATATGAAGTCTAGAACTCGGCCTAAGTTATAGTCATGAAGTAACTTCATGTGAAGTAATTTGAAATAGCATATTTATTTAGTATTGTTAGGTTTTTATTAGTACTGTGAAGCTTTACGACTTGAAGCTTTTTTTTCCGATTATAAAGTACTATGTCCTTGAGAAAATTTGGAAGTTCAGGAGAGTACACATAAAAATCATTGGTAATCCCATCATTTATGGGTAATCTTTGTTAACATTTAGGTATACTTTTTCCACTTTTTCCCACACATATTTATAAACATATATCTAGAAATTTTTTTTTGCAGCTTGTTAAAATCATTGGTTGTAAATTACTTTTTAAACTTCATTTTTATTTTATTATATTTTAAATTTTTTATTTTTCAGTTACAGTTTACATTTAATAATAGTTTATATTAGTTTCAGGTGTTTAACTTTATTTTTAAGGAGTTGGAAATATGTAATTAGCATGGTAAGTGTCCGTGGATGAGAACGATGGCCTAGGTTATACTTGGGGAACATAAGGCACTAGGGGATGAATAATAGAAACGGCAGCAAGGTGCCTTTTGTTTCACGGACTTGCTTACGTGCCTCCACCTTTCAAACAGCAAATCCAACCAACACCCTGGTTAATGCATTGGCGCTAGGTGCAGGTCACTCCCTCAGGGTGACAGCTGACTAGCTGCATTCACCAATTAAGAAAAAAGAGGCTAAGTGTGTGGGTGTGTGCCAGGTCATTGCAGGTCAGAGGAACCCGAATTAACATGGCATGCTGTCAGGTTTCATCCTTTATGGATTTATGCTTCTTGGTCACCAAACTTGAAATGATCTTCTACCAAGTAAATTAGGCGTCATGTAACAAGGGGAGCCATTGGAATTCTTGAACACAGGTATGTGTCATGTGGCCACGTGCCCATCGCCGAGATGCTCAACGTGTCACTTCTGCATTCTGAGGGAGGTAGCTTATGTAGCGTCTCCCTGCCCTTGTCACTGAGAAGGAGCTCATTGACTTGGGCAAAGCACTGTGAAGACACACAAAAGTCAGTCACTAACATGTTAGGGACCTACGCAACACTCCTCCAAACTCTCGGCAACACTATAATTGTAGGAGTTTGGAGAATGGATAACTAAAAAGTAGGCGTGGCTGAACTAGATGTCTTGTAGTTCAATTATTGTTCTTCAGTCTTCAGTCTCGTTCTTGACTTGCACTTTTGCTAGGAATGTCCTTTTATTTCTTCCTCCAGAATCTTCCTTGGTGTTATACTTTTCTCTCCCTGCTTCAGTGGAAACTCAGCCCCTGTTCCCATCAATGCACATGCTTTGTAAATAGGCACATTATTTGTGCATTCTGCAGAGGCTGGTACCAGAGGAACCTGTGTGGTGCCAGGTGGATTCAGTAGCTTCCAAAGCCTCCAGTGCTCTGCGGGGTGAAGCTGAGGCACTTGGGAGCACTGAGGTCCCTCGTCACTGGTCCCAAACTCTTTGTACTGCTGCTAACAGCTGTTTATTGAGTGATTGCCGTGTGCCAACCCCAGGCATCTCAGGGCATTGCTTTACTTAGTTGTCAGTGACCCTTGTATCACAGTTTTGTAGCTATGGAAATTGAGGCACAGAGTGGTCATGTTACTTGTCCAAGGCCGTACAAGGTACTGAGTGGTGGAGTCAGGATTTGAACCCAGGCAGTCTGACTCAAGCTGCCCACACCACACTGTGTTGTGGGAAAGAGAGAGGAAGTAGGCGATCTAGCCACATGAGACTGCTTGCTTTTCAACACATCAAATATTTGTTTTTAAGTGTCACCCCATTTGAAAATGTTTATCTCCCCTATCTCTGTCTTTTGAAGAAGTCCTCCTGTTCTTTCAAAGCCCAGCAGGGTTTGTGAATCAAAATATCTCCTTCCCCTAGTTGGAATGGAATTTTTCACCCTTGAAAGCTTCATCTGGTGAATTCTTCCTTGTTCCATATGTTCATTGTATCTCCTTCACTGGTATTCTTTGTACCCCCCACAGCCTTTACACACAGTTGGCACTTAAATATTTACTGACTTGATTTGCATTGAAGGCCTTGATTATAGACTGAAGTATAAACTTGATCCAGCAGGTAATTTAGGTCCTTATAGGATCTTTGATGTGGGAACTTTAAGATTAATGGGTGATTTAGGAATGTAAGCACTGTGATGTTCCATAGAACTATTTTAAGGAAACGAAGTCTTGGGGCAGAGACCGGTTAGGAGCCTATCACAGAATTGTGGTAATAAGGTGGTTTATGCCATAAAAAAGGAAAGGCATCATGAAGGGAATACATTAATGTGACTTCATTTCCTGCTTCCAGAATTTCTTCCCCATCTCCATCTCTCTAGTCCCTTCTCTCCCCTACTTCTCTTTTTGTGTTACTCCTTTGCCCACTTCCCTTGCCAATCCAGGCTCCTAAGACAATTCTGGGGGTGACCCTGAGCAAGGGGAGAGTCCCTCTTCCAACTGGCCACAGATGTGGCTTTCATGATTTCCCCCCAAATTGGTGTTACCTACAGGTTTCCTTTCATTCTGTCCAGTCAGAGCCAGCCGTTCTCAAATCCCATCCAAACCCACATGTTGGACTCTCTGCCCTAGATATTTTTAAAGCAGTACCCCGATGTAGAATGAGAAATATGGAAGGAAGCCTTTTACATATCCATTTCCTGATCCCGGAGCCTATGGTAAATGCCCCTTTTAATAATGCTTCCTACCATGCATTTTCTTTGCTCGTCACCTTCACTAGACCCGACTTTCTGTGAAAGTAGGAAACAGGCCTGTTTTGCTTACTTGTTAGCACAGTTCCTGGATCTGTGTTTGTTGAATGCTGACTGAGTTCTGTTGGCTTGAGTGCCATGTATGTGAGCATTAAACAGGATTTTCTTTAGTTGATCTGGAAACTGCTTAACCAGCATATACATAATGGATAACATTGTTTCCACGGGAAAAAGAAGGTAATTACTAGGCATCAACCACCTGCCTTGGCACCTTGTAAATGTTTCATTTATTCCTCTCAATAACCTTTCAAAGTGGGTGGTATTATCCCCATTATTACCAGTGAAATCCTTGAGATGTGAAAGTTGTGTAAATGCCCCAGGCTGGTTAAAGGATTGGGCCACAGTGGTAATTTCTCTGACCTTAATTTGTTTTTGAAATATGATATGCTCAAATTTGAGAACTGCCTTAAGGAAAAACACCAAATGTTGACTTATTTTAACTTTGCCGTGTCTTTAGAATTTTTGGGGAACCAACAGGGGCCGAAATACCTTCTGGTTCATAAAGATAAAATAACTGTTGAGGTTGTTTTGGGGAAGGTATATATTTATTGAACCTTATCAGGACTAAATTATTTCTGAAATATAGAGTTTGAAATCTACCAAGTAGGCAGTAAGGAGCTACTAGCAATTTTAAAACAGACGGTGATATAATTGTCATGTTCTGATACTAACGTTCTTGCAGCCACGAGGAAGAGGAAAAGAAGGTTGGAGGCCCAAGAGCCCACTGGGAGGTGACCTCAGTAGTGCAGAGGGGACACCAGGGCCAGACTGAGATGATAAGCTGAAGGAAGATGGCAAGATGGGTGGTTCCAGATGGATTTATGGATTGTGGACTTGATAACACTTTATTAAATGCATGTGTGTGGTGGAGAGTGGGGGTGGGGACCACTGCATGGAGTTGGGGTGGGGAGCAGGAAGGAGAAGAGGTAGGGCTCCAGAAAGAACCTGGTGTTTCTAATTTAGGCATCTGGGTGGATAGCGATGTAATTAGCCAGTGTATGAAAAGCAAGAGGTAGAAGAGCAGGTTGGGGGAGGAAGAGGATGAATTTAGTTTTGGACGTGTTGGGCTTAGTTCGACTTAGTAGTTGAAGATAAAGCAGCCAAGGAGGTTATTCAGGAAAGCGCATAGTCAGAAAGATGGGGGAGACCAATGAGGGGACAAGAACAAAATGAAAATGGAAAGAGGGGGAACATACAAATGAGAATAGGAAGTGTTGAGAGTTGGAGGAAAATGGCAAGAGAAAGTGAGACTATTTCCTGAAAGCAAGAGCAGTTGGTAGGTATGGTGGGGTGAGGACTCTGAATGGATTTGGTAGGTAGGAGAGACGCTTGGAACGGAGTGGCAGAGCTACAGTGCCTTGCGTTTTGGAATGGGGAAGTGGAGAAAGGAGGTATGGATGCCTCTGGTGAAGGCATGTAGCTGCAGCGCGGTGATGTGAAGGCCCCTGTTAGCTGTGTTCCCCTGCACGAAGTCTCAGGGATAACCTAACTGAATAACCCCGAGCTCCACAGAGATGCCTGAGGGACGGCCACGAGGGGGAGGCCACGCAGGTGGGGCTCTGGGCCCTACTCTGAAACTATAACCACCCGCTTGAATCCTTTATATTGCTTTGGAGGGACATGCCTTTCACTTGGAAATAGGGTTTTGAGAAACAAAAACTTGAAAATCAATGTTTTTGTGAGCAAGAAGGCTCTCCAGACATGCCTGAGGTCACCTGGTCATTGACAGAAATGGACCTGTGATTGTCCATGTGGTTCTCTCTTCTTCTCCTGTGTCCAGTCCCAAGGACCCACACGACAGTCTGCCGGGCGGTAGCTGCAGTGAGGCTGTCCTCTGTTAACTCTTTCGGGGAGGTGGTTATCCGCCCTTTTGTTTAATATGTTCAAGGAGAGATTTGTTTCCAAGGTAGGAGCAGCCTTTGGTGTGATAATGCTTCTGGTCGAATATAATTGAGAGACTCTTCCGTCTATGGTTTAAACATGTTCTCTTTTATCCTATTATTTGCTAGAAAAGGATAACACATTCGCTTGCTGCCTCCCACAAAGTATTCTCTATGTAGTTTGAGACTATTTATTAAATCTCCATCCCGTCGTTTATTCTTCAAATTAAAAACCTCAATTAGCGTCTTGAATATCTAACCTATCATTTGTCTCTCTGCCCTTATATAGCAATAGATTCTGCACTTTAATTGGGTTTAAGTTGGAATTTTGGCGGGGGGGGGGGGGCGGTGATGGTGGCGTAAGATGACCATTTATTTTCATTGAGTCATCTGTAAGTTTATGGTGGTTTTAGTTAAGGAGTAGAACTAACCAATAATTTTTTCTATTCATAGCAGAGTTTTATTCTGGAGATTGGTGTTTGATGAGTATTCTCACTAACTACCTTTGGGTTCCCATATTTAAACTGCTTTACAAGCTTTCTGATGAAATCTTTTCTGTATTAATAGCTACAATTTTTTCTTAACAAAATTCCATACCCACTGTTGAAGAATCCGTCCTTATTTCTCTCAAGGGCCATGCCTGACATCTTTATTTCTCAAAGTGCTAAGCACTGCGTCATATACAGAATAAGATGTACAATCAGTGACTCTTGAGCAAAGGAATAAGGGAATATTGTTCCAGCACTTTTGTGTCCTTATTACATAGTAAGTTCTCAAACCTTTATTCCTTCTAATTCTTAGATAATGAGAAATTTTTCTCAGAATATTGTCACTTGGATTTTAAACCTGTTTTAGAGGTGGAAAAATTTAAGCATAAGGCTTCAGGAATTGCCCAGTTGGGCCTAGGTTTCAGTTTAACTGCTAAATTAAAATGGAGAGGTTGTAGGTCTTTTTCTGGAAAATAAGGTGGCTTTAAGAATATGGAGTTTTAAACTCTTCAGTCAAAGTTCTTTATGATTATGAATCAAAGAACTAAAATGCTAGTCTGGAAAACTCATTATGTTAAACTTGTATCTGCTGCTTACCCAAAACAAAACATGTCGATGATGAGTAGTTAAACTTCTCACAGGCATCGTATACTGTAAAACATAGCACATTTGTTTTGGAGGATGGCTTGGGAAAGTCTGTGCAACTTAGAATTTGTTGTGGTGTAGCATAGTGATGGACAAGGACATAACATTCTATCTATTGGTCAAGCGGCAGTTGTTCTTGGGCTTATGGACTGATGGTGCCTCAAGGAAGTTGTGGCCTACAGCCCAGGGCGTCTCAGTGGGGGGGCCTTTTGGGGGACTGCTGCTTCCTCAGGGAGGGCCTAGTGCTGTGTCTTGTAGCTGGTACAGCCACTCTGTCTTCATGCGGCAGTGGGGAAGCAAAGATGCCTTGCCAACGTGTCCCAAGCTCTTTCGGGGGCGGTGCCTGTCCTAGATAAGCATGCTACTGGTAGCTGAAGTATGTGTCTGTGAACCCCTTGAAATTATTCAGCTAAGTTCAATGATATATATATTTAAAAAAGAAATGATTTTAATATTTTTTTGCATTTTCAAAAATACCATTTCATTGAAATATATTTGACATATAATACTGTAAATTTAAGGTGTACAACATACTAATTCGATACATTTATATGTTGTATAAATGCAGCAATAACTAGCACCTCTATCACATTACGTAATTATCCTTTCTTTTTAGTGGTTAGAATCACTAAGTTCTAGTCTCTGACAAGTGTGATGATTATAATGTAATATGTTGTCTGTATTCACTTTACTGTGCATTACATCTCTAGGGCTTATTAACTGCTCTTTGCAAGTTCATACCCTTAACAACATCTGTCCTGTCTCCCCAACGCCGTCCCCTCGTTAACCACCATTTTACTCTGTTTTTACAAGTTTGGCTTTTTTACGTCTCACATATACGTGATATCATACAGTACTTGTCTTTCTCTGCCTGACTTATCTCACTTAGCATCATATGCTCAGGTTCATCTAATTTGTTGCAAATGGCAGAATGTTCCTTTTCTCATGGCTTAAGAATATTCCATTACACACCACACACACACACCTCCTCACTCAACTTCATTCCTGGGTGAAAACAAATGGTCTATCAATTAGACCTAATTATATGGTGGGCAAAAGCCTAAGCTTTATCAATGGCCGGCTGTATTAATGTGAAGAAAAACATCTGCTGATATAAATGTCCTTTATTTTAGCAGAAAAATAATAAACCTGCTAATATTTATATAAATGAAGGTTTTACCGAACCCAAGGGAAAAAGAATGAAACTTCTAGCTGATCATGAAATAGTTCAAGTGGACCTTGCCTGCCGCTTCCCTTCTTTCGTGGATAGACTTTCCTCCATGCGGGTGCCAGGGACACCTGATCCCACCGTTTCATGTTTGTTTTCAGGATCAGTTCAGTGATATGAGAATCAGCATAAACCAGACGCCTGGGAACGGTCTTGACTTTGGCTTTACAGTAAAATGGGATATTTCCGGGATCTTCATAGCATCCATCGAAGCAGGTAATTCATAGATTTCGCTCTACTGAAATTTCTTCTCCTTTGTTATCCTATGCTGTTCAACTCCCCTGCCCCCTGAAATTAGTTTATTTGATACTGGAGAACACACATGTGGAAATGTAGCAGAAATTGAGGAGATGCATCCTTTTCCCTGAGACTGAGAGTTGGGTTACAAACTACATGTTGTTTGTTCTCCTTGCCTAACTAATTTTAGTTTTGAAGAGTCTTCCTTTTGTGACTTTTACACAATTCATGTGTTAAAATCTTAGGCTAAATATTTGAAAATGCTAATAAATAAATCCCTGATCAGGTATGTTTGTGGTAGTCTACCTGGGCTATATAATCAAGTGATGTTTTCTGAGCATCCTAATACAGCTATAGCCTGTGGAGTTCTCAGGATGTTTTGGAACTTTTACAAAGGACTGCCCCACCCCCACACAGGGCTACACCAAGTCAAGCCCTGAACTCTTAATAAAATATTACCACAAGGCCTAAAATTTTAAAAAAGCTATATTTAAGAGGATGTCTTCATTTACATATTTTAACTACATAAAATTGCATGCTAACTGGCTCTCTCTTTGAAATTTTAAGACTTTAATGAGATAACGGTAAATAGTAATTTTAAGCAGTCTTAAGTGGCCCTGTTTTCTTCTCTGTTCCAGAGTGCATTTGGATTTAGGAGCTTAACTAAAGTGCAATTTATTTCACATCTTTAATTCTAAAATAATAAAAATTTTCTTTGTTCTTAGAAGGTTAATAAAAAATTTTTAAAAAATAGATGAACTTATCATTTGTCTTTTAAATGTTAATGAAGATGATATACAAAATGCCTCTGGTGCTTTGTGTATTGTTGATACTCAAATGTTTGATAACTAAGAAATTTTGTGACTCTTTTCCATCTGAAAAATGATGAGACATGGTTAGTTGAGATTAAAAAGTCATTTTTAAAAAATTTAAATAAGCAATGACTATAGAACCTGGTTATTTTTAAATTGGTTGTTCATTTTGCTTTATCCAGGTAGCCCAGCAGAATTTTCTCAGCTACAGGTAGATGATGAAATTATTGCCGTCAACAACACCAAGTTTTCATACAAGGACACAAAAGAGTGGGAAGAAACCATGGCTAAGGCTCAAGAAACTGGAAACCTAGTCATGGATATCAGGCGGTATGGAAACTCTGGTGAGTTGGTTTTACCATTGTGTCTGGCTTTTTAAATTGGGAACTGGTCTTTGGCAGGTGGTTATAACAGCTTGCTTCAATAACATTTTTTTTTTTTCCATTTTACTTTTTTATTTTTTGCTTAAAGATATTTTTTTGGTTATGTCCACACAAATCATGAATGACACTTCCTTAACTATTCTGTCTGAAAACTTTCACTAGCAAATTTACTGAATTCTACGTTATTTATTGACTGGTTTATATGCTGGACTGACTTTGAATGCGTATATCAACTGAAGATTACTGGTTTTTAAAAACATTTATTCAAATGTATCTGTCACTTTTTTTTGAAAGCTATTGTAATTGTATCTGCATTAGGGAGTCATATAATAATGTTGAGTGTTAAGAATTACACTATGACTGGACTTTCTCTACAGCATCGTGACTGTAACCAGAGTAAGAGAGAACATGGTAGGTCGTATTCCTGTTGTTTACTCTCAGGAAACTTTCAAAATACATTCCATTATTGCATTTCGGAGTTATAGAAGTTAGATGGGGGTGGGCATTCATTCTCAAGAAACTTTCAAAATACATTCCATAATTGCGTTTCTTAGTCATAAAAGTTAGATGGGGGTGGGCATTAAGCCACCCCAGACCTACCAACCTCTGATATTGTGAAGTAATAGCCAGTCTTGGTTTACAGAAAGATTCAGCAAATTTGCTACTCTTTTCATTATTAACATGATCTAACCATGTGTTTTCGGAAGGTGGTCTCTTGGTAGAAGCCTTAAACTTTTCATTTCTTTCACACACTATCTGATTTGTCTGTCTTGTGTGTGTGCATGTTGTATATGTGCATTCAGTAACTTTGTTCTTTCCACTTCAACACCTATGTGTACTCATTTCTTGATCTTCACCTGCCAATCAGATTGGGGCAAAGACCAGCCTTCCCTGCCATTTACACGGCATAAAACCCTCAATCTCACCAGTATGGCTACCAAAATTATAGGTTCACCTGAAACAAAATGGATTGATGCAACTTCTGGAATTTACAACTCAGACAGATCTTCAAATCTATCAATAATGACTGATTTCTCAGAAAGCCTCCAGAATTCTGTAAGTATTTTGAGAAGTGGGAATACTTGTTTAGAGCAAAACAACTGTAGGAAGTGTGTGTTGGGGAGAAGAATTTATTTTGTTTGAACAATCTGATGCTACTTTAAACAACAAATAATTAAATAAAATAAGTTATAGTAATGAGAGTAAAATGTACTTTTGAAAATCATAAGCATTACTCATTAATAATTAGACTAATAACAAGTTACATAATGGTAAAATCAAAAGATCCCATACTGGTGTTTTGCAGGTGTTTCTTACCAATCTTTCATCATTATACCCATCTCTCAGATCTTTGTGAATGTGAAGTAGTAATTATGTTAAATTATACACTATGGCTTTTCTATGCTTTCTTTAGTCTTTACTGGTAAAATAAGTATAGTAATTGTGTGCAATTTAAAACCTCATGAAGCACTTTCGTCCTTGTGTAGGTGAATTTGGTGGGTAGACTTATATATGTGGTTAAGAGATACTCAGTTACATTAATTGATTAAAATAATTATGATGCAGACAGTTTTCTAAGTATTGAAGCAATACTTAAATTTAAATTTTCAAATGAATGTTTATATTCACTCCCTGGATATATATTGCTATCTAAAGATACCCTCTTTTATCTAATAAGGAGATTCTGCTACATTGTGTAAGACAGGTATAAATGTTAGTGAATCCTATATAACTATGTTGCTTACTCATAAATATAAGCCAAATGGACAACTATTATTTGACCCATCATGTTTCTTAGAAAATTAATGACTGATTGAACTTAAAGCCATCCATGCTTGTGGCTGGTCATTAATCCTTCCCCAAATTTTAAAGAATAATGAAAAAAAGTATCTATTATATGTAAAAGGCTGTAAAGAATACATTAATATCGACAATTCATTTGGCTAAAAGGTATTTTCATTAATGGGAAATGCATTATTTAAGCCCAAAGTCCAATTGGAGAGAATGTCGTTAACCGGCCTTTTTATTCTTTCTAGAATACCGAGTCCAAGGAAATCAATGGGATCCGTGATGAAAGCAATGCTTTTGAATTAAAAGGTAAACATTACCATTATAGCTTACATTCATAGCATAAGAAAAGTCATAGCACCTAAGTTCTGTCCATATAAAAATTAATATCTGTGAGTGAAAGAAAAACTGATCCACTGCAAGTTGAAACTAAAAGGTTAGCACTCAGATCCAATTGCAGCAGGTGGAAAGGCGCTCAGTTCCAGTGTTGAATGGATCAGGCACCGCAAACAAAGCTTTGGCAGCCTGTCCAGGAGCTTTGAGTGCCTGTGTGTCTAAGCCAACTAAGAAAGACTGGTTTTCCCAAGGCCACCAGCCTTCAGTGCTATGGTATGCTGCCAAAGGGAATCATAGTTAAATACAAAATGATGAATGAAGTTCCCTTTCTCCCTCTATTGTTGTGAGAGGGACAAGCTTGGAGGCAGCTAGTATTAACAGGGAAATGCCAAGGGCAATAACAGTTATTAGCAAAAGTACCCATTTGTAATAAAAAAACCAAAAAACAGACATCGTATCTAGGATAATTTTGCTTTATGAAGTTATCATTCTCTTCCTCCTTCTGTTGGTCTATAAATAATTTAACTACCACATGTGGTGTGCTATTCCTTAGGCATACAAAATAAATAGGCAGGGAAAGAGATCCAAAGAAGATGAAACTTCTTTTACCATGAAACTAGACTGCCAGGAATAGGGCTGTGTTTTCACAGCAGCCTGGTGGCTTTGAATCTGCATTTGCCAGTTATGATACATTATGTCAAAGCCAAAGTAAGTTTATAACTTTCCCTCTCTTTATTGATTATTTATCTTTGCATTTCATTTCTGATCATTAAAAGTGACTATATTTTGTTTGATATTGCATTCTTTATCAAAGGAGCTTTTAAAACATGACATTTTTTTCTTCATGATATTAAGTATAAGACATCCAGGTCCTGTCTGCTAGTCACTCAGGCAAAGCAAATCTGATAAGATCCTTAACTCATTAGTGACTATGGGACTACACAGGTCCATCATTTCAGGGTTTTCTTTAGACAACAACTAATATCAAGTAATAATTGCATTTACATTTTATGAATACATTAAAGTATAATAATCATTTACCACAATCCTGTGACAGATCTGCAGAAGTCAGAATGTTTTCTTTTTTTTCTTATCTGACAGGACTCCATTTGTTTTACTTAAAAGGAGTGTCTGTAAGATCTTGAACATGAGGGCAAAATGTTCTAGTGAGAAGGATGTTTTAAGTTTAGCATTTGTTTTGATTTTTGTCTTTCTCTCAGTATTATTTATTTCTTGTCCTCTTCCCCATTATTTTTCAGTTTTTTTTTTTTTACTCATCTGTACTGTAAAACCTCTTAGTTACACTTTTCTTTGTACTAGAAGAGATTTTTGATTGACGTAATCAAAACAATTTAATTCCCATTTCCGTAAAGCTGTGTGATCCAGCACGAAAGGTGGTACTTTGGCTTTTGTGAAACTAGACTGCTTCTCTGCTAAAATGTATTAATCAAAATATTAGCTCCTTTTACTAATTTGAATATAGTACAGACTACTAAAAATATGTGTGTCTTTGTGCATTGAAATAATACATATCTTTTGTGGCTATCAGTTTTGTCGTTTTTATTATAAAAAAATAATATTGCTATAGATTAGAAATATGTATCAAGTATCATTTTGTTTTCCAGTGGTGAGAAATGAAAATGAATGACATCTTATTGATTTTTTTTTTTTGTATTTTTCAACTAGCATCTGAACCTATTTCTTTGAAAAACTTAAAAAGGCGATCACAATTTTTTGAACAAGGTAAACCACCAAGCTAACAATTCATACATTTTCATGGAATTGTTCCCACCCTCCACTCTTTCCTGGTAGTCTGTGGTGCTGGGCACTGAGCCTGTGCAGTTTGGCTGTCTTCATGACCAACGACATAACCCATTTCCATTCTTTCCCTAGGGTCATCAGGCTTTTCTTACAGCTCATGGGTCTACCTCTGTGGTAATGGGTCTTTGTGTGTTCTCATACCTCTGAAGTTTCTTGTTTCTTTTTACTTTTTTAATTAAAAAATTGAGGTGCTATTAAACACACACTTCTTTCCACTGGGTGACAGTAAGAAATGAGGCCTTTCATTTAAGCCTTACTGCTTCCTACAAATTGCATAATCTTAGATTGCACCGACCTATCACTGGCTAACTTCCTAAAGACCTCTACTTTTTGGTTCTGGAAAATGTTCCCAATAAAAAAGCAGAGCTGTCTATTGCTATTGGGATGGCGGCTTTGGAGTGTTAATAGGACCGCTCTGTTGATTTTGAAGTAAATGCAATGAAAATACATGTTGGTGACATTTGTGAACCAGTGAGTGCTGAGGTTCTCCGCGCTGGGGTAGTGGGCAGCGCGCCCTCACGCTGTGCCATGCATGTGGTGTTTCCTTCCCTCGCGTTTGCCTGGCGCTCTGTCTCACGAATGTGGTTCGAGCTCTGTGTTTCACTGTCAAGAACTTAAAAGTAATACCCAAACATTTGAGATGCAATGGCACAGTCAGGGGGGAGTGTGCTGTTGCTGTCTAAAATGTTTCTTACTTTTAAGCTTCTCAAACATGTACAGACTTGCCTTATGACATGATGTTTACTGGACTTGTGTATTTTGTGCTGATCTCCTAGCAGTCTTCCTCTGGTGAATTAGGGTCTCTCGACCATAAATAGAAATAGTTTGGGAGCTGTGCATGTGTAAGATCTATTTGTGTCAGTATCCTTAGTGTTTTTAATTTTTTTTTAAAACCTCCATTTTTTCCATGGTAATTTAATTGATACAGTATGATGCTCTTAGCTCAGATTGGCTAAAACCAAGCAATTCCTTTTTTCTTGAGTTTAAGTTATACTCACTTTTCTCCAACAGGCTATTTTAGGGAAGAATATTTTCCTAAGTCTCAGAGCAGTTTTCTTAAACATATAATTGTGTAAGTGAATAATTTATTTGAAAGCTGAGGTGTTCAGGAAAATTTTAAAATACTGTGTGAGAGTGTATTTTATGAAATCTGCTTACTTGTTTGTATTCCTTGTACTACAGACACACACTTATATAGACACCCTAAGACTAAAAAGAATAACACCATGAAAAAGAAAAAGAATAACACTATGCCATACAGATGAAGTTTGAATATTTATGTTTCAGATAATAGGAGGAAAAGGAAAGGTTTCTTGAATGTTAAATGTGGTGGCTTATTTAAGAAAAGTAGCTCATTAGCAAGAAGACCTGAAAAATGTAAGTTAGAGTTCTCACATTGTAATTGAATAGTGACAAGTAAAACACAAGATTTGTAACATTTGAAATTTTTTAAAAGTAGGACAAACTATGAGATAATACCCAATCTATTAATACAAGAACCCTCTAAATTATTCAGAAATATACCACTGATCTAACGCTAGTACCCAGAACTTGGGTGTACCCCTGGCATTCTCAGTTGACCCTTTTTTTTTTTTCAAACTGACTTTGAATTTGGAAGATCAATAACAAGCAGATGGAATTTAAGAGGAAAAAAAAGGACTTATTCCTGTTGTTTAAAAAAATGATGTCACTTGGTATACTGGCATAGAAGCAGCTCGTGATACAACTTTCTGAAAGGAATTATTTCATAGACATGTAAAGACTTACACTGTTTTTTCCTTCCTCACCGGCATGCTGCCCTACAGGAAGCTCTGACTCTGTGGTTCCTGATGTAAGTAGCATTCCCTTGTTTTTTTGGAATAAGGAAGCTGATCCAGTCTTTTCAAGTTGAAAAGACCTATTTTGAACTACAAAGCCAGCTGTCCTTTGGAACAGCTCAGGCCAAGGGTGGTGTGAATAATTTATGCATGCGCATGGGCTTCCATAGGTGACTTAATGAAGTGATGTATTCTCTGTTTGAACCTCTTTTCCCGGGGTAGCTCCCAGTTCCAACGATCAGTGCCCCCAGTCGCTGGGCCTGGGATCAAGAGGAGGAGCGGAAGCGGCAGGAGCGGTGGCAGAAGGAGCAGGACCGCCTGCTGCAGGTAGCCAGACTCTCGGAGCCTCAGGAAGTGGGCCCGTTTTAAGCACTTTCCCTGGTCAGTGTCAACCAGTGCAGAGAAGCACAATAAAAAAGAAACTTAAAAGCCAGTAACCTCATCATTAACAAATACTTTGATAGGTAGTGCAATTGTATTAAAATACAAAAATGATTATTTTTTTTATGTTAAAAATAATTTTCTATTAGAATGCAAAGTCAGTTACTTTTCCATTTGGAAGCTCTCCAGAATCCTCCTTTTAAAATCACGTATTAACCTTTGTGTATATTTTTAGAGCATAGGAGGCACTCTAGTTTGGATTTTTCTTTTTTCTTTTTCTGTGTACTATTTTTTAATTCGATGTATTGTGGTGACACTGCTTAATGACATTTTATAAGTTTCACGGATAAATTCTATAATACATCATCTGGATATGGCACTGTGTGCTCACCACCCATGGTCTGGTCTCCTTCCATCACCATATATTTGACCCCCTTTCTCCTCTTCATCCTCCCTGACCCTGTTCCCCTCTGGTAAGCACCATTCTGTTGTCTGTGTCTATGAGTTGGTTTGTTTCTTTTGTTTGTTTGTTTCTGTTTATATCCCACATGAGTGAAACCACAGGGTTCTTGTCCTTTTCCTTCTGACTTATTTCACTTAGCACAGTACTCTCAAGATCCATCCATATAGTTGCAAATGGCAGTATTTCACCTTTTCTTCTGGCTGAGTAGTATTCCATTGTGTGTAAACACCATATCTTCCTTATCCAGTCATCCATCAAAGGACACTTAGGCTGTTTCCATGCCTTGGCCATTGTGTATAAAGCTGCAATGAACATACGATTTTCGTATGAGTGAGAGGCTTTGTGAGGACTTACTACCCTATAAACTCTGTGCTCAGTCTATTGCAGAGAAATGCAGTCCCCCTTACAGTTAGCTTGGGGGACTTTAATGAATTACAACCATGGCAAAGGGTGCATTCGGGTTCAATTCTGAGTGTCTTACCCTTCCCCAATGCCTGCATTTTAATTAAGTATAAGCTCTTTTCTACTTTGGAGACCAGAATCTGATTGATTGGTTAAAATAGATATTTCTGTCTTTAAAGATTGAGGTGAAAGGTGGGGCTAGCAAAAATGCTAATGAAAAAGATTAACATCAACCTACTAATTAGCTAATCAATTAATATGCTATCATTTCTTATAGGAAAAATATCAACGTGAGCAGGAGAAACTAAGGGAAGAGTGGCAAAGGGCTAAGCAGGAGGCTGAGAGAGAGAATTACAAGTTCTTGAATGAGGTAGCGTTGGAACATGTTCTTGCTTCTCTATCTTGTTGGTGAAATCAGCTGAAAAATGGAAGATTATACATTTCACTGGGCTTTTGCCACACACTCGCCTACGTAGCTCTTTGAAAAATATAGTGAGCTCTGGTTTGTCAGAATTTTGCTCTGATGTTTCAACATTTCTCCTAGTTTCTCTACTGAATAGTTCAATAATTCTATTAACAGACCCTGAGTGCATCTTCCTCTTCTAAGTTATATCTCCATCACCCACGTGTGGCTTCGTTAGTGATAAAATTTAACATCATTTCAAATAGAATCCTGGGCCAACTACAATGAGTATTATCTGAAACTGAATATAGACATACCTTTATTAAATTATAGAAATGCATAACCTTTTCCCCCCTGGTCATGCAGGAGCTAATGGTCCTGAACTCAAACAGCATCGCTCCGACCACGCGGGAGCCCACTGTTGCCCCCTTGGAAGCCACCTGGGACGAAGGGTCCAAGTCTTCCGACAGGGAAGGAACCCGAGCAGGAGAAGAGGAGAGGAGACAATGGCAAGAGGAAGGCGTGAATGAGGACCAAAGGAAGAAGCTGCAGGAACAACTCACTCTTGAGAAAGAGAGAGAACTGAAGGAGCAACAGTATCAGGAGGAGCAGGAGGAGAAGTGGCGCCAGGCAGTGGCAGAGAAGCAGAAGCGCCAGGCGGAGGCAGAGAAGCGCCAGGCGGAGGAACAGAAGCGCCAGGCGGAGGAACAGAAGCGCCAGGCGGAGGAACAGAAGCGCCAGGCGGAGGCAGAGAAGCGCCAGGCGGAGGAACAGAAGCGCCAGGCAGAGGAACAGAAGCGCCAGGCGGAGGAACAGAAGCGCCAGGCAGAGGAACAGAAGCGCCAGGCGGAGGCAGAGAAGCGCCAGGCAGAGGAACAGAAGCGCCAGGCAGAGGAACAGATGCGCCAGGCAGAGGAACAGATGCGCCAGGCAGAGAGAGAGAGAGAAACATCAGTCAAAATATACCAGTATAGAAGGTCTGTTCCCATGCAAAGGGCACACATGGTTTTTCAATGGGTTTGGCTTATCTGTGTCCATTACCCACTGCAGAGGCACCTGATTGCTTTTCCTGCTCCCCACCATCCATTCTCTGCACAAGTGAACACAAGCAGCCGGGGTGAGCCCTTCACACTGTAGATACGCACCTGTCACCTTACTTTCCTGCTCAGTATCTCCAAATGGCTCCCCTCACATTAGAGCACCATCGGAAGTCCTCCCCAGGGCCGTAGACGCCTTGTATGAACTGTGTCGGCCCTTTGATCTATCTAGCACGGTCCTCCTTTTCCTTTCTTGAACATGCACAACACATTCTGCCCCTAGGCTTTTGCATTCTCTAGTTCCTGGACCCGGAGGAGTGTTCCCTCCCACGTTTGTTGTCTTACTCATTTTGTTTAAGTCTCTGAGCCAATGTTACCTTCTCAGACTTCCCAGAATGCCTCATCTAAAAGACATATCTCTCCCTACCCCTTCTCTCCATGTGCCTTCCCTGTTATATATTATTTGCTTGGCGGTTGGCCTGCATGCTCCTCTGAAATCTAAGTGTAAGGAGGCCAATGAGCTTGTTTTATGCTGGAACATAGCAGGCACACGGCATGTACTTGTGAGATGAACTGCAAATGCCTGTTGGTAGCAGTGGGTCTGTTTTCTGCAGTGATTGAGTAAAATACTTCTGTGTGTTCAATTTGCAACCAAGAGACCATTCTTATAAAGATGCTAGGATAACATTATTTTATTACCTTTTTCTTAAACCCAGGGAAGGCATCAAAGTCTTTCATTTTGATCATAAACCTTTTCCATCTTTCAGGCCTGTTGATTCCTATGATATACCAAAGGGAGAGGAAGACTCTTCAGGTTTGCTTCCTAGTGACAGGTGTGTAGAACGTTTCGTTGTAATTTGGTTGGAGTAATTGGCTTCCAAAGAATTTCTGAGGGCTTGTCCTAGATGTTTCGTAGAACTACTACAGCTCATGATCTTTCGTGGGATGCCAAGAGATCTCGCTGGTTGATATTTAAAACTACCCCTCAACTCAGTAACTTAATTTATGATTTTGTGGTTCAGCCTTTTGGGCTGAACTCAATTGACAGTTCTTTTTTTTTGACTGGGCTCATCATGTGTCTACTACCAGTTTACTAGGTAAACTTTTGGGAGTTGACTGGCTCTCACCTGGGCCAATGAGACCAACTGGGCTGTGTGTCTGTCAGCACGCAGCCAATCAGTGCAGTCTTCCCTACATGGTGGCTGGGGGAGAAAAGAGAGAGAACGAAAGATAGAAAGCATCCCAGGCATCTTACAGTCTCAGTTCTGACCTGGCACACCATTGCTTCTATCATTATTATTAGTTTTTAAATTTATCTTTATTGATGAAAGTATTACACATGTCCCTCCTTTTCCCCCCCACTGACACCCTACTCCCTGCTCCTGCCCTCACTGCCTTCACCACACTGTTGTCTGTGTCCATTGGTTATGCATATACGCACATCAGTTCTTTGGTTTATCTCCTTTTATCTCCCACATTCTATTATTTAAAGCAAAATCATGGGGCCAGCCCAAGTTCACGGAGAGGGGAAAACTGTGCCTCTTGACGGGAGGCACCATAATGCAGGGGGCTGGGTACAGGAGGATAACTGTGTTCATTTTTTGCAATCTACCTTAACATTCATTTGAAAGAGGTTATAAGCCACGGCATAAGCTCACCCAAAATGAAGTTACATGTGGACATCTGAAGTGAGAATTGTGGCCCCTCTCTTTGTTTGATTAGAACTACCTGTCACTTTTGGGGAATGCAGATTGGAGTTCAGATATCAGAAGTTGTATATACATCTTCACATTCCCTAAAACATCACATTGAATGTTTTTAAGTAATTTTAAAAGTACCTTGCACTTTTGAAATCACTAAGGACTTCTACACAGAATAAAAATATCCACTGTATGACCAGTAACTTGTGTTTTCAGAGCTGAAATTTCTTCTTTAGGAAGTTTGCCTTCTAGATAAGGAACGATTCATCTGTATTGGCAATCAGGTGACTGACTAGGGCTCAGAATAGATAGGGAACAGAAAAGGGACTATACAGGTAATGAGGGGCTGATATTAAGCTGGGAAAAAGTTCTAGTGATTAGTGACCTGATTTATAATGAGTGCTTCGGGTACCTATAGATTATTAAGATGCATCTCTCTCTTCTTTTAAGCTATGGGTTTATTTGTATATTTAAATAAGCTTTAATTTTTATAGCTCATTGCCTTGAGAAAATAGATTGCAGAGAAAGGACACTTAAGGAATCTTGGGAAATAGGAAATACTTCTAGGCATTTGTGGTATAGCATGCCCTAGAGGAATTAAGGAGTGTGGCTAAACATCTCGTCATAAAAGTATTTTCTTCTATTCACGAATGCTGCTAACAGTTGTGTTACCTTATTATTATATAGTATACATGATTAAATGTTGTATACATATCCATGTATATATGTAATACATGTATACATATATATGGTAATGTATATCATTATTCATTTTTATTACTATTATTTGAAGTTATTGTGCCTAGTAGGATGAGAATGCGATCAGCATGTGTTGCCATACAGACTTAGATTTTTCATTACAAAGTCAGGGATTTTCAGAAGTTGCCTATGCCAGCCTACTCCAGTACCGCTTTGGGACACTGGGTCAGCATTTGGTAAGATGCTGCTTCAGAGTAGTCCCCTAATGCCCCCAAAGTTGACTTCTTGACTCTCATGCAGCATGAAGCAAGTAAGATAGTTGCATGTTAGGGGACCTGATGACAAATGCTTTGTACATCCCGGTAAGATTGAGGTCAGGAAGAGAGGCAAAGTATATAATTGGGTCAAATTATAAGCTCAGTCATCATACAAGATGGAGAAGATTTTCACATGATTATATATTTTTAGGATCAAGCTCTTCTCTCTTCAAGAGGTGTCACTGTTTTCTGCTAGTTTGTGTAACATGAAAAATTCCTTGGTATTAAAATAAATGTAGCTCTCAACAGACATAGGAAATCAATCAGCTTCTTTAAAAAGTAATATTTTTGGTGTTCTTCATAAATATGAAAAGGATGTTCTTAATGAGGCATGTGTTATATACTGTGTTCTGTGTCCTAGGAATAAATCCAGATCCACTACTGAGCTCGATGATTACTCCACAAATAAAAATGGTAAATGTGAATTTTTTTCAAAATTGCTCATTTATGCTATCACACACTATGATCAGTATTTTTAAGGTCAAGATATTCCAGGTTCATTAAGATTAGATAATTCAAATACCAAATATATTTAGCATTTGTGTTTAAAAACAAAACTATCTGCTGCTTATTTTGGCTTTACTTGATAATGGAGGGAGTATGGGAGATTAAAATGAATTATGTGGAAATTTTGCAAAGTGCTACCGATAGTTTTGTACACTGGATTTTATCTTGCAGCCAAGGAAATGGGACAGAAACGTTTTCTGCAGCATACTAGGTGACTTCAAAATTGTATATAAAATTGAAATTGTGCATTTAAATAACAAGATGTCAAAAAAATCCAAAATATTAATGATTTCACTAACGTGGGAAAAACAGTTTGGAACCTGATATTGTTAGTTTGAAGTGCATTTCTAGTTCGGAACCTGATATTGTTGTTTGAAGTGCATTTCTCTATATAACTGATGTTATATATAACTGAGGGGGGAAAAAAAAAACAACTAAGCAAAAAGCATCATTTTAAGCAAGGTTTATGTACCAGGCTTGGCGTAAGAAGGGTTTTAGTAGTTATGTAGGTGAATGAAGGTCCGGGTGAGGATTGAGGTGAACTTGGTGAACACGCCCATCTTAGTGGACAGCTCCTTCCCAGCTCCAGCCCGTTGCTGCCACATGGGAGAATGCAAGCCTCTGCTTACCGTTTCTGTTATAAGAGAAATAAAACAAACAAACAAACAAACAATCTGGATTTTCACGTTACCTTTTAAGTACTGACAAGGAATTAAAAAAATTTAAACCCTCTGTGAGCCAAACCGCATCTGCAGGTCCAAACAGTCTGGTGGTAGCTAGTTTGTTACTTCTTGTTAAAGCTTGTAGAATTTTCAGTTTTTATTAGGTTCTATGATCGCCCCTTTCTTGTTCATTCTCTGGTCCTAGTTTGTCTTTCCAGCCTATTTTGCTGTTTTTCCCATTTGTAACTCTTAAGTATAACCAAATTGTTCTCTCTCTCAGTTCCCAACTTATCAGGTGCTTTCCGATCAGGTTCTTCTAGTCTCACCAGTTTGGATTTCTGGTTTCTTCTCCCCTGAATTTACCACTAACCCCCATGAAGATGAAGGTTTAAGTACTTCAATCTACCATGAGACATTTTGTTGTTGCTGTTGTTAATCTTCACCCGAGGATATTTTTCCATTGATTTTTAGAGAGAGTGGAAGGGAGGGAGAGAGGAGGAGGAGGAGAGAGAGAAACATCAATGTGAGAAAGACACATTGATCTGTTGCCTCCCACATGACCCAGACCGGGCCAGGGATCGGACCTGCAACCCAGGCACGTGCACCTGACCAGGAATCAAACCCCCCACGACGCTTTGGTGCACGGGCTGGCTAACGCTGAGCCACACTGGCCAGCTGCCGTGAAACATTTTTAACCTGCATTGATAATGTTCTCTTCTGAACTTAAACATGTGATCTGTTAGTAATGGCAGTGTGATTCTCTGACTCTGAAATAGTCCTGTTGAGATTCGTGACTGGTGTTATTAATCTGGTTATTCTTGCATGTACGTCTTTTCCCCTTTGTTAACTGAATATCAGGCAAGCGGGAGTTATCACATATTTTATTGAAAAACTTGGTTATGCCAGTAAGGTACTTTTAAAATAGAAAATGTTTCATTTGAAATCTGACCAAAATGATGAGCTGTGTGATGCACAAATATAAACATAGATATGTATAAGGAACCTCTGGTGGCCTTATTCGTGGCTTACTTGGAGATGAGCTAAGGCAGACACATCATGAATTTTGACAGAATGACAATAGCAGTGAATCTGGAGAGTGAAAGAAAATAAATCCTTAGATGAAATTTCCTAATCCGAATTAAGGTGGGGAGGATGCTTCAGAGTTTATGGATGTTTTACCCAAATCAGAAATTAACCAGCAAATCCAATGAGACAAAGCCTTCAGGACAAAACTTTAGTTTTCATTCATAAATTCGACATCCAAAATTACAGCTTTGTCAGTTTCTCATTAGAGAAGCAAGCCTTGTAACATTCTTTGGTTAGCATTTGGATTACTTGGCGAATTTTCAATTTCACAAAAGCCAGTTCCGTGATTGAATGTGCTCTCATTTCTTCAGTTTGGTCATGACTTAAATTCTGTGACTTGTACCGTGGAGACTCGAGTCACGGCATCTGGAGATACATGCATTGATGTCTTCGCTCTCTCCCCAGGGGAAGTGTACGTTTATTGAAGGAGTAGAACTCCTGGCTCCCTGTGGAGTTGTCACAGCAAGCATTCAATGAGCTTGATTGATTTAATTTAGGAAGGCCAGGAAAAATGGAAGAGAAACTTCTGGATGAGCATTTTGTAACTTAGTGTTGCTGAAATCAGTGCTGGTTGTTCCCTTTCCAGCAGCCTCCTTCGTGTTCCTGGGTGCGCTCTGTGGTGTGCCCCCGGGTGTGAAACTGGGGTCTCGGGAGTAGGTCCCTCGGCCGCAGCCTCCCTGAGAATCGATAACGTTAGCATGTGTGCACAATGTCACATTTTTTGCTACACTGTATTTGGAGATTGAGCGACTCTCCTTTTTTAAATGCACTAACCCTGCAGCTTTCGATGTGTCTTTAATTTAGTAAACCATAAGTATTTAGACCAAGTTGGGAGCAGCGGCTCGTCACAGCGGAGCGCCAAGAAGGAACAAGTTCCATCAGAAGCAGAGCTGGAGAGGCAGCAGATCCTTCAGGAAATGAGGAAGAGGACATCCCTTCACAATGACAACAGCTGGATCCGACAGCGCAGCTCCAGTGTCAACAAAGAGCCCATTTGTCTGCCTGGGATTATGAGAAGGTGCGAGACACTTTGGGAAGTCTCTCCTCTTCTGTGCTGGGAGGCAGATATTTAATTTCTAGACCTGCTGGCTGTTTTGGGCAGAAGAGATGTCATAAGTTCTTCTCTTAATCTAAGATTTAGTGAAAGAAAGGGAAGAAGAGCAAATGTCCTGGGGCACTTATTAGATGCCAGACACGTGTTCGTTGCTTTGCCCGCATCATCTGACTTAATCTGGGGAAAATGTTTGGAAGAAGGGGTAGTTTTTCTGTTTTTCCACTCCAAGAAACGGTGACTCAAGCAGGGAATACATGTGGATAAAAGCAATTGCTAATAGGTTGCAAAGCTGGATGCAGAAGTCTGAAGTGGGATGCAGGCACTAAAATAGTTCATGCAGTTCTTGGTGCTTCCTTGGCTGCTGGACTTAAAAAAAAAAAAAGCCTCTATTTGTTTATGATGTGTTAATGGTTGGATTGGAATCGTAATAGAGTTCACAAAGTTTGAAAACCTAATTTTTTTTAACTTTCCGAAAAAATATATAGATATAAATTAGTTGGAGATGAGGGGATGAACATTTTTTAAGATGTGTCTTGGGAAGTGAATACCGAGGCTACTTTTATTCAGTATTTCCACAGCTGAGAAACGAAGGCCAGTTATTTGCAACATGTTACAGGCAAAAGTTGATTATCTCAATGTACAATGAACTTTTGTAGATCAGTAAATAAACCTTGACAGCTTTATAGAAACAGAAAATTGATATGAACAGATAGTTCATAGAAATAGAAACAACGTCATTAAATATGTAGAAGATCAATACTACTCATAAAACAACTGACATAGCTTGCTGATGGGATTTGTAGAGTTTAGTGAGTGCTGGTGTTGACGATTGTAGGAGGAGACAGGAATTCTGTTCCTGGTGGGTGCATGGTTTTCCAGGGATCATTAAGCAGAAGTTTTACCCTGTGAGCACTTTAGTTTCTGGCACTTTATCTTCTGGGTATGTTTGGATAAGTATGCAAAGATATATTGAAGAATATGTACCTAAATATTGTTATTATTATTTTATTGATTTTTGAGAGTTAGAGAGAGAGAAAGAAACATTGATTTGTTGTTGCACCCATTTATGCATTCACTAGTTGAGTCTTGTATGTGCCCTGACCGGGGATTAAACCTGCAACCTTGGTGTATCGGGATGACACTCTAACCAACTGAGCTACCCGGCCAAGGCCTATACTTAAATATTATTAAATATACAATGAAAAGAAAAAGGATATAAACTAATAAGAGTGCCCCTGGTACTTGTTAAATAAATAGCACAGTGATAGGGTAGAATATGATACAACAATTAAAGAATTGGAAGTGGCATATTGCTGCAGAATACACCACCTCCAAACGGTGGGTTAAAATAATGGTTCACATCGCACAGTTCTGAGGTCGACTGGCAGTTCTTTACAGGGTGTTGCTTGGGGCACTTGGGCAGCTGCAGTCATTCAGAGCAGGGGTTGGCAAATTCTTTTTGTATGAAGACAGTAAGTAACTTACTTTGTAGGCCACCCATGTCTCTGTGAAGGCCACAGAGTTTCTTTGTTGTGGTGGTTCCATGGCTGTTGAAGTGTACAGTGTGTGCCTATGCTGGCAGGGGGCTGTGATTTGCAGACCCCCGATGTAGAAGCTTCCCTGAGAGCTCGGCTGGAGCTGTAGTTGGGAGTCTCTGTTCTCTGTATGGGCCTCACTACATAGCTGCTTGGGCTGCCTCATGACATAGCACCTGGATTCAGAGAGGAAGCCTTGCAAAAGGATGAGCCCTAATGCTTATCAAACCTCCGTTTGTATCGTGTTTGCTGATGTCCCACAGGTCAGCATGGCGCGGGGCCAAGCCCGAATCAGTGAGAGGGGGCTACACAAGGGCATCGATACCAGGAGGGTGGTTCACTGGGGGGCCATGAAAGTACCATCTATCACATGAACTGATGTAAGGATAGTCCTAAGATCATATATATTACATGGAATAAAGCAAGTTATGGGGAATATGCATTGTAGAATAATCCTATTTGTTTAAGAATGTTCCACACATCACAATGTATTACAGATGTATATGGGCATTGCTATACTTACATATGTAAACTTGTATGTATATGTACATATGTGCATACATATGTGAGAAAAAGTCTAGAAGGATACACAGTTAATAATAGTAACTTCTGGGGATTAGGGCAGGTACATTGTGGTAAGTGAGAAAGGGGAAAACCTTATTCCTCCTTCTCTTCTGCCTGGGTCTTTCTCATCATCATGATGTAGTACTTCTATAACTTCAAAAGAAAAAAATATATATTTGAAATTTGGGATAAGAGATAAGTTTTAAAATCACAAAACTGACCAGGTAGAAAAATATCCTCATAATTTCGAGTCATACTTTGTAGATCAGAATTAATGTAAGTATATAACTTCATTTAGGAGAGTTTCCCAAAAGCTGTATTTGCATGACTTTCGGGTGGTGAGTGAATGAGGGCTACGCAGCAGAAATGGCCTGGATTACTTCGGAATCAGGGAGACTTTGGTTTGAAAGCCAGTCCCATCACTGGCCGGCTCTTTGTCCTGTGGACAAGTTAACTTCTGTGAGATCTAAAAATATGTATATAAGTAATTGTACAGAGAGTGGTGAAGAATGCATCAGTACTTTTTGTGTAACAGTGTTTAGTCTACTACCTGACATATGTAAATGTTTAAAAAACTATTTTTTATTAGTTTTTAAAAATGAAGATTGATCTGTCTAAACAGGTAAAGAGTTCAAGGACACATATATATGTGGTTTTTATCTTAGAATTTTATTTTAAAAATATTTTTCTTAGTATTTTCCTTTCCACTTCGGTATTTATGCTTTAACCTAAGCACCCAGTAAATAAAAGTAGAAATACGCGAAGGTTAATTGAATACAAAACATCATGTTGCCTCAGATGAAGAGAAGCTTTAATTTTAAAGGTAATTTTATATGTAATTGGACTTGTTAGATTAATACCTGCTTACCCAATATATTACAGTTGATGTTTTAATGACTGCAGTGTTAAGGAGAGTTCTAGCTGAATGTGTTATATATTCTTGATTCATCCTTTCTGTTTCAGAGGTGAATCTCTGGATAACCTGGAGTCCTCAAGATCCAGTTCCTGGAGACAGTCCCCTTGGCTCAGTCAGTCTACAGGGGTCTATGCTTCCTCCTCTGTCCAAGACTTCAGCCGCCCCCCACCTCAGCTGGTGTCCACATCAAACCGCGCCTACATGCGAAACCCATCCTCCAGCATCCCCACTCCTTCAGCTGGCGCCGGGAAGACCACCCCCGCACCGTCCCCCACTCCACGCAGCCATTTCCCTTCACCTTCATCCTCGGGCTCCCAGCCACGCAACAGGTGAGGCCTTTTGGGTTTCTCCTTTTCTTAGTTTCAGGGTTTTTTTTTTTTTTTAAATAATTTTTCTTTATTGATTTTAGAGAGAGAGGAAGGGAGAGGGAGAGAGATAGAGACATTGATGAGAGAGACCATTGATTGGCTGCCTCCTGCATGCCCCCACTGGGGATCGGGCCCACAACCTGGGCATGTGCCCTGAACGGGAATTGCACTGGTGACTTCTTGGTGCATGGGTCAACGCTCAACCACTGAGCCACACCAGCCAGGCTCAGGGGTATTTTTTTCATTAAAATTGCCTCAAGCCTTTTTGAATGTGTCCCATTCAGTGTTCTTTTATCAGATCACTTCAGAGAGCTTTCTTAATAGCTTCCTAAGAGCACTTATGGATGTCTTGTGAAGCCACTGGTGACCTTTCAGACACCAGCATCATTGCCACTGTCTCATTGGCTGGTGCTGTGGTCAGTCTTAGATACAGAGCGTACCTCAATAGTTCTCAATATGGAACTATACACGCATACAGTAACCTATGAAGGCATTTCAAGTTTATAAGTAAAAGCAGTATTGTAAAATGGTTGACTGGTTTTGTGTTTTTCTAATCCTCACCCGAGGACATTTTTGCATTTATCTTCAGATAGAGCAGGAGGGAGAGAGGGAGGAAGAGAGAGGGAGAAACATCGATGCGAGAGAGACACATCGAGTGGTTGCCACCCACACGACCCCAACCGGGGCCGGGGACAAACTACAACTGAGGTACGTGCCCCTTAGCGGGAACCGAACCCAGGTTTCTCTGGTCCGCAGGCCGACGCTCTAACTGCTGAGCAAACCAGCCAGGGCAAATGGTTGACTGTTTTAATGAGACAATACAAACTCATTTTATAGAAATTGAGTGTAAAAGGAAAGCATTATAACCAAGCTCCATTATCTGTGGAACTTTTAACCACCTGGATAAAAAAAAAAAAGTTAAGTAGTTAGCTATTGCTGCTTGGGGTTTTGATTTCCAAAACCATTGCTAGTCTCTCATCTGGTTTGCCAACATTTCCTTCAGACTACATCAACTGATTCTGCGGGTCAGATGCCATGGGATGCGTGTAAGAGTTATAATAGTAGATCTTGATTCAAAACTTGCCTTTTAATATGGAGGGAAGCCGAGAGAGCGGCATGTATTGGGTGATTAGATCTATGCAGCTGCTCCACAGATCACGATGCTTCCTGAAGCCATACACTGCAGCGTTTCTGCTGCTACCCGAGAGGAGTTCTTCCAGCATACACTGCTTCTCCTGCAAATGAAAACTGAGAAGTAGAAACACAATGATCGATATGGGGATTTTTTTTTTTTCTTAGCTATCAAATAAGGGATTTTGTTCGAAGAGAATATATTTGATATCCATCTAAAATGTTTTACTTGTACCAGGATCTATAAAATGTGTGTCAGGGAGTTTGAATTAAGAGAAGACGGGGTGAGAATTTATGGTAAATTTTGGAGGAAGATGAAGGCCTTGGTGGGAGAGACAAAGCAGAGGAGAGAATGCCAGTTTCCTGAGAGCCCCACCCTAGGAGAACACACAGGAGAGAGGTCAGGCTTTCTGCCCTGAAAAGGCTTCTCTCTAGGAGGTGGTACTGTAACACGAGGCACCGGCAGCTGTGTGCCCTTCAGTGTCACCAAAGTGCACGTTAGAACTGTGCGATGCAAAACTAAGAAGTGGCCTACCCCTTCCCACCTCGGAGAGAAGAGAAGACTCGTCTCCAAAGGGAAGTGGAAACTCTCCTTACCTATCTCAATGGTAGCTGCCAGGCCGTTTTCATTTTGTTCTCTATAGAGGCAGCCCTGCAAGCCAGAGGCACCGTCAGGAAAACACTGCTGCTTCTGCTTAAGTAGAATATTGGGTGAATGGGAAAGAGGGTGGGGAAACAAGTTTGGGATGGTAGCATACAATGCCCCAATGAAGCTGGGGCTGCTGTCTTGGTGTTCTGATGGGTGAAATGACATGGTTAGAGCTGTGCTTTGGAAGAGGGGGTGCTTGAAGTGCAGAGTGGACTAATGACACCGAAATTGTCCGTTTATTGCATAGGTGTCCAGGGGTTCAGAACCATCACGGAGATCCTTCCAGGTACAATATGATCAAGGCACATTTTGGTTGGCTGGCGAAACTTTTCCTCCCACAGATAGAGAGACTTTCCTAAATCGTTAATGTCAACACCAGAGTGTGATTTTAAAATAATAACCTTGAGCTGCTCACACAAAAGCCTCCATCCCATTCTCGTTCTGCGTCTAGGTCAGTCAGTGGGAAGCGCGTGTGCTCCTACTGCCATAACATTCTGGGCAAAGGCGCCGCCATGATCATCGAATCCCTGGGTCTTTGTTATCATTTGTATTGTTTCAAGGTGAGACCAAGATAACCAGCTTCTGCAGGCCCGCACAGCTTTGCTGGGAGAGCGCATGGCTGCTTTGCGCGCTGGGTGTGGCCGTGCCGTGAACGAGCTAGGTGCTGCTGTTCTTTGTCAGTCTGTGCTGCACTTTGGATTTCAGATGGCTTGCTACTACTTCGTACTCCAATCTTGAACCTCGTTTCAAAAATTACACGTGGAAAGACTATGCACTTCCCATCTCCAACCTGTTAAGATTCTATGAGTAAAATTTGCAGTGCATAAATGCGTCCTCTATCATGCGGTCAGAGGCATGTTCGAAATGTCATTTACTAATGTCGTTAACAGCATGGGGATGGGCTGTGCAATTATAAAATTGCCTAAAGACCTGGCTCTGACTAGGGAGAGTGTGAGGAAAGCCACTGTAAATATTTTTACAGTTGCACAGCCTGCTTGCACTTGATGGTTTCTTGTGCCTAACGAAGAACCAAGGCTGTTAACTATTTTACAGTAACTGGCTTTAGAGACACATCTATTTGATTCCTGAACTTGTATTGGACCGAAGAGTGATTCCAGTTGTTGATCCTGGAGTCCCACAGACCATAGCTTGTTTCAGCTTGTATAGAGCTGGCTTGGGCTCTTTCTAGGTATAGCAGAAATGAGTCAAAATTATTAGTGTTTGAGCACATGCAACCAAAATACCCAGCCTTGAAGTGAAAGAGCCATGTGAGAACCCTTGCCGAGCCGGTGCAGTGGGGACACCGCGCATGTCCTACCCCAGAGCAGAGCGCCAGAAACCCAGTGTTCATTCGCCTCGCCGGTTCTTTCACGTGCTGCTTTATCCTCTTGTTCCCCCGAGAGAGGTGAAGACTAAATCTCTTCAAGACAGAGGATCATTTCTGCTCTTTTGATATATTTAGAATGATCATCTTGGCTCTTAAAATTGGCTTTATGAATTCTTTAATGTCTCATCTGGCAGGCTTGATTTTAATCTACTAATCATATTTTGTCCTTTTTCTTTTTCTTTTTTTTCCCCCTGAAACATATCTAAATGCTTAGAAGCTGCATTTTGCTTTAATTGTTTTTTTTTTTCAAGGAGTGCCCCAACCTTTCTTCAGCTCACTGAGTGTGGCTTTTTTTTTTTTTGTCCTCCAGTGTGTTGCCTGTGAGTGTGACCTCGGAGGCTCTTCCTCAGGAACCGAAGTCAGAATCAGAAACAACCAACTGTACTGCAACAACTGCTATCTCAGATTCAAATGTAAGAGAGCAAATCAAGGAGAAAATTTCTTGTCTTTTAAGGAAACCACGAGTCCCCATGCATTTCCCTGAACCTGCAGTCACCCCCCCCTCCGGCTCCCTGCCTTAGAACTCCAGGTTTTAGGGGGTGCAGTGAGGGGGTCAGAGCTCGGGATTCTAGCCACACGAGGGTGGGTTGTGGGGCTGAGGAACTGGAGAGGGATGTGTGCCCGAGAGTCAGGATGGCGTCCTGTGCAGTCTGCTCAGGGTCTGGAGAATCTGCTAATGACCTGAGGATCCGAACAAACCGAAACAGATTATTGAAATGAATTTTTGGTATAGATTGGAATCTGTTTCTTGGCTGAGAATTGTTCCCTCATCATTAGCTGATTTCTGATATTTAACAGTGGGCTCTGAGGATGTGATTTAGAATATGATCAACTTTAAAAACTGTGGTTTCCAAGGTCATGAAGAATAGTCAGTTTATGCTTTGTTACTGTGTAATCATACGGCAATATATACATTTTGAAAAGGAGAGCATTAATTCTGATTATATGGTATTTCACTGTCATTTTGGGGAAAATTGAGTTTTTAAAAAACTTCACATGCTATTTTGTGTCTAATATGTTTTCATTTGTAAGTGTGTTATGAAATCTAGGATAGCATAATTAGATTGCCTATTGTGTATAGCTACATAAAGACAACCATTGCTGCTGTTTATATTTGAACCTTGATGCTGGTAACATGTGTTTCTTCCTTATTGTGAAAGGGTGTTACAAGTGGTATCAGCAAAACCCTTTGCTTTTGAACTCAGAGGTATTTATATGGCCCTTTCTGTGAAGAGTGCTTTGGAAATGGTTTAAGCCCAGTCAACTCTCTTTTATCTGTCAGTGGGGTCTGAGTCTTCTTACCCCAGCAGTCCAGTCCTTTCTGGTTGCTGCCACTGAGGTTGGAGAATGTGAAGGCTGGGTGTGTAACGGGGGAGTGTGTATATGTGTGTGTGCTTTTCTCTCTTCAATCAAATCTCAAAGCCAAAGAGAACTTATTTTATTTTTGGAATCGTCATGGAAAAATTGCCCATGCCTTTTCTCTTCTCCAATGCAAATAAAAGAGAGTTGAGTGTAATTTACTTCTATATCAGCAGTTAATTTTTACTCCATTTTTGCAGACAAAGACTTCTAGTACCCAGAGGCAGCGACCTGCCTAGCTTTATCCTAAGTGAGTGACAAGGTGACTCTTTCTACCTCACGGGGCCATTCTCTGAGTGATTACTGCTATGCATCCCAAATGGCAATATTCCCAAGTTCCTGAATCTAAGCGCTTTTCTTTCTTCTCTCCTTGCCTGATCAGCTGGACGGCCAACCGCCATGTGATGTAAGCCTCCACACGAAAGCACTGTTGCAGATAGAAGAAGAGTTGGTTGCTGCTGATGTAGATCTATAAATATATGTTGTATGTCTTTTTTTTTCTCTACTGTTTTTTTAAAAAAAGATTAACACTTTTTTTTTTTTTTTTTGGCTTCTGTAGATTACATCAGAGCAGTATAGTCTTGGTAGAACCTGTATTTTTGTTGTTGTTTATTTATAAGGAAGTGATTATGTGTGTGGGGGGGAAAGTGCAGTATTTACTTTCTGAGTTCAGCATTCTTAAAAGCACAAGGGGAAAAAGAACTCAAAAATATTTTTGAGGCTGATAATGATCAGTGGTGTTTTGAAGAGGGTTATTTTATTGTTTTCTTTTTTTTTTTAAGGTTCTGCAACATTATTTGAAATAGTTAATATAAATATATAATTGCATTTGCTCTGTTTATTGTAATGTATGCTAAATTAATACAGAACCATATGGAAAATGTCACTAAAAATTCACCCCCCAAATTTACTTTCTGTATCCTTCTTTTCAACTACATGTTATGATTTGAAAAAAATTAGCTTATGTAACATTTTATTTGCTTGATGAGGGGAGCTCTGTTTTCTTCAGAATTGTTGCTAACCAGTTCCCAATAGAAAGCTGTTGCTTTTCATTCATGAAAAATCATTATCGTTTGTATACCAGTTTTCTCCAGAGACTAGTGAGACTTTCTGTTCGACTGCATTTGTAAATAAAATTGCTGATGCATTTAAGGAGTGGTTCTTTCTGTGTGTGTGTGTGTGTTTATGTCTACCTTCCAAGCATTTTAGTCATATTTCATATTTTCTTGATATTATTTTTATTTAGCATCTTCACTGAGGTATGAATTGACATAATAAACTACACATATTTAAACTGTAAAATGTGACAAGTTTTGGCATTTGTGTATACCTCTGAAACTATCACCACACTCTTGGTATTGTTCTTATTGGAAAAACTGAACAAGGAACTTTATTTTTGATGGAAAGTTGTTTTTCAGTGCAATACATTTTTATGGTAAGCGGTGAAGTGAATTGTTGGATCGTTTGCATAAAATCTTTATTCTTTTGCTTTCTGAGTGATAAAAGGAGAATATAAGAGTGAGTTTAGAAAATTTATACAGTAAAATAATTAGTATCTCTAATGTTGTAGAAATCTGAAGTGAAAATGTAAGAATAAAAAAACTAAAGCATGCTTTAAGAAAAAATATAAACTTGCTTGAATCCATTATCATAATGAAAATGGAGTGGATAATTCCACTGTATTGAAATAGTTAGAACTATATATAGGAAGCTCTAATGTGGGAGAAAATGAAAAATTTAGTTCATTTTCATTTTTGTTTAGTATTCATTATTTCTGATTATTAAAGTAATAAATGTGTTTATTGATGAAAATTATCAAATGTCCTAAAGCATAAAGAATATAATTCTCGCCCAGCCAGTGTGGCTCAGGGACTGAGTGTCGTCCCACTAACTGAGAGATCCCGGTTGGATTCCCAGTCAGGGCACATGCCCAGGTTGCAGGCTTGGTCCCCAGTAGGGGGCGTGCAGGAGGCAGCTGATCAGTGTTTCTCTCTCACATTGATGTTTCTATCTCTCTCTCCCTTCCTCTCTCTCTAAAAAATCAATAAAAACATTTTTTAAAATGTTAAAAAAAATAAAAAGAATATAATTCTCAACTCCAAACTCCAAAGATGAGAGCTCTCTGTTTGAACTCATTCTGTGTAATTTATCCTGTGCTCTTAACATTCTATTGTGAATTTTTCCATGTTCTTAAAATCATTTCTATTTATCTTGATTAATGGTTGCATAGTGTTCCATTGTTTGGTGCTATTAATATTTCATTGATAATTCCTCTACTGTGTACATCTCACTTGTTTCTAGTATTTAACATTTTAATATATATAATATAGTTATATATAATACATGTATAAATATTTCTAATACAAATTTTATAATAGATTTTCTATGATCATATCTATTTCTTTGTATTATTTTAATAGATATGAGATTATTGGTTCAGAGATTATGCATTCTAAGGCTGTCAGGACACGTATTGCCAAAGTGGTTTCCCGAAAGGTGTTAGTAGCTTAGACTCTCATGGGCAGCACATGGACTTGTCCATTTCTCTTCATGTTCACCAAAATGAATTTCCATTGCCTAGGCAATTTCCTTTGTCTTCAGTATGCTATATACACTTATTCAATAGCGGAATAAATTGGCAAACCACTGCTGCCATATCTGTCTCGTTCATTGTGCTTGTTCCAGCCTGTAGTGCAAGCTCTAATTCTTACCTGATTTTAGTTTTTTTTAAATCTCATATCTTTTCTGATTGTTACTCCTCTTTATCTGTCTTTTATTCTTTTCCTGTTGATTTTTCTTCTCTGTATGTTGACTTTTTCCTCTTGTTTCTCACATTATCTTGCTTAGTGGGTAATACTTTTGTTAGTACAAATTGTTGGAACAGCTTTTGGAGATTCTCTTCTAAGACACTGGTTCCACAGTACCTTTGACTAAGCCCACGCATGTTTGTTCCTTCAGCTGGGAACAAGGAGAGATGCAGTCATCGATGTTTTTTAGTCAAACTTTACATGCCAGGCGCAGTTTTAGGCACTACAAATACAGCAACAAATAAATACAAGGTCTGGGCTCTGATTGGGCTTAGATTTCTGGTTCGGAGAAACATGAAAAAAATTATAAGGAAAATGTAACACGCATTTTGAGATAAGGGCATTGAAGAACAAATGGTCAGGGTAAGGAGGACCCACAAGTGCTGGCCCTGGGAGACTGGCGGTTCTTTTTCCGAGACGGCCTCTCTCCTATTTGAGCCAAAGCCTGAAGGAATGAGGCGGCAAACCTTCCAGATATTTGAGGGGGAAGCATTGGAGAAATAGGGAGCAGAAAGTGCAAATGTCTTTAGGGAGGAGAATATTTGGTGTGTTCAAGAAGCAATCATGGGGTTGAAATGGAATGAGGGAGAGGATGGCAGGAGATATGGGGATGGGAGGGCACAGGTCAGCAGGCCATTAGCGAACTTGGCTGTTCCTCTGAATGAGGTAGGGAGACATTGGAGGGTTGAGCAGAGTTGTGGAATGAACTGACTTACATTTGTAAAGGGCTACGTGGTTAGTGCATAGAAATGCAACTAATTTGTGTGTGTTGATTTTATATTCTGCAACTTTGGTCCTTATATTGGTTCACAGTTCAGCTTCACAGTAGTTGAAGGAAATCCCCCCTGGCATTGCTTGCACTGGATTGCCAGTGTTAGATCTCAGGGTTAAGAATTTTCATTTTCCATGTCTTCATTTATACTTTATGGAAAGCAGGGAGAGGCTGAGTCAACAATTGCTGTCCAGGTGCCATGTTAAGTACAAGAAAGTTCTGTGTTTTAAATTTTCATAAATAGTCTTGAAACCTACCTCTTTATATCCTTAAAGAGGCGATAGGTACAAATGTATACTCTCCAGCTACTCATTTCTTCAATTTACATACTTTAGAATTACCCATGTGCATGTGGATTAATCATACCCCTCTCTCCTTTGAGTGCTGGGTTAACTGGGAATTGTTTGACGAGGAAGGTATTAAAAATATCAGCTTCATTTCTGCTGGAAAACTTCCTACTTTCTCCTGCTTGAATTGAGCTTAACAAGTGAGTAGAGAAGAGAAGAGCTCTTTGTCCTCATGTCTGTGGGCTAACCATGAGGTGGAGAGAGACTGCCTGGGGTCCCTACGTAAGCAGCTTTAAAAGACGAGATCAAAGGAGAGTTGAGGAACCAGGACATCCGTGCCCGGCAAACTGAAATATTCCATCTGTCCCAAGGAGGGTAGTAGTTGTCATTCTTTCCCCAATGGGGAGGACCAATGAGCAGAGTAGGATAGTTTCTTCAGTATTTTTGAGAAAGCAAATATTTTTATTTTATGAGTAGGCATGACTGTAGAGAAGGGGAGAGGATGATTTTACCCCCTACATACATTACAGCCTGGAACCTTTGGCATGCTAAATTCAGCAGTGATGGCAGTGTGAAAGTGAAATGTGTTCTGTTCAAGGATTTCATCTTGGTATTTTACTTGAAATTTTAATTTATATCACGGGGTGAGAAATAGCAAAAAAAGCAAAAGATAAAACTATGTGGATTCCAGTGAGTAAGCATAGAATAATGACTACTGTTTGATTGTTAGAGATGAGAGACATGTCTAGCAGTATATGTCAGGGTTGGGATTTTACTGTTTTAATTTGTACTTTAACATCCATCCTTGCAATATAGAGGAAGGACTAAAAGGCATGTTAATGCAAGTTTCAGTTCATGGCCATAAAATTGGCATTTAAAAAAACCCTAATTTGTGTTTAAATCTATGTGTATGGGACAAGAGAAAATCAACTGCCGGATCCTTGTCATAAAACATGTAGGTTCTGGAAGTGTCTTCGATGAATACAAAGCAATCCTTATTCTTATATGGAGAGGAAGGCACACAACGGATTCTACAGGTAGAAGAGACCAGAGCTGTGGAAGAAATACAGTGTGTGAGGATCCATGAATTATTTACACTAAGGGAGAAAAAGCAACTTTACAGTAGAGTTGATATTTGACCTGCACATTTAAGAGCAGATACAATCTTAGCAGAAGGAACAAAATGCCATTTCTGTGTTGGGACCACTGAGATTCCTCCCTTACTGTGTATCCCCATAAAAAACTAGACATAGTTAGACCTGTTTTGTAGAGGAAGGAGAAGGTATCTAGATACACCATGTGGGATAATGCATCCATGAAGTGGTGAATATTGGACCAAGGGTGCTGAGGCTACAAAAACAGAATAAGTAGATAAGAGATCATGACTCAAAAGCATGACAGGGCCTGAAGAGAAGTGAAACGAACAACTCGGGGGCCTCAAGCCTGGGCAGTTTAGAGACGGATATTGTTGAGAAAGGAGATGTGCTCTGTTTTGGATATATTGCAGGGTTGACGTGTGAGCAGAAGTGTCTAACAGTAGCTGGAGATAAGGGCTTGGGTGTACGTAGGAGGAGAAAATGGTGTCCATTAATGTTTGTTTGTTTGCATGCTCGAATTGACTTAATAGAAAGTGTATTTCCTCACCTGAGAGGAAGTTATGAAGGTCAATTCATCTAGCAGTTTGAAAATGTGATTGAAGACCCATGTCATGTATCTCAGGCAGTTTTGCCACCCACAGTGGTGGCCTGATCCTAAGACTGGTCACTACCATGGCTGCAGGATGGCAGATGGCCTCACACTGCTGTGTCCACATACGCCAGGAGAGAGACTGACTTCTCTTTGCTCTAGAGCAGTGGTTCTCAACCTTCCTAATGCCGTGACCCTTTAATACAGTTCCTCATGTTGGATATGGGTGTATCTGCATGTGGGCGGACCCGCCTGGAGACGGATAGAGGAGTGGTGTCTTGGTTCCTAAACCCATCGGAAATATGTGTTTTCCGATGGTCTTAGGCAACGTCTGTGAAAGGGTCATTCGACCCCCAAAGGGGTCGCGACCCACAGGTTGAGAACCACTGCCCTAGGGCATGCAGGGAGCTTTCCCAGGAGCCACTGGCAAAGCCCCTCTCTTCTCATTGGCCAGACTTAGGTTATTTTCCAATTTTTTAACCAAGGGTAATCTCAGCTCTTGGCCATCAGAACCCCCTTAATTGAGATCAACTTCCAAATCATGCTACTGCTAGTTAATGGAAGTCTGACAGGAAATGTTGGGGAGTCAACCACAATGCTTACCATAGTTAGCCTTTATGAATTTTCAAAAATTGAGTATTGGCATTCTCGTTCTCATAATTAAAACCTTGTAAGTCAAGGAGTTTCTTAAGGAACAATCTAGAAAGAACAGGGGATCAGATAAGAATATTTTCTTTGATTGTACCCAACAAGGATCATGTGAGGGAAAACAGTTGATAGAAAATTTGATCTAGTCGAGCAAATGTAAAAAAATCAGCTCATGGTGGTGATGAGGTGAAAAACTGGGAACCTGGATAGTTTGTGAATATTTGTGACTACTTTGTGAATATAAAGTATGAAAAATAGTCTCATAGTTTTCCATTTTTTAAATATAAAAGTTCATGAAAGGAAATCACGGGTCAAATAGTCACCTTTTTATAATTAAATGTTAAACTTCTTAAGATGATGGATTTTATATACCATTGAACACATTTAGGTGACTCAGTAACTCTCTTGATGATTCTTTTTGACAACTCTTTAATGCTTACACTATAAATATCCTCAACAGTATTTCTCAATTTTATAACACATTCCTGTGGGAGATTATCAAAACTCTCCTTGCTCTTAAAATTAGACTGGAGAAAAAATAGATTTCCATAGGAGAGGCCATTAGCATCAGAAAAATGGTGCAACAGTGTTTTCTAGGTTACATTCAGGCCTTTAACTTACATATTCTTGCATGCTGCTTGCCGTTACTTTTTATTTGGTAGCTAAAGTGCTTTAAAGCTCTATAATGACTCCAGTGTCACAGCCTGCGTGTGCGGCGTTGATCTGTCTGTTGCCATTTTAGGCCAAATAGAGAGTTCCTCTTACATTTGTCAGAAGCTCATTCTCCCTTTCAACCTGTTCTCTGGCGGCAGGAAAACATCTGTCAGAGACGGCCAGACCGCCCGGGTCAAGCCTGCAAGTCGTGTGCTCTTAAATTTGTTTCTCCCTCCAGATCAGACCAGCTGCCTGGGATGCCTTAGTCATACATTCAAGTTCAGAAGTCTAATGAGGTTTGGGATGTCCATGATGCCGCCATTCTGAACATGTTTCAGTTCTAGTCTCAGGAATATAGCTCATAGCTGAAAGTAGCGAGGAGAGAGAAGACAAGAAAGAGGCTCTTCCATACTTGTTCACATTGACAAGTGTTTATTGAGGCTGGCTGTGTGCCAGGTTTATTAGGGACACAATAACAAGTGTGGTATTTTCATACTATAACGTTCAGTGATGAAAATGAATATTTTTGTAACTGAAATAAACACAGTCAAATCAGGATTTTCCCTATCCCCTCTTCTTCCCTGTGGTTGGCATCTGACCTTTGGCTTTGTTTACACAGTGACCCAGTCATGGCCCTGAGGGGCTGGGGGAGCACTTTGTTCTCACTGGTTTCTATGCCAGTGTTCACTGCAGCACCTATGGTCTGCTCGTTGTACGTGTTAGCCTTTTATGATGGCATCCACGGGGTGTCCACTTTCCACCTGGTCAATGCCTGGACGGTCTTATGCAGCACAGCTTATCCAGTGTCCAGTGTCAGCATCCACCCCTACATCTCAAACGTGGGACTCCTTTGAGTCATCAGGACTGCTCTGTTAGCCAAAGGTCACCTCTACCCCTGGGTCCTTAACTTAATCACATCTGCAAAGTCCCTTTTTCATATAAGGTAATATATTCAGAGGTCCCAGGAATTTGGATGGGGACATTATTCAGCACACGACAGTCACTTTGATATTTACCAACTAAAAACAGGAATTAATAGCCTGCCCTTGTGCCTATGTTTATTTAAAGGGAGTCCACTAGGTTACTTCTGATTTAAAATATTAAAAATATTTTTCTCAAGCTGTATTTCTAAATGTGTGCTCACCACTAAAAGATATAATAGAATGGCATTTATAACCTCAAGTCGACTTTATTTTGAGTGGGATAGTGGTTGCTCCAATGGTAAATGTTTACAAGCGTCTTTTGCAGATGATAGAAAGGAAAACACCCTTGTTCTTCCTACTGAGGTTAAAATGGTTGAAATAATGGACTGAAAATAACATGGAAACTGACACAAGTATACTCCTTGGTCAGCAAATATTGCTGGAAGGGCCACAGAAAACATCACTGAAGTCAAGAAGAAACAAGTATGAGAACAAGTAATACAGTGTGGGAGGTCCGCTACTTACCGTAGGTGTCTCCATCACATCTCAGCTTATAGTGTTGCTAAGTTGTTTTAGTGATGAAATACAAGAAGAACTAAGTTATGAGCCATCAAAAAAGAACATTTCAGAAGACAGATACCCAACAGTAAATGACTTTTTCATTGAAAACAGTAATTTATGGTAAAACTATGTATGTTTACCCATTGATGAAACAGTTATTTTGGAATTAAAAAACAGATTCCAGAATATGGTTACAGAGAGTCACATATTATCATTATTATGAAACTACGTTTACTGTATTTATTGCAAGTTTTAGCCTCAACGAAATTATAGCCAGATATATGCAAATGTGGTTACTTTTACAAAAACAAGGTATTTTTTTCAGCTTAAAAATTTAAAATATTTAAAATATACAATGTGATGATTTGATTCACATATGCATTGTGAATGGATGTCCTCAACTGGGTCAAGTAACACGTTCATCACCCCACATATTTGTTCTTTTTTTGGTGAGAACATTTAAGTTCTAGTCTCAGCAAATTTCAGTTGTACAATACAATATTATCAACTATAGTCACCATGTTATACAGTAGATCCTCAGATGTTATTTGTCTTATAATTGAAATGTATAACCTTTCAATCTCTCCCTATTTCCCCTACTCCCCAGCCCCTGACAAATACTTTCTACTTTATTAAAATAAGATCTTTACTAGAGTAGAATAACTTTTTAATGAGATAGGGAATGACCATGAAAATCTTTTTTTTTTGCTACACTTGATGGCAACAAGGCTTGATGATTTTGTTTTCGTTGTTTTGTTTGGCAGTAGTTGGACTTGAAGATTTTATGCTTTTTTTTCTCTTTGCTGAAAAAAAGCGTTCCAAGTTTGTTGACCTTTTCTCTGATAAGTGGCTGTCTGTAATTTTCCTGGTAGATACTTAAAATATAAAAACACAAACTTAATAATCTTGTACAATAAAGGTGATACTTTAAAAATGAATAAAAGTAATTCCTTTTGAAAGAAACATGCTATCGAGAGAATATTTTGAAAATTCATGATTAAAAGTTTCCATGGTTATATGGTTTTGCCACAAAAAACTGAAAATATTCCACACATAATTCTTATTGGTAATAATATGTTTAAAAACATTTTCAAGTGATCTATTTTAGCAGAGTTTGAACCAATTTTGTTTAAATATGTGCAAAAGGAAGAGTCAGTGAGTGGCTATAGTGGGATGGACATTTTCTGCTTCATTTTGAACATAACATCTGTCTAAATGTAGACGGCACTGAGCAGTGAGTGCCATGACTTCATACAACAGCCAAGGACGCTCTTCCCACCTGTCCCTTTGCGATAGCCATGCAGTCCGAGGATGACCGTATCCTAGTCTACAACCAAATCTTCCGATCTTTTTGTCATCAACCAAGATTTTTTTTGTAAAATTAGAGAATATTCAATCATATTGTGTTCACAAAAATATCTAGAAAATATTTTGAGGAAAGTGTTTTATACCAATAGTTTAAAACACTGATTTTTATATTTATATCTTTTCTTACCTTTTATTTTTAGCACATTTTAGTAAGTACAGGTCTTATTATAGTGTTGATGTGATTTATGCCTAAATATTAATATTAGGTGCTATGTGCTTCTCTTTTAATTTTTTCTTTTTTTTTGTAAACTGAGGTCATACGTTATTTTTAAAGGTTGAATTAAATATGTCTACAGCCCTGGCAATTAAAACCCAAAGAAGTGAAGTGAATTGAAGGTGTCTCAGACCAGAACTGGAACTTAGGTCTTTTCTTATTTGGGGGTTTTTCTATCTTACATCCTCCCCCCACCACCCCATCATCATTTATCCCCTCTTCCACCTCCACCCCTCCTCCCCACCCCTCAATCACCGCACTGTTGTCGATGTCCATGAGTTCTCTCTCTCTTTTTTTTCCTCTTTGCTCAATCCCTCTACCCCGCTTCACCCCCACCAGAGCTGTCTGCCTGCTCTCTATGAGTCTGTCTCTGTTTTGCTTGGTAGTTCAGTATGTACTTTTATTACTCTAGGTCAGGGGTGGGGAACATCGGCCCACGGGCCATATAAGGCCTGTGAAATCATTTGGTCTGGCCCTGCCAAGGCAACCGCAGGCAGGACTCAAAGTTCAATATATCTAGGAGCTTTTTTCATAGCAACATAAATTTATAGTAAGTGAGTCATAATAATAATTTTGAGGGACAAGCAAGGAACGCCCATTATGGGATAGACAGGACACACATGAGTACACGATGGGACAGACACATATGCTTTTCATTGCTGCCTGCGGCCTGTCTGCCGGTATTTCGGCGACTCAGAGGACAGTCAGTGCCAAGCAGGCTGGGAGTGTACACGTTGCAAAGTGTTAACACACTGGCGAAACTGCGGTGATCTGGTGATGATGAGACGAGATGTGATGAGATGATTCCTCATGATGTTGACGACCTTGCGTCTGATGATTGACAACGATGTTGTCGACTTCTTTGTGGACACGGATGACAACTCCAATCCAACCTTTATCCACATGTCCATAATCAACAATCCTTGCAAAAACGGAATCTCAGATGAAGATTAAGGAAATTACAGTACACAGAAAAGACCTTGAGTCAATGGTATGAATGTCGGATATGTTCCAAATCCAAGGTGCAGGATTAGAACAGCGATCACAGCAAAATAATCGTGTCTCTGGTGACACACACACTGGATAGTTATTAAAACTTAAGTGGTGTGACATCCTACAAATGGCGACTACAAAGAAAAGAAAAGTTGATGCAGAGTATGAATCTTTCCAAGAGAAATGGACAAATGATTATTTTTTGTTGAAGTCAAAGGCAAACCTGTGTGCCTAGTTTGTGGTGATGCATTAGCAGTAATGAAAAAGCCAACCTGGAGCATCATTACAGCTCAAAACATGCTAAACTCAAGGAATTGGGAGACCAAATGCATCTGGATAAAATCAATGCTCTTCAGAGGATTTTGGAATCACAACAAGCCTCCTTCACTGGGCCTCATTGTGACAGAGACAACGCTATTCAGATGAGGTATGTAGTGAGTGAGCCCATCGCAAAGATGCTGAGGCCTCATGCAGAGGGAGAGTTGGTGAAAGAGTGCATGGTGGCTGCTGCGGAGTTATTAGCACCAGGCAAAGTCAAATTGTTTCAGAGTGTTTGTTTGTCTCAGAGAACTGTCTCAGATCAGATTACTGATTTAGCACAAGATATTGAAAAAACACTGAAGGATTCTTCTGGAGATTTCCAGTTTTTCTCTGGCTAGTGATGAGACAATGGACATAAACAAATACTGCCCAACTGGCCGTTTTCATTGCTGGGATAACTGTAGAGTTTCACACGTGAGAGGAACTGCTGTCACTGGACGCCATGCATGGCACTACAAGAGGTGAGGACTTGTTTGAGAGACCTGTTTTATCAATGAAAAAACTTGAGCTAACATTTGGAAAGTTAAGTGGCCTTACTACAGATAGAGCTCCAGTCATGGTTGGCTCGCAAAAAGGGTTAATTGCATTTGTCAAGAAAGAGCTAAATCTTCTCAGTCTTGATCCAAGGATTTAATTATATGCCACTGCATCACACACCAAGAAAGTCTCTGTGCACAGTCATTGCGGCTCAACAATGTGATGTCAACAGTAGTGTCGTGCATAGATTTTGTCAAAAGCAGAAGGTTTAACAGCTGCCAGTTTAAGGAGTTGCTGAATGATCTTGACTCTGAATATGGTGATCTTGTTTATCACTGTGAAGTGCGGTGTCTGAGTCCTGGGAACATGCTCATGAGGTTTTAGGAACTGCGGGATGAAGTCAAGCAGGTCATGGAGATGAAGGGAAAACTTGTCAATGATAGCAAGTGGCTGTGTGATTTAGCTTTCATGGTGGACATTACCAAGTCCCTCTCAGAGCAGAATGTCAAGCTGCAGGGCCCCAACTAACTTCTCAGCTCCCTTCTTTCAAACGTGAAATCATTTGAAGCTAAATGAAGGCTGTGGAAAGTACAACTCAAAAGGAATAACAGAGTGCATTTGCCCACTCTGGAAGGACAAAAGCCTTCTACGACACTTGAATGTGCTGGTGAATGTGCAAACTGAGGTATTTAATGAAAGATTCAAGGACATGAAAAGTAAACAAATGGAATTGAACATCTTTGCTGCATCATTCAATATGGAACCAGCTGATGTGCCTGATAACCTACAATATGAAATCATTCAGCTGCAAAGCGATGATGAGCTGAAAACTATGTACAGCAACGTCCCACTGCTTGAGTTCTATAAACGTTACATAAGCAATGATGACTTTCCCACTTTGAGGAGACATGCATTGAAATATGCATCTGTATTCAGAACAACTTCCTGCTGCGAGCAGTTCTTTTCAAAACTTACCATCGAATAGAGTCCACTATGCTCTAGACTGACCGATGCAAACCTAGAAAAGCAGTTTCGAGTAGCAACATCATCAATACCAGCTAACATCACACGCCTCACCAAAGAGAAGCAGTTCCAGCCATCACATTAGGGGTGAGTTAATTAAATGTTTGACCAAATATAGCAGGGTAATTTTTTTTTATCCTCACCTGAGGACATTTTTCCATTTTTTTGTTCAGATAGAGTGGGAGGGAGAGAGAGGAAGAGAGAGAGAAACATCGACGTGAAAGGGACACATTGAGTGGCCGCCTCCCGCACAGCCCTAGTTGGGTCAGGGCCAGGGACAAACTGCAACCAAAGCACGTGCCCTTAGCGGGATCCAAACCCAGGTCTCTCTGGACCTCAGGCCGACGCTCTAACCGCTGAGCCAAACCGGCCAGGGCTAGCAGGGTAATTTTTAAGTTGATAATTTTGTATGGCCCTCGAATGATGTTATAAATATCCAAATTGCCCTTGGCAAAAAAAAAAAAAAAAAGTTCCCCACCCCTGCTCTAGGGGAAGGGTATTGGGTTAAAACACATTTACACCTTTTGGAGAAGTGGAGCATTAGCAGTGGGTTTCATTCTATTCTTTGGTTATAATACACCTGGGTAGAAACTTGAACTTTCAGAGACACAAATCTCCATGTGAACAGCTGTTGTTGATCATATAAAACACCTGGTCTCACCCTGAATTTTGCATTTTCCATGAAGGGTTGTATTTGTTTGTCCCCCAGTTCTTTGATGGTTGGATTCAAGTTTTCCAACTATTTTGTATTCAAGATTTCTAATGATTTTGTTTCACCTTCATGGCAATTGGCACTTAGAAGGAGGTGTGGTGTGGTTTAATGATTGACAAGTGTTGAGAGTCACATGGTCTGTGGCTCGCTGCTTACTACCTGTGTAACCTTGACCAACTTACTTTTCCTCTCCATGCCTCACTTTTCTTATGTGTAAGACAAAAATAGTACAGGGGTTACTATTAGCCTATATTGCATAAGCTTCTTGTGACCAGGAACAGAGTCAATTCACGTACAGCTCTTAGAAAGTGGCTGGCAAATAGAAACAAGCAATGCGTGTTAACTGTGCTGAATGGCCAATGTGGAGTTTTAAAAGAATAAGTGAACTATATTCTAAAAAGTTTATTTTAGCTTTTTAAAATAATACAGGCTCAACACAATTTTAGAAAATCGACAATGAATAGCACAGAGTGCACCCGTGTTCCTAATTCTGCATTTCTTCAGAAGGATTTACTTGCAGCGTTCCTTTTATGTATGTATAACACTAGGGGGCAGTGTTGGCACAAGATGGAAAAAAAAAAATCTACCAGTTTGTTTCTTTTTTTTTCCCCCCTTCCTGTTTTATAACTTTCTAGACAACTTTTGAATCATGGATCAGTTCAATATTCGTAGTCTGGGCACAACCCAGCATTGAGTCCTGCAGGAGACTGGCTGAAGGATTATCAGGAAATGTAAATGATCATTGCCTGGGACCAAGTACATCTGGCCTGTTGCAATGGGAAGAAGCCAGGGCCTTATTTCTCTGTCAGGTGGTTACACCGAGCTTAGGGCTTTTTTCTGCACTGGAGTAGACTTAAGAAAGCGCACTGTCAGCTTTGGGCGGCCATCATGTGTCAGGGATCCCCATGTTTCCTCAGCTAATGAGCCAACTACTCGGCACTGGGGATTTTGCTGCAGCCGTTTCTCATGGACTCTGCAGGAGAGGCCGTGTTTGCCATGGCATTCAAGTCTCGACTTTAAAAACTGCCAGTTAAAAAAAATGTTTTTATTGTTTTAAGATTTTTTACCTGGGGCTTCTCTGAGAAAGACGAGAGTAGATTGCTAGAATTATCACCTGTTAATAAAAAAAAAATGCAGCTGACCCAAGCGGGCAAAGGCAGAGGACTGCAGTAGGGTGCCTGCTCCCCTCCTCTGAACTGGATTTTCATAGTGTTAATGGAGCCCGACGAGTTTCCATTAGACAGATCAACTCTTCAATGAATTTGAGCATATGTCTCTATCCATACACACACACACACACACACACATGCACACACACACATTTTTGTTCATTCAATCAACAAGTATTTTTAGTGCCTACTATGAGAGCCAGGCACTGATCTCAGTAATGCAGACACAGCTGTGAACAAAGCAGACGATGCCACCCTCTTATGGGAGCTTATATTACAGTGAGAGATGCACACATACGGCAGGTGGAAAGTGCTCGAAGTGAAGTGGTGAGCATCGATGAGTGATGGGAAATGTAGGGGATTCTCTTTTAGACAGGATGGCCAGGGAAGGCTTCTTGAGTGTGGTGATGTGGAGCGGACACCTGAATTGCTATAGATTGAATGTTTGTGTCTCCCCCAAATTCACATGTTAAATCCTCATGCCTAATGGGGTGGTATTTGGAGGTGAGGCTTTTAGGAGGTGATTAGGTCAGGAGAGTGGGGCCATCAGGAATGAGATTAGTGACTTTATAGAAGAGAGTCCAGAGAGATCCCTTGTCTCTTCCACCGTGTGAGGGCACAGTGAGAAGACGGCCACCTCAGAACCAAAAAGAGGATTCACCTGCCACCAGATACCAGATCGACTGCTGCCTGGACCTTGGACTTCCCAGCCTCCAGAACTTCAGAACTAAGAGCAATACTTGTCTGTTGCTTATAAGCCACCCAGTCAATGGTATTCTGTTACAGCAGCCCCAGCAGACTAAGACACGAATGAACTGGGGGAGAGAGACATGTGACTTTCCAGGGTAAGACTGTTCCAGAGGGAAGAGCCCTCTCAGGAATAGGGGGTAAGGCAGGGAGGCGTCAGGAGCTGATGAGGCCTGATGGGGTCCGAAGCTTATGAAAATTAGTCACCCTCTTTAAGAGAGAATCCAAAATTAGATAAAAAAGTGAATAGTTAAAATAAAATCCCAAGAAATGACAACATTGTAAAAACTTGCAAATTCTGTAAGCATCTAAGTGCAATAAAGACCTGATATTCGTTCAGCTGCTCAGCACACCCACAGAACTGCAGCTCCCACAGCTCTGGCTGCCTACTCGTGGCTGCTTCTTCATACGGTCCGTACAGCGCAACACATTTCACAGAGATAATAGAAGGATCATTCAGTCTTTTCGTTAGCATGCTTAAACAAAATATTGACAGTTTATAAATGTTCAGCTTCATGCTTCTTTTTGGTTATGCCCCGTAAATTTCTAAGAATCTCAAAATTAGAAAACCTCAAATGTTTCTTTCAAATATGAGCTGCCAGATTTGGAAGCATTTTCCTCAGAGAACATTCTGTTTTTTGTTCACTGCCGACCCTGTTTTTTTTCCCGACTACCGAACACTTCTAAAGCTGGGCGTGGTGGGACCGCATTCCTGTCTCATCTGACTTTTGCCCTCCTGGCTTCACAGAATGACACTGTAGGGTGGGTCAGCGCGGAGGAGGATGGGCGTTTCCTGGAAGCCCTTCCTGTGCCAAGATAGCTAACAACACGCCGAGGTGAGTGCACGCCACATGGGTATATCTCACACAAAGAACATGTTCTTGAATCAACATCCCCTCAGCCAGATCCCCAAAATGCTCAGGCCACTCCACTACCTTCTGACAAGAGGAGAGATGTAATAGAGAAAAAAGAGGACTGACAGAGACAGAAGTCTTCACTAATTGTGATTAAAATATATTATTTTTCAAACGACAACAACCTTATGACTATGTCGATGCCTTCCTGTACAAGTTAGGCGCTTGAACCTGAAGCTTCGTGAAGTCCATGGTGAATCCATTGCTTCCAGATTTGGAAGACATACCTGTCCTACGGTTAGGTCATGAAGGAAAAGGAGGCCCAGGAGGGCGGGGCTTGTTTGGGAGAATAACTTAATGTAACTGAATTTCGAAACAGACTCGACAGGCCATGTCCGACAGAGTTCTCATCCTGTACAGCTGTGCGTCACCCAAAGGGCCACCTGAGACCATGGATACACACGGTAGCTTTGGGGACAGAGATTTCACTGGATGTATGGGGGTGGCCGGTGCAGGGGAAGCAGGGATACGTAATTTTATCAACTTACTAGTCATTTTAATTTTGAACAATTTTTCAAGTATGTAAGCCCTATTTATAAAGTATGCGGACTGCGTGTGAACTTTTAGGCTAACCAAGCTTCCAGAAGAATTTCTCCCTGGCCTGCCTTAGAGACATCGCCACAGCCTTATTGCTGTTAGGGCTTCCCCGGCAGGAAGTTTGGAGAAGTGTATTCAGACCAAAGGTTTCATCGCACGACATTCTGTGTCCCCTGTGGGACATTCCAGCAACACGGGAGCTGCGGTTTCCCTTCGTGGTCGTGGTTCACCTCCTGCTCCGTGTGCGTGGGTGAGGGTTACCGCACAGAGGTTCAGAGGGCAGGTTTTGGCGCAAACTGTGCCTTCTTACCTGGACCCCACTGCTCACCTTCTGGGTCGGTTAATCATTCTGTTTCCTCCCGTATGAAATGGGGGTCATGAAAGCATATAAATCATGAAGTTGTTATGAGCATGAACTGAAGTCATATTTGGTGTGCTCGGCACCAAGTAAGGGTGCCGTCCATGTCAGTGGCTTGAGTGATGTCTCCATGTTTCTCCTGCTCAACCTCTTCCCTGTGCCACCCTCAGTCCCCCAGGTGAGACCAGTCATTGGCGTCCACAGTGCCACTTGCGGAACATGTCGGAGGCCAACGAATCAGCAAAGGACTTGCCACCAGGCCTCAAGAGAGCCATGGTCTGGTCCCGTCATATTTTTTAAGCGCCTTGTAGCAGAAACTGTCCCCTGCAAATAAAATCATATAAAACGTGACTGCTCAGGCGGAACCAGAGTAGGGAGCCCGGAAGGCCACATATTTGTCCCCCTTCTAAGTATTATCCCTTTCTTCCAGGGACCTGGGAACCCCCTCAAAATCTTATTGTTTCATACAACACAGTTTGGAAATTCATCATATTTTCTTTCCTAAATTTCTAAAGGGAAGGCAGTTGTTTTCTAAATAGAGCCATGCCCCCCCTCATGTTCATGGTGCAGGTGTACTGAGGGCAATTTATTTATCTATAAACCCACAGAATCATAATCACCTGTGTCAACGAAACTTCGGACCAGATTGTCCAATGAACTGATCCGAGTGTCTCCTCTGACTCCTGCCTGGTGTATTTTGTGGTTTTAGGGTGGACAGTGACAGGAAAAAATTGAGGGTTGGCTGTTTTCATTTCAGATTCAACTACTATTTATTGAACATCTCGACATTATGCCACTGTTAAAAAAACGAAAACCAAAATTCAGCCAGATCAATTTCGAGACCGACCTGGCTTCATTCAGGGATTCACGCGTCAGGCTGCGTTCCATCCAGCAACTGGAAGTGCGCTCAGAGGGGTTGACAAGACGGACGGTTTTCATAGGAAGAAGGTTTGGGCAGGGGAACTATTAACAATAGAAAAGACAGAATTTGTTTTAGACCAAGACATCTTTTGTGGGGAAGGGAACAGCAAGGGTTTCACCCTGCGGATTGCTTCTTCTTTCCCTGGGGATGGACGGACAGGGCCCATGTGACAGATTCTCTCATTGGTGCTGACCAGAAAGTTGCAGACTGGTTGGTTGAGATTACTTTTCTGGGGAAGGTCAAAACTGAAGTTAGGCCAGGTATTAAGTCAAGATTTAGTACATGGGACTTAGCACAGGTGATGCCATTTTGGGCTAATAATTAGGTTAACATGGGACAGCCTAATAGTAGAAAAGAAATAGCTGAATTGAATCACATGTGTATATCTGGGAACCTCCCACATACATGAGAGGTTCAGAGACTGAAAGTTAAAACGAGGTAGGTGTATGTTCTGCGCTAAGGATGAGGCAAGGTGCCTTGGGCTTTGGAGGGGAGGAAGGCCACTGCAGGACAATAAGGAGAGCAGATATTCAGTAATTAGCTGTCTGCCCTGCCCTCTGGATAGCTCATAAACGTTATCTCTGGCAAGGATTCTTACTGTGGGCAAGATCCCCAATTTAAATTCTTTAAGGGAGAGGTAAAAGTTTCTTAAGAGCTCATGGGGTCTCAATTGCCTTCAACTCAAAATAATTCACGTGCGAAAGTGGCACATCTTGGGGAGGCCTGTTCTGAACCCCTTCTGTAATCAAATATAGTGCTCTTTTTAATTTCCCAGTTACTGGTCCTCAGACAAGGCTTGTACAGATGACACACTCTAGTTTCTGAAGATTAGTTTTAGACCAAAGAGCAAATAAGAGACATAGTATTTCCACCAGTTCATCTAGCTGTAAGCCCATCATTGTGCCCCCAGCCCACCACCACCCCAGGTGAGGGGGCTTTTATCCCTCTGTCCCACCCTGCCAGTTTCCTGGTAGAAAATATTCTTGGTGGCCCCTAAACCAGAATTTTCTTAATATGCTTTGACTTGGCTCCTTCTGCCCTTAAGGTTAGCCAGGTGGTGGAGGGCCTGGCAACTTAAACTCTTATTATCAAAGGAAAGGGGCCTTATTGCTGAAGAGAGGTGTAATAAAGGGAGATCAGTACTTTGTATCAATTAACTGTCCAGCTTAAATTTTCACAGCTCTCTCTGGCCTTGCGGTGATTAGAAAAAAAAAAAAAAAAAAAAAAACCATGAAGAGGAGTGATGAGATCTGGATTCCAATTCTGCCTTTTAAAACATTGTGACCTTGGGGAAGTCACTTTACCGCTCCAGGCTCTGGTTTCTTATCAATAAAATGTATTTTGCCTCCTGCCTGAAGTGGGCTTGTGTTACCACTAGGGGGCAGGCAAATATAATCCCTGAGGTATTTATAGGCGTAAACAATAAAAAGTTTGAATACAAATAATTTTTTTTTAAAGTTTTAATAAAATAAAATAGAGGGTTTCTGACAGGGTCTTTGAGGACTCTCAACTCTGGGTTACACCCTTCCTGTTATTTGGGTTCAGTTTGCCTGCATTGTACATCACAATACGTTTTAGCATTTACTGAGGGTTTACCAGGTGCGAGGCACTGATGAACATGTTACCTTTAACCTGCACCACAAACTTTCTAAGGTGGGCATTATACACACTTTCCCCCGAAGGGCCCTGAAACCCAGTGAGGTTAGGTAACTTGCCCAGGGTCACTCAACTAGCCACTGGCAAAGCTAGGATTCAACGGAGGTCTGATTGTCCCCGAACCAGACCCTGCTTTCATTTCATGCCGGTCCCCTAACTCCCTCCTCTCGCAGCCTCTGAGTGTGCGCCCATGGCCCATCCATCGCTGCGGTCGTCTGGAGGCATCAAGTCATGGAAACACTTTTCTCTTTGCAGGAGTGATTCTGATTTCATAAAACCATAGACATCGCTGGTATACAAGAGACTAAGTCATGACTATTTCTGGAACATTACTGGTTTCGCCTGTTCTGTCTCCATTCCTCCCCTGTGGCTCTGAGGCCCACATCGCATTCCCACGCAGGCGGCCACGTCTCCAGCTCCTGTCCTGTTCTCTCCACGTGTGCCCAAGGGAGAGGCAACCCAGCGGCAAATGCCCACAGGGTGCATCACAAGTCCTCCCGTCCAGCCTTCTACCGCCGGCCCCTCTCACCGCAGCTAGGGTTTTGCATGGAGTTGCAAAACCATGAAAATCAATATACGTTTCCTCATACTACTCAGCATTTGACATACCCTTCTCTCTTTTTCGCCACGTATAGGTTACTTCTCATTTTTAATGTCAAGTTCAAAATATCTCCTCCAAAATGCCTTCCTTAAATATCACTACTCAACTCTGAATATGCCTTTGCTTAGCTTTTGTGTTCTGTTTTATTAAGCGTACTACCCAAAATGGCCCCACACCCCTTACTAGGTTAGCACTGGTGTTGATATTGAAAATATTGGTCAGTTGTACTGGTCCACGTAGTGACCATCAGAACAGATCATTATAAACTACTCATGTAGAGAGCAAGTGTCAAATATTGGGTATGGTTGGCGGGAGCACGTACTTAACTCTTCCTCTATCAGGGGACGAGGAAGAGGAGAAAAGTCACCTGTGGCTGGGCTGCAGGTGCAGGGAAGCCTGGGGTTGACTGCCACCTGGGCAGTGAGTGGGTGTTCAGGCAAATAGCAGGGCGTGATGAAATTATAGGTGGCATCCTAAGAACACAAGGTCAGGTAAGGGGTACCCAGACCTGGATGATTATTGGTGTTACCTTGTGAGTTAAGGAAATACAGATGCTAGGCTCTGCCTGAGGCCATTGAACTTTCACCATAGGGGATGAGAAGCTGCATTCAGAAAATAAAAATTCCCCTGGTGATTTTGATAATGTTTGAGAAATTACTTATTCCGTTCTTTACCTTTTCAGGAGACTTCTCCCTCATCTCCTGGTTTCAAAGGTCAATTATTGAGCAAAGGGACAGTGAACAGGGAATTCAGTAGGATTTATGTGGTGTATGTGTGTATGTGTGATACATTTGAAATATGACTTTAAGTTTGCAATTAAGCCCAACAAAAATGTGACATTTTACGCCTTTGTTTCGTTATGTGTACAATGGGAACGACTACAATGAAAACGATGATACAGGTAAACGATCCCACGGAAACTGTGCATCACTGCCAAGTCCGTGGCTGCTGTAGGTAGACATTGAGCGAATCACACTGTCAGCCTCAGTATTTTTTTTTTTAATTCTAGGTTAAGAGAATTATGATATTTTCTTTTCTAAACTTTTAGTCTCTCATAGACTTCCCAAAGGCAGAAAAAGACTGTACACTTCCTTTAATGACAATTGCCCCTTTTCTGGGTTCTGTATGGTAAGGCAGCAGTTTTTAGGCGATGGATGGGCCAGTGGGAAGTCTATCCTGAATCAGTACTGCCCGTGAGTCTGCTGGGGCATCATCTCTGTAACTCTGGGAAATAAAACTTTCTGCAGAGGAGTCAATCATACTTCCCTGGCCTGGGGCCAGTTCTGATACAAAGGATGACGTCACTGGTTACAGTACTACTACTAAACTAAGTGATGCAGAATGTTCTTAATTGTCAGAAAGTGATACAAATAAATATGATGATTAGATACCCATTGTGTTTATCACTGACCCCAAAGCAGAGAAACCGCTGCTGGACATTCTGTGATCATTATAAAAATAGTATCAAAGTAAAGCAAAATTTCAAAGCTGCAATTCCTAACCAGGAGTCTCTAAACGAAATAATAAATAGGGAAAAGAGACTCAACTTAAAAAATCAAATATCTCAATGTCAAAAGCATATGTCTGCTATGAAAATATCAAATACGAAATTATTTCATAGATGTTTCTGGGGAAACAAAACTTTTTAAGAGTGGGCACATGAAGGTATGAATGGAAATAAAATGTAGAAGGACTAACAAGGGTGAACATTTGCTTTAAGGTTCTCATTACTCAAAAGGTAACTAAGTTTCTTATATCCAATTATTTTGTAACGTAGACTTGAGCATATCCTTCAAGTAGGGTATCAAGGTTTTAAATGCCCCAAACTTCCTTTTTGTCCCTAATACACACCACATAATAGTATTTATATTTTTATCATATAATAACTGTGGCAATGCATAACTACAAGAGCACAGTGAATTTCATAGCACTTCAAATAATTGGTATTTCATAAATCAGAGCAGCACATAGAAACTGTATGATTAAAAATAGTGGAAGCACCCTGGCAGGTTTTGCTCAGCGGTTAGAGCGCCCATGGACTGAAGGGTTGCAAGTTCAATGCTTGGTCAAGGGCACATGCCTAGGTTGCAGGTTCGATCCCTGGCCCAGTTGGGGTTTTGAGGGAGGCAACCAATCAATGTGTCTCTTTCACATCAATGTTTCTCTCTCTCTCCCTCCTTCCCTTCCACTCTATCTAAAAAAAAAAAAAAAAAAAAAAAAATCAGTGGAAAAATATCCTCAGGTAAGGATTGACAGCAACAACAAAAAGTAGAAGCTATATGTGCACAAAATTGATACCATCTACAGACAACGAAGATATATGCTTTGAAAATATACATCCTTCCACCCCTCTTTGCATTAGCTCTTTAAATCTCCAGGTCATCCAAGGCCCACATATTTGGGATTACTACTTTATAGAGGAAAAACAAAAATAATAGATGATTTATTCACCTCTTCCTGAGATGCACTGTCAAAAGTCTCCTGTCTGAAATTTATCCTTTCCTACATATACCCAGGTTGACCACTGTTTATATCTGGCAGAGCCCAACCTGCTGTCTGTGGTCCTTGGCAATTCCAGCATGCGTCTCAACAATATGATGTGAGGTTAGAAACAGAGAACCAGGGAGAGTGTCCATGTTCTAGCGCTGGGTTGGGACTCGGGGTTAATCATTTTGTCTCCCTTTTTATGTGCAACATAAAGACTTCAGAGCTCCTGTACTTCAGTGCTCCAGCTCTTAGGGGACCGAGAGGAATAAAGTTAATAAAAAGGAATAATCCAAAAGCTTTGGCTGAAAGGTATTATTTAAGCCACTAGAGAAAACGGTCCAATTATGGAGAAGGAAGTAGAACTGATGTAAACTTGTGGGGTTTTTTCCATTTACATAAATGAATCATAAGAGAACTAGTGCATACATTTTTCTCACATATATTTTGTTCTTTTGTTAGTAGACAGAAATAAAGACACTCAGCCTGCAAGAGAAAGTTGGGAATAGTGGGACTGAAATAGCTGTTCTTTTTGTTTTTCCTTTCCCATAGCTAGGTAGGTTGCCTGACCTGTAATTCATGCCTCAGGCTTTGGCTGAGTCCCCCCCTCCCGCCCCCCCCCAGTGCCATGCAATACCCAGGACTCAGTGGAGTGTGAAGATTCTTTGGGAGATGTTTAGATGAATACATAATAACTTTTCATACATTCATAATACTGCGTATTCCTTGAACTCACAAGGGAGAAAGTCTAATCATGGCAATATTAAGTACTGTAATGAACCACAGGGTAGCAGATGGGCCCTGGGGTAAACAGTTTCTGTACTATTGATTTCGTTATTTGATTTCCTTGTAAAGTGTCTATGACCTGAACCATTGCAGCAGAATACAGATACCAGTTTCAATCCAAACCAAACATTAATATTCTTTCTTTAAAAGAATTTGAGTGTTCTCTGGAAAGCTAAAGAGAGGGCTGGTTAATGTCTTGGGCCTTCAAAATCGGTGTTTTCAGTTTGACCATGGTTGTGAGGATGAACCCTCTGTGGAAAGTGCTGCAACTTTTACTGAGATACCACCGATACAATCTCCTTTCCAGAAACTTCTGTTTAGAGCTTCATATCTGCCTGGCATTCTCTTGTATATTATCATGACATGAGGATATTGAGATATGACTTTTGTCCTCAGAGAAATACATGTTTACAATATTCATATAATTCCTTATATTTCACAGAGTACATATAAACATGTCAGATACACACTTAACTATCTCAGGGGTCAGGCAGATTGTATCAGTGTGTGTGCTGCTGGTGTGAGACAGTAGGGTGTGGGGGGGACTGTGGTCAACCGGGACATGCATTACCCTCTTAAGTTCATATTCATATTTTTTAAAAACCTGCTCTTCTATTCAAATAAAATATATATGTGAGCTACATTTACGCCATTGACTCCTTTTTAGATACACACAGATTCATTTGAGCTTCTAGCAACTATTTGAAGTTGACTTTATTGAACATGAGAAGAAGGAGGCTCTGTGAGATAAAAGTTATGGACAAGGTAACTTACCCAGTAATTGGGAGGGCAAGGATAAGAAACTGAAGCTCTATGGACCCAAGCTAGTTATTTTTTAAAAATATTTTTTCTTTATTGATTTTCGAGAGAGAGGAAGGAAGAGGGAGAGAGAGATACAAACATTGATGAGAGAGAACATCGATTGGCATGTGCCCTGACCAGGAATTGAACCGGCGACCTCTTGGTGCATGGGTTGACACTCAACCAGTGAGCCACACCGGTCGGGCAAGCTAGTTATTTTTATAAAAAACCAGTGGGGTAAGAAGACACAGGAAATTGTTCATTATCTGGGGATTTATTCACTCTTCTCATATCTAACTCATCATTCAAGGGCTTGCCCATTGTTTCTGATTGCCGCCTTCCCCATATTTTCAAGCAACATGTAAGAACACAGTACAGTGTGTAATACCCAGTAGTCAAAATGCTTCCGACATGTCAGAGGTCTCTGGGTTGCTATCAATACATTGACTTGGTCTCCCAAGGAAAGCTGTGACTGAGGAAAATGGCTTGATGCAAAAGGAGCTGCTGTTCTCTGGCTGGTGGTGTATGCAGGTGAACTCAACACTGAGCTGCTGGCCGCACGAGGGCTGTCCTTGTAGGACGCTTCGAGCGTGGGTACAATGCAGAGCCTCGAGGTGCTGTCTGTCGGCCACATTCAAGTGACACATTTTTTCAGAGACAGAAAGAGTTGGGTACAAAACATCTTGTCCTGGGTGACCTTGAGCAATCAAATTAAACCCTCAGTATCAGTTTTGTCATTTGAAAATAGAGAAACAATTAGCGTGGAGGCTAAATAAATAAGAGTATTTGAACCGGGTGGTGAAAGCAGCTGTTACCGAATAGTAGTTGCTCAATAAATGCTGGTCCTCCTCTCTCCCTCTTTCTATTCCCTGACGTCATAAGCCCGGTGGAGGAGGTCTGTGGCCATGCTGATAAAATGAGAAGTTGGGAGAGAATGTCCTTGAGAGCTGGAAGACCACAGTCCTCATTGTCAGAACCTATAACAGTGTTGACAGGGACAATATCTGCCTTGGGGTGCTTCAAATACTTTGTCACTCGTAAGCAACCTTGAACAGAAACTAAGTTGTGAAAAACAAAGAGAAATTTCCAGAAACTGCTAGCATAAAGGCTCTGAAGGGGTCATGTGTAGATTAGCATACTTTTTATTACATGGTCTATTTTTATCCAGTGAGATAGTCATTTGGATTTCATTCTGCCCATTGTGCGGCTTTTGTTCTCAGGCTGTGAGTTTAATTATTTAGTTGCTTATGAGTGCATCTGGGGATAAGTGCCACAGTTTTATTTTGGTGAGAAATTTATGGTCGGTAAATTTTAGTAATTAATGATTAGATTATTTTTCCTCCATAAATACCTCTGCGATTTGTGATTTCCATAATAATTTATAATACTTAAGAAAGCTTCTTTATTTGAAAAAGCCAGTGCTAATGGAATCAGAAAAGAAAGATTTTAAATTGCTTTAATTAACTTTGTTAATTAATACCCAGCATGTCTAGGATATTGAATTGGCTTTGGTTGGCTCTATGAGAATTTAGTTGCCTAAAATCTGTCTAATATATGAATGTACTTTGCAAAGGAAATTCGAATTCTTTGTCAAGAAAATGGCAGGAATAAAAGGATTTCCTCTTTTGTAATCTTTGATTCCTGGCACATACTTGAATCCCTGAAATTTGCCAAAAAAAGTTAATACATGCAAATAAATGCAGATTTGTTGGTTTTTCAAAAAAGAAAGCCTTAAAGCCACTTTGTGATGTGATTTCAAGGAATTAGGGCAGCTGATGACAGTTTATATGTTTTAAATATTTTTCCAACAAAATCAACATAAGCAAAAAAACTTTAAATAAACTCTATTCTTCACAAATCGCTCCACCGGGCAAAGAAAGTTGAATAGGAATAATCTAATAATAACCCATGCTTCTGTGGAGCTCACGGTTGAGTGGAGATGGGAGACACACAATTATTCAAACGAGTTGTGAAGAGTTTGGAGAGGACAGAAATGCTGAATGTGGGTAGTGTGCAGTTTCCTTGAGGATGGTGAAAGCGTTATTTTTGTATCCTCGTAGGCTTAGCATGTGGCTTCTCAATGGGAAACACAAAGAATCATTATTAATTTCTCTTTTTCCTCACACTCACACCCAGTTCATCTATCAATACAATTCCCATTAGGGCTACTTGCAAAATATGTATTGAATCTGGATTCATCTTACCACTTTTACCAATACCACGTAGTCCAAGCCCCTGCCCAGGCTTCCTGTTTCTAACTCATTCTCTCCAGGCAGTTTCCAACCAGTAGCGAGAGTGTTTCTGTCAGCAGCAGTGTTAGACCTTGCTTCTTGAGTTAGGCTAAGAAAGAATTCAGAGCCAAGAACTCTAACTCAAGTTTATTTAGAAGGTCACATAGGCAGAAGAAGTGAGCCAGCTGGGTAGTATGGACTCAGGAAACAAGTTACAGAGACAAAAGAAGGGCCCTTGGAGCTTAAAGCAAGGAAAGCAAAGGTATGTGCCTTAGGGAAGAAAAGGGGGAGAAGGTGTGGGTGTGCTCCAGAGACAGTGTGTGCATCGGGTCTCTTGCCTTAAGGGTTTTTATCTGTTTTCTAAAGGTGGAATTTTAGGGGAGGTCTTACGGGAGGATCTCAGTAGAATAGTCATCAGCTTTTCAGGAGTGTCCTTTCAGGGTCATGTTCTCCTTGGTAGGTGCTAGGGAAGGGGGACATTAGTCACCCCATCTTGTCCTGATGCTAGCCATGGCATCATTTCATCTGGTTTTGCTGCTTTTCTGGGCCTGGAGCTGAAACACAACTGAGGCCTAGATGTTATCTCTAGTTTGACCAAAACTCTGTCTCTGTGGTCAACAGACCTGAGGCCTTGTCCCTAAGATTATTTGATGTGGGTCAGAACCTCATTGTCCTGAGGGCTTAATGCTTAAGAAAGGGTTGTGCAAGGGCTTGTATGCAAGTCCTATGAGGCTATTCTCCAGCCCCCTTTTTCCTCTTCTAAGGGGTTCTATACTGTCTGACTAACGGCATGCCAGGGGAGGAAAGCCCACCTGGGGGAAGAGGTCCTAGCCTGTAATAGTTGTTTTCTCTAGTTTTGCCCCTTGCTAGGCACCTGGGACTTTCCCCTCAGTGACATTCTGTACCTGGCCTATCGTTCCTGCTCTGCTCATGCCTGTCTAACTCCTTCTCTGTCATTCCTCCTCTGATCCAGTAACATAGGCCTTCTGTTCTTCCAGCATGCGGGACCCTTACTCTTGACTGGAAGCCTTTGCACTTGCCATTCCCTCTGCTGGAATAATTTCCCTCCAGATATTCCCAGGCCTCATTTACTTCCTCATTCAGGTCTCTGCTGAAATGTGACCTCCTCGGAGATCCTTATCTAAAACAACCTGCTCCTTTGCCCTACTGACATGACTTTAAAAAAAATCATAATACCTGTGTCAGTCAGGGTTCACACAGAGAAACTATAGCTGCCATTTAGAAAGTGGATGCCAGTATCTCTATTTTACAGATAAGAGAACTGAAGCTTAGGGAGGCCAATACCCCAGTGAGGTCATATAGTAGCAGAACCCTAAGGGATTTAAACTCAGTTCTCCCTGAGGGCAAAGCCTATTCTATTAAACTTTTTATGTGGATAATTATAGTATATATGTTATACTAATCGAAATATTTGTTATTCTTTTGAGAAGCAGGAGTCAGCCTCCAGTCTCTGGGTCTGCTGTTGTTCAGTGTGGGGCAGGGTGAGAACAAAGTAGGACCTGGTAGCCACAGCATTTGGCTGAAGCAAAAGTAATTTAAACCACACAGAGGTGGCAAAATCCAGAAGATGAAATAATGTAACACATGTGATCAAATAAAATGAAGAAAAATGGTTCAAGGGATTAGTTCCTTTGCAGGAATTAGCAATTTCAACTGGGAGAAAGTAAATATTTATTTGGGGGCAAATCTAAGAATAGGTTCTAGGCAGCCAGAAAAGAGTGGAGACTTGGAAATGGATAGAAAGTGCTCATCTTCAACATATCTATGCTTTCTTCTTCTTCTGGGGTATGTAGCTGAACTACTTTTCCCAGATCCTTTGCAGTTAATTTGGGGCCTTTGACGAAGGTCTGTCTATTAGAATATGGGTGGAAGTTGTGGGCTTGGGGGGTTGGAAGATGGATGTTTTGTAACCTTATGTTAATGTGCTCTTAACCTTGTGTTAATCCACTCTCAACCTTGTAAACCTGGCCCGCCCAGGTGCTTTGAGTGCTGCATGTAAATAGGGGCTTGTTACCAATCTGGAAATAAATGGGACTACATCCAAAGCTCTGGGGCATTTGCTCCCTTGCAAAGCTCCCTCTCACTCCAAGCAGCATGTGCTTGTAGGTTCATTGCGTTGCACCGATCCTGGCAGGCCCCAAGACGGCAGGAAGTGGTGTCCACCACTTCCAGGCCTGGCCTTAGGTCTAGCCCATGGAAAGCTCTTCTGCGTGACCCTCTTCCTGTTTTGCAGCCTCGAGAGTCTGTGGCTCTCTAAGACTAACGGAGTCTGGGTGCCTGGGCCGCCCAGTTATCCACTGCTCCTTGCTCCCCACTCCTCACCCTGCCCTGCAACTCATGTTGGACTGTGGCATGGGACATACACCCTTGTTGTCACTGAGGATGCAGGCTCTGGTTACATAGGTCAAGGTTCCTTATCCTCCAAGAAAAGCACGCACAGCGGCTCAAGTTCAATTCTGCTCAAAGTGTCAGCGCTGCCGCCAGTGTTTTCCCTGCGTCTCTCCTTTTATTTTCAATACCAGAACTCAGAGGTGTCCAAGTGGTTAAGGATCCTCAAAACCTAGACACCAGAACCAAGCGCTGAAGCCCAAGCTCTCTGAGTGCAGGTCAAAGCACAGCTCATGTTCAGTGTGTGTCTGTTTGGATCCTTGATGAATAGTACACCTTTGATGGGGAGAGAGAATTATAAATTCTCAGAGGTTGGGCATTGACTAGAGAAGAGAAAAGAGAACTGAGGTGGAAAATCACATGACACAGACTTCATATCTTGTGTGAACTATTCCGGCGGGTGAAAAGTTGATGAGACAGAAAATAGGGAACGTGATAGTTTGGGAAAGGACCGCCGCAATAAGTGTGGTGTATCAGGTGAGTGGATCCTGAGAGGCAAGCACGGGTGATGTAAGAGTTAAACTGTGAGATGAAAATTGAAAGGAAGCAGTGGATGTAGTGAAAGGAAGAGATCAAGAGATGCTTCGAGAGAAATAAAACAACTGAAGTTGGTGACATAAACCCTAAGGATGGGATGGAGATGAGTCAGAGATAACTCAGAAGTTTCGAGGCTTGAAGATCTGGGAAAATGAATGGCAGCACCACTGGCTTCGACAGCAAGTATTTTGGGAGAGGAAAGCTCTCTGATGGAAATGTGATGAATTTTGTTTTGGAAAGGGTGCGTCGCAGGGACTTGAGACATCCAGAAAGGTGCAGTGAGCAGTTGATAAAATACTTTTTAATCAGGCCAACTTTCCTTTTTCTTTCAAGTGCAGTAGTAATTAGGCTTCTGATTATTGGAGTCTTTTTTTTTTTTTTACTTCAATGCTGATATCAAACTAACACTTTCCAAGCACTTGATAGATATCGTATAATGGTGGAGATGCTTAATACTGCCACCATTTTGCTGTTATCTCTCGTTTTCTTTCCCTTCCCACCACGGTAATTAAGGGGACTGCACTTTGTTCACACTGCTAATGTGTTTATAAAGCATAGCCCTGCCGCTCTTTCATGCCCTTGCTAGTTGCAATTTATTTTCTGACTTGGCCTTTCTGACTTGGCCTCTGCACATGTCAAATTGTCTTATACGCGTCCTTGATCTTTTGCCCCGCTAACATTTTGCATATGATTACATTTCAGAGTTCAGAATTTTCAATCATGCCGTAAACAGTGATGCTGCATTAATTTTAAATTCAAGAGATTAAAAAGGAGGTCAACTTGGAGCTGGAGATGGACTGAATTTCTGTAGGAGGCAGAGCACCTTAGAAAGCCTGCATTTCAGCCAGATGATTTGTGAGTGACCCTGGTAGCTGATATTCAGGGAGAGAAGCGACTGATTTGGAGGGGAGAGCTAAGTTAGTGCATCACTGCTGGTCAGTTTCCCATCCCCCTTTGAGAACTACAGCTAGAGAATATCAAGAACTGTTTGGACCAGAAAAACCTGGGGGTTTAGGTCTCCATTGGATCTGTGGACTGTCTGCCCTGAGGAGACGGTTAGTACTTTTTTATTTCTCTACACATAGCAGAAATATAGAGTGTCCCCCCAAAATGTATACACAATGTAAGTATAATTATAAAGCTAGTGTTTATTAAAATACACTTCATTTTCAAACTGTAATAGAATCTACAGACACCCTGTATACATTTTTGGGGTTTTGGGGGCACCCTATATTTGGAGGCAGCTTCCTCCTCTCTCTGAACCTATCATACAACCCACCTCACTGGCCTGAGTCTCAGTGTTTACTTTTCTTCAGTGCATTTCACATGCACAATGCAAATCCAGCAGTAAGACCTGTCCGAGTGTGGCAGTTGTCAAGGAGGTGGGGAAATGTGTCTTTGATGTGTCTGTTTGATGTGCTCATTCAAACACGCCCTCCGTGCACTGAAGCTTGTGGAGTGACCTCTCCTGTCTCAGAGCCCGGGCTCTCGGCTTCTGCATGGGAGGCAGAAGTGTGTTCTTCCTCTCACTGTGTCCCCATTTCAAATCTTGTCAAAGAAAACAGAGAGATAAAGTCCCCCTCCCCCTCTTTTCTCACTTCTCAGGCCAACTCTGCAAAGTAGTAATATTAGTGCCCTGGATTGTGTGCATTAAAAATAAAGAGAGGAAATGATGATTAGTACTAAGGAGCACAGGGCAGATAATGCATGCCTGCCACGCGAGCTGAGCGGGCACACAGAGGCACACAGGTTTTCAGGTTATCTCCGTGGACAGAGGGCGTATCAGAATAAGTAGGGAGACTCTTCTTCAAATATACCCACCTGGGGTACATTTCTTCCTCCTCCGTGACAAGCAGTGACAGTTGATACAGCTATAAATGCACTGTGTATAAGACCAGCGTAGAGGAGAGAAAAGTTGACAACCAAATCCTGTGGGATTGATTAGAATAAGGTAAGAGAATCATCGTTCAGTTTGAAGTTTTCATATTCAGATCAGAAGCTGAATATGAAAACCAGACCAAACATACTCCTCGAATTCAACATTTCCAAGTTATATGGACTTAGAATTAGATTAGGCTTCTTTATGCCTGAGGTTTAATAAGATTAGAAAATCATGCATGTTTGGATTAGAAGAGATTGTAATACCAATTGGCTCAAAATCCTAATTTCATGGAGGAGAGTTCTGAGGCCTAGAGAAATAATGGTTTCCATGATCAGGTGGTGTAATGATAGCAAAACCCAGGCTTTATAGACACAATAGTTTAAGTCTGAGTTCTTGATTTGCCATTTGACCTTCAGCAAGTTGCTTAACTTTGCTTTGCCTTGGTTCTTTGATTTGCAACAACACGGTGTTAATACCTGTCATTCATGTTTACTGTAGAGAGTCAATAAGCTAAAAACCCCAAAACAGTGCCAGGCATGTAGTAGGCACTGAACCAATAGGGGCTGCTAATATTATTATGTATGCTTAGAGAAGACAATAGACTCCATAGCCACATTCTAGGAAATAGGTATTGTTTTTCTACCTCTTATAGCTCCTGAATCAAGTTGATATTAATAAAAACGAACACTTACAGAGAGTTTACAAACACTTTCACATGTTACTCATGGTAACAAGGAGGGGCCAGTATTATAGTCCAGCTGTAATGCTAGGGAACATCCATCTGAGAGGTCAAGTGACTTTCTCATTAATGTTAATAAGGAACAGAGCAGGAACTGAATTCAAACTTAGGTTCCTCCTGTCCCAAACGACTTCAGCTTTGTTTCTTTTTAATCGATGTTTCACGTGTCACTATTTCCTCCATTACCTAATTAAAGGGCAGTGTTAATGCCCTCTAAACATATTCTCTTTCTTACTCCATGTATACACTTCTGGAATGGTAATGTAACTGGTAGGTTGAATTAGTTGAACTCTAGGGTGCAAGTGGAAAACCAATTTGTCGTTATCGTTTCAAACATTGTGTATATTTTATTCCTGTAACTGGGATGAAATCTTAGCTAGCTTCTGATGTCTCCAGGAAATCTTAGATAATAAAATGTCAACTGACCTTCCAGCCATGATGGTAACTGGTACTCAATTAGCTCTTCCGATATAAATAACTATCAAATTAGACAAATGTGTATGGAGCAACTGTTTTCAGATGATGGACAACAGGCAGCTATGGACTATAATTCCTGGGGGAAGGAATACACAGGAACCCCATGATTGCCCCAGATTTCTCACTAGAGGCACTTCCAGATCATGGCCCAGGAACTTAAAACCCAAGCAAAGCACAATAGTTTCGATGAGCTAAGGAAGCAGAGTTTGGGGCTGCTGAGGCTGGAACTTTCAGGGATGGATACCTGAAAGGAGACAGCTGGACAGAAGAGGAGTTTCAGAAATCTACATAGAGGTTCCCTTGAACTTTTGGCCAAATACTAAGCTACATGCATAGGGATAGACTCTGTAAGTCTGGATAGCAAAAAGGTACTTAGGGAAGTGTGAGCTGCCTGAGATTTTGGAGATCACATAGTTCAGGGTGGCTGTAGAATTCTGACCAATCAAAGAAGTTGAAACTTAAGGCATTCAATTGAAATCTCCAAGAGGACACAACTCAGATGTTTGGCTCTTCTGGCCTTAGAGAGTAGGAAATTGTGCCCTATAATCAGTAGAAAAAATAATCAATGGAAACAGACCCAGAGATGATAGAGATTTTGGAATTAGCAGGAAAGAGTTTAAAAACTATTGTAAATATATTTAATGATTTAAAGAAAAAGATTGTCATGCTTAGTAAACAGATAAGTAAGTAATCTCAGTATAGAAACTGAAATGAAAAAACAAGAGCTAAATGAAAACATTTGCCTGGATGAGTTTAACAGAAGATTGAACACTGTAGAAGCAAAGAAGAGATCAGTGAACCATCCAAACTGAATCAGAGGAAAAGAGCCTGAAAGTAAGAATGGTCTCAGAGATATGTGGGATAACATCACTCAGTCTAACTTATGTGTAATTGGAAAGCCCAAAAGAAGGAAGAGTGGGATTGAAGCAGAAAAACAAGAAAGAAATATTTACCCAAAATTCAAATTTGCTAGCTAAATTTTGGAACAAAAAAAGGATGTTTACTCTTAAAACTTCTTTTTAACATTGTACTGAAGGTATATGCCATAATAAGTGAATTTAGTGAGGCTGCAAGATTCAAGATCAATATATAAAAACAATTGCATTTCTGTATACATGGAAGAAACAATTGGAAAATGAAATTAAAAAAATTAAAAGTAGTTTCATTGCCAATAGCATAAAAATACAAGATACGTACGAATAAGTTTAATGTAACACGTGTGAGATCTGTACATGAAACACCACAAAACATTGCTGAAAAGACTGAAAGAAGACCTAAAAACAAGGAAAAATATACCATTTATGAATAATAAAATTTAAAATTATTAAGAAATTAACTTTTCCCAAATTGTCCTATAGACTTAATACAATGACGATTGAAATCCAAGCAGGTTTTTTTTTTTTGTTGTTTTTGTTTTCATTTGTCTTTTGTTGTTGTTTTGTTTTTAGTAACAACTGACAGGCTGATTTATATGGAAATGTGAAGGACTTAGAATAGCCAAATCAATTTTAAAAATAAGAAACTTATATTACTTGATTTCAGGACTTACTTTAAATTATTATAATCAAGATATTATTATTGATATAAGGTTGGACAAACAGATCAATAACAGAGAAAAACGAGTCCATAAATAGACCCACACCTATAGGGTCTTTTGGTTTAAAGATTACTAAAAATTCTTAGATACACCTCCCACTAGAACATGGGATTCTCTTGAATCTGGATGGGCCTGTGACAAAAAGAATATGATGGAAACGACACTATAATTCTTGAGAGTAGGTCATAAAAAGCTATGTACCTTCTGCCATGTTCTCCAGGGACATTCCTCCTGGGAGAAGCCAGTCACTGTGTGAGACTATCCTGGGATGCCAAACTGGAAAGGTCATGTGTAGATATTTTGGTTGATAATCTCAGCTGGCCACCAGCAGACAGCCAGCATACCAGTCCTGTGGGTGACCCATAGTTGACATCCAGCCTAATCCAGTGTTCAGATTACAGCAGTGCCATGCTACGTTTGAGTGTATCCACCTGAGAAATCCCAAGTTCGGAACCGCCCAGCAGAGCCTTCCCCAAATCCCGGACCCACAAAATAGTGAACAAAACAAAAGGCTTGTTCTAAGCCCTTCATTTCTGTGGTAGTTTGTTATGCAGCAACAGTAACTCGATAAGTTCATGGGAAAAATGAGTCTACTCAAAAAATGGTGCCAGAACAACTGGATATCTGTGTGGAAAAAAATAGAGAAGAGAACTTCAATCCACACTTTGCACCATTATAAAACATTAATTCAAATCGGAGGATAGACTTAAATATAAAAACAAAATAAATAGAGCTTCCAGAAAAACACATTGAAATTTGATATTTATGCAATGGAATATGCTCATAATTAAGAAGAAGGAAAAAAGAACATACTGATACATGCAACATCATGGACGTATCTCAGAAACATTATTCTGAGTGAAATAAGCCAGCAACAAAAGAGTATATACGGTGTGAACTCATTTATAGAAAGGTCTAGAACAGGTACAGGTCATTTGTGGTGGCATTCAACCTCCACAGGGGATGAAATTCTGGCACTGATGGCCCCTGTCTGTGGCAGGTTCTCAGTGATGATTATTTTTCTCTCCAGTGTTATTATGCTTCCCCAGAAATACTCTTGCTGGAGTTTTCTTTCTTTCTTTTTTTTTTTTTTTTTTAAATTTTCCCCCTTTATTGATGTTTAAAGAGAAGAAGGGAGAGGGAGAGAGAGAGAGAGAGAGAAGCATCTATGAGAGAGAACATCGATTGGCCGCCTCCTGCTTGCCCCCCACTGAGGATTTGGCCCACAACCTGGGCATGTGCCCTGACTGGGAATCGAACCAGCGACCTCTTGGTGCATGGGTCGACGCTCAACCGGTGAAGCACACCGGCCGGGCTGGAGTTTTCTAATTGTAATTCTCATGGTTTGAATCTCAGCCTCTGTACCTCCAGCAGCCCACCCCATGCTAATTCTCTCTTTCGAGTGTCCATCAGAAGGATCCCCTGAGCAAAGTCCACTTTAAGGCAGCAACAGGTCAGCTCTCTTCCCCACGTGGCACACATGTCACCACAGAGACACTCACAAATTCTTGTCCCACAGAGATTTGCAGATGGTTCCCAGTGTAGGTTTTACTCTGTAGCTGTGAGCCTTAGCGTCTTGCCTCAAATGTTTTTCAGGCCTGGTTCTGACATCAGTCTTGGGCTCCACATATGCCAGGCAATCAAGTCCAGTTCTCTTAGCCATTCACTGGAGACTTCTTTGACTTGCCCTCTTCCCTTCTTCTACAGTGGGATGGGAAAACTGAGCCCTCAGGAACTTGCTGCAGTCATTTTTCTCTCCAGTCCCTTTAACTTTTAATTCTTTTTGGTTGATGAGTGAATTGTGGCAAAACTGATTTCTTATCATTTCCTTTGCAAATTCTGCAGAGGGGGTCTTGCCCTGTAGTTTGTAATGTACGGGTATTTAGTGCCGTTTGTTTGCTTTCTCCGGTGTTCAACTGATGCAGGACTTGTCCAATTTTAACATCTTGTTACAGAAAGGGGGCATTTCAATGCCCTGGGAGTTGACCTTTAGCTGACATTCTTGACTTTCCAAAGCAGAGCACTTTTACTAAATTATTGGCTGCAGAAAATCTGCCAGAAGATTCAGTTTGTCCACAATTAACATGTCAAGTGTGACAGCTAATTTTGTGATGCTTTCAGCAGTGAAAATTCTCATCTCACCAGTCTTTCTGACACACACACACACACACACACACAAAAGCAACTACCTACATGCTATTTAAAAAAGCTTTTTATTTCTTTGTTTTTTAGCCTTATTGAGGTGTAATTGATATACCAAAAAATCCACACATTTTATCTATACATCTTGATGATTTTGGACATATGCATATACCTGTGATGCCACAACCACAACCAAGGTACTAAATATATCCTCCAAAAGTGTCCACAGTGAGTGTGTATGTATATTGTAGTAAGAACACTTGACACGAAATCTGTCCTCATACTTTTTAGTGCACAATACTGTATTAACTATAGGCAGTATATTGTATAGCAGATCTCTAGAAATTATTCATTTTGCATGACTAAAACTTTGTACCCATCAATCAGTAATTCCTCATTTGTCCCAACCAATAGCCCCTGGCCACCACCGTTCTAGTCTCTGGTTCTGTGAGTTAAAACCTATGGCAATGGCTATCGGATCTGTAGCATGTGTTGCAATGACAAGTACCTGGGACTGAAGTAGAACAACCTCTTTGCTAACAAGTTATGCCAAACAAGATGATTTAGTCGTGAATTTCTGGTAGAAGTAATAACCAGTGTGAAAAGCAAACCAGACCCTGAAAGGGTATAGCAACTCCTATGGTTTTCTTTATGAAGAACAGATTTTCTACTGGAAAGCTGACTATTTTTCTTCTTCTCTCTTTCTTTTTATTGCTCTCTGCAAGCTATTTTTAGTTGCAAAACTAGTGTTCTCATGAGATGATCCCATGATTTCCATTTTGCAGATAATGATATAAAGGTGGCATTTCCTTCTTCTCCTTTTGGCTTATTCAAAAGCAACAAAAAAAGAATGAGAAATGGAAACATAAAAGTCTGTCTTCAATACATGTGGGAGATAGCACACATTTAAACAACGAAGTAGGTGAAATAGTATTGATAATCGTGGTGATCAAACAGAGGGAAAGGACAGATAAGGATGTCCATGTAGGTAGATCCCAGAAATCACTGTGCTTTTCTAAGGCAGGACCTCACCTTGAGGGGTAAGATCAGTGTCCTTGTTAGAAACCGGGAACAAGGTTCACTGGCTGACATGGATGTTCTCCCTCTGCTTGGTTTTGTTCTGAGAACAAAACAAATAGTTGATCAACTTGTCAACTCCGTAAATGGGGAAAAGTAAATACCTCTGTGACTTCATTTATTTATTTATTTTATTAATTTATTTTTGTTACAGATGTTTCTCCTTTTTTTTCCCATTGACATCCTCCTCCCCATCCTCCCCACCCCATCCCCAGCTTTGTTGTCCATGTCCATTGGTTATGCGTACATGCATGTAAGTTCTGTGGTTTATCTCTTCCCTCCTCCCCTCCCCCTCTTCTGAGGATTGTCAGTTTGTACCCTACTTTCACGTCTCTGGGTCTACCCTTTTTCTTAGACTGTTATGTTCATTATATTCCACAAATAAGTGAAATCATGTGATATTTGTCTTTCTCTGCTTGACTTGTTTCACTTAGGATAATACTCTCCAGGTCCCTCCATGATGTCTCAAAGGATAAGAGATCTTTCTTTCTTACAGCTGCATAGTACTCCATTGTGTATATGTACCACAGCTTTATTATCCATTCATCTACTGATAGACACTTGGGCTGTTTCCAGATCTTAGCTATTGTAAATAGTGCTGCTATGAACATGGGGGTACATATATTCTTTCTGATTGGTGTTTCAGGCTTCTTAGGGTATATTCCTAGAAGTGGGATCACTGGTCAAATGGCAGTTCAATTCTTAATTTTTTGAGGTAACACCATAGTGTTTTCCATAGTGGCTGCACCAGTCTGCATTGCCACCAGCAGTGTACTAGAGTCCCCTTTTCTCCACACCCTCACCAACACTTGTTGTTTGATGATTTGTTGATGGTGGCCATTTTGACAGGTGTGAGGTGATACCTCATTGTTGTTTTAATTTGTATCTCTCTGATGATTAATGATGTTGAGCATTTCTTCATATGTCTCTTAGCCATTTGTATGTCCTGTTTGGAGAGGTGTCTATTTAGTTCCTCTGTCCATTTTTTAATTGGGTTCTTTGTCTTCCTTTTGTTGAGTTGTATGAGCACTCTATATATTTTGGAGACTAACCCCTTATCTGATGTATCATTGGCAATTATGCTCTCCCATACAGTGAGTTCCCTTACATTTTGATGGTTGTTTCTTTTGCTGTGCAGAAGCTTTTGAGTTTGATGTAGTCCCATGTGTTCATTTTTTCCTTTGTTTCTGTTGCCTTAGGTGATGTATCAGTGAAGATTCTGCAGCGTATGATGTACAAAATTTTGTTGCCTACATTTTCTTCTAGGATTTTTATGGATTCATGAGTCATATTTAAGTCTTTTATCCATTTTGAGTTTATTCTTGTGTATGGTGTAAGTTGATGGTCTAGTTTCATTTTTTTGCATGTAGCTGTCCAATTTTCCCAACACCATTTATTAAAGAGGCTGTCTTTACTCCATTGTATGCTCTTGCCGCCTTTGTCAAATATTAATTGAGCATAATGTCTTGGGTCAATTTCTGGGTTCTCTGTTCTGTTCCACTGGTGTATATGCCTGTTCTTGTGCCAGTACCAGGCTGGTTTGATTACAGTAGTTTTGTAATATAACCCAATACCTGGTATTGTGATCCCACCAACTTTGTCCTTCTTTTTCAAGATTACTGTGGCTATTTGGGGTCTTTTTTGGTTCCATATGAACTTTTGAAGTATTTGTTCTAGTTCTGTGTAATATGTCGTTGGTATTTTGATGGAGATTGCATTGAATCTATAGATTGCTTTGGGTAATATGGACATTTTAATGATGTTTATTCTTCCAATCCATGAACAAGGTATGTGCTTCCAAGTTTTTATATCTTTCTCTATTTCTTTTTTCAATGTCCTGTAGTTTTCTGCAAATAGGTCCTTTACTTCTTTGGTTAAGCTTATTCCTAGGTATCTTAATTTTTTTGCAGCGATGGTAAATGGGATTGTTTTTTTAGTTTCTCTTTCTGTGAGTTCATCATTGGTGTGTAACAATGCCATTGATTTCTTGACGTTAATTTTGTATCCTGCTACTTTGCCAAATTCACTTATTAAGTCTAGTAGATTTTTGATGGAGTCTTTAGGGTTTTCTATGTATAATATTCTGTCATCTGTGAATAATGACAGTTTCACTTCCTCCTTTCCCGTTTGGATCCCTTTTACTTTTTCTTCACGTCTGATTGCTGTGGCTAAGACTTCCAGTACTATGTTAAATAAGAGTGGCGAAAGTGGGCATCCCTATCTTGTTCCTGTTCTTAAGGGAAATGCTTTTAGTTTTTGTCCATTGAGTATGATGTTGGCTGTAGGTCTTTCATATATGGACTTTATTATGTCGAGATATGATCCCTCTATTCCCACATTGCTGAGCGTTTTTATCAGAAATGGGTGCTGGATTTTGTGGAATGCTTTTTCAGCATCTATTGATCTGATCATGTGGTTTTTATCTTTCATTTTGTTTATGTGGTGTATCATATTTATTGCTTTGTGAATATTGTACCAGTCTTGCACCCCTGGGATGAATTCCACTTGGTCATGGTGAATAATTTTTTTGATGTATTGCTGGATCTGATTTGCTAGTATTTTGTTAAGGATTTTGGCATCTATGTTCAACAGGGATATTGGCCTATAGTTTTCTTTCTTTGTAGTATCTTTTTCTGGTTTTGGAATTAGAATTATGCTGGCCTCATAAAACGCTTTTGGAAGTCTTCCTTCTTCTTGAATTTTTAGAAATAGTTTGAGGAGAATGGGTGTTAGTTCTTCTTTGAATGTTCGGTAAAACTCCCCCATGAAGCCATCCAGGCCTAGGCTTTTGTTTGCTGGGAGAGTCTTGATTACATATTCAATTTCCTTAGTTGTTATTGGTCTGTTCAAGTTTTCTCTCTCTTCCCGGTCCAGTTTTGGGAGACTATGTATTTCTAGAAATCTGTCCATTTTGCATAGATTGTCGAATTTGTTGCCATATAATTGTTCATAGTATTTGTTAATGGTCCTTTGTATTTCTGTGGTGTCAGTTGTTATTTCTCCTGTTTCATTTCTGATTTTGTGTATTTGGGTTCTCTCTCTTTGTTTCTTGGTAAATCTAGCTAAGGGTCCATCAATCTTGTTTATCTTTTCGAAAAACCAGCTCTTTGTTTCATTGATCCTTTGAATTGTTTTTTTGGTCTCTATGTCATTTATTTCTGCTCTAATATTTACTATTTCCTTCCTTCTAATTGCTCTGGGGTTTTCTTTTTGTTTGCTTTCTAGTTCTTTAAGTTGTGAGGTTATATAGTCTATTAGAAATTTTTCTTGTTTCTTGAGGTAGACCTGTAGTGCTATGAACTTCCCTCTCAGAACTGCTTTTGCTGCATCCCATAGATTTTGTGTTGTTGTGTGTTCATTATCATTGGATTCTAGGAAGTTTTTAATTTCTTCTTTGATCTCCTCGGTAACCGTCCTGCATGGCCACAACTCAGCAAAAGCTCTGAGCGCCCTCCAAATCCCAAGTGTCCCCACACAGTTCCAGTCCAGTCTGCCCTCCCTCTGCCAGAGCCCAAGGTGAGTGGCTGTGGCTATTTTAGCGCTCTGTCCTGGCCCTCTGCTCTGTGGAGCGGGCTTGGGATTTTAACCGCGAGGGCACTGCTCACAGCTAAGACCGCTGCTGTCCATGGGCTCCCAGCCCCCAGCCCCCCTCCTGCACCTCTGCAATCCTACCAGGATCGATTCAGTGTCCCTGGTTATATGGTCCTCGCAAGCTGCTTTTCTGTTGCTTTTTCCTGATGTTTTGTCTTAATTTTAGTTGTAATTCCAGTTTGGTCCTGGGAGATGGTCTGTGTAGCTTCCATTCACTCCGCCGCCATTTTGGAATCCACCTCTGTGACTTTAAAAGGATCTCACGGCACAAACCATAAAGGCATTATTTATAACCTGTGATATAATTCTGAAAAACGTTTATTCCTTAAAAGAAACAGAAGATTAAGTAGAATATGTAAAGTCATCCATATGTATGTAACTAGGGAAAATTCTTCCAAATTTTCAGAGAAAATTCAGATACAAAACTAAACGGCAAAAAAGGACCACATAGGAAAAGACTTTTAACTTCTCATTTTTCAAGAAGAACATGAGAAGGTTTCTTCTCTACAAGCTGTCTCTTGACTTCCTGACTCGCTTTTGTTACTTTGTTCTTTTTCCCTCCATGTTCCTATGCAGAAGCCATGAACAACGGCATTTTTCTCCTTGGAAAGACATGTGGTGGAGAGGTGTGCTGTCCTTGGAGCAGAGAAACACAGGCTTTTATCACCATAACTGTTATCGTCCACTGTTGCTATTACTTAGAACAATGCCCAGCAGTGAGTGTCCCTGAACTGGAGGGTGTGGCGAGAGCGTGCGCTCTGGAGAATGCTGTTTCTGAGTTTAAAATGCAGCTTTAGCATTCACTGTGTGTGGCCCCATCACTTCTCCACGCTCAGCTGCCTCGTTTCAAATATTGGAACAACGTATACCTTGTCATGTGGGTAATCAAGTTGTCAAGTGGGTAATAAAAGGCAACGTTTAGTGAACACTTACTATGTGCCCGGCCTTTTTTAAGCATTTTACATTGTGTTAACTTATTGAATTTCCACAAAAGTTTGATGACGTAGGTACTGCTATTATTCCCATTTTACAGTTAAAGAAACTGTGGCACAGACACATGAAATTACTAATTCAAATCCACACAACTAACTAATGGAGAAACTGGGATTATGAACCCAGGCAAATTGATGCTGAGGCCCATGTTCTTAACTTCTTTGCTCTATTGTCTGTTTAATTCAGAGGGTTAGAGATAAAAACTTCATGTATCTCATAGCAACTAGTAGATGACAAAGAATAACACCATTCTGGAGAAGAACTGGCCTCATTGGTGATTCAAGCCAAGGCATGGAGAGGTCAGGTAAACTTGATTTTCAAACCACCACGAGAGGGAGGTGAACTATCAGGAGAAATGAAGACACAAGAGGGTAATGAACATTCCAGATAATTAGTAGCTCACTTCGGCAAACTGGAACAATGAGCAGAAGGTTTGCAGCAGATGTCCTGGCAACAGCAGTGTCATTTCCAAGGAAGAAAAGTGGTCAGTCTTGAAAAAGAGACTTCCAGGGAGAGAGCCTGGAACATCTGGGAAATGGCTTTGACGACGTTGTTGTGGGGCACTGAACAGACTGAAGGGCTTCTGTAACTTTCCATTCCGAGACTCCAAAGATGGGCCGTTAGTTTCATCTGTAATAAATGGAGTTAGCAGTCATTGCTCTCAGCAAGAAAGTTTCAATATGTCATCAGTGATCTGAATAGATCAGTGTCTCTTGCTTCAATAAGAAGAGTGGGGTGTACACACATACTCACACTCGTACACACACACACACTCACACATAAACACATTCACATACCTACACACACACATCCCATGATCTTTTCAGGTTGTGGGTCCCACACTCCACCAATCTATTTAATTGGCTTCTGTCTGAGGAGAAAACTCCCTTGATCTGCCTGGGTTGAAGATTTCTTCTCAATATGTGTGAATTCCACTCTTCAAAGAGAGATTGTGAAGTTCTGCAGAGATCATGGGAGTTGATGTGAAATGGAAAGCAAATGTTCAGAACAAATGAAGTTTCTAACCACATTGCACCCTGAATGCACAGGTGGCTTTTGGGTTTGAAGAGGGAGGCCCCTCCCTCTGCCTCACCCTGCAGCCCAGGCACCTGATGGGAGTGTGTCCCCTCTGGCCGTGGGCCTAGAGCAAAGACCATGGCTTTCTTGTGGCTCCACTTCTTCAAAGCTTGCCAGGAGGAAAAGAACCTCATCTTGTACTGCAAAATATAAGCCATCTGGCTCACCTCCTTCACTGCCGCGCCCATCGTCCCAGGACCAGCCTCTTGGCAGTTATGACTCTTCCTTTTCAAAGTCCAAGTACTGTATTCGTGTTCTCAAACCCCACAGTAGTCCCCACTTACCCTTGGTTTTGCTCTCTGCGATTTCAGTTACCCCTGGGCTCCTGCAGTCAAAAATATTACATGGAAAATTAAAGAAATAAACAATTCATAAGTTTTAAATTGCGCACCATTCTGAATAGCGTGATGAAATCTCGAGACATCCAGCTCCAGCAGCCGGGGACATGACTCATCCCTTTATAAGGTGTCTCCCTGCCCCACCCACTAGTCACTGAGTAGTCGCCCGGGTTATCAGATTGTTGTGGTATCTCAGGTTTGTATTCAAGTCACCTTTATTTTACTTAATAATGGTCCCAAAGCGCAAGAGTGGTGGTGCTGACATCCGGATACGCCTCAGAGAAGCCGGGAAGTGCTTTCTTTAGGTGAAAAGGTAAATGTTCTCGACCTAATTAGGAAAGAAAAAAGTGTATGCTGAGGTTGCTAAGACCTACGGTAAGAAAGAATCTTGTATCCGTGAAATTGTGAAGCAGGAAAAAGAAATTTGTTCTAGTTTTGCTATCGCCCCTCAACCTACAAAATGATGGCCACAGTGGGTGATAAGTGCCTAGTTAAGATGGAAAAGGCATGAAACTGTATCATAGGGATGTGTAGGAAAAAGTCATACTATGTGTTGGGTTTCACACTGCCAGTGGTTTCAGACACCCACTGGGGGTTTTGGAACGAATACCCTGTGGATAAGGGGGGACTGCTGTACTGTGTCCATATGTGGCAGCAGCGTTGTTATACTGTTTGCCAAATATATTTATCTCCAGTCATGCTGCCGTGCTGAGCTGGTGAAACAGCTGCGTTCATAATGCCTGCTTTGTGCTGGGAGGCTCTCTGCTCTGGCTCCCACAGAGCCTAACCTGGCAGGGCTGCAGGGCCAGGGCAGCCAAAGGAAAAGTCTCAGGGTCCTTTCCCCAGCTGGTCTCCCAAACGGTGCAGGCAGCAGCTGCACAGAGGGAAGCGAAGTCTCAGGACCCCTACTGGCTCTTGCTCCTCTGTTCCCAGGACAACAGGTGTGAGATGAGTTGTTAAAAATTGTCCTGGCTTCCAGGGCTCAAAGAGAGCTGCTGCCTTTCACTATAATTACCCTTCACACCATTGTAACGTTTATCAGGGCCGATTGACTCTTTGGATAAAATTAGATTCTGAATTTAAACCCACATGGGCATGAAATTATGGTCTAGCTGGGCCATGAGATTGCAGATAGCCTTGCCACCTTTGTACCTAAGGCCCCCTAGGGAGATGCTGTCAATTTCCCAATATTCTTTCTGGAGTCTGAGTTAGAACAGGCTCTAAGGCATACTGCCATGTGAGTAAAACTGAAAGCCTTGCTAAGATGGGGCCAGTGGATACCTGCAGGGCTTGGACGCTTCCAAATGTTTCTCTGCAGCTGGCAATATTTCTTTTTCAAATGACAATGGATGCATTGTGAGTTTGGGTGAGGCAGATGTGTCCTTGTGTTTTAATAGTTGTGTGTTTTTTTTTTTTAAAACTAGAAATAAAACCAGAAATGAATTAAATTAAGCAACTAAAAGAAAAACAATCAGATGAGATTGGGCACATTCAGGGTGGCATATACTGCATGATGCCACTTATATGAAGAATCTAAAATAGTCAAATTCATGGAATCAAAGAGTGTGATGGTGGTTGCCAGAGGTTGAGGGGAAGGAGAAATGGGGAGTTGCCACTCAAAGGGCATAAAGTTTCAAGTCAGACAAGACAAATAAGCTCTAGAGATCTGTATAACATTGTGCTTATAGTAAGCAATACTGTGTTGTACACTTAATGTGTTAAGAGGGAACATCAAATGTGTTCTTACCACAATAAAATAAATAATAAAATGAAATAAAATCTAGGAAAAGTGGCAGAGGAGCATTAGAAGAGAGGACATGCGATCAAAGACTTTTTCCTAGAAGTGTTGTCCCTAGGATGACTGAATCCCAGAGTCACTGCCTGAGCATACTCTGCTTGTCATCAGCGTCAGTACCAGTAAGGTGGGGATGATGCTATCCTTTTCACTGTCATACCTCCCTTACCTAGAGGTAGTCAATGAATACTTATTGAAAGAACATATCAGTGGAATTGTCCTCTGCTGAAGATACATAGTAGTGGATTATCTTCCCTCAAAGATGCACAAGACCCTCATGGATATTGGAGTCAGCAGGAGACCAGAACTCCCTTTGTGTCAGGGAGAAACAATGGCAGTAACCCATTGATTTTCTGCTCTCTACATTCAAGTGCAGAAGTTGGACTGGCCTCTTATCTCTAGACTGCCCAGAGCTCTTGGTCTACTCAAAAGGAGGGGAGAACCCCAAGAAAATACCAGCTTCCCTGATAAGAAGAAGCTTGGGCTAGTAAGTAGCAGAGACGCACTCATATTTATAAATCTCTGCAGAAGTTGACTATATTCACACGTAGACAGTGATTCATTAGAGCAGTTCTTTAAGTCAGGACTTATACAAAGATGCTAATTTAACAATAAGGGCTTGGGATTAAGAAACAGAGTTTTCCACATGGATAGCATGGGGCAAGAACCATATGAGACATAGATGAGAATTCAGCCTATGACAGATAAAATTTTATTTTGAAAATTATCTTTAGCCTTGGCCAGTGTGACTCAGTGTTTAGAGCATTGTCTCATGGAAGGGTTGCGGGTTTAATTCCAGGTCAAGGGCAAGTATCTGGGTTGCAGGTTGAATCCCTGGCCCCATTTGGAGGCATGTATGGGAGGCAACCAATTGATGTCTCTCTCTCACATTGATGTTCTCTCTCTCTGTCTCCCCCTCCTTCCCTTCTACTCTCTCTAAAAATCAATGAAAAAATATCCTTGAGTGAAGACTAAAAAAAAGAAAATTATCTTTAATTTCATAGTAAAGAGAAATTATTAACTAATAACAATATCTGCTCCATGCCCTGTGAAATTCATGTTATGAAGATAGCAAAAATGTGGACTCTGTTATTCTCAAGTAAACTTTTAGACCACCTGAGTTAAAGAAACCCCTTTAGGTTTTGTTATAAATATAGACACCTAGGTCTCATGGGCACCTACAAGATAGCATGGGCTAAACTAGGTAAGCCGGTTTTCTCACAGAAGTCTATCTTTGGACAGTTTCTTTTTGGATTGCTGTAGCACTCATTAGTTTAAAAATGGGTGGGGGAAGTAGAGTGAAAATATTTACATGTTATCTACCTGTACTTCTTTAAGATTGATAGCAAAGGTAACAATTCTTCAGAGAGTCTGACTAAGTGGAATCACCGGGTCAAATGGCAGTTCCATTTTTAAATTTTTGTGGAAACACCATATTGTTTTCCATAGTGGCTGCACCAGTCTGCACTCCCACCAGCAGTGTACTAGAGTCCCCTTTTCTCCACATCCTCGCCAGCACTTGCTGTTTGATGATTTCTTGATGGCCGACATTCTGGTAAGATAAACAAGATTGATCAACCTTTAGCCAGACTCACCAAGAAACAGAGAGGACCCAAACAAATAAAATCAGAAATGAAAGAGGTGAAGTAACAACTGACACCACAGAAATACAAAGGATTGTAAGAATACTATGAACGATTATATGCCAACAAATTGGACAAGCTAGGTGAAATGGGCAAATTCCTAGAATCATACAAGCTTCCAAAACTCAACAGGGAAGAGTCAGAAAACCTGAACAGTCCAATAACAACTAAGGAAATTGAAGCAGTAATCAATAAACTCCCAGCAAACAAAAGCCCTAGTCTGGATGGTTTTACAGGGGAGTTTTACCACACATTCAAAGAAGAATTAACAGTTTTTCTCCTCAAACTATTTCAAAATATTCAAGAGGAAGGATGACTTCCAAGCTCTTTTTATGAGGTCAGCATAATCCTAATTCCAAAACCAGATAAAAACACTACAAAGAAAGAAAATTACAGGCTAATATCCCTGATGAACATAGACGCCAAAATCCACAACAAAATATCAGCAAATTGGATATAGCAATATATTAAAAAAATTATTCACCATGACCAAATGGGATTTATCCCAGGGATACAAGGCTGGTACAACATTCTCAAAGTCCGGGGCCTCTTTTATTCTGTAATTTGGTCTGGGAGGAGTTGATTGATATCAACAACACTTGGTGTTTATTGAGTATCCACTATTTTTTTTTTCCTGAGGATCTATGTTAAGTACTTTACATATATCCTCACATTTTAAATCTTTAATACTATCAATAATAGTATGTCTACTAGATGGATGGAAAAATTGAGGAGCAGAGAGATTAAGAGACTTGCCCATAGTAAGTCAGAGAGATGCTCTGCTGTGGATTTATGGCTGGGGGCGTTCCAGGGCCCCAGTTGAGGAGATGAAGAACACCGGAGACAGTCTCTGTCGGGCTCGTTGGCCCTGAGCCTGCGTGACTGTGCACCATAGGCTGGTTTTCCCTGGTACCGTGCGTGTGTGTGTGTTTGTGCAATACCTGGTTGTAGTTTTAAGCACATTTGAGCCAGCTGAGGATTCATTGTGAAGGCTAAGTGGAGTGATGCCCAAGTGGAAATAAAGAACTTGTGGGTAATTTCCCATCTTGTTTGACAGCCATCAGATACAAGTGATTTGGGCTGCTCACTGGAAACAATGTGATAATATGCAGCCCTTGCTTCACTGAGTAGCACTCTTCCAAAATGATTCCCTGAAACAACATTATAGCAAGCTCCCTTTAAGTCCACATGGGGAAAGCATGTTCTTAAAATAAAACTCTTTTGAAATCAAGGACTAGGGGTTGAAGTGGCTGCCAGCTTCACTTGCTCTTTAGCCAAACAGCCTGGATTTTATTCCATAGTGGCTCTTTTCACACGTCCTCTGAAATTTCACTGACTGGGAAGTGGAAGAGGGAGGATGGTAAGGGACTGCAAAGCAGAACTGAGCCCTGTTTTAGAAATAATACTGTAATGGTTCAATTTCTTTTCAGCCTCACTGACACAAATCAGCGTATACCCAAAATAGTCTAGATTAAAAAAAAATGTAACAAGAAGAAGAGAAGTGTATTTGCAAGAGTTTCTCTTGGGGAGAGCACTTGCTGTGGGGGGAGGGGCAGGGGGAAACTTCAATAAATTGCTTGGGATGAAAAGTGAGACCCAAAGGACATGCTCAGGAGAGAAAAGATAGTCCCTTAACCACAAGATATAAGGTGAGAAAGGAAATTTGTGTGCAAAAAGGGGTGCGGGTGGGGGAAAGATCCAGACCTGGAAGCGCCAGGGGCAGCCCAGGTGTAGGAGGTTTTAGGGGAAGAAAAATAGTGGTAACAAGTGAGGATACATGGGGGCAGCTGACATCTGTGTTACACAGAGACAAGACTGACAATAACTTACATTAAATAGCAACCTTCATATTTTTTGTAATTTAGAATACATTTTATATTCAAAGTATTTGATTTTACCTTGCTTATAATTCTATCTTTTCCTTTTGGGTAGTATCTCCTATGGCTCCTTCTAGGAAAGCTATGGTGGTTGATTACCTGTTGGCAGATAATGCTATTTCTGGATAATCTCTTGCTTTCTCTAATGAATTATATGTTTTATGGATTTTTCAAAGCACAACCCATGGCTTGACAAATGGTCAGAACCATCTTCCGTAGTGTGAAAGTGCTGTACACTCTCCCGGAGAATTAGTTCTGGATGGAATTGGTTCTGGGTTGCAAAAATGAGAAAATAAGATTATAAGAGTGAATAAATTGTTCCTGGTGACAAAAATAAACACAAAGGCAGGTGGGAATGAAGAGCTGTTTGCCCTGCTTGTAAGAAAGCACTAGACAGACGTTTGAAGATAATATCCTTAACATTGATACAGCTCTTCATATTTTTAAAGCGCTTCCTGGTAATTAAGAGTCATTAATCAGATATTAGCTGCAGGTCATTCAGTGAATTAGCTGTTGATTTAGACTGAAAGCTGTGAATAATCCTGGAGACAAAGAACAAACACGACTCATTTTATACTTCTTAAAAATTTTGACTTGTGCTCATTGAGAGTTACTGTGTGTGAGATCTCATTATAGAAACCAATATGGAATTATTATTGTATGACTTCCTACTTACATAGAATACTAAATTATAATATTAGTTTGATATTTATAACACTATGTAGGGAAACTGAGTTGTTAGAACCGTCACAGTGACAGTCATCGCCAAGCGCCCTCCCGCAACGCAGGGACGCATGTTGGGGTTGAGTGTCCAATAAAACACACAACAGAGACTTGTTCCTTCTCCGGATTGAGCATTGCCACCTTGGATGCACCAAATACATTGTAAAGCAATCCGGCATCAATACCATTTTTACTGCAAGGGGATGTCTTATCTCTTGGGCTCTTTCTATGAGTCATAATTCAGTTTATCTTCAGTCTAACCGGAAAAGAAATTATACATGAAAGGCTGCAGTTTATTTGGCACATTTATGTCTAAATATTAACAAAAAATGCTTATTTTTCCACTCGTATTTCTGCATACCTGTTCTTCAACTAATAATGACAAGTGAATAAAATCTGAGGGAAGCCATAGCTCTTGGGAGCTGAGTTTTTCAGAAATTAATGGGACTCCTTTGACTTTAATATTTGAATATGTTAATATCACTGTTATTCTCATTGATTTTCCTACAAAGGCTTTAAAACTGGTTATTTTTCCCAGCAGAAGCTCCAAACTTCCCTTCTTTGTATAATAATGCAGTCTCTGCAGCCAGATGGCCTGGGTTTGAATCCTGATGCTCTGACTCACCAGCTGTGTGACTCTGGGTAAGCTACTTTTCCTTTATGACACTGTAAAATAGAGAATAATTCATCTCCTGCCCTCAGTTATTAAGAGGATTAGTGAGTAAATATTTATGAAGTGCTTAGAACAGTATTTGGCACATTTGTGATAAACATAAATATCTGTTAAACCTATTAAATGTTTCACTTTTAAAGATACTTTGCTGAGTTGAGTATAGAAGTTACTCTATAAATGTTTCTAAATCTTTAAAATTCATATAATATACAGATGATGTATTATAGAATTGTACACTTGAAACATATAATTTTATTCACCAATGTCACATCAATAAATTTAACAAAAATTAAAAGCATATAACTTAAAAAAATTCACATTTTAAAATACTTTGCAAAAAAATGAGTTCAGATTTCCTCATTTAGCTATATATATATATATATATATATATACACATACACACATACATATATATATAATTTGTTACTGCTAAACTTCAAGGAATAAAAATTGGCTAAATTACCACTATAAAAAACTGCTTTCTTTGAAATACTGTGGATGTGAGGGTGGGCTAAGGGGATTTGGTGATGGCTGTGAGCATTGTGAAGGAGATGAGCAGAAACTGAGGGGCTGGAATAGCTTGAGCTTCTCATGAACCACAGTCACTGATGTGGTTGACTGGGGAGTTTGAGGGAGGCGGCTTGGGAGGTCTTGGCAAACGGGGTTCTTCAGCGTCACCCACACCCTATTTTAGGGCAACAGAGGGCAAGCCAGCAGCTGGAAAAAAGAAAATTTGAACAGGCGAGTGATTTGTTCCAGAAATGTTATAAAATTGCAAAAATTATTAAATGGAATCATTTTCCATTAAGTAAAAATATTTTAATGTTAAACAATACACTTTAAGAGGGTGAGTTTTGTCCACAACAAAGCAAACAGAAAGTAACAGGCTATTAAAATTCCTACAAGATTGCATTATATTTAGAACATTTTTTTTCTTGGAAGTCAAAATACCAAAATAGTAGTAGGATCCTACAAATGAGGTCAGGAATCAGAAATGTGCACACGGACATTCCAGCCCCCGATCCATTCTAGAAACAGCCGCTCTTACTTATATTTCATAAGCTAATACAGAGCTTTCTTCCCAAGACTGGCTCCACTTTCCCCTTTTATTTATAATGTTGATTCAGGTAGGAGAAGGATTAAGTGAGGAGTATCGGCTGGGAGACTGTTCCTCCCCCTGGTGACAGATCTCTGTGTTGTATGAGTATCCTGGAGCCAGGTGACCTCCTCTCCCTGCAAGGCAAAAGGTTTTCACTTCTTTTCCTCCTCCCTGATCCCGCCTCTCTTCCAGCTATCTACTCCTATTGCTTGTTACTCAGGGCAAGGCTCGTGGGGGACAAGAATGACTTTTACTGCAGGTTTTCCCTGGGCCCTGGGGGTGGGAATGTTCCCTTTCCCTCCCCTGACACCTCAGGCTCTTGTTTCAGAAAGGGGTGAAGTAGACGAAGTTTTGTGCTTACAGACAAGGAAAGAGGTTCTCTCGGGTCTCCTGCTAGCCCCACATCTTTGTTAGAGCCCAGCGGAGGCCTGTGGAAAAGAGCTTGTGAGTGAGTGTAAATTCCCCTTGTGTCTGCCCCCCCCACCCCGAGACTCTAAACTGCTCCCTGTTAGCCTGTGTTTGGCCTTTCATAATTCATTAAAATTTTAGTTGTTTTTTTCCTTACTTGCTTTTATAGTGGTTAACTCTTCCTCCCAGGCTCTGCCAAAGGTGAAAAACTCGTGTGCCTCTTCCTTCTTGGAGGAGCTTGCCACCGTTTGTATTTCACTTGGTGCCTTGCAAGCTCAGCTCCTGGATGGCCTCCAGAAAAGTGAGGATTTGTGGTCAAGATGGCGGCGTAGGTAAATGCAGTACCTGTATCCTCCCACCACCACACCAACATTACAACTAAACTGCAGAACAACCATCACTGAGAACTGCCTGAACTCTAGCCGAACAGACCTCCTATGACTAAGGATATAAAGAAGAAGCCACATCGAAACTAATGTTATTGGGCAGGCACTGTATATGGCAAGATATCAACAGCCCACAAGGCAAAGCAAGATGACAGGATGAAGCTGATGTCCCTCAGTCTCCACCTGCCCAAGGATAATCCCGTGCTTGCTGAAGATGACCCCAGAGGAGAGACGCAAAGAATGCATATGGGACTATGCTTCCCTGAATGGTACCCTATCATGGAAGGAGGAGGTGAAGGGCAAGAGCCAAAGCGATGAAGAAAATACTCAGGGAACATCTCAGGTGAAGAAAAGTTTGAATGAAAAAGTTTCTCTCTATAGGGGTGCCATTGCATTGCTAGAATTAGATGCTATAGTCAATGCAGCAAATGCCAGTCTCCTTGGAGGAGAGGTGATGCCCTTCCTGAAGAAAAAAAGATAAAGCTAGTATTTTCCTGCTCCAGAAAAGGGAAGTTGTAGAATAGCTACATCTCCTTCCACCCACTTCCCCAGAAGAATGCTTCAAGGCCTCACGAAGAGATGGTGTGCCTTCCCCTCCAATTACCAGAAGGCAGAGAGAGCCTGATGTTATCACTGTATTCTCCACACCAAGAGGAACAAGTAACATGTGAGATTCCCCTGGCAAGCCCAATTCCTCTAAGTACATTTGATTTAGGGGCAGATTTTCCATTGTTCTATGAGAGAATTATCATTTGCTACTCCGCTTATAAAAGATCTCCCATATCTTTTTGGATCATTTGCATTTCCAAAGAGTTGTAAATGAAGATATCAAATAAAACATATATTCACATTAATTTCTTTTTTAATCCTTACTGTTGAAAGTATTACAAATGTCTCCCCTTTTCTCCCCATTGAAACCACTCCTCTCCACTCCCACCTCCCTCCTGCCTTCCCCACACTACTGTCTGTATCCTCTGGTTGTGCATATATGTATGTACGTTCTTTGGTTTATCTCTTCCCACCCTCCCATCCCCCTCCCCTCTGAGGTTTGTCACTCTGTTCCTTACTTCCATGTCTCTTAATCTATTTTGATCGTTAGCTTATTTTGTTCATTTCGAATTGCCTCCTATGTTCTCCCCTTCCTCCTGCTGGTTTTCCTTTCAATGGAGCCAAAAGATATTGGATCCATGCTGATGAACACGCTGAATGCACCTGTTTTGTGATCGTGATCTTTGAGGTTTGATTTACCACCAAACTGATTTCTAAGGGACAGGGCAGTAGGTAAGTAAGGCTGATGTCAGGATGCTGAGAAATAAAGAAGAAAGCAACCCACTTTTTACTGTCAGTATGTCTGTGATCAAATATCTTGCATAGGTTAGAATACAATAAAGCTTCAATGAAAGTCACACAAAAAAAAGTTAAAATTTTGTAGACTGACTTCTAGTTGATGGGATTGGAGTGATGTTTTCTTGCAGCTTTATGCATTTTAAACAGAAGCCAAATTAATATTTGAGCCCTTATCACACAGTAATCTTCTATGCTTCCATAGCCACAACAGGAAATGGGAAAAGACAAAGAGTTTCAGAAATTCAAGGTAATAAGCTGTGTTTGACCCAGCCAAAGTTGTATACCCTTGTTCCAAAGTTGTATACCTTTGTTCATCTTATTAATGCTGTGGAGAGCTGGTGACCCAAGATGTCCTGTGATCTACCACATGTTAATCCTATGCTCTACAATGTTAGTCTTATGATATACAACATGTTAAAAAGTTTCTCCTTAGCGAGCCCTTTTGTGTGGAGTTAATCACCATCCTTCTTATAGTCAAAGCCACTTGCATTTGTTCCCGAATGCTTTTCTCAACATATCCCACCACCCTCAGCTGTACCTTGTGCTTTAGCCACATGAGTTGACAGATCTCTGAGTAGGGCCAGACTTGCTTGGAATTCAGAGAAGGCCATTTATTCTCAGTCTGTGACCTCTGGCCAGCTGCTTATCCTCGCCAAGTGTCAGCTTCTTCGCTTGTGAAATGGAGAAAGTAATAATACTTACTTACATTATTGGTTTGTTATGAGGTGCCCAGGCTAATCTAGACCAGTATTCCTATTCATTTCAGAACCCCATTTGCAAAAGTAGAAAATATAAAACACTACTGTTCTGCTCAGGTTCACACTGGTATCATATTTCCCTTGTCTTTCTTAAGATTAGCTTTTGTGAACATGTCAGAACTGTGAGTTACACCTTTTGGACTGGTAGGAAGTCCTTTTAATCCCCTTACAGCAGAAGGTGAAGATACCCAGTTTGATGAGTTCTGACATCTCATCACTCTCAAGTCTTCTCTCGTTACCCTTTTTAGCTTGTCATCCTGTTATTCCCACTAAAAGGGTCTGTTAAGATTCAATAATAATTGGCTCAGGTTCTAAGTATCAGTGGAGTTTTGAAAAACATATGTTAGTTCTCTAATATATGCTCTGAGAGCCATCCATTTATCCAAAAACATTGATTGAGTACCTACTATGTGTCAGGAATTATTCTAGTCAGATGTTAGCATGGGCGTCTAAAGCTGTTGCATGATAAGCTACTCCAAAAGAAGAAAAAATTAAAAAATCTACAAAATTCACTGGGAAGCAGAGAAAGGTATCAGCCTCCAATCACATTATTATACCTTTCCAGGACAATTCTGGTCACAGTAGAAATCTTCAAGGCTGATATTGATGGTTTTGATACTTTTCATATTAGCATTGGATTTGAGGGAAAAGTAAAAAAGCCTCCTGAGATGACTTATAAAGCTTAGACTACTCTTTCCTGCTTTATGTCAGTTCTAATAATTTTTTTTTACTTGAATGCCTACAGATAGTTCAATCATATTTCTAAAGAATTACAAGCTACACAATTACAGCAGAATCTTTATTGTCAGAGCTCTTGGTTAAGTGTTCTGGTTAAATGAGTTTTCTTGTTATAATAAAAGATTAAATTGAAAAGGCTTATTTCAAACTTTCTGCTGAATATTGTCTTATTTTTCTTTCTTTTTATAAGGAAAGTTGTTAAAATAGATTTTTTAAAAATATTGTAGCTTACTTAGTGTCTCATGATCACACAAAGATTTCAGTGATCATTTTAGAACACTAAAAATTGAGACAAAATGTGGATTAAACTTATAGTAACTTCAGGATATACCTGAACAAAAGAGGCGGTGTGATTTAGAGGGATATGCATCGCATTTGGGGCCTTTGGGGCCTAAGAGATACAGATATACATTTTTGCTCACCATTTACCATCTATGTAATCCTGGGACATTTACTTAATGTCTCTAAGCAGCCTCAGATTCTTTATCTTAAAATACAAATATGTTGCCCTGGCCGGTTTGGCTCAGTGGTTAGAGCGTCGGCCTGCGGTCCAGAGAGACCTGGGTTCGGTTCCCGCTGAGGGCACGCGTACCTCGGTTGCAGTTTTTTCCCGGCCCTGGTTGGTTCCCTTTCACGTCGATGTTTCTCTCTCTCTCTCTTCCTCTCTCTCCCTCCCACTCTATCTGAACAAAAAGTGGAAAGATGTCCTCGGGTGAGGATAAAAAAACAAACAAACAAATATGTTGTAGCACAAATTCTCTGATCATGGGATGATCAAAGGAGATACCGTGTGGTGGGCCTGGCTCACCGCATTCCGTCAGTGAATGATCGCCAGCTTCTCATTGTTGCTGCATCCACTTTCTGTTGGTTTATTTTATTATTAATTACTTTTATAAAAGTTAGGTATGACCTTATAGTTTAGGAAGGTATATTTATCATGTGTGTCTATCTCCCTTTGATCTTTTCTGGCCTCACTAGTATGATAGTAAATATATTACAAAATGCAAGGACAAATAGACTAGGAAAAGGGTACCAGTGGGAATAGACTTAACAGTTTTGGGGGGGCAGAAATAAGATACAGGAGAGTAATTGATTGAGAAGGGTGGAGAAAGCCATAGCCTGAAATGTATGTAGGAAAAGAAACTTTTATTTATTTATTTATTTGTTTTTTTAAACTTATCTTTATTGTTGAATGTATTACAGATGTTCCTCATTTTTCCCCCATTGACCCCCTCCTTCCCATTCCTGCCCCCCTCCTGCCTTTCCCCATGCTGTTGTCTGTGTCCATTGGTTATGCATATATACATATAAGTTCTTTGGTTTATTTCTTCCCACCCCCCACCCCCTCTTCCCTTTGAGGTTTGTCAGTCTAACAACCAGTTTGTACTTCTTAATCCCTTCACCTTTTTCACCCATTCCCCCAATCCCCCTCTCATCTGGCAACCAACAAAATTTCTCTGTATCTATGAGAATGTTTCTGTTCTGCTTGTTCATTTTGTTTGTAGATTCAATTGTTGATAGATATGTATTCATTGCCATTTTGTTTGTTCATATTTTTTATCTTTTTCTTCAAGAAGACCCTTCAATATTTCATATAGTAATGGTTTGGTGGTGATGAACTCCTTTAGCTTTTCCTTGTCTGGGAAACTTTTTATATGGCCATCGATTCTAAATGACAGCTTTGCAGGATAGAGTAATCTTGGTTGTAGGTTCTTGCTTTTCATCACTCTGAATATTTCTTGCCACTCCCTTCTGGCCTGCAAAGTTTCTTTTGAGAAATCAGCTGACAGTCTTATGGGAACTCCCTTGTAGGTAACTAACTTCTTTTCTCTTGCTGCTTTTAAGATTCTCTCTTTGTCTTGAACCTTTTGCATTTTGATGATGATGTGTCTTGGTGTGGGCCTCTTGGGGTTCATCTTGTTTGGGACTCTCTGTGCTTCCTGGACTTGTATGTCTGTTTCCTTCTCCAAGTTAGGGAAGTTTTCTGCCATTATTGTTTCAAATAGGTTTTTGATTTCTTGTTCTCTCTCTTCTCCTTCTGGCACCCCCAAGATGCGAATGTTGGCATGCTTGAAGTTGTCCCAGAGGCTCCTTACACTCTCCTCATTTTTTTGGATTCTTTTTGCTGTTCTGATTGGGTGTTTTTTGCTTCCTTATATTCCAAATCGATGGTTTGCTTCTTGGCTTTACCTACTCTACTATTGAATCTGTGTAAGTTATTCTTTATTTCAGTTAGTGCCTCCTTCATTTCTGACTGTGCATCCTTCATTTCTGACTGGTCCTTTTTTATGCTCTTGAGGCCCTCACTAAGTTCACTGAGATTCTCACTAAGTTCACAGAGGTTCTCACTAAGTCCATTGAGCATCCTTATAAGCAGTGTTTTGAACTCTGCATGTGTTAGGTTGCTTAACTCCATTTCACTTAGTTCTTTTCCTGGAGTTTTGTTCTGTTCTTTCATTTGGGACCTGTTTCTTTGTCTCCTCATTTTGGCTGCCTCCCTGTGTTTGTTTCTATGTATTACTTAGCAAGAGGTATGGGACTAGCTGAGACCAGATGGGGCTTGTTTGAAAGAATTTAGGAAAAGCTGAAGCAGGATTCAACACAGGCCAATCCTATGGTGAAGCAACTGGCAACAGCTTGGGTGGGCCTGAAAGTTGGGTGGGGCAGGGCCTCAGGGAATCACCAGGGCAGGGCAAACAGTGTGAACCAGGTTGCTGGAGTCCCAGATATGGTGGCGTCTGCCAGCCCAGGGAAGGGCTCACCAAAGGAGCAAAAGCCTCTGATAGCACGTCTGTCCAGGAGAAAGCTGCCTCTCCAGCCCTTGCTCCAATGCCAAACAATTCAGTTCTTCCCCATTTGTCTCTTGTGCCTTTCAAGCTGCCTCCCCTATGCCGGAGCCTGGAGGGAGCAAGTCCGAGTAAGTCCATGCGCGGGCCCTTTAAGAGGAGCTGCTGGGGGCTCCAGCCGCCTCAGCCTCAGTTCCCGTTGGTTTTTCCAGCCAGAAGTTATGGGGATTCTCTTCCTGGCACTGGAACCCTGAGCTGGGCGCCTGGTGTGGGACGGGGGCCCCTCAGTCCTCAGGGAGGACCTTCCCAGCCGAGGTATCCTCCTAATTTTTATCCGCCACACGTGGGTGTGGGACAAGCCCGTTGCGCTTCTGCCCCTCCTACCAGTCTCGATGTGGCTTCTTCTTTAATTTTGTAGTTGTAGGACTTCCATACAGCTTGATTTCAGGTGGTTTTGAATGATGGTTGTTCTGTAGTTTAGTTGTAACTTTGATGTGGTTGTGGGAGGACGCGATACCGCGTTTACCTACGCCGCCATCTTGACCGGAAGTCTGGAAAAGAAACTTTTAAAACAATAGAATTATTTGCCCCAATTTCAGAGAGTTTTGGGATTTGGAAACTGGGGAGAGCAGAGAGTACATGGCTGAAAACAAGATCTGGCTGAAAATCAGAATGCAAGAGTCATCTCCTCTCACACCTCTCCCCCCTGCTTAGGCGATCAGAACAACAGACTCCGTTTTCTATCTGGTTAAGGAGAGAAGTTACTTCTCAAAGCAATTTGAATCACAGTGGTGTGGGGCCTTAGAGATTCAGCCGAGGAAAACACTGGGCAGAGGACTAGAGCAGGGAAATCTACTGGAAGTATGTGTCTACTGCTTCCCTCTGTCCCAGACACCCCAAATTCAACATACCAGCCCTGAGGCAGACACGCGTGTTGCCCTGGATGTGCCTGTTCAATGCTAGGGGCAACCATTCACAGCGGTATATACTTTTCTTGACGATTTTCAGCAGATGATAGTCAAGTCCTTATTTAACCAAATCAGGTCATTATGACAATTTTCTGACAGATGGGTATAAATTGTCCTGAGGAGGAGGGCCTTTATTTAAATCATGAAAAATGCAATCAGTGGTCTGGTGACCATTATCATGCCATACTACAGAGATAGGAGATGAAACATTTCTTCTCCAAAACTGTCTGGCCTCAGAGTGGAAAGAAAACAAGATATTTATAAAATGTCATTAGGAGTCCTATTGTTAAAATAGCCAGTTCTCCACCTAATCATCCTAACATGAAGTCCTGCTCACTTATATGTGAATAGATGATCATGACATACTTGGAGAACTTCAGATATAAAACAGAGATCTATGTAAGCAAACAGAGAAAATCAAACACATCAATTAGAGATAACGCAGTGTACAGAAGAAAGTGGAAACAGCAACAACAATCACAGAACTCTCAAAATAGGTACGACTCTAAAATATGAAAAGAATGAATAAGATGATTAACGCAGTTGAAAGAAAGGTGTACTGGAAATTAAAATAGAAATTTTGGAAGAATCAGAATGTAAGTTAACCCAATATCCTAGAAAGTAGAGCACAAAGGAGGAGAGAAAGGATAAAGTGTCTATCAGAATGAATCCAAAAGGTCCAACGTTCTAGGCAAGGAGTTCCAGAAAGGAAAAGAAGAGAAAATAAAGGGTATGGACATTTCAACCTAAGGGAAAAAAAAAATTGAGCCCTGAGAGGGCCCCAAAATGCTCAAACAAGTGTATATAACAATAATTTAAAATAAAAGCACACCATGGAACTTAATGGGATTTTATAGCACTAGTGATGAAGAAAAAACACTTAAAAAAAAAAAAAAAAAGAGGTTGACTAGTAAAAGACGGAGAATTAGAATGCACAAGATATTTGCAGTGCTACAACTACATGCTACAAATGGAACAAAGCATTCATAATTACAAGGGAAATAATTTTCCACGTAGAATTATCTCACTAACCAAGCAATTAATAAGGTATGGGGGAGATTATAGATATTTTTAGGGAAGCAAGTTTCAAATTTTAGTTCCAACTACTCTTAGGAAGCTATTTAGAGGGTATGCTCCAGAAAAATACAGGAATAAAGCAAGAAAGAGGAAGAGAAAAGATTCAGAAAAAGGATCAAATCAGGAAGGTGATGAAAGAAAGTCCCAGAAGAACAACAGTGCATCAACCCTAATATGCAACAAAAAGATAGAAATACCAGGAAGTGAACCAAAGAATTTACATGCATGTATGCATAACCAATGGACATAGACAACAATGCTAGGGGGGTAGGGGGGAAGGTTGGGGAAGAGGAGGTCTGGGGGGGTAAAAGGAGAAACATCTGTAACAAAAATAAATTAATAAAAATTGGAAAAAAAAAAAAAAAGAAAGAAATACCAGGAAGTGGATTTCTGAAGAAAAGGGGTAGTCAATAGAGCAGCAGATGTACTGGTATGATTGATTAGAATTAAAAGCATGTGTTGAAAGTGAGGGATGGGGGTTAGCATGGACAGGGAGAAAATGAAAGTCTAGAAAAAAGAAAGGCAATTAGAAACTTCAGAAAAAACAAAAACCAGAAAACGCCACAGATATGCAAAATATTACACCATGCTGCTTAACAGTGAAAAGTATTTGAAAAGTTATAATGGTCACTTATTAATTTAACTAAAATAATATACAATAGCAATTTGGTAGGACAGGAACAGAAGGTAAGAGATTTATTCTCTATCAGTCACAACCAGAGACAATAAATATTGATGAAATCTTACATTGGTAAATCAAAAAATAGTATATAAGTCGATTATTTGAAAATATGGAAATAATTTCAGAAAAAAATTGCTTTTGGCTAGCACATATTTAGTGATTAGGGAAGGATAGAACAGTAAATGTTTTTCATTTTAAATTCAGTACTGTGCAATTTTTTTCCTGTATGTATGAATTAGGTTGATTTAAAAAGTTAAGACAGCCTGGCTGGTGTGGCTCAGTGGATGGAATGTCATCTCATGGACTAGGAGGTCCTGGTTTGATTCCCAGTCAGGGCACATGCCCAGGTTGCAGGCTCGATCCCCAGTGGGGAGCATGCAAGAGGCAGCCGATGGATGTTTCTCTCTCACATCGATGTTTCTATCTCTCTCCCCCTTCCTCTCTCTCTAAAAACAATAAAAACATATTTAAAAAAAAGTTAATACAAAAATAATTCCATGAAGGAGAATTTCATTATATAAAATTCTATGATATAATTGAGGGTATGTGTATATGTATATATGTATACATATGATTTTATGACCTTTGATAAAAATAAGGAAAATATATAGTACTAGGTTCCCGTTATGAATTATGTTTGGGAAAGGAAGTGAAATTTGTGAAGAGAAGAAAAAAGGAGAAAACAATATTTGTCTAATAAATGCTATCATTTTAAATTTCAGAACTTTAAAAAAAATAGTAAGCCACTGTAATCACTTGGATAAATCTAAAATAGATTTTAGATTTTTTAGAGAAATAGTAATCTTTTTTTGTGTGTGTTTTGCTGAAATACATTCAGTTTCTTGTAATTGGTATTATGCACAAATCTCTCTTTGCATTATTTCAGAAGTTAAGGGATTTCTTTTATTCTATACACAGAATAAGGATTAACTGTATTGTTTTCTTTCTTTTTTTTTTTTTAATGTTTACCCTATATCATGGTCTTTTTTTTTATTAATTTATTTTTGTTACAGATGTTTCTCCTTTTTTCCCCATTGACACCCTCCTCCCCATCCCGCCACCCCGTCCTCAGCTTTGTTGTCCATGTCCATCAGTTATGCATACATGCGCCTAAGTTCTGTGGTTTATCTCTTCCCTCCCCCCCACCCCCTCTTCTGAGGGGTGTCAGTCTATACCCTACTTCCACATCTCTGGGTCTACCCTGTTTCTCAGACTGTTATGTTCATTATATTCCACAAATAAGTGAGATCATGTGATATTTGTCTTTTTCTGCTTGGCTTGTTTCACTTAGGATAATACTCTCGAGGTCCCTCCATGTCGTCTCAAAGGATAAGAGATCTTTCTTTCTTACAGCTGCATAGTACTCCATTGTGTATATGTACCACGGCTTTTTTATCCATTCATCCACTGATGGACACTTGGGCTGTTTCCAGATCTTAGCTATTGTAAATAGTGCTGCTATGAACATGGGGGTACATGTATTCTTTCTGGTTGGTGTTTCAGGTTTCTTAGGGTATATTCCTAGAAGTGGGATCACTGGGTCAAATGGCAATTCAATTTTTAATTTTTTGAGGTAACACCATAGTGTTTTCCATAGTGGCTGCACCAGTCTGCATTCCCACCAGCAGTGTACTAGGGTACCCATTTTCTCCACACCCTCGCCAACACTTGTTGTTTGATGATTTGTTGATGGTGGCCATTCTGACAGGTGTGAGGTGATACCTCATTGTTGTTTTAATTTGCATCTCTCTGATGATTAGTGATGTTGAGCATTTCTTCATATGTCTCTTGGTCATTTGTATGTCCTGTTTGGAGAGGTGTCTATTTAGTTCCTCTGCCCATTTTTTAATTGGGTTCTTTGTCTTCCTTTTGTTGAGTTGTATGAGCGCTCTATATATTTTGGAGATTAACCCCTTATCTGATGTATCTTTGGCAATTATGCTCTCCAATAAAGTGGATTCCCTATCTGTTTTGATGGTTGTTTCTTTTGCTGTGCAGAAGCTTTTTAGTTTGATGTAGTCCCATGTGTTCATTTTTTCCCTTTGTTTCTGTTGCCTTAGGTGATGTATCAGTGAAGATTCTGCTGCGTATGATGTCCGAAATTTTGTTGCCTACATTTTCTTATAGGATTTTTATGGATTCATGAGTCACATTTAAGTCTTTTATCCATTTTGAGTTTATTCTTGTGTATGGTGTAAGTTGATGGTCTAGTTTCATTTTTTTGCATGTAGCTGTCCAATTTTCCCAACACCATTTATTAAAGAGGCTGTCTTTACTCCATTGTATGCTCTTGCCGCCTTTGTCAAATATTAATTGAGCATAATGTCTTGGGTCAATTTCCGGATTCTCTGTCCTGTTCCATTGGTCTATATGCCTGTTCTTGTGCCAGTACCAGGCTGTTTTGATTACAGTAGCTTTGTAGTATAACCTGATATCCGGTATTGTGATCCCACCTACTTTGTCCTTCTTTTTCAAGATTGCTGTAGCTATTCGGGGTCTGTTTTGGTTCCATATGAACTTTTGAAATATTTGTTCTAGTTCTGTGAAATATGTCACTGGTATTTTGATGGGGATTGCATTGAATCTATAGATAGCTTTGGGTAATATGGACATTTTAATGATGTTAATTCTTCCAATCCATGAACAAGGTATGTGCTTCCACTTTTTTATATCTTCCTCTATTTCTTTTTTCAATGTCCTGTAGTTTTCTGCAAATAGGTCCTTTACTTCTTTGGTTAAGTTTATTCCTAGGTATCTTAATTTTTTTGCTGCAATGGTAAATGGAATTGTTTTTGGTAATGGTAAATGGAAATGATGAACTCTTTGTGTGAGTTCATCATTGGTGTATAAGAATGCTGTTGATTTCTTGACGTTAATTTTGTATCCTGCTACTTTGCCAAATTCATTTATTAAATCTAGTAGATTTTTGATGGAGTCTAACTATATTGTTTTCTTTCTGGTTTCATCCAAACTGATCACAGTTATGCAACCAAATATCTCACTGTATTGTTTCTGGACTGGTCCGAACCCCTTACCCTTTCCCTGTGGATTTTACTTGGCCAATGTACTTATTTCATTCTTAGATGTCCTTATTAGTCAGTTCTTCCACTTTCTAAATTGTTTTGTTTTTTATTCTGAATGATTTTCAATATTTAACTTTCTTATGGTTAGAAACTTCCAGAACCAAATGCAATAGTTCCTGGCATTGAACAGAGTGGGGACCTGGGGAAAACCTAAGTGCGCCCCCATCATTTCTATCTTCCTTCCTGGGGACTGTTGAGGGTAAATGCTGTCTCACAGCCCTCCAGTTTTGGCTCAGTGTTAGAGCATTGGCCCGTGGACCAAAGGGTCTCAGGTTCGTTTTCTAGTCTAGGGTATGTACCTGGATTGCAGGTTCAATCCCAGGCCTGGTCAGGTCGTGTGGGAGGCAACCAGTCAATGTGCCTCTCTCACATGGTTTCTCTCTCTCTCTCTCTCTCCCCCCACCCCACCTCACTTCCACTCTATCTAAAAACCAATGGAAAAATATCATCAAGTGAGGATTGCCCAAACAAACAAACAAAAATCTCACAAAAAGTGATGTTGAAACCCTAACCCTGATTACCTGCGAGTGTGACCTTATTTGGCAATAGGGCCTTTGCAGAGGTAATCCAGTTTATGTGAGGTCATTTTTGGGTAGACTAGGCCTTTAATCCGGTATGATTGGTGTCCTTATGTGAAAAGAAGACACAGAGACAGACGCACAGGGAGAATGCCTTGTGATGATGGAGGCAGGGATTGGAGGGTATTTCTACAAGCTAAGGAAGGCAAAGATTGTTAGCAATATCAGAAGCTAAGAGGAAGTCATGAAACAGACCCCCACCCCCTGCCAGAGCCTTCAGAAAGAGCATGGCCCTACTAACAATTGCTTTTACACTTCTAGTCTCCATAACTGTGAAGTAATAATTTCTGTTATTTTAATCCACACAATTTGTTGTAATTTGTTATGGAAGCCTAGGAAATAATACAGGAGCTAAACTACTTCCTGATTTATCACCATTCTCCCCTTACTGTAATAACACCAGTGTACTGTGCATGGGTGTGTTTCTGGCACTAGGCTAAATTTAAGCATAATGTCATATCTGATTTAATCCTCAGAGTCACTTTAATATTTTAGCACTTTTTTTTTTCCTTTGATGTACAGATTAAGAGACTGAGTGCCGGTGAGGTTGAACCCACCCTAGTAAGAGCTGGATCTTTATATGAATCCAAATGGATCTGACTCCAAAATCAGTACATGGAACCACTATGCTATTCTGCTGTCTGTTGAATCAGTATGATAATTTCCTTTGTTTCCCTTCCCTTGCTGATTTAACATTTTGAGGATTATATTCTCTGTATAGTATTCTGACTTCATTTTATAATGGGATGAAAGTCATTGCTATTCTTTCCCTATACTCTTGCATTTCTAGTCCTTCTAGCATCCTCTATTCTGGAGAGTACTGCTCACTTCCTTCCCTTAGATAGATTTTGGTCACTAGTAAGGATATAGAATCAGATCAGGAGGAACGTCATTATTATTTGTTTATGTCTCTGGAAAGAGCACCAGTCAGAACAACTTCTCTGAAGCTCGTGATTCAAAGAGATGTCTAGATATTTGAACATGAATATGCTTTGTCTGCCTATCCTTCAAGTTATAATTTGTTTAAAAAACTATTCTTGGTTGAACCAAAGAGTAATAATCAAAGATTCCTTGGCATCATGCTGTGAGGCAATGTTTTCAAAAGCTTCTAAGGTGATCCAAAACCTTTTGGCATGGTTGAAAGAAAAGTCTGAAAAGACAGCACCCTGTAACTGTTCTCCCTTTCATTTGATTATTTGATTTACATTATAAGACTTTATTCTTAGGTTATAGGTTAACAAAAGTATCTTCTATTTTATCTTATACACTGTAAAGCAATTTCATATATATATTATTTCATTCGATTCTTACAACACTCGAGATATAAGCAGGACAGATAGATATTATTATTCTCATTTGAGAGATGAGAAAAAGCACTTGTAGAGATGACATGTTTTACCTAAAGTCATATAGACAGTAAATAAAAATGGAATTAGACTGTGTAAGTATTGTGGTTTCTAACTCATCCAGTTTAATTTTCATAAATCAATGCAACTTAATAATGAAAATTAACATTTATATTGTCTCTGTAATCTCATAATCCTCACAACCACATTATAAAGTCGATTTCTAAAATTGCTATTTTACAAACCCATAGACAGAGGATTAAAAACTGAGTTTAAGAGGGTTGAGTAAATTGCCCAAGGTCTCTTGGGTTGTAATGGTACAGAGGGATTTGAACCCACCAAGAACACACACTCTTAGCTGTTTTATTCCACATCTTCACAGCAAACATTTGTTAACAGAGAGGGGAGACTATGGAATAATTTACTAAGTGATGATTCACCAGAAAGGTCAATCTTAGCCTGGAATCAAAACTAGTCTTTCAATTAGATGGGCGACTGGAAGTAGTATAATTTGAATTAAAAAGGCACATATTTCTTCTACACTGAAACTTTAGTTGGGCCCAAATTCTCTTGTTTCCTAACTCACATCATTCAAATAATCTCTATTCTGATAAAGCATTTAAAAATTTTGCTTAAATTTTAAAACACATACTCATAGACTTTTTTTCCTTCTTAGCATTAAGTACCTTACTGAAACTTGAGGAGTTAAAATTCTTGAATGATAATGGCTCTGTGCTGTTAGGTAGCAGCTTACACAATGCAGCTGGTATAACAGTGATCAGAATCTTGAGAAGTTAAACCTCCTCAAATCACAATGACATATAATGGGGAAGTTTGAAAAAAATAGCCTGCAATAATGTTTTTTTTCTGCATTTTATTGTTACATGCACTTGACCACATTTTTTTCACAGTTAAATCTTAGAGATAAACATCTTTCCTTTTCAGAAAGCAAGGCTAGGTTAGGAACTTTATCTGAATGTTTTACATTGAGCAAATTTCTTTGGATGCATTCAAACAAATAGAAATCTCTTATTTAAGAGTGATGCTTGACATGGAAAGTCTTTGCACATCATCAGTTTATTGACTTCACTGTACAATACTTAGATTCTAGAATATTGGAAGATTTACTTTAACTCATTTATTGAATGGCTTTAAAGTAAATTTAATCCTCAGAAATATTTAGGGCCTTTATTTGGAATGAAGAAAGACAACCGATTCACTGAGATTTGTTTGTGTCCAAATATCAATATATCTAAACTATGTTTACTTTCACATATACAGTCTAATGAAGTATTTAGAGTAACTTTATTTTTCAGAGACAACTAATTTTGAATAACTTATTCATCTACAGAATCAGGCAAGCATTAAACCACTTCCCAGTATATTGATAAAAATCTGTTTTCTTCTCAATTTCAACATATATTATAACCCCAAATTAAATTCAGCACTGGAATAAATGATTAGAATAATTTGTACTACAGATAATTATTTAGTTAAAAAGCCTAATGTTGAGAAGGAGACATATAAATATCTCTTTGAAATTTTAATGACAACATTTAAGATGTTTGGTGATTTCTATCAGTTGTCTCAGCAACCTTTTCTCCAAATATGCTAGGTTGACTGAACATGCCTGATGCATTGTTTGTGACAGTCGATTTCAATATAATTGGATGCAGTATTACAGTGTTGATAAATTCTTTATACTGAAGAATTGATCAATCATCACTGCACAGTGATGGGTTTTCTGTGTCTGTTTTGATTCAGTCTATTTGTAGATAGAGGGCCAATTTAAATGAAGAGATATAACTTAGTATTTTATTAGTCATATTCTATCGCTGAAGAAAAACAAAAAACAAATCAAGATGCAGTCATTAGTTTATGACAACATGTCAGAACCGTATTCTGACATTTCCTTGGGGCCCCTTTTTTATTTATTTATTTGCAATGTTTATTAATTTATTTTTGTTACAGATGTTTCTCCCCCCGCCTCCTCCCAACCCTGCATATAAGTTCTTTGGTTTATCTCATCCATCCCCTCCGCCCCCCTCCTCTGAGATTTGTCAGTCTGAACCGTACTCCTTTCTATGTCTCTGGGTCTATTTTGTTCATTATATTCTACAAATAAGTGAGATCATGTGGTATTTATCTTTCTCTGATTGGCTTATTTCACTTAGCATAATGCTCTCCAGGTCCCTGCATGTTGTCTCAAAGGAAAAGAGATCTCTCTTTCTTACACTGCATAGTGTTCCATTGTGTATATGTACCACAGCTTTTTTATCCACTCATCTATTGATGGACACTTAGGCTGTTTCCAGATCTTAGCAATTGTAAATGGTGCTGCTATGAACATAGGGGTACATATATTCTTTCTGATTGGTGTTTCAGGCTTCTTAGGATATATTCCTAGAAGTGGGATCACTGGGTCAAATGACAATTCAATTTTTAATTTTTTGAGAAAACACCATAGTGTTTTCCATAGTGGCTGTACCAGTCTGCATTCCCACCAGCAGTGTACTAGAGTCCCCTTTTCTCCACACCCTCGCCAGCACTTGTTGTTTGATGATTTGTTGATGGCAGCCATTCTGGCAGGTGTGAGGTGATACTTCATTGTTGTTTTAATTTGCATCTCTCTGATGATTAGTGACACTGAGTATTTTTTCATATGTCTCTTGGCCATTTGTATGTCCTTTTTGGAGAGGTGTCTATTTAGGTCCTCTTCTCATTTTTTAATTTGATTCTTTGTCTTACTTTTGGAGAAATCAACAGCAATACAATCATAGCAGGGGACTTCATCACCCCACTGAAAGCACTGGATAGATCCTCTGGACAAAAAATTAACAAGGAAACAGAGACTCTAAATGATGCACTAGATCAAATGGATTTAATAGATATCTACAGAGAATTCACGCCAAAACTGTAGAATTCACATTCTTTTCAAGTGCACATGGGACATTCTCAAAGATAGACCACATGTTAAGACACAGGCTAAGTTTCTACAAGTTCAAGAAGATTGAAATCATATCAAGCATCTTCTCAGATCACAATGGCGTGAAACTAAAAATCATTTACAACAAAAACACACATAGACATTTAAACACATGGAGGCCAAATAGCATGTTCTTTTTCCTTTTTTTATTCCTTACTCGAGGAAACTTTTCTATTTATCATCAGATAGAGTGGGAAGGAGGGAGAGAGAGACAGACAGAAACATCGATGTGATAGAGCCACATTCACTGGTTGCCTCCTGCATGACCCGACCAGGGCCAGGGACGAACTGAAACTGAGGTACGTGCCCTTGACCGGAATCGAACCCGAGACTCATTGGTCCGTGGGCCGACGCCCTAACCGCTGAGCCAAACCGGCCAGGGCTAAATAGTGTATTCTTAAACAAAGAATGGGTTACCAAGGACATCAAGGAATAAATTAAAACCTTCCTGGAAACCAGTGAAAATGAACACACAACAACACAAAATCTATGGGATACAGCGAAAGCAGTCCTGAGATGGAAGTTCATAGCACTACAGGCCTACGGCAAGAAACAAGAAAAATTTCTCATTGACTATCTAACCTCACAACTTAAAGAACTAGAAAGCAAACAAAATGGAAAACCCAGAGCAAGTAGAAGGGGCCCCTTTTTTTGATGCATAGTTTTCCTTTCTCTTAAAAAATTTTAGGTCTTTCTTACGCGAAGCTAATCTGACATCACACTTAGGGTTTGGGTTCCTTATCTAACATGGGAATCTCTGGTTTTCCAGGGTTCTTCCTAGCATTCAATTGACATGGGAGCCTTAGCATTCTCTAGTAAGGATTAGGAGAAAAATAATTTGGAATTTTTGACAAGGCTCTGGATTACCTGGCTTTGGACACCTACCTCTATGTGATGTATGCAATACTGGGGGTACTTTTTTTTAAATCCTCACCCGAGGATATTTTTCTATTTATTTCAGGTAGAGAGAGACAAACATCGTCGTGTTGCCTCCTGCACGACCCCAACAAGGGCTGGGGACAAACCGCAACTAAGGTATGTGCCCTTGGCTGGAATTGAACCCGGGACTCATTGGGCCGCGAGCCGATGCTCTACCGCTGAGCCAAACTGGCCAGGGCCTGGGGGTGCTTTTTAAGGACTACAAGTGCTTACCCTAAACTGCCAGGTAAGCAGTTCTGACTAGTGATTCTAAGCATAGGCTTCATTAGAAATAAATCTGAGCCATGGCCGGTTTGGCTCAGCGGTTAGAACGTCGGCCCACAGACCAGAGAGTCCCGGGTTCGGTTCCCGCTAAGGGCACGTACCTCGGTTGCGGTTTGTCCCCCACCCCAACGTGTGGGTGGCAACCACTCGATGTGTCTCTCACATCGATGTTTCTCTCTCACTCTCCCTCCCCCTCTATCTGAAGATAAATGTAAAAATGTCCTTGGGTGAGGACTAAAAGAAAAAAGAAAGGGATCTGAGTTTGTGTATTAGTTGTGTGACCTTGGGAAGGTGATTGCTTAACTTTTTAAGCCTCTGTTTCCTCATCTATAAAATGGGGTTAGCAGTAATAATAAAAAACAATGTTTGTCTTATAAAAATATTATAAGAATAAAATGATCTAGCAATATGCTTTAGATATAGTAGGTGGTAAAAAAAAATGCTTTTGTTGTTTTATATTAGTTAACTAGGCAGAGAGGATAGTAGGAAGAAATAAAGATATCAGCTAAAATTTTATTCATCCTATACCAAGGAATCACTGCTCCAGGGACTGGATTAGACAGTTGAATATATCATGGGACAAGGAGAGGGAGGACATATAGCCAAATAGTAATTTATGGGTGGTAGAACTAGAATTGATGTTTTTCTTCTTTATACTTTTCAGTAGTTACTGCACCTTATACTATAAATGTATGTTACTTTTCCAATCCTAAAATTTGTCTTAAATCATATAAAACTATGTTGCTCTATGTAATTTTTTTCTGTTAATACAGTTCTAGTAACCTTGAATTGAGTCCCTTGGAAAGATTTTGCAGGATGAGTTGCCATTAGTGCTGCAATAGGTCCAAGATGTGGGCTACCCTTAGGAAGATGGGAACACAGCTTAGGATCAGACATACCCGGGCTTGAGTCCAACTATATCAGTAACAAGCTGTGTAGTACTGGAAATGATACTTCATCTTTCTGAGTCTGTTTCCTGATCTCTAAAACAATAGTGATGATATCTCCTTTGCAAGGTTGTTGTAAGAGTTAAATCAAGCAAGAGTTCCTATGTAGTGCATTTAACACAGTTTGACCCATAAAAGTGTTCATATAATGGTGGCTATTACTATATACCAAAAGATTGTTTAAGACCAACTTCTTTTACTGGTGAAGGGATTGAAACACACGGAAGTTGCATGACTTTGCTGATATCTTCTAAGTAGGAAATGATAGAGTCTGAACTAGAAATCAGGTTTACTAACATCAGCACAATGTTTTTTTCTAACTGAAGGTGTTTCAAAATTTCTGTCATTGAGTACAATCTTTACAATTTTTTTCATATCCATTATTTGCTTAATATTTTTCTTTATTTTCACTCTTTTTTGCTTAAGTTGTCTAGAAATTGTATATCATTATTTTAAATATAAATCCAGTGTTCTCTTTCAGTGTCATAAACAAAGATAATCATAAAATAAATTCAATCACAAAAATAATTTTACTATATTTTACCTAGATATTGTTATAAGCAAGTTAAATGCCAGAAAGGTAATAGCTTGGGAGAGGCGACATTTCAAGGGACTAGAGCACTTTGTGGCGTTAAGGAATTGGTGCTCTGGTAGTAAGAAATGAGAAAGCAGGAAGACGTTAAGTTAGGGCACATAACTGTAAGAGACTGGCCATTTGCTCTTTGGGTTTTAGAATGGATCGGAATGGGTGATGAAAATGTACAAAGATTGGTCATAGAGTGAGTGCTTAACGAGTAGCACATCATTTCTGTTTCTGAAAGGTCTGAAACCATCATATGCTACTCATCAGATTTCCTAAAAGGATCTTACTTATTTATAACGATTCTTAAGCCATCTACCCCACTTTCATGTTGTCTCTCACTTTCGAAGATGTTTTGTATCAGCGGTTGCTGTCACCCTTATGCTAATGCACTGAGCATGAGTTTTGTAGCGATGAGGCAATCCATTTTCAGTGACAGGTTGTAATGAACTGAGAGGGTTACACTAGCAAATGCACTTCTGGTAAGACAGATAAGAATGCAACATATACATCAGTCAAATGGCCAAAAAATGACTTTTGTATGCTGGCTAGGGATGTCAATAACGTGACCACATGCAGAACAGATGACATAAAACATGTTGGGAAGAAACCATCTCACCAGAGGTTAAGCCTCTAGAATGTTCTTCAGCAATGTGTGAGTAATTGCTCTCTGTCTCAGTTAATGTTTTAGGAGGGTAATTAGTGAAGTGCACACATGAGAACAGCACTATTTTTTTTTTTCTTCTAGAAATGCAAAAGAAATAAAGGAAACAATTCATACTACTAAGAAACTAGCAGGGAAACCTTTCTCCTTCATTTAAAAAAAAACTTTTCTAATCCTTTGACTTCAATTCTCTTCCTTATTTTTCCTTATTTATGTCATTTTAGTTTTCTTTCTGACAGATCATCCTCTAATTTTTCAAGTACCTTAGCTCTGGCTCCTCCTAATTGCATCTTATTCTTGTCTGAGAAAGACCTATGAAGGAGAATTTCCAGCTTGGCACAATGAAGGCTTAAAGAAATTGTAATCAAAGCTCATGAAATATATGATGAAGGTAGGATAGAGCAGGTCACCCCCAAGTTGTAAAATATCAAGAATAAGGTTTTTCTGTGAAGCTTAGAAATGGTAAATATAGGATGAAAAAAAAATCCCACTTTGTTGACATTTAAGAGATCTATCCTGAGATTTTTCAAGAGTCTCTCAAATTATAAATATCAACGAAGAATAAAGTTTCTCACAGATATGCAAGAAAAGATACTGAACTATATATGTGCACTTCTTTTAGAGGCCTTACATTATACACTGATGCCAAACTCTATGAAAGTGGAAAGTTGGTTAACTGATGATGTGAAGATGACCAGTTTGACAGATATGCAGTGCTGGGGAGAGGAAGCAAGGAAACTATATAAACATTGCTGTGAAGTACTTGGTGGTAATGCATTGATTAAGCTATTCAACAATCTATAGTTTTATCTCTTACTTGTTGGGTAATTTTTCCACTAGATGGAACACTAACCTAAACATTGATATGAATATCTTTCTGCTCATTTCTCTATAATATATGTTATGAGTTTAGTCACCTTATAGCTATGAGCTCTACTGAACTAGATAGACATTCTTTGATTTATCCCAGAATTCTATATTAAGCTTATAAGCCATCACTTTCTTAACCTTAAAATTCTATTAATAGTACTATTATTTTCATTTCTTTTCAAAACTGCTTTTTCTTAAGAAAATAAGTGTGTATGTGTATGTGAGTGTGTGTCTATGTGTATATGTGTGTGGGTTTTAAATAATAATCAGAATTACTGCTCTGTTGCTTCTTGTAAATTTTCCAAACCACACATGTTTGTGTCTTCTGGGTTTGGAAAATATTGTGGCCAGATGAGTCTTATATATCTTCTGTTTGCAGATGACATAATAGTACAATTGAAAAATCCTAGAGAATACAAGTAAATCTAACTTAATAAAAGAATTCGGCATAGTAGCAAGATATAAAATTAATATGCAAAAATTAATAGCAGACATGTGCACAAATAATTAGAAGAGAAAATCTATTTATAATAGTGACAAAAGGTAATATATGTAAGAATACGCTTAACAAATATTCACAACTTCTTTGAAACACTCAAAAGTAGGCTTGATAAATGGAGACATTTGTTCTTGTTTAGAATGTTTCCACGTCGTTAAGATGTCAGTTCTTTTTAAGATGACATAAATTTAATGCAATCCCAATAAGATTATTTTTGGAACTAGACATGTTGATACTAAACTTCATTTGAAAATTAACCTGCAAGAATAGCTAGGAGAACATTCAAAATCCAGATATATAATTAAATGTATGTTGCACTGTTGCATAAATAGACCATTGGAATGCAAATTGCAGAAATAGAACCAACTTCATGTGAAAATTAACTGTCTGAAAGGGGTGTTGTATCAAATCACTGGTGCAAAGATGAGCTTTTAAAATAGACAGTTTTAAGACAAATGAATAACCATTTAAAAAAGTATAAGTTAAGATCTGTCCTCATACCATATACAAGAATAAAGTAAAAATGTGGAGAAAGTGGTGAAGTTGAAAAAATTATTATTTTGATACCATAATATAAAAAGATTGATTCGAACAAAACTTATCCATGAGTGTCAAGGCTAAGGAGAAAAGTTTGAGAAGGAGCAGGATACTTGCCTAGTCTCAATTGTTTCCTCACCGATTGCTTGTGCTGCAGCCAAACTATGCAGATGATCAAAATTAACAACACTAATTGGTGACTGAAGGACATCTTGTGCCTTCAGATGTATTATCTGGAGAATGACACATCACCTAGATGATATTCAAACCAGCAATGCTTAAATTAGTTAGATGGAAATAGCAGACATAACCTAACTGAGCAACCTTAAAAAAAAAACAAAAAACCTATGTTCTTCAAAAACACTTGTGTCATGAAAGACAAAAGCTAAAGAAATGTTCTGTACTGTAAGATAATAAAGAGACATGAAAACTGATTTGATCCGTGATCCTGGAGTAGCTCCTGTTCTGAAGTGGGGTCAGTGGATAAAATTGGACTAAGGGGTGTATATTAGGTAAAAGTATTGTACCAATGCTAAATTTCCTGAATTTGATAATTATACTCTGATGATATAAGGTAATTTCTTTGTTTTTAAGAAATATAATTTAAATATGAAGGGTGAAAAGGGGCACTATACATGGATTACTTTTACATGGTTTAGAAAAAAATTATACACATATCTTTATTTACACATCTATCTATCATCTATCTATCTATCATCTATCTATCTATCTATCTATCTATCTATCTATCTATCATCTATCTATCTATCTATCTATCTACCTACCTACCTACTAACGTACTACCTATCTGTCAACTAGAATAATAAAGAAAATGTGGCAAATAGAATCTGTATAGAAGGTAAACAAGAGCTCTTTTTACTATTCTTGTCACTCTTATATAAGTTTGAAATTAATTCAAAACAAAAAGTTAAGACATACATATATACATATTCAATTAAAAAACATCTATTTCATCGCTTTACTACTGTACTCTATGCAAGATAGAAGATAAGAAGATACAGGAAAACAAACCCTCTGTCCTCCGTGTATAGGTTGTGGTTTCAGGAAGGAGCTCAGGTAAATGTGTGTCCTAGCTGTCCTTTGAAATATAAACCTTGAAAGACCCACTTCAACTAAAATGACATAAAATGAATAAACAAGGTAACAATATACAAAGACAAAGAGAAGAGGGCGCGGAGAAAGCAGTATCAGGATACTTACTGGAGGACAGAAAGCACAAGGTAAAGTGCTGACGGATTCAGCCCCTGGAGAAAGCTGCCAGTGAGGGAAACTAAGATCCAAGCGGATTCCCACAGCAAGACCGCGGAGATTCCCAGGAACTGGAGGTACAGGCACCACCGAAAGTGGGAGTCATGGGGGTCGTGGAAGGACTGCGTATAGGAAGATTGGTTGCGAGTCTGTGCAAGAAGCACGTTAGAGCCCGAAGCCCTAGTCCGCTCCGGCAGCTGGTTCACTGCCTCTCTTTCTCCCAAGCAGAAGACTGCTGTTTACTCTCTGGAGAGCTGTGTCAGAGTCACTCGGGGCTCGGGGTCTCCAGGCTCAGCTGGGCTTTGGGCGGCCTCATGAACCGCGAGTCTGCACACTGAATGGTAACAACTTTACCCAGCTTACTCCACTTGCCTCTGAGAAATCAGGCAGCCACATTCATGTAGTTAAGGCTAGACATTGGGATTTTCTCCTGGGGAAACCAACCAATCAAAGGAGAAAAACTTATGGGTGCTAAACATCGGGTGTCCCCAGGAAATGGTTCAGCCCAGTAATTCTGAGATGGAGGATGCCAGTTGACAAGCCCTGACTCTGCACACACGTTTTAGGGCTTTATGGAGAGTTTCTAACACAAAAGGTAGAACATAAGCAAAGTTAAGGAATGCAGAGATAAAAGAGACAATGCACAAGGCTAAAGAAAACCTGAGAAAAGATCATTGATATCGTCAGACAGAGAAAATAGGATATTGTTTCCATGGAATAAGAATGGGGTACAATAAAAAAGGAACAGAAAAAAGGCTCTTGGAAACTAAAAATATTACAGTAATTAAAAATTTGGAGGATAAAGTCGATAAAATTTCCCAAAAAGTAGAATAAGAAGACAAAATGGTAGAAAATAAGAGAAAAGAGAAGATTAAAGGGTCAGTAGAAGGGGCCAAGTTTCCAGATGAGGAGAGCTTCAGAAATTGAAACTAGCCCAACCGGTATGGCTCAGTGGTTGAGCATCAACCCATGCACCAAGAGGTCGCAGGCTCGATTCCCGGTCAGGGCACATGCCCAGGTTGTGGGCCCGATCCCCACTGAGGGGGCATGCAGGAGGCGGCCAATCGTTGTTCTCTCTTACTGATGTTTCTATCTCTCTCTCTCCTTTCCTCTCTCTAAAGTCAATAAAGAAAAAATGTTTTAAAAAAATTGAAACTAAAGTTAAAAAGATTATATTCAGCCCTGGCCAGTTTTGCTCAGTGGTTAGAGCGTCAGCCCTCGAACCAAAGAGTCGTGGGTTTGATTCCAGTCAAGGGTACATACCTTGGTTTCAGTTCGGTCCAGGCCCTGGTCAGGGTCGTGCGGGAGGCAACCAATTGATGTTTCTCTCTCATATTGATGTTTCTCTCTCTCTCCTTCACACTCTATCTGGAAATAAAATGGAAAATATCTTTGGGTGAAGATTTTAAAAAAAGAAAAAGAAAAAGATCATATTCAAAGGATGTAATTGAAAGTCACTGGATTTGTGAGTAATATCACCATTCATAGAAGGCAAGAGAGCCAAACTTAAGTTCTGTATTATAAAAATGGACATAAAATAATGTTTTGAGAATCAAATGAGAAAAACGTGTGAAATGTTAGTATACCTGAAATTATATTGGTTATTTTTAGTAGATGGTGAGCAATTTAAGATAAGAATCGTGCCTTATTCGACTTTATGTCTTCCACTGGTTTAACATACAAGACTAGGCATGTATTAGTACTCACTATGTGTTTGTTGCATCCGGTGGAAAACATACAATCGCAATGATGCACTTGATGGCCAGAGGGAATCACAGAAGAGGTAAAAATACTGCTTCCTGGTTTCACGTGGTAGGCTGAAAGTCCCCAGGCAGGGGCTCTGTTTATTTGGTGCACAGTCCTTGCAGAAAAGTTTTATCATCGTCTCTGGTCAAAAAAGTAGTGGGAGCTGTGTTGGAAAGCCCGTATTTGTGGAGCTTTGCATGCTGATGGTGCTGATGTACACGGAGCCTGCCAAGTTTGTCCTTTAGGGCTCTTGGAAGGAAAGTATATGTACATTCACAAAACAATTAGACTTCAGGAACACAATATTTATATGAATAACTTAAAATGACCCATCTTTCCACTCTGTACCCACATGGGATGATTAGTATTTAGTATCTTTCTGACAATTCTAGTCAAAATTAAAAAGGGAGGAAAAGCAATAAGCTATATTAGAAAGGAGGGAACAAGTTTATTTATTACATATGACATAAAACAACTACTTTCAATGAATTAATTACAACTATTTTATTACAGATGACATGTAAAACATTAGAAATAAAAAGATTTTAGTAAATGTAAGATTAATATATAAAAACCAACAGCATTCCTTTAAACCAGAATTAACCCATTAGAAAATATACTAAAAATAATTCTAGCCCACAGTAGAACATGCTTGGGAATAATAAATGAATGATAATAAACAATGAAACCCAGGAGGCTTTCAATTTGATGTCAGCTGCCCCCTTTACTTTTAATTCAGAGAGGACTCTTGCTGTGGCCTTTTTTTTGGCTAACTTAGTAAGTCTATTTTAAATGTTGATTGGAAAACTAAGTGCACCTGAAAAGTCTCCAATTTTTAAAAATTAATTAATTAAATCATTATGCAAAGATATGTTTATTGTTTTGTGCGCGCGAGAGATAGAGAGAGAGAGAGAAAGAGAAAGAGAGAGTAACATCGATGTGAGAAACATCAGTTGGTTGCCTCCTATATATGCCCCGAATGGGGATCAAACCTGTAACCTGGATATGTGCCCTGACCGGGAATCTAACCTGCAATATTTCCGTGTATGGAATGATGCTCCAACCAACTGAGCCACACTGGCCAGGGTGAGCCCTAAATTTTTAAAAATAAAAATGAATAATGATGGTGTTTGCTTTACTATAAATCAAATCAAACAACAAAGCAATCTAGTGCTGGTAGAGAACTAGTCTACATCCAATGTGGCAGACACTAGCCACATGTGGGTACTTACATTTAAATTAATTAAAACTAGATAAGACGACATTTTGATTAGCCTGATGTTCTCAAGACCCATCTATGTTATAGCGAATGGCAGTATTTCATCTTTTCTTATGGCTGAGTAGTCTTCCTTAGTATGTATGTACCACATCTTTTTTATCCAATCGTCTGTTGAAGAACACTTCTGTTGTTTCCCTATCTTGGCCACTGTGAATAATGCTGCAATTAGCCTAAAGGTGCATATATCTTTACAAATAACCATGTGGTTTCACTCATATGTGGGATATAAAACTGAAAGCAAAAAACAAGCACACAAGACAAACAAAATCTTATAGACACAGACAACAGTTTGGTGGTTATTAGAGGGAAATAGGGGTGGAGGAAGAGGATGAGGAGGGTAAAGTGTGTAAAATATATGGTGACGGAAGGAAACTTGACTTTGAGTGGTGAACACAATGCAGTATATAGATGATGTATTATAGAATTGTACACCTGAAGCCTGTCTAATTTTATTAACCAATGTCACCCCAATAGATTTAATAAAATTTAAAAATAACGAAATAAGATGAAAAATTTAGTTTTAGTCACACTATATTTCAAATGCTCACTAGCTACATGTGGCTACTACATTAGACTGCACGAATATAGAGCATTTTCATCATCGCAGAGACTTCTATTGGGCAATGCACATCTAAAAACAGATATATAGTATAGTACAGGATAAAGGTGGCAATTCAAATAAATGGGTAAAAATGGATGTTTTAATAATTTGGGGAGACAATTATTGATAGTTTTGGAAAAATATTTAAATGATATCACCACTGCACAGTATAAACATAAATTTCAAATAGTTTAATGTTCTAACCATAAAGATTAAAAAATAAGTATTGGAAGAAGAACAGGAGAACATTAAAAAATTTTTATGGTTGGAAATGTCTTAAAGAATAACAAAATATTCTGAAGCCATGAAGAAAAATAAAACAAGACTATATTTAAAAGAAAACTTTTATGTAAGATAGACATTAATAAATTAGTGAGGTGCCCCTCCTAAAACATTCAGATCCCTTTTAGCCAGAGGAAACAAAATATTTTAGTGTGGAGTATAAATATGACTTTAGTTCACTGTAATTGCAAAGAGTATGACACTAATGATTTAGGGAAGATTAAAATTAGCTTCAAAAGATATTCATTGCTGTCCAATTCAGACATTTAATCAGTATCGTTCTTTCCATTTTATTATTTCAAAATTTTTTTCTTTATTGATTTTAGAGAGAGAGGAAGGGAGAGGGAGAGAGAGATAGAAATGATGAGAGAGAACACTGATTGGCTGCCTCCAGCATTCCCCCCACTGGGGATCAGGCCCACAAGCTGGGCATGTGCCCTAATCAGGAATCGAACCGATGACCTCTTTGTGCATGGGTTGATACTCAACCACTGAGCCATACTGGCTGGACTGTTCTTTCCATTTTAAATAAAGGAAACAAGAGTGCAAACAAGGGCACAGAGGGTCAGAGTCTGATCAGGTCCCTCTAGGCAGCTGCTCCAGGAATTATAAGGCTTTAGATGTCTCTTCCTCCAAATTTTATGTGCTATTTTGTCAACTTGGTTGCTACTCAGTCTGGTCAGGGTGTTTGCATCTGAAAATGAATGTAAATGGGAAGAGAAATTGAAGATTGCCTGTGTGTTGGGTCATTTTCTTCTCTGGGAATCACCAGATTAGCAGCCAGTGAATAGGAAACCACCATGGTGGTAGTTGTCACTGGAGTGACACTGTTTCCCACAGTTACTGTGTTTACAGAGATGCTTCCTTGTGTACCCTGAGCTAGGTGCCATGTGAGCAAAGCCAAGAAACCTGAGACTCAGTCTGGGCTCTCAAGGAGCTTGCAGTAGACGATGAAACAGGAATAACAAATGAGGAACAGTTAAGTCAATATGAAATTGTCAGAGGAGTGGCTCTCCATATATTTTTTTCCACAACACTAAAGGTGTAAGGCTATAATAAGAGATAATGTAGTCTTCAGTCTATATTCACTTACTGGGTTACCTGAAAACCCTCATCTTTTCACAAAGGATTGCTTAGCTAGTGTGTCTGTGACCCTGAATTGGAATCTCTGAATGAGAGAATACCGTGCATGGTCCAAACTTGCATTAATCTTAAGGTATTCAGAAGATGGAGACATTGATACAGCCTGAGAAGCATTCAGTGCAAAGATGACATTGAAGGATGGATGTGTCTGAATTGGTAGGACCCAAGGAGCTTTACATCCTCTTCTCTTCCAGATCCAGGAATAAGAATGCTGATGTGATGCTGTTCAGGTCCTTCAAACAAAGCAAAATTTTGATTGGAACAGAACACTTCAATGCTATTTCTTAACAAAACACAGGGTGGGTCAAAAGTAGGTTTACAGTTGTGAGTATGTGAAACACAGAGTTTATCCTTGGATTATTATTTATTAAGTATTGTATTATTATTATTATTTTGTTTTTAAATCCTTACCCGAGGATATTTTTCCATTTATCTTCAGATAGAGTGGGGGGAGGGGGGAGAGAGAGAGAGATAAAGAAAAAGAGAGAGAAACATTGACATGAGAGGGACACATCGATAAGTTCGTTGCCTCCCACATGACCCCGACCAGGGCCAGGGACCAAACCACAACAGAGGTACATGCCCTTGACCAGAATCGAACCTTCGACTATTTGGTCTGTGGTCTGACTCTTCAACCGGCCATGGCTATTGTATTATTTTTCATATGAACAACTACAAACCTACTCTTGCCCCATCCTGTATACCGAGAAACTGCTCTGTGACAGCTGCTGAGCCAAGCAGAGGGGAAACAGATGGAGAAGATATGATTCACCCTCTGAAGAAGCTTCTCCCCTGAAGGTGGAGAAAGATCTGACTGAGAATATTTATATTTCATGCATCTATTTGAAAGACAACATCCTGTCCATCTGGCCAAAGGTCAATCTCTAGAAGGCTGTTATCTCCATCCAGGTTATACTGGAGTGAACGTGGAATTTCAGGTAACCAATCATTTAAGCTAGTTAACCACCCCATGCTGATGCGACCCCTCTGCATCTCCTTGAAAGGTCTTCTTGAACTTGGGCAAATGTTTATTTTGCTGACCTCCGTGACTCTGGGCTTGATACCCTAGATTCTAAGAATGCTCCTTTTTCTTCTTTTTAAAACCTTATCTTCCCAATATACATTAAAGAACCAGAATGTTATTTTTTTAAAGATAATTTTTATTTATTAGTTTCAGGTGTACATATCTTACAAAATGTACACCCCACTACTAACACCCATCTGACACCATACATAATTATTACAATATTATTGACTATATTCCGTATGCTGTAATTTATTTATTTTTCTTTATTGATTTTAGAGAGAGAGGAAAGGAAAAGGAGAGATAGAAACATCGATGAGAGAGAACATTGATTGGTCACCTCCTGCATGCCCCCCACTGGAGATTTGGCCCACAACCTGGTCATGTGCCCTGACCAGGAATCAAACTGGTGACCTCTTGGTTCATGGGTTGATGCTCAACCACTGAGCCACACCAGTAGGGTGGTATGCTGTAATTTATTATTGACCATATTCCCTATGCTACACTTTATATCCTCATTACTTCATTTTAGTAATTATTCATTTTAAATGCAGTAATCATTAAGCCTGAAGAATAATGATTGGAATATTCACTGATACTTTGAATGACTTACATTTTTTAATGTGCTCCGGTGTAAAAAATGCTTAAATTCATTTGCATGCTTAATATTTACACACTTTAGAGGGATTCAGAATTGCTATCATATTTCTACAGTTGCATATATCATATATATATGATACATATTTCTACAGTTACAGTGATAAAAACCACCATGATAATGTTTTGTTTAATTTTCATTCATAATTCAACCATACGATAATTTTAATGTCATACTCAACGTCTTTCCTGCATGGTCTTCCCCAGTCTATTTCTTGTCATGTTTTCTACCCTATCTTTGCGCAAAGCATTAAACACCCTCCCTCTAATCTGCAGGAATCAGAACACTGGAGGCCTCTTTGGCTCCTCCCCTTCTTTTACTTCCATGTCTGGTCATTGGTCAAATCATATCTTGCCATCTTGCTTCCCTCAAATCTGTTCTCTTGTATTATCTTAGTAATGAAACCCAGTTTTAAATAGATTATACACAAAATAAAGGTTACCTATTCCAGGATTTCCTAATAGGCAGCTGTGTTTCTGGATCTTAGCTCTGACAAATGAGATGTGAGTGGAAGTACTATGCAACCACTTCTAGGAAGATACTTTAAAGACAACATGCATGTCCAGCTGGTATGGCTCAGTGGTTGAGCCTCGACCCATACACCAAGAGGTCGCCGGTTCGACTCCTGGTCAGGACACATGCCCAGGTTGTGGGCCCGATCCCCAGTGGAGGGCATGCAGGAGGTGGCCAATTGATGTTCTCTCTCATTGATGTTTCTATCTCTCTCTCCCTCTCACTTCCTCTCTCTCTAAAATCAATAAAGGGGGAAAAAAAAAAAGACAACATGCATGTCATTTGCCATATTCTTTTTTGTCCCTTCCTTTTGTGCTCCTTGGCTGGAGCTCAGGCAGCAATTTTGAAACACGAGGCAACATATTAAGGATGGTGGAGGAGCTGGATAGGAGGGGATGGCCTGACAATGTGGAGCTGCCCTCCCAGCCACAGACTAGTCACTTGGAATTTCTTTCACATGAGAGAAAAATAAATTTCTGTCTTTTAAAAAACCTAAAACAGGGTGTTAGGTGTTCTCTTACATGAGTTAAATATAAGTCTGATTAAAACGCTTCTTCATCCTTATGACCCATTCTTGCCGTTCTCACTATTATCAATCTCACAGGAGACCAGAAAGCAGTACAGTGTAGGCACTATAATGGAAGTCATAGAAGCACTGCTTTGAAATAATTCTTTTTTTATTCTTTGCTCTATGTCTAACTTCATCTCTCTGTGCCTCACTTTCCTCCTTGTTAAATGAGGACCTTTTAAGTTAATTGCTAGGAAATAATGAGATAATGCAGATGGAAAACTCATCCGTATAGTGTCTAGTGAGTGGTAAGTGCTCCATCAAGGGTTGCTTCTCGTGTTGATGTTATCATCTTGTTCAGCTGAACCTATGGAAAGATTGTAGAACAAATGCCATTGGACGTGATATACTGATCAATGATTTATTAAATAGTAACCTGCCATTCATATTCTCCTCAGCTCAATCATTTTTATATTTGTACCGACACTTTATATTTGACGTATTTATATTTACATTTCAACTTAAGGTGCCCAAACCTATAGGCCATATTAAATCACAGGCTTGGCGTGAATGTGCTGTACATTCTTCTGTGGCATGTTTCTCAAAATGTTTTTCAGGCATAATCTTTTGTTTCATCTCCTTTGGGAGTGGAGCCTCTTGGGCCCAGATCTTCTATTATACTGGATATTTATTGCATTTGGAGGTCTAGTCTACTTTTAGCCCCAGGTTTTCTTATGCAACTATAATCCTGTGAAACAGGATGTTTTTCAGCCAATTCCAGGAACTACCTCATTTCCAGATTAAAGCTCAGACATTCAGTTAAGCACTGATGCCAACTTTCACACTCCATTTTTTCAAGGCTCCTTAAAAAAATAGATTTTATACATTTATACCAATAATGTTCATGAACTGTCAGAAATCTGCAACATTGTTTAATATTCTTATTCTAAACAGCAAAATACTTTTTATTTTGACATCAGCTGTCATTTAGTACTATAACTATTGATGGCTAGTCTTTGACTGTGACCTCAAAACTGTAGCCAGTTTCCCCATTACTGTAGTCTAAGTTCTCCTTTCTGCTTTTCTCGTGTCCCTTCCAAATCCCCCTGTGCATCACTGCACCAAGCTAGATGAAGTCATTCTCTTGCTCATCTTTCGCTGTCTCTTTTAATATTCTCTGTTTTTCCAGATCAATGCCATCAACTGCATAAAATCTGATACCTGCAGCCAAAAGCAATATTTTACTCTCTGTTTTCCCTTAGCAAAAGAGCAAACAAAAAATTCTGTTTTTAAGAATTATTATATTTGCCTCAAATTGTTCAACTTTCTTATTCATAATTTCCTAAACTGAACAGGAGTGGGTTAGGCTTTCCTCGACCTCTTGTATGTTGAATGTCCCCCCCTCCCCAAGGTCATAAGGAGGGTGGTGAGGTAGGAGATTGGAAAGCCAGGACTCAAAGATATGAGCAGAGGCAAAATTTATGAATAGCAATTGGAGAAGTCAGAGAAAGAAATTGAAATTAGAGTTGACCTAAAGTTTAAATCTTGTTGGATTAATGACCAAGCGAGTCCGAAATAGCTGCAGGAAGTTGATAGTGGGTCTTGGGCAATCACTTTGATTTCTAGCCAAAGTTAATGGATTTCTGTTATGGGCTGGTGGAACCAATGGAAGGAGGATGATGGAATTGCTGGATGGGAGAAGTAGATGTAGATATACTATAAGACCCATGAGCTCTGTATTTTTATATGGTCTTAAAAAGTACTTTTCCATTTTTAAGGAAACATGGTGAGTGGTATGACATTATTATAAAAAGAGGCAGATGGTGTCACTAATTTGGATTGTCTCCCAAATGGTGCTCCTTGGATTCTAGATCACATTTTCTATGTCTTGGGTGGCTAGCAGCCTCTTCAGTTAACAGCAGTGTAGAGGTGGGCTCAACAATGAGCTAGAATTGGAAGCCCTTGTTGCTAAGGAATGGTGGAAATATACAGAATTAGCATCTAGAAAGTGGAATTTGAGCCAAGCTAATTATCAGTACTTCTGCAAACTGCAAATTTTGAATGTCCCTGCAGTTATGCTGTGTATCATGGGCCAACTATGGGTTTCTACTGAAGACCTTGTGTAGTTATTGACAGTGAACACTTGACCTCCTGGGATCTTCTGTTTCCTCCATTGGTGATGCGATCTCCTGAGGCTCCTTGCAGTGGTTTGGGGTGTGTGTGTGTGTGTGTGTGAGTGTGTGTGTGTGTGTGTGTGTGTAATTCTTTTAACAGAGGATTTAAAGCAAGTTGGATTCTCTCCCCACAGTTCTTCCTCATCTCTCACGGAGACTTTTAGTAGTCTTCTAATTGATATGCTTCTGGCTCCAGCTTTAAATCCCTGCAATGCTTCATTTGTTCTGCTGGGAAAACTTTGTGAAACACAAACTGATCTTTTTTCATTGACTAATGTAATTTGGTCATATATCTAAAAGCGACATCCAACCATGCACCCTGTGAAAAGCAGTCCTTTATTGTGAAGGACTATGTAGGAGAGTGTGCCAGTTCAGGATAAAGCTCAAATTTCATAGGGAAAGACATGTTCCTCTACACTCTGGCTCCTCACTACATCTCCTGTCTTATGCCCCTCTGCACAAGGTCTACTCACACTTCAGATTTTTTCGTATCCGTGTACCTAACTCTTTCTGAAAAGTCCTTCTCAATCTACCCTACTGAAAAATGTATTCTTCTAGACTCAGTCCAAATGTTGTGTTCTTAATGATGGCTTTTCAGGCTCTTTTAAATGAATGAATTATCTACTCTATTCTGTCTGCTTTAATATTCTATGCATATAATATTTATTCTCATCATAGCACTTACTTTTAATACAAGTGTTTTAGTGTATTTTTATTACATTTATTAAGTAAATCAAAAATACCTAACATGATTATTGTTTTATGCAGATGATATTCAACTGAGTTGAGATGAGGAGTGCGATGGTTGGACAATGAAGAGAAACACGGACAATTTCAGTTAAGAGAGAGGGACTGCAGAGCCACAGTCAGGGACTTTCATTCTCTGTGAGCTACTGATAAGGATTTCATCTGATAGGGACTGTTGTGGAGTAAATGTTTGTGTCCTTCACAAATTCATATGTTGAAATCTCATCCCCTAGTGTGATGGTGTTAGGAGGTGGGGTCCTTGGGAAGTAATTAGCATTAAATGAGGTCATGAGGATGGAGCCCTTACAAATGGGATTATTGTCTTTATGAGTCATGAGAGAGCTTTCTTCCTCTCTCTGCTCTCTGGTGTGTGAGACACAATGAGAAGTTGGCAGTCTGCAACTTGGAAGAGAGCCTCACCAGAGCCCAACTGTCCTGGCACTCTGATCTTGAACTTCCAGCCTCCAGAACTGTGAGAAATAATTTCTAGTTATAGTACTCAGTAATAGCAGCCAGAACTGACAAGACAGGGACTCAGGGTGACATACAAAAGGAAGTGGAAACAGAAGCTCTGTTACATAAAAGTGAGAATTCTTAATTCAGGTTTAAAGACTATTAAGGACTTTTAGGTAGTGATTCCGTTGTAATGAATCCAGTTATTAATAACTGAAAAGGAGAAAAAGGAAGGCCAAATATTATAAGAATGCCCAGTAAAGTCTAAGGACATAGGGAAGGTACTTGCTTGTCAGTCACACCTGGAACTGGTCATTGGCCACTACAAACTTGGGAAGATTTAAGATACTTAAGCTCCTAAACAAAGAAGTTCTCTCTTGCTCTCTTGCCTCTTGCACTCCTGGCTGTGGGACTCTCAGCTCCTGCATTTGCCCATATGGCTCACAGCCATGTGGACCCCACACACGAAGGACTGTGACTAGCCTAATGCTGTCCTGGACCCAGCTCCACCATGGAACAGGAACTCTGGACACTGGCTTTACTTCTAGCTCTGCTGAATCCCCAGCTGCACCTCTTTGAGGACTGGATTAAGGGAAATGGGACTTTGGAAACGGAGGGATATAATTCCACGCAAATAAAGCTTTCTACCACATCTCACCCTCCTGTGGGGGCCTCCAGAAATGCTTATTCCACTGGCATCCCAAGAACCCCACTTCCACTAGCAACAGAGAAAGGCCATCCACGCATTTCTCCAACAACAGTGGACCTTTGAGCAGGCAGAGCACAAGGCACATTTTTGTACACATGTTAAGTAGCCCTAAGAACATTCAGATTCAGGGGAGGGTAATTCCGGGAAAAGTCAAGATCTCTTATAAACCAAGTAGTGATTCAGAATATCTCTAAACACTGGCCAAATAATCCTGAGCTCTTTGTAGTATAGGAGAACATTAAAAACATATTTATTTTCTTGAAAAACACTCCGCTTTAGCTCCAGCAAAGGCACGAATAAAGACGATTTACCATGAATTCTGAACTGTCTTCTAAAGTCAGCTTTTTGAATTTCCATGAGCTGTTTTCATTTGTTTGTTTTTTATTAGAGGTTATGATTGGCATTTAGAATTTTCTCAAAGAGCCCTGGCTGATGTGGCTCTGTTGGTTTGGCGTCATCACATGCACCAAAAGGTTGCTGGTTCGATTCCCAGTCAGGGCACATGCCGGGGTTGTGGGCTCAATCCCTAGTAGTGGGTGTACAGGAGGTGCCCAATCAATGTTTTGCTCTCATATTGATGTTTCTCTTTCTCTCTCTCCCTTTCCCCCCCTCTATCAAAATCAATAAAATATTTAAAGAGAAAAGAATTTTTTTCTCAAAGGTAAGTAGATATTTTTCACTACTTAACTCTATTTCTTCTGAGTAAATGTATATTGGTAAAAATTGTTTTATAAACTGAATAATTTATACAGCCCTTTTGGTAACAAATTACACAGGTGTTTATATATTTATTCTGTTTTTTGTTTTTTTTCTCCCCAGAGGGTTGCAGTCACACCAAGTGATCAAAAGCCCCTGGAATGGCTTAATGAAGAGTCAAAGAACTGACATCCATTCGGGAAATACTCTTCCAGGGATGTAGGAAAAGAGCCTACTGGTTTTCTTGAGGCCTATACCAGACCTTCTCAAATCTTGCTTTCATTACTAGTGATGGAGAGAAAAATGTTCATATAGGACACTACATAATTATAATCAACTTGCAGGTAAAACGGGATTTTTCTTTTTTAACCTTAGAAAGAAGGTATATTTGTATTGATAAGATATATTTTTTTTTACCAGAATGATAAAAAAAAAGTGCCTAAAAATTACAGTGTTTCTACCCTAGAGACAGAGCGGTCATATGACAATATAATCATGGCAGGTTTAGGAGATAGGACCGAGGAGTTCACCAAGATGACAGCAGCTCCCTGAGGCCACCATACCCAAGGTGCCAGCAGCAGCAGGTTGAGAAGGTGACAGGAAAAGAGCTGAAGAAGGATGGCATGGTGACTTATGAAGGCCTGGAGTCTGACAGATTTGGTCTATAACAATCCTGCTTCTTCTTATTCATTCTCTTATCTTTGCAAAGCTTTTCCATTCTGTAAGCCTTAGTTCTTCCACTTGCAAAGTTGAGATAATATTAAGATTTTCTTTGTGTTATATTAAATAACATGCCAAATGCTTGGTTTATTGTGTGGGACATATTAAACATTTATATAATAATAATAACAACCATAATAATAGTAATGAATTACTATTATTAACATAAAGACCTAAAATTTGATTTTCTGAGAGGGAAAGAAGGAAGTCAATCATCCTTGTTTAAGTATTTCAGGATAAGAAGTAGGGAGAAGTAAGGAATTGTATGCAGGGAGTCATTTTGGATGATGAGAACAGTGCTTTGGTATTTACTAGATAATCCATGAGAAATACCATATTAGAATATTTGGGTGGGATCTTGAGTCAGAGACAGAATCTGTGAACTTTTACTTCTTGAATGTAAATAGTGTCCTGGGAGGATTATAGTGATAAAAATAAAGAACTGAATGTTTGTTGCCAAGAAGCACCCAGGGATGTGCAATTCTATTTTATTGTTCCAAGTCAGAAATGGTGGATGTAAGAAATGACCCCTGGCAAAGGGAGAAGGTCTGAAAATGCATTTTGAAAGGACAAGATTTCCCAAGAGAAGCTAAGAAGTAGTGTTCTTGAAGATTGTTTTTTCTTGATGAAACTACATTTATAAATGTAGTAGTTTCTTATTTTGCACAAACTGAGTGAAAAGTGTATCTAACAACAAACCTTTGCACTAGGGATGCTAGGGCATGGACTCTCAATGCAGAACCAGACACAGCATCTGCTCTGAAGGACCACATAGAACATAAGTCGTTTACACCCAACAGTGCATTGCTGTGGAGCTATATTTTTCTAATAAAGCCAAAAATGTCACCAGACTAGAAATGTCATTTTCATGCTTGGAAACACAATCTAACTTCACACTAATTTGGAAGTTTATATGTTATCTGTTCTCTGATTTGGAAGCTTGTCAGAAAGCAACGCAATTCTGGTCTGAGCATATATTAAAGCATAAGAACATCCATCTTTAACAGTTTTTGTTTTTATTTTTTCATCATATGACATGAAATAAAATGATAACAGAAGACACCATATACATACGTGGTCATTTTGCTATAAAAGACCATCTGCCTACCTTTGTACAACATGGTTGAAGAAGCATAAAATGAAGACCCAAATCCCTTTATACTCTTAAAGACCAGATGCCTTATGACATGACGAATGGTGGAGTGAAATCCACCCCAGTGCCTATCCAGTGGACAGACATTAGGTCATAGGAAAAGCACCAGCTGTCAGGAATCTGAAGCACCAGAGCATTTTAGAATTTTATTAAAATTCAGCATGAAGCTGAAATTTGTGGATTAGTAATTTTATGAGCAACCTTACAAAAAGAATGACACTGCAGAACAGGCAAAATGTAGCTGTTTGGTATATTACACTAGCTATAGCCAGCTCTTTAAAAATGTTATATTCTTGAATTTCGAAATAAGCTCAAGGGTTCTTTTCCTGGAAAATTATCAACTTGTTGTTGAACATAATACAGTGGACCAGGAACTCAAGGACGAACCGTTTTAATGAATCCTGCACCTGGACAGCAAGTGCTGTGTAAACCTGGGAAAAGGGAAAGTATTTCAAAGCACTTTCTCCCAAGGTAGAAGAATTTTTATAACACTTGACAGGGCATTGGGTGCAATGAAAATGAGTAACAATGATTTTTTTTTTTCAGAGATGGGACTTTCACTTTTGCCAAAGTATTTTAATATGCTGTCCGATTAGAGAGAATATGAGAAATGAGTCTCTCTGATTCTCATTTTTGGCTAAGCGTCTTGGCTGGCTATTGGGACAATCTGTTATTGCTGGCTATTGCTCTAGGGGTGAGTTAATGCCAGCCATTTGGATGCTTGCTGAAATCTATATTCGTGGGGAATGGTGGTTTTCTGTTTCCAGGGATCAGCTTGCCATTTTCTGCAACACAAGCAAAAATGAGTCCCTTTCTGTCCCTTGGCCTTGCTGGAGTTTTGGGCCTGCCCCTCACTTTCCCTGTACTTCCTCAAGCTGGTTAGTCAGTTTACCGCCATCTGTCTTTGTACCATTAACCCACTCAGTTGAACACCATGCTGTTGTCTTCTGTGTCTGTTCTGGTAAATGATGTGCATCCTGGTGTTCCAATGACGGCTCCCTCAGAAGGGACCTGGGCAGGGGATGCCTTTGTGAGAGGCGCAAGCTGTGGCAGATTCTGGCCATCAGGGGCAGAACGGGGGAGCAGGTAAGGGCCATCCTTGATTCTGCAGTAGGAACGGGGAGACAGTGGAACAGTGCCATTCTTTATTGGCCAGGATAAGACTAGGAGACAGGGACACATAAGAGAAAATCAGATGGAGACTGAAGCAATTTTCTGGCTTTGGTGGAAGGATGATATCACAAAGGGAATGAGAGCATGCACGCTATCAGCGAAGCAGTGTGAGTTACTTTTCTCTGATTATGCCGTCCATGGCACGGTGTACCTGGTCTCCCTAAACTTAGCTCATCTGCTTGGATAGGATAGAGGCAACAGAACGCCAGTCCTTGGTTTTTGCAGACATTATAAAACTGGGGAAGCAGAGCCAGCACCCATCATAAGGAGAGAAGGAAGGGCTGAGAGCAGAGCTAACATGGATTTTTTCTGCTGACTTTCCAGAATGCTATGGCAGAATTTTAAGAAATGCTGGGAGGTGCCTTAGATATTGCATATTGTCTCAAGAAAAAAAAAAAGAATGACAGTTTTTTATGTGGAGCCAAGGAAGAGATGGATTCTCTTTCCCATTGTTGGATTTATTCATTTTAAATATAAGTATGGATTCATGGATATTTATTTATTTTTTTACTTCATGGGGTTTAATCCAATTTTATCATCATTTATTTATTGCTCAAATTTTTCTATTTTGGCCATTAGGTTGCTTCTTGTGTCTAAGCTTATATTTTCCCTGCCGCAGTCCTTGGAACTTACTACTTCTCCAAGGGGGGTCCTAATTTTCTTTATTGGAGAATGGTGTTTAGAAACCAACCAATCTGGAAGTTAGTTAGGTGTGTTAATTTTTTTTAGGGTATCATTGCTTTTAGGCTTTCTCAGTGGATAAAACTAAAAATATATGTGTGTATACTCACTCATGAATACATGTGTTTATATTTATTTATTATCTATCTGTATAAATATTAAAACTCATAAGTTTATATTGATACCTCTCATTCCAATCCAACACAATAGGCTCCTTGCCCTCTTTTGTATTTGTAACTTCCTCCCTCAACAGTAAGAAACTTGGCTCCCATTATTGATAATATATTTATTTATTTGTTCAATCCTACTATGTATTAATATATAAGGTAGTTTCAGAATTGCTAACTAGTGCCTCTGTAAGAAACATGTTTACTAAGTAGATTACAGTATTTCTGTATAGGACTTTTTGTCTTCAGGATTTGGCTTATTTTGAGAATACATTTTATTTCTTCTCACATTTAGTTTTCAAGGCGACCTTCTCCAATATTAGCTATAGTGAGATAATTATCACTCACATTTTTGGTGGTATAGGTTATCACTGGAACACAGCAGTGTACAAACTGTTTGCAGATAACAAAGATACTTTTAATGTGGAAAAAAAACCCACACTTCACCTAAGTTTGCTTATTTCATAATTGGAAGTATACACTTTGGTGTAATGTCACTATATTTTCCTAGTATTGGTTCAAAAATCAACGTTTCAATGAAGTCTCAGAGAAACATACTAAATTAGGAGGGGGAAACCCTTACCATCACATTTTAGATTTCAGTTATAGAATTAATAAATCAAAATGACACAAAAGTTCACTGCAAGTCCCCTTTTGAACAGAACTCAGCTCCTTAGGATGGTTTCAAAACAGTGGATATTAATCTACATTACATCTCTATATATGTATGTTTTATCTTTGTATCTATAGTTTGTGAAACTTCCTATATTATTTGAATGATTTATAACCTCTAAAACAGATTTTTTACAAAGTTCATAGTAAGTGGCAATTTTTTTCAAATCCAAAGAAAATCCAGACAATTATTAAAATTTTGTCAGAAAAGTAAAATAACTATATAGTAATATTTATACATATTAATATAGCAAAGTTCAAATCATGACAATGAATAAAAGTAATTAATTCATTCAGTACATATTTACTGAGTCCTTACTATCTGCTAGGTGCTGAGATAACAGTTGGAATTAAAACAAAATCTCTGTCTTCACAGAACTCAATTCCAGTGGGGGAAGAGGAAATAAACAAAATACATGTGTTCTATAGTATTGGAAGTCTGCATAAGATATGGAGAAAAGAAAGGTGAGTAGGAAGTGTTCGGACCTGGGGTGGGTTATAAATTTAATTAGGATACTCAGGGAAGATACCCTTGAAAAGGTGACTATTGGGCAAAGACTCTGAAGGAGGGATGGGAAGATCTGGAGGACCAACCAGCATAAAGACCTCAAGGCAGGAATGCACCTCAGGGAGCAGCACAGAGGTCAGGGTGGCCGCAGTGAAATGCGTTAGAGGGAATTTTAAGAGATGAGGATAGAAAAATTGTGAGGTCAAGTGCAGGGTCAAACAGCAAGAAACAGATGAGAGCTGAGTGTCTGGAAGCTAATGTAAGGACTGTAGCTTTAATTTTATTTGCAAAGGCAAATCACTGAAAGCTATTGATCAGCTGTGAGATGTGATCAAGATCTTGTTATTGCCAACTAACGACAACCCTTCCACAAACTCAGTTCCATGCATCGCACTGCTGACTACCACCTCTGTCTTTCCAGTGTACTTCCTCTAGAAAGCCAGCTTCAGTGATTCTTTGATCCTGCCAGGACCTCCAATCCATTGAATATAGCACCTTTCTCCTCTCACTTATTACTCTCCCTACTTCTTAGCTTGGTGAAACAGTGTGGTCAATCATTATGATCACTCCATTAACTGTACCCAAAAGTCCCTTGCCCTTCTTTCTTTTCTTTGTACTTGCTTGGCACAATCATGGTTAAATTCAACACCAGAACTGGTGCAGCTAAATGTGGCAGGAGGGAAAAGCACCTCTTCAGTGACTGGTCTTACTTTGACGTTGTGACTGTGAACCTCAGATGCACTCTAATGTCTTTAGACAATGACACCTGGCTTTACATTCCCATGAGTGATTATTTATATTCCCACCCTTCTAGGTGATTTATCACCTTCTCCTCCTGCCTGAAACCTGAAACACATTCTCTCTCCATCTTTCTGTTCTTGCTTCCTATTTTGCTAATATAATTAGAAAATCAGAAGAGACCGTCCACAGACTTCCACACCCATCTACCCACCATCAATATCTGCCACACTATCTTGTGCTTTCTTGCCTGCAACCAGAAATAAATTTTAATGCTCCTATCTAAAAACCTATCCCTCCATCATGGGCACAGGACACTATTTTCATCATCTACTCAAGTTTATCACGCCTTCCATCCCACAGAATCAATTCTTTTACTCCTTTTTGGAACACTGTCATTACTATGAAGTTGTATTGTTAACACACACACACACACACACACACACACACACACACATCTTCCTTCAATCCTTCTTCCCTCACCAATCCATTCCTTTGCTCTGCTTTAAAGCAAAATTCTACAGAAACATTGTGTCTGCTCAACAACTCCATATTTTCTCTTTCTCTTTTTTAAAAGAGATTTTTTAAAATTGATTTTTAGAGAGAGAAGAATGGAGAGGGAGAGAGAAAGAAACATCAATGTGAGAGCAAAACATCCATCGGCCGCCTCCCGCGTTCCCTTACCAGGGATCAAGCCTGCAAAGGGGCATGTGGCCTGACTAGGAATCGAACCAGCAACCCTTCTGTGCCCGGGATGATGCCCAACCAACTCAGCCACACTGGCCAGGGCATATTCTCTCTTTTTATTCTCTTACATTTATTTATCTCAATCAGGATTGCATCTTGACTATACCACTAAAATTGCTCTTGTCAAGGTCTTAAGGACACCATACTAAATATTTATAATATAACATTTAGTAGAAACACAAAATGATATATTCACTGATTGGAACAATGTGAAATATTTATAAAAATGGATGAATCCAAACCAGAATTTGCAAAAATAAAACTAATTATATATGCTAGGCCAGTGAGAAAAGGTGCTATTCATTTTTAAGTTAAATTTTTATTCTTTAATGTTTTGAAATATTTTTGTATTTATAAAAGGGAAATGTTTTAGAAATATAATTAGGTGTCATCTCTTTATTTTAGTCAATGGATATATCCTTTTATAAATTTTTTCCTACAAGGCATTTACTTCTGGCAAGTGGTGACAAGTATAACAATTCATTATGCAGATTTACAATGATTTTTAATAGTACTTTTTTCAATAAGCACTCACAGACTTCTACCCAACCAGTACAATTATCTTATGCTAGAATGCAGAATCAAGGGGTTTGATTTCAAGGCCCAGCTCTGTCACTTAATCACCATCATCTTGGTTGAGGTGGGTAACTTGAGTCAGATTTTTCACCTACAAAATGGAGAGATCAATCTCTCTTTTATCTACTTGATAGGGTAGTTGTGAGGATCACATGAGATAATACACTGAAAATGCCTTTAGAACTATGAATCACTGCAGAAATGTGAGGGATTATGGTAATTTAGGTTGAGATTCCTTGTGCATCATTCTGAAGATTTTATCCTTAGGTCTTAATCATCTTGTGATCCTAAAAGTGATACTTCCCTTTGAATGCAAGTCAATTATCTTCAAAGAACTAAGCAATGATAGAAACATTAAAAAAAATAAGTACAAAATTATAGATGTTAATAAATCATATCATCTCACAAAGATTAATAAATAAAAAAGAAACATAACTCACTTTATGATTTTATATGCATTCTAAGTGTACTCTTTACTTGAAAAAAGATAACAAACCTAGTAAAAGTTACACAAAATTTAAAAACTTGAAAAAAGGAAGTGGCCAACTAGCAGTCACCTTATCTTTTTTTTTTTTTTTTTTTTTGAATAGTTCTTTCTAGGCAGGTGAAATGTAAAATTAGTTTATTAACAAAATATTAAATAAGCCATATGGCCAGCAGTATATAGGAAGGTGCCCCATACATAGAATCTCAGAGCACAGGACAGAATATTCTCATTAAGCATCAGTACTTTCTTGAAAAAGAAAAGAGTTGAAATCATGGCTGTCCTAAGTGAAACATTCATTCAGCACGTGTTTAACAGTCACAAACAAAAAGCAAATGAAAGGGTTTACTGGTCTGCAACACATCTTTGCATTCTCTCCAAAGCTGCATATATGTTATGGGTGATAAAATCCATCAGGATAAAAATAGAATGCATTGTAAATTGAGGGAAGCCAATTATTATTTTTGAAAGGACAACAAAAATTTGCTCAAAGTTTATAGCGAGTGCTACAAAAGCTATACAATAAAAGCAATGTGATTATATAGTAGTTTACCTAAAAACAAATCTTATGCCAGAATAAATGGACAGAAATAAACTGCAAAGAATGTTTGCTCATGAAAATGGGACTCAGTTTTGGCCTAGATCCAAACTAAAGTAAATATGAAAAAAGGGGGAAAGGCATATGTTAACAGTTTCCCTCCCCTCCGGACTGTAGCCCGTATTCCTTCCTAATTACATGCATCCAGCTTTCTCTGCAATGGCTTCTGGGTACAAGCTACTGAACACGTTTTTAAGAAAGTAGGTGACTTACCCATTTTGAATCTCAGTCTATCATCTATAAAATGTGAAAGTAGTTGTCTAATGTCCTTTACAACTCTTAAAAAAAGATTATTTTTTTATTTCTGGCCCTGTTGTCATCTAGCCTTATACACCAATTTTAGAAGGGCTGACTTCAAGTTCTCTTGTTACAGACTGCTAAACTGATTGATCTCTAGGACTCTTCATTACCTTTTAATATTTTAATTTCTTTGTTCTTTTCCCTTATGTTGGATTCTCTGTGCCCTTTATCTCATGTTGTTGTTGTTGTTGTTGTTGTTTTTCTCTTGGTCTAATCCCTCATTTTGTTGGAACATGTTCTCTAGTAGGCCCTGATGAAAAAAATGCATGGGAGGTGAAAATTGAGTTTGCATATATCTGAAAATGGCTTCATTCTATTCTACCTCTTAACTGATTGATTGGTTTTAGAATTCTAGGTTGAAATGCACTCGTCTCTCAGAATTTTGAAAGCATTGCTCTATGGGCCTTTAGGGCCCGTGTTGCTGCTGATGCGCCAAGTACCATTTTGGTTCTTGTATTTTTGTGTTAGCATTTTACTCTGTGAAAGCTTTTAAGTTCTTCTCTTTATTCCCAGTGTACTGAAAAGTGGGCTGTGGGGTGTCTTTAAACATTTATTTGTTTTTCTTGTGCCTATTGAACTGAATGTTCATTCTCTTCTGTTCTTAGAGATTTTTCTTTTATTATGTACTTTACCACTTTCTCCGCACTGTTCTCTCTCTGATCTCTCTTTCTGGAAGACCTATCAATTAGATGTTAGACCTCCTGGAGTGATTTTCTATTTTTCCTATATTTAATCTCCCCTCTTCCTTCTTTGTTTCTTTGTTTTACTTCCTGGGATGTTCTCCTCAACTGTATTTCCTCATCATGCCATAGAAATCTTTATTTCCGCCATCACATTGTCGTACCCAAGAGTTCTGTTTTGTTCCTTGAAAGTTCTCCTTTGGACTATTCTGTACTTTTTCATGGGTGCACTTTATCTTTCTGAAATCCTTAATTTAATTTTTTGTTTGCTGGATTTTTTCTTTGACTTTTCCTTTTCTTTTGAGTCCTTTATATTTATTATTTTGCCTTGGTCCTGCTCATTCATATTGGAGGCTTTCCTAAAATGCCCACTGAACCTTAAATGTTTATTCATATTTAAGTGGAGGCCTTAAAAACTGATTGGAAGCTCTGGATATTGGTAGGACTTACTGAGGGTTGTTTTGTGGTTGCCTAAAACCTGAATAGTCTCCTGAGGAACCAACAACTCTAAGTACAAATGAGGACCCTCCTCTGGTCTGTGTCCCATTTCCTTTGGAAGGATCTCCCTAGCTTCTGACTGGTGTGGGATTAAGTACATGGGGACAACTTGGTCATCACTTGGCCCTCAGAACTGAGTCAGAGGAATGAGTTAGGGGTGGCTGGTGGTGGGCCGTTTCATTGCTCAATTCTGTTTTATGAATGGCATACCACCCTCAGCTGCCCCTGATGTGCCTGTGTCCTGAATCCCTAGGGTTGAACCAGAGTCTCTGCCCAACTAAGAGAGAGGAGCTGGATTGTGTATGGCTCTCCAGGTTCAAGTGCTCTTTGTAGATTTTCAACAAACTCTTCTATCTTCAATCTCTCTTCCATATCTACATTTAGCAGTATCTTTGGTCTCCATTTCCTAAATGCACCTAATGGTATTAATTTTCTTGTTAATTCCTCAACTTTCCCAAGTCAGATATTTTCCAGTTTTTCAAATATCATTGACATCACTTTGCTTTTGTCATTTATTTTATTCTCTTTGTGCTTATGCTTATTTTTTCATTTTCTGTCATTTTAGTAAGAGTGTTTTAGGGAGCAACAGAGTAAATCTATATGCTTTTCCTTTTATTTTGAAATATAAATAATAGTTAGCAAATTCTATATGATAAAAAAGCAACAAACCCTGTGTTCCCCAAATTTGAGTGATTAACTCAACAGAAGCTGATTTTTCTATCATGTAATGGCCCAAGTGGGTATTCCTGAGTATTCTTCCTCCATGCAATAATTCAGGGATCCAAGTACCTTTCATTTTATGGCTCATCTATCCCTTGGAAACTTTGTATCTTTGTATCAAACTGGCTAAAGCAAAAGAAAGCACTGAGAATACATATGCTTCTTCAAAACCTTGATCATCTCTCATTCCATTAGTAAGAAGTTACCACATGGCTGCATAAAAGGAGAGGTATGAGAGCAGAAACTGGTGGCTGCTGGGGAAACACAACATTTTGCTTGCCAGCTAACCATCTCTCTGGCTACCCAATGTTCATTTGTACCCTCCTTTCTACGAATAGAACAGATTTATTCCCTCCTCACAGGGGTTGGCCTAAATTCCCAATTTTATTTCTTTATCCATTTCAAAATCCATTATCCCTGAACAATGTTAGTCACTTCTGTTAGATTCAGATGTGGCTCTTGAAGATCTGCCAACTTTAGTCTAAAAGGGAAGTTACCTTATTTCCTGACGCCTTTCTATGTTTACAAATAAACAATGTGCAATGGTGGAGTAGAAGCACCAGCCTAGAAAAGGAAGAACTGATAAACACGATAATTACTGGTCTATCCCAATGACATTAATCTGTTGGGCAGGAGTCTGCCAAAAGAGGAAGTTCCTAATTTAGGTGCTTGATCCAACTCTAGAAAGAACTTGCTCTCCATGGCCACCAGCATTATCTTCTCATCCATTGTCTTCCATGAGCACAGAGGAAGTGCCTGTTGGTGAGTGTATACTAAGTTTTCCGGCTACTTTCTGCTTATTGTAGTTTGAGTGGGGAGGACCACTGGAGCTGAAAGTCTTAACAATCAAAGGTGTTTTGAGGATATGCTTGAGGTTTCTTTGACCAAACATTTGCTTTATTTGTACTCAACTTGTTTCATTGTCAGAATTCACACCTCCAACCCCCTGCCCCCTGTAATTTCCTAGATATAGTTCCCCAGTATGCATTATTTCTTTGATTCTTAGTCCTAATGTCTTTTTCTAATTGTAATGGTGGCTATCTTGAAGCCACTGAAATAATGGTTTTGACTAATAAGGCAATATCCCTAATCAGTTGTTTTCATAAGGATAAACTCTGTTTAAATAAAAAGTTTTAACAGGTTTTTGTTTTGTCTGCCCCCACCCCCTACACAAAGTAATTTTAAATGTCATCTCTTGTCTATTTGGTCTAGAAGCAGTCAGATTTTATAGACTTTTTTTCCCCTGCCTCTCAAACTAGCTGACTTTTGCCTGAGCACATCTATTTCTTGTAATACCTTGCTAAATCCAGCAATTGTCATCCAAGACAATATCTCTTTCTGGCCTTTTCAACCTCTTCTGGAATTAAATTTTGTATTAATGCTATCTGCTGTGATAAATAGACCCCCAAAATGATGGTGGCTTGACACAAGTAAAAGCTTATTTCTTCTTCATATAATAGTTTCTGGCTAGTAGGAGGCGTTCCTCCAGGAGGTATTTCAGAAACTGTGGCTCCTTCCAATGGTCCTGTCATTCCTCAGAACCAGCCAGAATGAATGGAAAAACACAGGGAGAAGGCTCATGTGCTTCTTAAAAGTCTGTGTAGATACTAACACACATATTCCACTCTCTGTCTGGTAAAAACTGGAGACATGGGCCCCATCTAGACAGATGCAAGTGCACCTGGAAAGGTAGTTTATGGCTATGCCTCAGCTTCCTTGCAATGTTTCTACAATGTGGAGGAGCACAAAGAAATTTAGTAGACAGCTGTCCATCTCTTACCACATTTGTGGGGAAACAGAGATGAATTGTCTGGCACATTGGGTTGTTTTTCTACCATTTGATTTCAGTTTTAGTATAAAAAAAATGTTTATTTCAGAAAATATTTGTATCTTTGAAAAGCTTACACTTTACCAAAGAAGATGCTTTTCTTTTCTTTTTTAAAAAATTATTTGTGTTGTCTCTAACTCAATAAGGTGAACAGTTACTCGGGGCCCTATTGTATTAGCTGTAAAAGAAGTACTTTGTTTTAATGCTGAAAAACTTAGTTGCATAAGGTGCTTTTTAGATCATGTCACTTCGTCCTTTCTTTAGAACGTTTTCTTTAATATGTGACCCTGACCCTTGGCCATGGCCACTGAGACATTCTTTTTAAAAGACTGAAATACAAAAAGTGAAAGCTAATGATTATGGTTCATTAGAACTGGCTCACTTGAGGGGTAGTTTTCTAGCAATAAGTGTGTTCTTGAAGTCCTGCACTGAGATTCCTAGTGCCACTTTAATTTCTACCTTTCCTGAAACTATTTTATTCAATTCCATCTGAAACACCTTGAGAAACAGCAATACTCTTCCAATAAATTCTCCCTTATACTTAATCTAGCTAGAGTCAGTGTCTGTTGTCTGTTGACCAAAAGACCCTTAATTAATACACCAGGGGAAGCAGATTTATGACAGGATTTTCAATATCTGTCCAATACCCACTGGCATTTTGAAGATTTTTTTTCTCATTCTCATGTCAATGGCTTAGATTGAATGCATTATACTGTGAGCTATATGTTTTATCACAAGTCCATCCAAGAAGTGATTTATTAGAACTAGATAAATGTCATTAGCTACTCTGTGGAATAGGGTGAAGTTCACTTGCATTCTGCCTGTCTTTTTGTCAGAAACACAGTGGTCATAGGAAATATATAACAATACTTTTCTGGGAGTGGCATTACTGAGAGTAAATATCTTGCTCAATGTCATATAATCGGTAAGTGATAAAGATGGAATTTTAACCCTTATCTGCAAGACTCCAGGATCAAAGTTTAAGACCCCTCTATATACAACTTTTTATATGCTATACATTTAAATAGATGCTGGGAGATTGAAAATAAAAAATGTAAAACTCTGCTCTCTGTTTTTTAAAATCTTACAGTCTATCGGTAAAAAAATATTATCAATATCATATGGTGGGTAAAAGGAGAGAGGTATACTGGGGACTATGGTGACATAGAAAAAAAAAATCCTACATCTCAACATGGATGTTTAAAAAATACTTTTGGTTGTGAGAACATCTGAGCAAAATCTTAATGAATTATTCAATGTTAATAGGGCACAGCGATGGGAAGGATGAGAAGGGTCTTCTAAGTAGCAGAACAGCATGAGCAGAAATGAAGAGGCATAGCACCTGTAGCTGCTATTAACTATAAATGGTATTCCCCACGCACAGAGTCCAGGCCAGGAAGTATTGAAAGATAATATTTAACATGTTGGTAGTGATCAGTTCACGGAGAATTGGGTGTAACTGTGTGAGTTGAAGAGGGAGCATATTGTAGTAACGAGGAGACGGTTCTGGAGCCACACTGCCTGAGTTTGAATTCTGGCTCTGCATGATCTGGCAAGTTCCTTAACATCCATGCACCTCAGTTTACTCATCTGTACAAAGGGGATACTCTTACTTTTGTTATAAAGGTTAAAAAGTTAATGTTTAAAGGAATGCTTAGAACAGTGCCTGAAAAATAGTAAGCCCTGTATAATATTTATTTATTTTTTTCATTTTTATAAAGTTAGCAAAACTTGTGTGAGTTAATAGAAAAATCTGGAGTGATTCCAAAGTTTCTGAGTATTTTGATGGATGATAGTGCCATTTCTTAAAATTAGGATTGTAGGGAGAAAGGAAGGGTTAGTCAAGGAACATAAAAAAATTTGGTTTTTAAATGTGATTTTGACACTTGTGAGTCTACTGACTTAACATGTTCTACAAACATTGAATTTTAGGAACTTGAAGCTCAGAGGTAAATTTAGAAATATAGGAATCCGCAGAGAGAGATAGATGAAACAACGATGGTGGATGAGAGCATCCAAGTAGGTGTCCACAGAAAGAAAAATAGTGGAATATAGGGGGCGTTGGGGGTGCAGGTAGAGCCCTGTGTGAAAGGGAAGGACAGCATAATGTAGCTCACAACAAAGGATGGACAGAGCCATATGAAGAGGATGAGGAGGAAGTAATCCCCTACTGAAGTCAAGGATCTAGTTTCAATGAAAATATGGTAAACAGTGTGGGATGCAAAGAGAGGACCAGTAAGATAGGGCTAAAAAAAAACCCACTGGATTTGGCATTATGGAGGCCATTATATTGGGCACTATAATTCAGTAGCATGAGTATCAAAAAATATAAGATTGGGGGTGGGGTGTAAAGAATGATTGTTGGGAGGTGGCATTGATGGGAGGACCTAACATTGAACAATTAAGAAACTCAAAATAAGTTTCAGTTGAGAGGACTGGAGGAGAGAGAGTGGAGATAGGAAAGTCTGTGCTGGGGTAGGGACTTCAGATGCACAGGACATTTGGGTAGAGGGAGTGTTGGTAAATTGATTATGGAAGAGCAAGTAGACAATCACGTGGGGATAAGATAGATAAGAGAGAAGACTTGTGTCTGGAGGGGCTTACACTGTCGACGGGATCAGTAACGTTAAGAATGTTTGTTTAGCATTGTGGAATTAATGGTGGAAGGTTGTTCAAAGCAATTCACTGTTGGGTTGGGTGTGGGTGGGAGTTGGGGAAGCAACTCTTTTCTCTCCAACTGTCACTACATAGGACATCGAAAGGTGTGTTCCGTTTCATATTCTAGTTGAGTAAAAGTACAGAGAATTTTCATCTACCCCCTGACTTCCATGTACATAACCATTCCCATAATCAATATGCTACACCAAAGTAATATCTTTAAAAAAGATCTATGAAACTACATTGACACATCATTATCACTTAAAGTTCATAGTTTACATGAGAGTTCATGCTTCGAATTGTTCATTCTATACGTTTTGACAAATGTATGATGACATATGTTCACCATTATAGTATCATATAGAATTGTTTCACTGACCTAGATCATGGGTATTTTTGTGCTATTTATAGTATAGAAAAAATTAAAAAATGACCTAACATAAAATACTGGCTGATGGCTTACACAAATTAGGGCTCATCCATATTATATAATATGTAGCCATTCAAAAATGTTTGACAGAATATCTGGTGAGAAAATATTTTTAGTACATTATTAAATGAAAAAATCAGGTTATCAAATTATATATATTTATTTATAGTATATATATAATATACGTATAGCATAATATCATTTTTACATTTTATATATACACACATACACACATGCATACATACAAACATGTATAGACAAAAGACTGGAAAGATATACATCAAAATGTAAAATCTATTACAGTAAGGTTGTAATAGTTTCAATTATTTTTTCCATATTTAAAAAAATGATAAAACTGACATATAACATTGTGTAGTTTAAGGTGTACAACATGTTGATTTGATACATTTATACATTGCAATATGATTACCACTGTGGTGTTAGCTAACAACTCCAGCATGTCACATAATTATCTTTTTTGTGTGTGGTGATAACAAGTTCTAGTCTTTTAGCAATTTTGATGTGTTAATACAGTGTTGTTAACTATGACCACCATGCTGTGCATTAGATCTCCAGAACTTAGTTTCTAACTATAAGTTTGTTCCCTTTGACCAACCTCTCTCTAGTTCCCTCACCCTATAGTCCCTTGTAATCACTGTTCTACTCATTATTTTTATGAGTTCGGCTTTTATGCATTCCAAATGTAAGTGTTTTTATACAGTACTTGTCTTTACAGACAGGTGGGACAAAAGTAGGTTTACAGTTGTTCGTATGGAAAATAATACAGTGATAGATAAATAAATAATACAAGAATAATGGGTTTTGCGTACTCACAACTGTAAACCTGCTTTAGCTCTACCCTGTATATCTCACGACTTCTTTATCTAGTCTTCTGTTGATGGACACTTAGGCTGTTTCCAGATCTTGGCTATTGTGAATAATGCTGCAATAAACACAGGAGTGCACACACCTGTTCAGTGTCCTGTTTTCATTTCCTTTGCTTATATATCCAGAAGTGGGATTGCTATGGTGGTTCTATTTTTTAATTTTTTGAGGAAAATCCATCCTGTTTTTCATAGTAGCTGCACCAATTTATATTTTGACCGACAGTAAAAAAAGGTTCCCTTTTGTCCACATACTTGCTAACCCCTATCTCTTGTCTTTCCGATAACCTTTCTAGTGGGTATGAGGTGATATCTCATTGTGGTTTTGATTTGCATATCCCTGATGACTACTTATGTTAAATATTTTTTCATTTACCTGTTGGCCATGTGTATGTCTTTGGAAAAGAAGACATATGCTACCTTATTAATTGTTTTCTAGCTGGTTTGTAGTTCCATTGTCTTTTTTTCCCTTTCTTTCTGCTTACCTTTTGAATTGGTGGTTTTCTGTGGTGGTATCCTCTGATTCCCTTCTTATTTTTTGTGTCTATACTGTAGGTTTTTGCTTTGTGATTAAAGCATGAGGCTTACATAGAACATCTTAACAGTCCATTTTACACTGACAGCAGTTTAACTTTGATCTCATATAAACACTCTACCCTTTCACTCCCCCTTTTGTTTTTAATGTCACAATTTACCTCTATTTATAGCGTATATTTTTAAAAAATCATCTTTATTGTTGAAAGTATTACAGATGTCCCTCCTTTCCCCGCCATTGACCCCTGTCACCGGCTCTTGCTGCCCACCAGGTCTTCACCACATTATTGTCTGTGTCCATGGGCTATGCATATATGCATATAAGTTCTTTGGTTAATCTCTTCCCACCACCCTCCCCCTCCCTTGCCTCTGAGGTTCATCAGTCTGTTCCATGCCTCCCTGTCTCTGGAGTGAAAAAGCCGGTCGGAAAAAGACAAGTATCACATGATCTCATTTATATGTGTAATCTAATGTACAAAATAAACTGATGAACAAAATAGGTCCAGACACATGGAAGCATGGAAAACAATATAGTGTGTACTTTAAAAAAATTATAGTAGCTAGTTATTTTTAATACTTTAACCTTTATAATATCGTTAGGTGGTTAACACATCATCGTATTACAGAATTAGAGTTTTCTGAATCTGATTATATATTTACCTTTACCAGTGTGTTGTATGTTTTTGTATGTTTTCATGCTACTAATGACTGCTTTTCCATTTCACTCTAGAGAACTCCTTCCAGCATTTCTTGTAAGTCAGTTCTGGTGGTGGTAGTCCTTTCCTTTTTATTTGTCTGGGAGTCTTTATGTCTCCTTCATTTCTGAAGGATAACTTTGCTGAATAGATTATTCTTGGCTGGCAATTTTTTTTTCTTCTTTAAAACTTTGCCTATATCATTCCATTCTCTCCTGACATGTCAGGGTTCCACCGAGAAATTTGCTGATAGCCTAATGGGGGTTTCTTTGTAGGTAACAATCTATTTTTCTCTTGCTGTTTTTAGGGTTCTCTTTTTGTTTTGATTTTTGATGGTTTCATTATAATGTGTCTTGGAGAAGATGATTTTGAATTGAAATAAATGATGATCTATTAGCTTAGTGAACTTGAATGTCCATCCAAGCCTCTCCCTAGGTATGTGAAATTCTTAACCTTACTTCTTTAAATAAGCTTTCTGCCTCCTTTTCCTCTCTTCTCCTGCAACTCCAGCAATTCTGATATTGCTTTCTTTGATGATGTTCCATAGATCATGTAGGCTTTCTTCACTTTTTTTAATTCTTTTTTGTTTATCCTTCTCTAACTGGGTTATTTGAAATTCTTATTCTCTAACTCACGAATTCTATCTTCCACCTGATCTATTTTAATTTTGATGTCCTCTATTGCAAACTTCATTTCATTCATTGAATTCTTCAGCTCCAGAATTTCATGTTGCCTCTTTTTTGATGATTTCCATCTCTTTGTTAAGTTTCTCATTTTGTTTATGTATTGTTATCCTGACTTTGTTGAATTGCCTTTCTGTGCGTGTGTTCTTGTTTTTGTTTTTGTAGCTCATTACATTTCCACAAATCAGCTATTTTGAATTCTTTATCAGGTAAATCACAGATGTCTGTTTTATTGGGTTTGGTTATTGGAGGGTTATTATGATCTTTTGTTGATGTTATGTTTCCTTGATTCTTCCTGTTCTTTGGAGTTTAACATTGCTTTCTTCACATTTGAAGTAATGGTCACCTCCTCCAATCTTTACTGGCTGCCTTCAGTCGAGAGATAACATTTTGTTTGTCTCTGACCTTGTATGATACACCTGTTCCACTCTTCTTGTTCCCTCTGTGGCAGAATTATTAAGCTTATATGTGTCTTACAGTGTACCAGGCCTGCTGTTGGTAACCTCTTTTGTTTCCCCAAAGATGGTCCTACAGCTTGAGATTGTGGTTTCTCCCTTGTCTGAGACCCTGGCCTATTTTCCGTGTGCGCACCGTCTATCTGAGCTTGCTTTCACCACCACTCTTGGGCGCTCACACAAGGAGCTGGCTGCAGAGTGAGGGAGGTGTGGGTTTGACACTTGGGGTGCTGGAATTGTCTGGGGGCCAGCGGGCACCTCCTTGTGTGAGGTTTTCCTAGGCAAGCTTCCTGCTGGAGCCTAGAATATGTCAGCAGGAACCACATCCCTTTATTATTCTCCAAAATCCTTATCCGCCTTTTTCCTTATCTTCTTCCTCCCCCTAGAATGGACATCTCACTTTAATACTCTGGATTCTTCAGGAGAGAAATGGGTTTCTCTAGTCGCATCCCGCATAGCTGGGGAAGCCAGGGGCTCATTCACTGCTCTCCTTATATCCCCATAGGAGGGATCCCCAAAGGAGAAAGAGGAGGCTCTTTCTCCTAGTTGTGCCACCTGCAGGGCAGGACAAGCTCTTCTTACTCACTCTAGTTTCTAGAAACCTGGACTTCTACAAAGGTCTCTTGTCTGTGGGTATCTTCCCAAGTCAGACTTTTCCAGGTGCCCCTGGACCAAAAGTAAGAGGACTGGAGCCAGTTCATATGCTCCTGCTTGTTCCACAGCCCATGCTAGGATCTGTTTGCCTGGTACTCAGTTCACAGGGGTGAGATTCCTCCCTGGGTCCTGTACTGCGTGGTGCTGGATCCCAAAGCTCCTACAGAGGCACTTTTATGGATTGTTTTCCTGATTTTGAACTTTGGATGCCAAGTTTTAGATCTTAAAGGGAGGACAAAAATGAAAGATATCTTCTGCTGGTATGATGTTGATGTCGCCCATCTCCATACTTTTGATGATTGCTTTAAGAAAGAATTTGAAAGTGGGATCACTGAATCAGAGGAATAACATAGTTTCACTCTTACATTTATTTGATATCTTTATTTTATTTTTTTTCCAATTAGACTGTACACTCTTTAATGATAAGTTCAAGTCTTATTTGTGGATGAGTTCTCCTCATCATTGAAAACGTAACTTGCATGTAGTAGGTAGAGGGGGCCGTTTCTTCAGTTTTCTCCACGTTAGTTCTACTTCTCTCTGGAAGGACTTGACAATTTATATTTCTATTATCTAGAACAGTGCCTGGTCAATAGTAGATGCTCAAAATCTGTTGACTAAATGAATAAACCAACCACGATTGGGATATATTTATTGATGGGTAAGGTCACTGTGAGATCAGAAGCATGACCCTATACCCTTCTTCTCTTCAACTATATTGCTTCCAAAAGCTAGAGGTGTATACATTGATCCAGGCAACACTTTTGGGGACAGGGTAGTTGTTTAAATTTCCTCTTTCTTCATGCTTGCCAGAGTTAGCTGCTCATCATCCTAAATTTAGTTATCATTGGGATGGCCAAAAACTTTGGATTCTGACTTAGGATAAGGTAAAAGTTTTGCCTTAGACTTTGGCCTGAGCTGTGGGCACTAACTTGTCTTTTACCAAGTAGCTCTCTGTATTAGGGGATAGGATATGTCTCAGAGTATGACAAAAATGATATTTCTTTTACATTGTGTGCATGTATATGTGTGTGTTTCTACATGTCTCAGGACCCATGAGGAGGAATTTTCTAGAGGCAAGATCCAATCAGGCATTCTTGGGCAATGGTTGCAATAACGTACATCTCATTTTATTTCTAACAGTAATCATACAAAAACACTTTTGGCTTTAATATATTTGAATCCTGGCAAGTTTAGGATAAGAGCAAATTAGACATCACTGTGAATCTGTTTGGAAGGTTATGTAGGGTATATGCAGACCTAAGCAAAAAATTATTTTAGAACCAGTTTTATTTTACCATGTTTTGGAAAATATCCAAGTCTGACTGCAAAACAAAATGCTGAACTCAATTTGTGCTGAAATGGAACAGTTTGGATGTCAATTATCATCAAGATAATGCTCAGCTTTTTTTTTCTTTTGATTTCTTTCGTTGGTAGCTTAAAGTTTCCCAGTGTGGGTCTCCCCCAACCCATTGCTTTGAGGAGGGTCTTGCAAACCCTGGTGGCTGTGGAGTCTGCCTTGAACACAGTTGCATCTCTGCTTTTGTTTTCTTGTGTCACTATATGAGAAAACATTCCTCTTAGAAGGATTGACTCCTTTTTGCACTCTACCTTACTTTATAGCAAGAGTATATTCAGAAAAGTAAAACTAGAAAGAGTAGCAGGAGATTGGTCTATTTCAGCCCCCATGACTTTCTCTTCTGTTCTCTATTTCAACTGGACCCTCAAGTTTAGTAGGAGACAAGGTTGAAATACATCAGGCAAGGACCGAGGCTTTAATGCAGGTCTAAAGGAGCTCCAACATTGGCTTGAGGATGAAAGGAGGACTAAGTGACTGGAGAGAAAGCAGTGTGCTGTTTTGAAGGAAACTGCATTTTTCCTCTCTCTTTTCTTTGTGGACTTGACGAATAGGGGTGTGGGAGATAAAAGATGGAGAGGTAATGTTTCATTTTGATCATTAAATGTAAAATTTTTTTCAATGTTATCACATTGAAAAGAAAAGACGGATTCAATTTTCTCTACTTTGATAGGAATTTTCTTGCTTCCATTTTAGAATAATAATATTTCAGGTGCTTAATTCCGACCATTTCTTTGATAGAGCATTGAGAGTTTTGTTCTTATCAATAGTCACAGTAAAGATAAATAAATTACATGTTTTGCTGTCAAATGCTATTTTAGTATGAAAACAAAATCTGAAACCTGTGATGGTTACCAAACAGTTCTCTCACTATACAGTCCGATGCACAAGAATTTTGACGTGAACATGTAGCTGATACTTCAACAGATGTACATTTTAGAAGATTATATAGAATAAACTTAGCTCTCTTTTATCATATATGCTATGGACACTACCAAATCCATTTAATCCATTTTGAAAATGGACACATCTCATTTCACTCAATAATAAAACACCAAAAATAGCATATTTGTGTGTGTGCATTTATTAAAGCCAAATTTCTTTGAATTATTGGTTTAATTTTGCTAATATTTACGACACACAATTATTTACCAGCCACTGTACTCAACAGTTAGAATACCCAGAAATTACTTAACAACCCAAGAAAATTGACAAACTTTGGGAGTCCTTAGAGTGAACACACCCCTTTGAGAGAATTTGGTGACTTTTGCCTGAGAGCCAAGGAAGGCAGGGATTGTGCCGTGGATGTTAGGAGGAAGGTGAGATGGTTGTATCAGAAAACCAGAGAGGGCTCTTTTTTTTTTTTTCCAATTTTTATTAATTTACTTTTGTTACAGATGTTTCTCCTTTTTCTCCCTCTAGATCCCCTCCTACCCATCCTGTCCCCCACCCCCCTAGCATTGTTGTCTATGCCCATTGGTTATACATACATGCATATAAGTTCTTTGGTTCATCCAGAGAGGGCTCTTTATGTTACTAAGTTAAATCTAACATTCCAAAGAAAATATTGTAAAGTATCTCATTTCATTTAGTAGCAATTTAATATACTATATTTATGAGTCCAATAAATTTCAAATGGAAAAACCTATTAAAAACCTTTTCTTATCTTTGATAGGTCTTATAAACTTTTCATATAATTGAATTTTTTATTGAAAAGGAATAAAATTACTTGATTTTAAAATAAATAATATTCAAATAGCTCAATAAGATGTTAACAGAATGAAAACTGTCTCTTAACAATACTATGCCACTATGAAATTTCTTTTGCGATAATAAACTATGTAGAGATAACTTTGTTCATATGCATTGAATTTGGCATTAAATTTACAGTTGATTTGTAATAATAAGATTGTTTTTACGTCATTTGCATTTGTTTCTTCAAACTTGGTTGCATAATTTCCAGATCATCTTATAATCATCAGTTCTATATAGTAAAACAAAGAAAGTCAGGCATATTTCAACTTTGGTTGTTTATATTATTAAACCTTCCGAGCGAAATAAATCTGGACATACAAATGTGAGACTACCACAGATAAATTATTTTCCTATTGGGTGACTAATGTGCATTTTATTAGCTTGGTAAATATAAATCTACATAATAAATGCTAATGGCTTTGAGAAAGTTGTTAAGGCCCAACAGGTCAATGATCCATGGTTTTTAAATTCCTTAAACACATATTTGCATAATTCACTTTTCAGAAATTTCATAAATACATATTTATAGGAGAGACTATGATTTAATATTTTATTTTCAAGTCTATGCTTCATAGTACAGAAACCACATTAGTTTATGGGTTCTTGCACATAAGCTCTGGGGACATTTGTGACTACAGTAAAATTTTCATTAATCAGAAGCCAGTTAACTGGAAAACTTCAAATATTAACATTCTTTCATTTAGGTGCATGTTGTACATAATAATTTTATATGAGGTGAGTCAGTAAATATGTATTTTATATCTAAATACCTACTAAGTACACTGTGTTGGAAATTGTAGTTACAAAATGAATAAGCCATTGACTCGTCCTTTGCTGAGCTCTTGACCAACTGGTCAGTTATAGAGGTAAACTGATAATTATAATATAGTTTTGTTTTCCTAAAATTTATCTTAGGAAAAAGGGACACAGGTATAAATGTGTTGAGATACGGTCTTTATTTAAAAGTTAGCTTCTGGGATATGTTCTAGCGTCATGAAAACTTTTGCCCTTCCTGGATACTTCTTACATCTCCATCTACCATACTCCACTGTGAAAATTACCAGCCAGAACAATGAGCTGAAGTCATTTTAGAAGCTGAATGCATTGCATTCTCTTTGACTGGTTGTTGTAACCATGGCTCACCTCTTTGTCTTTTTCATATTATTAAAAATATCTCATCTTTCCCTCCATAAGTTCAGGATTTAAAAACATTGCTTAATTGCTGATGGTGTCAATTCAGATCAATTCACTTTTATTCAGTTCAGTTCAAGTCAACTCCCCAAATGGTCCAGGGTTAGCAGTGTTGGCCTTCGGTTTTCTGTTTTTTTCTTTCATGATCACAATGGAAAATCAGCTAAAACTAGCATATAAGTCTGTAAATGAATTTTCTTTATGATGTGTGTATATTTAATTTAGGCAACCACTGACCTTGTTCATTTTTTTTCTCATATTCTTCAAATTTATATTTTTATTATTATTATTATTGTTTTAATCCTCACCTGAGGATATTTTCCCATTTATCTTCAGATAGAGTAGGAGGGAGGGAAGGAGGAAGAGAGAGAGAGAGAGAGAGAGAGAGAGAGAGAGAGAGAGAGAGAGAGAGAAAGAGAGAAACATTAATGTGAGAGAGACACATTGATCAGCCACCTCCCGCATAACCCCAACCAGGGCCAGGGACAAACTGCAACAAGGTACGTGCCCTTGGCTGGAACTGAACCCGCGACTCTTTGGTCCACAGGCTGATGCTCTAACCACCGAGCTAAACCAACCAGGGGTTTAAATTTATTTTTAAGGAAAAGAATATGGGATGTAATATGGGAAGAAAACCAGTGGACTACAATAATGTACTCTTCTTTCAGAAAGCAAGAGAACACAATTTAAGTGGAAATAAACTGAAAAGGAAATACATTCATTACTTGAGATTGATTTTACAATCTATATCTGAAATCTTTGTTCTTCTTTGACTGTTTCTAATTCACAGGAGATGGTTAATGATGTACATTAAAAATATAGAAGAATTCTACAAAGGATATTCACTGCCACATCGTGATATTTGAATACCCTTCCCAAGAATTCTAGGATGTCAGAATAGGCCATTGGAAATCCTGTTTGACTGAAGTTTCCCAGGAAAAACGGCGAAGATTCCTTTGTCCAGACCCTTGGAAATGCTGGTGGAGGGGATTGTGGGATACTAGCAGATGCCTGAGAAAGACAGGACATCCCTGAGACAGGAGAAAGTCATCGTGTAAGATGAGTCTGGCCTTGGGAGTCTATCCAACTTGGTTAGAAAAGCGCCCTCTTGAGAATGGCTCTGGATGGTTTGTGAATGCCTTCCAGTGCAACCCTTGAGAAAATGTCCTAAATTTCCTGTAGAGAAGCTTCTATAGCTTAAAGAGTAGGGCTATTCTTTGGAGCCCAAAATAGCTGTATTCATCATTTAAAATCAATTCAAGCCTGGCCAGTGTGGCTCAGTGGACTGAGCGTCATCCCATGGACTGAGAGGTCCTGGCTCGATTCCTGGTCAGGGCACATGCCCAGGCCGCAGGCTAGATCCCCAGTAGGGGGCATGCGGGAGGCGGCCGACCAATGCCTCTCTCCTACATGGATGCCTCTATCCCTCTTGCCCTAAAAACTCAATAATAACATATTTGAAAAAAGAAGAAGAAGTCATTGCTCAGCCCTGAGTCCCAAACTTGACTTTTAAAAATTCATAAGGAGACAAGAGTCTTGAAAGATAGCTTTCAGGAGAGAATAAGAAAAAGGATTTTTCTCATCATTATCAAAGTATGGACTTCATTCTAGACTCAAAACTTGAAGAGTTTAATATGAAGTAAATATATAGCAGAAACAATGAGAATATGGTACAGAAAAAGTTCTTGCAAGACTGAGGGGTGGAACCAAGAGAGCGTGGCTTTCTCTTTCCTGTATCTAGAAGTGAGTTTCAGAGGACGACACATAAACAGAAACACCCAGGTATGTTTAGGAGAATGGCAGGTCAGAAGGCTGTTGCTGACTTCCTCGGATATAGGCTGGAAACATTTATAATGCCTCTCAGAGAAAAAAGCATGGTTAATGTAGCACACAGACTTTAGGGTAGAGGGGTGGTAGTGTAGCTATCATTGAGGGAGGGACCTGGATCGGTGGGTCTACGAGCAATCTCTCAAGGTCTTGGGCAGTTTCTCAAGGTCCTGCGACCTTGTTCTTTTTTACAATGTTCAGTTTTTGTGGAATTTTATGTATTTATTTTCAAGAGGATATTAAATCATTTATTGATTACACATGATACTGGATGATACACAAGCTTCATACCAATCTATAATTTTATCTGATACCGTAATTCAATTTAGATATATTGCATAGGATGTGTCAACAATCATTAATAATCAAATAAACTCCATGACTCTGCTTGGGTGACCCCCCCCTTTTTTTCTTTATTGATTTTAGAGAGAAGAAGGGAGAGGGAGAGAGAGATGGAAACATCGATGAGAGAGAACATCGATTGGCTGCCTCCTGCATGCCCCCCACTGGGGATCAGGCCCACAACCTGGGCATGTGCCCTGACCAGGAATCAAATCGGTGACCTCTTGGTGCATGGGTCGACACTCAACCACTGAGCCACACTGGCTGGGCTTGGGTGACCCTTTTAATGGTAAACTCCAGGTCACAACACAGTAACTGTCAATTCCACTACACCAAGGTTTCTGAAGACAATAGCTTCTGTGCCCAAGCAGGTGGTACATGAATTTCAAATGGAACCTGGCATTCCTGAAGGAATTCTAACTTCACACTGTTGGGGTCATTTACCAAGATGGCTTCAGAACACACTAACTTTACACAACACATTTTTAAAAAGACACATTTATTCCATGTCATGATCAGACAATTACATTTGGCAATCAACAGCATAGGTGAAATAAAACCTACATTAAAACGCTTTGTTGGAATGCTTTCCACTTTCACAGAGCAGAAACTAAAAGAACAGTCTTCAAGATTTTGCCCATTCGCATGAGTATTGTCTAAAACATGTCTTCTTCATTGCTGGTAGGCCCTGCCACCTCTGAGCTTGGCTGAATTGACCAATCCGTTGTAACCTGTAGCTCCCCTATCACTCCTCTGGCTCTCGTCTCCTGCTCAGCTTTGTTCCCAGGCAGTAATTTAAACCTCTGCACTGCCATAGCAGCTGCTGCTGGAACCCCCACAGCCACCCTGGGTTTGTGGTGTGGCCAAGTATTGGCTTCCACCACCACAGGGGTCAGAGCTTCTGCCTCCAAAGTTTCCTCCTTTCATGGGTCCAAAATTTGAAGATTGATTATTGTAATTGCCAAAATCATTGTAGCTTCTGCCATCTCCCAAATTCCTTCCATCATTACCAAATCCATTATAGCCATCCGCACTGCCACCATATCCACCCCACCACGGCTGCCACCAAAGCCACCTTGACCACTGAAGTTTCCTCCACGAGCAGAGCTGTCATTCCCACCAAGACCACCTCCACGACCACCTCTGAAATTTCCAGAACCACTTCAGCCTCTTTGATGGACGAAGCACTAGCCATCTTGTGCTTAGACAGGGCTTTCCTTGCTTCACAGTTGTGGCCATTCACAGGATGGCATTTCTGAGTGACAATGTTGTCTACAGAGTCATGGTCATCAAAGGTCACAAAAGCAAAGCCTCTCTTCTTGCCACTGCCTTGGTCAGTCATGATTCCAATCACTTTGATTTTCTCAGACTGTTCAAAATAATCTCTTAGGTGATGCTCTTCAGTACCGCCAACACAAGTCTATTTCACAGTGAAGTGGGCATCAGGTCTTTGAGAATCTTCTCTTGAGACAGCCCTCTCTGGTTCCACAGCTCTTCCATCCACCTCGTGTGGCCTTGCATTCGTGGCTGCATCCGTGTCCTCCGCAGTGGCATCAGACAGCCCAGAGCCTCTGAGCACTTGGTGTTTGGATCCCCCATCACCACACAGCCTGTGAGTGTCCCCATGGCTCGGCGTGGCTCCTCAGACTCTCATCGGTTGTTTCAAGCTCAAACCTCTGATAAAGAGCTTCCGCAGCTGTTCAGGCTCTTTGGGAGACTCTGACTTAGATGTGAGGACTGTGGGACGGGAGACTTGAATGATGCTTACTCAGTGGCGCCCGTCGGCAGAAAGAGGAATTTCATTTATTAAGACAGTGTTCTAGAAATTCTTTTTATAACTCTATTTTCTTTTTTTTTTTTAAGTGTATATCTATATCTAGTTAAACTTTTAAAAAAATTTTTTCCCTTTATTAATTTTTAGAGAGAGAGGAAGGGGGAGGGAGAGAGAGAGAGAAATATTGAGAGAACATCGATTGGCTGCCTCCTGCATGCCCCCTACTGGGGATCGGGCCCACAACCTGGGCATGTGCCCTGACCAGGAATTGAACTGGTGAACTCTTGGTGCATGGATCGATTCTCAACCACTGAGCCACACCGGCCGGGCTCTATCTAATCTTTTAAATATATTTAAATATATTCAATTATAAACATGTTCAAATATAGTCATATATATCTCAGTTTCTAAACAGAGTACATTATGGTCAACATAATTTAAAAATATTATTTATTCACTGGTTTCTTCATAATCTTTTAACTCTACAAACTCCAGAAAGCTGAATTTATTTGTTTCCCATACCCTCCCCACTTCCACCCTATTTAAAATATTGAATTCTTTAAGCAGTGGAAACTTCTCATGTCTTAATGTGGTTATTGATAATTCCTCATCAAATAAATGCTACTGTAATAATTTTTAAAATCTCAAACTCTGTTAGTTATGTATAGTTCAGTTCACCTCAACAAGTGTTCTATTTTTTTCTCTTCAGTAAGCAAAGGACCATAAATATTGGGATTTTAAGTGTAATATAAATTATTGAGCCTCTGTGTCTTCATCTGTAAAGATGCTGTGAAGAAAGACACACTAAAACAATACAGGAAATGTCAGCTCCCTTTCACCACGGCAGCATTTTACATTCCGTGCCTGCACATTTTTGACTTGTAACTGACAGGTTTAAAATTTTACTGTTGAAATGACTCTCAGGAAGAATAAGGCATTTGTTCGAAGGTGTCAGAAAAAGTTTACAATTATAAATTCATCCCCCTTTCCTGGTTTCTGGCAACCTGGATGGGAAGGTGTATTAGGATGTACCTGCTGTCAGCAAAATGCTGAATAGTGGAGATTTCAGAGTGGGGGCGAGGGCACAGGGTGCGGTTCCAAGTTTCTTGACTAGCTAAGGCCTGGTTAGACACCCAACATCTGCCTCCTTCACTTTCTGACTACCCAGAATTATGATGAAAGCAATGTCTTTTTGCTATGAAAAAATGCACACAAACCTGCTGACTGAGATTTCCTTTCTTATTGCTTTCTGCAGTATTTACCCTCTTTCCTTATCACTTTCTATGTAGGGAGGATGGGACGTTGGCAAGTGGCTGCATGGTCACCTCTGACGCTCCTGTCACTCTTTAAGCTGCTATTGCAAGACTGTTTCATTCACCTGCCATTCACTTGCTCACCTACATTTCAATTTGTTTCCATGTTGTTTGTGCATCATTTCTTTTGGAGAGCATTTATACAGGATTTTTTTAAAATTAAGTCTTTATTGTTGAGAGTATTATAGATGTTCTCTCCTCCCCCCTCTCCATTGCCTCCCTCTTCCTGGTTTCCATCCTGCCCCAGGCCTTTACCACCCTGTTGTCTGTGTCCATGGGTAATGCATATATGCATATGAGTTCTTTTGAATTAAAGAACTTTTAGGTTGTTTAATGACTTCTTCACCCTCCCCAAGACAGTGGGTGGCCAGAAAAGCAGACATGGAGAGCAAAAGAATAAACTTAAAAAAAATTCTGGACCAGAATCCATTTGTAGGTCATCTATTATATTTAGTTATCATGTCTCTTTAGTCTTCTTCCACCTGGAATAATTTCTTAGTCTTTTTTTCTCATGACCTTGATATTTTTAATAAATGCAGGACAGATATTTTGTAGAATTTACCTGAAGTTGTGTGTGACTGATGTTTCCTCAACATTAATTCAGGTGATGCAGTGTTTTGGGACAGGGGTGATACAGAAAGGTACAGCATTGTCATTCTCAGAGCATCATATCAGCAGGCACATGATGTCAATTTGTCCCACTACTGATGATGCTACTTTAATCTCTGGGCTGAGGTGATGTCTGCCAGGTTTCCTCACTGTGAAGTTACTATTTTTCTCTGTGTAGTTTAAAATATCTTGGAGAGAAACATGAAGTCTATATGAATGTCCTTGCTTGTTTTCAAATTTTTACTCACTGGTTTTAATATCCAAACTGGTATAATTGAGTAAAGATGATTAGGTAATAATATTGTAACTTTAATTTCCTGACGTGGATCAGTATGCAGTATGTATGCCAGATAATGTCTGATATAAGAAATAAGCAATGCAATATTTAGAATGAACTGAACAGATATGTAATTGCTAATTGTATGAAAAAGTTTGGAGGCAAACAGGTGGCAGTAATGGCAGATAATGAGAAACCTACTTATATAGGGTGGTTAGCAAAGGTGTCTCTCTCCAAAGAGGTAATATATAAGCTTAGTTCAGTATGACTGTGTAATTTAGCCAGATAAAATGGGATGTTTAAGCCTTTGAGAACATTAGATAGACTGAGATCACCAGCACCTGATATTTGATAGGTTGAGGGACACTTTCTAGAATTTAGGATCTAGATTATAAAAAGAACAGAGTGTGGCAATTGGAAGTTAATAGAGAATATACAAAATATTCTTCTTGAACTAATGGGAAAGTAAGCTAAACAGAGAAATTTGATGTTTCATTTGAAAGTAAAATCTATATGCTACGTTGTATAATTTTCCTCTTACTATGTTCAGCTTTTTAGATATTGATTTATTGAAGTCAAACAGTTAAGACGTTGAATTTAAAGTGTCCTCAGGGACCACCAGCATTAGCATAATCTAGAAGCTTATTAGAAATATAGATTCTCTGGTTTCCATCTACAGAATCCCAGTCTTAATATTAATAACCCTAGGGGAAGTAAATGAACATTCAGGTTTGAGAAGTTCTGATTTGTATCTCCTAATGTTGGGTTTTTCTCAGAGTGAGGGAGTTGAGCAGGTGTGCTACAAATTACTTTATATTGATTCCATACAGGCTATATTACCTTGGGCTGGTTGCTTAATTTCTCTTTGTTAGACTTCATATCTAGAAAATGGGGTTAATGATAGTTGGAGAGTACCTACCTTATAATATGACTGTAAAGATTAAGTTAGATAATATGGAAAGGAATATCTGCCATACAGAAAATTCTGAAATAAAGACTACCATTGCTATTATCATGGAAGGATGGATTTCAGGCTGGGAAATAAGGGGAAAAGAAACAGTGGGTCATGGTTAAATAGATTATCTGTATGTGTGTTGAGTTTGCCATTTATGGTGAAAGAGTTTTGGTGGGAGGAAGGCAGAAATCCCAGAACTAATACAGGAAGTGTACAAGAGGATAGTAAATGAGAGCATGATAAAGGAGGACAAGCAGCACTCAGATTGTGTGCCCTGGGAAGAACAGTAGGGAAGTATGAAAAACTGAAGAAGAAATGGCTGGACATAGCATTTGGAGAGCAAGGAGATTCTATTTCCCACCCATGAGGCCTGAAGAATTTGGGTCCTTGTTCTGCCTCTTGCCAGTGGGGGTGACTTTACACAGGTCATTTAAGTTCCCTGTGGATGATATGGCTAAGAGCATCTACTTCCCAGGTGTGCTAGGTTCCTACTGTGCTCTGTTAATACTCATATAACATTCATTGTGAGATAGATAATTGTTCCCCTTTCTGTTTCTCTTCACTAGACCAAAGGCCTTGAAAGACAATCTTTATCATACTACTTTCTAAGCACTGAGGACTCACGTTATTTAACCACACTAACCCTCAAAACTTGATCCTCTAAGGTAGTCAGAGACCAGTGGTCAGTGGGCACAGCCAGTCCTTGCAGCTGATCGGCCTGAGTAAATTCCTCCCATTGACAGGCCAACAGCAATCAATACTCAATTACAACAGAAGGGTGTATAGTCCACATTAGGGGTGCACCTCGAGGGCCCAGCTGGAGTGATCAGGGAGGCTGTGCCACTGGTTCCTATAGGACACCTACAATAGACCACCCTATAAGCCTAGGAGACATAGAAACTCTAACTAATACATAGAAACAAACACAGGGAAGCAGCCAAAATGAGGAGACAAAGAAACATGTCCCAAATGAAAGAAAAGAACAAAACTACAGGAAAAGAACTAAACAAAATGGTGATAAGCAATCAATCAGATGCAGGGTTCAAAACACTGGTTATAAGGATGCTCAAGGAACTTAGTGAGAACTTCAAGGAACTTAAGGAGAACTCCAAGAAACTTAGTGAGAACATCAACAACATAAAAAAAGACCAGTCAGAAATGAAGGATGCACTAACTGAAATAAAGAATAATTTACGGAGAATCAATAGTAGAGTAGATAAAGCCAAGAAACAAACCATTGATTTGGAATATAAGGAAGAAAAAAACACCCAATCAGAACAGCAAAAAGAAAAAAGAATGCAAAACAATGAGGACAGTGTAAGGAGCCTCTGGGACAACTTCAAGCGCACCAACATTTGCATCATGGAGGTACCAGAAGGAGAAGAGAGAGAGCACAAAATTGAAAACCTATTTGAAAAAATAATGACAGAAAAGTTCCCTAACTTGGTGAAAGAAACAGACATACAAGTCTAGGAAGCCCAGAGAGTCCCAAACAAGATGAACCCAAAGAGGCCCACACCAAGACACATCATCATCAAAATGCCAAAGGATAAAGACAAAGAGAGAATCTTAAAAGCAGCAAGAGAAAAGCAGTTTGTTACCTACAAAGGAGCTCCCATAAGACTGTCAGCTGGTTTGTCAAAAGAAACTTTGTAGGCCAGAAAGGAGTGGCAAGAGATATTCAAGGTGATGAAAAGCAACAACCTACAAACAAGATTACTCTATCCTGCAAAGTTATCATTTAGAATTGATGGACATATCAGGAGTTTCCCAGACAAGAAAAAGCTAAAGGAGTTCATCACCACCAAACCAGTATTATATGAAATGTTGAAGGGTCTTCTTGAAGGAGAAGAACAAAACTATGAACAATAAAGTGGCAATTAACATATCTATCAAAAATTGAATCTATAAACAAAATGAGCAAGCAGAACAGAAACAGACTCATGGATACAGAGAACTTTTTGTTGCTTGCCAGATGGGAAGGGGCTGGGGGGCTGGGTGAAAAAATGAAGGAATTAAGAAGCACAAATTGGTTGTTAGACTGATGAACCTCAAAGGAAAGGGGGAGGGTGGGCGGGATGAGATAAACCAAAGAACTTCTATGCATATATGCATAACCAATGAACATAGACAATAGTGTGGGGAAGGTAGGAGGGAGGCGGGATTGGGGAGGAGGGGGGTCAATGGGAAAAAAAAAGGAGGGACATCTGTAATACATTCAGCAATAAAGATAAGTAAAAAAAATAAACTAATTTAGAATATTGAACAAGATAGAAACCTAATTTATTATATGAGGTAATTAACATGATAAAGACAGCAGGTAAAAATAACTTACTAAACCAAAGTCATATAAATACTATTTACTGAATTTAATGACATTTGAAAAATCATTCACTACAAAAAGTTTATCTCAAATGCAATGATAATTTTATATCAGAAATTCTATGTATCACATCAATATACCCATTAAAACAAAGATGTTTAATAAGGAATATACCTATTAGAAATAAAGATGCAAATTATTATTTCAATCAATATGATTACATATAACTGGAAATTCCAAGATAATGAACTAAACTCTTAGCAATATTAAAGAGGTTCGAGATAATAGAAAGACACAAGGTAAATACAAGAAATATCAATTCCTCCACCACTTAGACACAGGAGGAGGAGGAGGAGGAGGAGGAGGAGGAGGAGGAGGAGGAGGAGATGTGGGACCCGGGCAGAGGCTGGAGTGATGTGCTGACAAGGGAAGGGATTCCAGGAACCAGGAGAGTGGCATGGAACTGATTCTTCCTCAGAACCTCCAGAAGGAACCAACCCAGCCAACACCTTGCATTCAGAATTCTGGCCTTCAGAACTGTGAGGGGACACCTTTCTGTCATTGTAAGCCACCTAGTTTGTGGTACTTTCTGATAGCAGCCCTAGGAATCTAATGCAGTGCCATTGCATTGTTTTGCCCCAGGGGAAAGGCCATGTTTGGTTCCTTCCTCTGTATCTTTAGCTCAGTTATATCCATCATCTTTCAGATAGCGACTTCATTGCTATTTCCTCCAGGAAGCCTACCCTTCTCCCCAGACTGTTACCTCTTCCTTCCTTGTATGTCCACGATATCCTTTAGATCCCCTGTTATAAATTCACACATTTTACTGTAATTATAAAATTTGGCGACTCCCTTGTTAAGCTCTGTTATGACAGGGTATGTGTCATTCATTTACGTCTGTAACCCATAGAACCTACTAAAATGCTTGTCACATATGCATTTAACAAATATTTGTTGCTTTACAGAGGAGAGGGGATGGCATTTGGAAAAGTTAGCAGAATTCCACTAGAAGGAAAATGGGCCAAATAGAGATCCTACAAAGACAGGCAGGAATGAATGCTTATGGTCCATTGGGGGAAATGAGCTTTGTTTAGGATAAACTGTGTGGAGAGTCATTGAAGGAAGGCAAGGATACACGTGTTTGTTTGGGTCAGAGTATGAAAGGTTGGGTCTCCCACACTAAAGCAAGAGCTTTATCTTTTAGGCCAGGACTTACAAACTTGAATGTCTATAGATAATATTAAAAAGTGAAGCATACAAAGTAAAGTATTTTATGTTTTTCTTAATCATCCTCTAAGAATCAACAGTCCAAGTACCACAATGAACAGCATCTGACTTGGAGGACAAAAGAGGATAGTGGAAAGTGTGGCAACACAGTAGTATGTGCTCTGTTCGAAGGCAGTGATAGTGCTTAATTCCTGCCTATTGATGCCATGTAGGAATTTGGGCACAGTGTTGTCAGATATTATACTTTTTTTCCAAGCGATTCCACAAATCTGAAGCTATTTGAAGTGACCTGATTTGTAAATTTTGTCAACCATTTCAATTTTAAAAAAATAGAATATATATAGTGAAGACCAAGGAAAGTATAGATCTGCAAACTGGATATAGCTTGAGGGACACCAGTTTGTAACCTCTTTTAAACAATGGGAAGGATAAATGTCTATGAAAATACTTCATTAATATTCTTTTTCTGGTTTGAGGCCTGGCCCTTGATCAAAGGATCTGAATGAAATACAGTGCAATTTATTACTAAATTATAATATAATGTGAATGTCATAGGACCTTCGATGATTCAGAAGGCACTTTAGGGTCTGGTAAAGCCCCAGTTATAATTTTAGTTGTGCTATAGAACACAAGTGCTCTTGGCTTTATTATAAAGTATAAATTAATAGAATGTAATACATCAACTATCTACGCACTAATTCAAAAACACATCTGAGCACCTACTGAGTGCCAGGCATGTTCAAGACAGAGAGGACACAGCATTGACAAATACATAAAAACCTCTGCCCTTAGGGAGCTTTCATTCAACACTTTTCGAAGTGGATGGAATCATTGTTTCTATATGCTATGTCACATAGTCACATGTTTGAAAATAGCAATGATCCAAGTGTCCCTGATTTGAAAGATAATTACATTCTGTTGGCCTTTCATTAGCTTCCTCTAATGGTGTCCCTGGCTCTAGTGCTCAGTTCATTACCTTGTGTAATTAGAATTCCAGAAATATACCTAAAGTGCCATAACCTTGATTTCACAAAAGAAATTATTGACTGCATGTTTACACATTAGATACTACACTGATATATGAAGAGCCCCTGTGAGGTGATGTGGGAATTTTCAACTTTATTTAGCGAACAATTAACGCCAAATTAACTCGCACTATAAAATCCTCAAATTAAAAGGTAACTCAGTTGGTACATAAACTTCCTTTGCCAGGGAAATAAAGGGGGTCATATGAAGTAATTGCTGCTGGGAAAATAAGGGGACAAAATAGTGAACATGAAAAGTGCTAATGGACACATTTCCTCTTTATCTGTTTATAAATAATTCTTTTTTCAGATTAAAATGTGAAATTCTGATATTTCCAGTTCCCAACTGGCACCATACAAAGTATTACAATATTACTGACTATATTCCCTGTGCTGTACTTTACACCCCCATGACTCCTTGGTAACAACCAATCTGTACTTCTCAATCCTTTCTCCTTTTCATCCAGTGCCCCAACTCCCTTCCCCCAGGCAGCCACCAGTCTGTTCTCTGTATCTATGAGTCTGACCACTATGCAGTACACCTGAAACCAACACAAAATAATAATGTAAACTATTCCTGAAAAAGAAATTTAAATAAAAAAATTTCTTTCACATCAGTTAAAGGGAGAAATTCTGTAAAGGTACTTCAGTATTCTTACACAGTACTTTAAGTCTTTAGAGGAGAAAAATGAATAGAGAGTAATACTCATAGGTCTATAAGATATATAAATAATCAAGACATTCCACGGACATGAGACACCCTGTGAATAAGTAGAGTGAATTTAGAACCAGTTTAATTAGCTAGGGACCCAACGTTGAATAAATAGGTACATATCTTGATCAGGTTTTCTATAGCATCTCCTCTAGAACTGGGCCTGGCCAAGAGGCACGGGGGCCAAGGGGACAGGCCTGGAACTAGTGTGGTGGCAAGAGATAAGGAAAGGAGCTAGACAGCAAGGCCAGAGAATTGACATGAAAAAGTAATAGATGAACATGCTTTTTAAAATGTCACACTCTCATGAGAGATACTGGGCTCTTACCTTGCCTCTTCCCACTCCTAGTCTTGCTTCCCAGAAGCAAATATATATATATATATTTGAATTAGTAGCTAGTGTTTAAATTATGCCTGGCTTAGTTTGCTGTTGAGCCCACTGGTTTACTCTGATATTCCTTTTTCTTTTCTTTTTCCTTAGAGTTAATGTTAATGCTTGCATTTTTCATGTGAATATGTTTCACTATTCTGCATTTTTAAATGCTCAACAAATCTGATGTGGATGAGCCTAATTATCAGTAGTATTTCTGTCTTCTAAGGCTCCCTTCTGGACCCACTGTCCTATTGTCTTAAAGTGGCAAATCTCCTGGTCTGCGGGCCGGATGGTGCCCTGGTATTCCCTTTCACTGTTCCTGGCTCTTGTGTCTTTTTCTGTCCTGGTTTTCACCCTTGTTCTTTTGGAATACATCCTCTTGTAGCTTCCTTAACAACTATGACAGTAGAAAGTTTCAGTTTATAGAGCGAGGAACAGATAAAGTTTTCATTCATCCATTCACTCATTCAACAAATACCTTTTGACCACTAGCCATATGCATTCAATAATTACTCAGGAAAAGTTATCTTATTAAGACTAAACCAGATCATGCCACTTCTTTGCTCAAAACCCTTTGGGTGGGCTCACTCGTGATCTTCTAAAGCTCTTTCTTTTAACTGCTGTGATTCAGGGAATCTGCTTTCTACTTATCTGTGCATTTGCCTCACCTCTTTGACCATGTTTTAATCACCTTTGTATCTCCCTAGCTGCTCCATAAATATTTGAATGAATAATTTAAAAAAATCCTCTGGATGCTTCCCTTTGCCCTTAGAATACATTCCAAACTGACTCACAAGGTCCTGAATGACGACTCCACTTCTTTGGTCCTTCTCATTTCATGACTCTCTCTCGTGTCCCACGCTCCGGCCACCCTGGCCATCCTCTGGTTCCAGGAAGACACCAGGCTCTTCAGCACGGCACAGTCTTTCCCACTACCTATGTTGCTCTTCCCTGGATATCTACATCACTGAGTGCTCCTCACCAGTTAAGCCGTGGCTAAAATGCTATCTCCCGAGAGAGGCCTTCTCTAGACACCCTCTCTAAAAGGCTCCTGACCTGTTTCATCTCTGCTACTGTGCCTTGCTTATTTCCTTTATGGAAACAATGAACATTTTAATAAGTGTATTTATGTATTGACTTGCTTGTTGCCCATCTCCTTCATTAGAATGTAAACTTGACAAGAGCAGCGAGTTTGGCTTTTTCTCCATGGTATTCTTGGGGACTATTCAAAGTGCAGAGAAAGGAATAGCTTCCAAAGATATATTTGTTGATGCATGAGTGACTCCAATCAGTTTAAGCATTTAACTGAAATGATTGGTCCATAGACTCTACTATTTCAGGAGGTGTTTAGAGAAATGAACATTCCTGCTGTATGTCTGGTACCTGTGTTTGACTCTGATGTTTTCTCATGGACTCTGGCTGTGCTGAGCCTGCTTCGTTTTCTTCAGTGAGCCACATGCTTGCCCGCCTGGGGTCTGTCACACCGCACGGTGTGCTCCGATGTGCGTGACGTCCTCCGCTCTGCTGTGCCTAATTTCCACTTGGTCTCCAGGCAGCTCGTCAAGTGCTAGTTCCTCTGTGAAATCTACCCTGACATTCTCAGACGGAATCAAGTGTTTTTTCCCCCAAGTTTTTCTCTCTCTGTATTCATCCTTTAGTAGCCCTTAGCACATGATTAAAATTGCCCTTTTACTTCTCTGCTCTTCATGTAAGAAATAAACTCCTTGGAAGCAGAGAGACTGAGTGATGTTCACTCTTTTTTCGGTATGCAGAATGGATGCTTCAGAATAGGCACTCAGTTAATATTGTTAAATGAAAAAAATAAGTAAATGAATACTGATAGGGAAATACTATAGAGGAAGTAATATTTTTAAAAAAGATGTTTTGGAGATGGAATGGGCAAATAGCAATCTATAGAGAAAGCAATTAAAATTTTTTATGAGGTGATAGGTAGTAAGAACGATAATACTTTCGAGTAAGCAAATAAAAAACGATGTCCAGACTACTGCAAGAAAGGATCCTAATGGGGTGAGAGAGTTCTGATTTTAATGCAGAAAGAGATGCTGACTGACTCTCAAATGAGGAGGTGATGTTGATGAACACAGACATACCCATACACACAGTGGGAACAACTTAGGGACAGCAGGAAATTGGATGCATATTGTTATTATTACTCTATGCACTTTCCATGCGTCATCTGCTCCAGGACAATGACCAAATGTGATCTCTACTGGACCACCTCTGTCTGTTTTTGTCTTCTATACTTTTTCTGCGATTTATGCCTTTAAATGAGCATTTTATATGATTCCATTTACTTTTCTTTCTTAGCATATAAATTTTACTTATTTTTTTAAAAAAATATTTTATAGTGGTTTCCCTAGAGTTTTCAATATACATTTACAACTAATCCAAGTACAATTTCATATAACACTATATGGCTATATGACTAGAGCAAGTACCTTATAAAAACAGAATAGTTACTAATTCCTCTCTCCTGTCCCTTGTATCATTACCGTCATTCATCTTACTTATAGATAACCAAACATATAATGAATTATATATATATTATAACCATATGTATAGTTATATATATGACTATATATTCATACTTGAGCATACACAATTGTTATTATTTTGACCAAAACTACTATATATTAGATTAATTAAAAACAATAAAAATAAAAATTTTTATTTTATCTTTACTTATTCCTTCTCTAATGCTCTTTCTTTTCTGTTTTGTTCTTCTTGTTGTTATTAATCCTCACCCAAGGATATCTTTTCCATTGATTTTTAGATAGAGTTGAAGGGAGGGAGGGAGGGCGAGAGAGAGAGAGATTGAGAGAGACAGAGAGAAACATCCATGTGAGAGAGACAAATTGATTGGTTGCCTCCCACATGAACTCTGACCTAGGCCGGTAATCGAACCTGCAACCCAGATCTAGGTATGTCCCTTGACTGGGAATTGAAACTGTAACCCTTCAGTCCTAGGGCTGATGCTTCAACCCCAGAGCTAAATCGGTCAGGGAAATCTCTTCCTTTCTTTACGTCGATCAGAGTTTCTGATCTATCTTGTTTTTCTTTTCTCTAAAGTACTTCTTTTTTTTTTTTTAAATATATTTTTTAAAAGTGATTTTAAAGAGAGAGGAAGGGAGAGGGAGAGAGAGAGATAGAAACATCGATGAGAGAGAACATCGATTGGTTGCCTCCTGCATGCCCCCCAACTAGGAATCGGGCCCACAACCTGGGCATGTGCCCTGACCAGGAATCGAACCGGGGACCTCTTGGTGCATGGGTCGACATTCAACCACTGAGCCACACTGACGGGCTAAAATACTTCTTTTAACATTCCTTGCAAGGCAGGTTGACTGGCAACCAATTCCTACAATTTAGTTTGCTGAGGAAGTCTTTATTCTCCACTTTTGAAGGATAATTTCACAGTGTACAGAATTCTAGATGTGTTTTTATTCTTGCAACACTTTAAATATTTCAGTCCACTCTCTTCTTGCTGCATGATTTCTGAGATGTCAGATGAAATTCTTATATCTGCTCCTCTGTTGGTAAGGTTTTTTTCCTAATTCTTTTCTATAATTTTTTATTTATCTTTGATTTTCTGAAGATTGAAAAATGATAAAGCTTAGGTGTAGGTTTCTTTTCTTTTTCTTTTTTGGGGGACATTTTTACTTTTGAACTTCATGAATTAATGTCAACATTAATTTGGGGGACATTCTCGGTCATTATTGCAAATAGTTCTTCTGTTCCTTTCTCTTTTTCTTCTTCTGGTATTCCCATTACATATATGTTACACTTTGTATTTTTTCTGAATATGCTGTTTTGAAGTTTTTTCAATTGTTTCCCCCTCTCTACTTTTTAATTTTGGATGTTTCTAATAAACTATCCTCAAGTGCAGAGATTTTCTCCTCAGTGGTGTCCACTCTACTAATAAGCCCATCAAAGTCATTCTTCATTTCTGCTACGGTGTTGGTGTTTTTTTTTTTATCTCTAGCATTTCTTTCTGGTCCTTTCTTAGAATTTTCATCTCTCTGCTTATATCACCCTTCTCTTTTTGCATCTCTCTATTTTATCCATTTGAGCCTTTAGCATTTGTAACAGTTAATCATAACTGTTATTTTAAAATTCCCATTCTGATAATTCCGACATCCCTGCCATGTCTGTGTCTGGTCTTGATGCTTTCTCTGTCTCTTTAAACTCTGTTTTTTTTGTTTGTTTGTTTGTTTTGTTTTTGCCTTTTAGCAGTCTTATGATTTTTCCTGGATAGCCAGACATGATATCATACAAGTATGATATACTTGTAAAAGGAGCTGCTATAAATAAGTCTTTAGTAATGTGGTGGTGACGTTTCAGGAGAAGGGAAGTATGATCCCATGATCAGGTGTTAGTCTTGTAGTGAGCCTGTACCTCTACATTGGGAACTTCATACATGCTTCTTTGTTCCTCCTCTTCCCTACTTAGGTGGCTCAGGACAGCTGCAGTCGGCTGAAATGGCGATCTCCCTTCCTCCTTGTGAAACCTATACCCAGTTGGGGTTGGTTATGTCTCTTTCCCAGGTCAGTTAGTTTGGGCTCTGATTACATAGTTTCTCCTGAGTGCAGACTTTGTTAAGAATAACAGAATGTTCTGGGGTATTTCAAAATGATTCTTTTCAACTCTTCCTACCAGAAATACAAGAGATTTTCTGCTAGTATTTACTGTGAGAACCTGATAAAGCTCCTGGAGTAATACTCTCAAAAATGAGGGCTCCTTAATGATGGGGTCTCCCTCAAGTTTTCATCTCTCAGACTTGTCCACTCTGTGCCTCCAGCAATTTGTCAACTCAGGTGCAGGTTTCCCTGCCCTGCACCAGTTTCCATGGAGATGGCTGCTCCTGGATTTCTACTCCGGTAAGTTGTGATTCTGTGTATTCTCCTGTCGTTTCTTCAATTGTGGTGGTGGTTGGCCCTGTGACCTCACTTTTCTTATGGTTCTAGGAAGAGTTGTTGATTTTTCAGTTTGTTTAGCTTTTGACTTGTTAGAAAGGAGTGGCAACTCCGAAACTCCTGACATGCTGGACTGGAAACTCCTCATGCAGTTTTGATATTTACCTCCCATAAGCTTTTGATATCACAAATGTTTTTCTCTCATTCATTAACATGTCATTATCATAAACAGAAACTCTTCCTCTTTCTGTTAACTGAACAGAAACTTTATTTTAAAAAAGTTATGGTATAATACGTATAATATTTACCATCTTAACCATTTGTTGTACAACCAATTTTCAGAACTATTTTTATCTTGAAAAACTGGAACTCTTTGCTCATTAAACAACAGTTCTCAATTCTCCCCTCCACCTAGCTCCTGGAAAATCCATTCTATTTCCTCACTCTCTGAATTTGGTCTTCATATAAGCATAATCATACAGTATTTGTCTTCTGTGACTGTCTTGTTTCATTTAGCTTAATGTCCTCAGGGTTCATCCATAGAAATCTTGAATTTTGATACAATCAAATTAATCATTGTATTTTGCCTCTGTGATTGCATATTTGAAAATTTAAGAGGCCCTTTCTCTTCCATAGGTCACAAAGACTCACCTGCATAACAAGTGACAATTTTACAGATACATCATTAGTTTCACATTTAGATCTTTATTTCAATGGGAGTCCACCTTCAAGCCTTTATGTGGTTTTATGCAGGCATTCAGTTTTATTTTCCCAAAGTAGTGAGAAGGTTATCCCAACATCATGTATTAAAAAGTTCTTTCTTTACTATTATTTGTAGTTTTACCTGTATTATTTTTTCATATGTGTTGTCTGTCTGTAACTGATATTTTATTCTACTGGTCTATCCATCGGATGTGGCAACAACACTATATTGCTTTTAAAAAAAATGACCATTCATGTACTTTTATTGTTTCAAATAGTTTTGATAAGAAGTTTATTAAGTTCCTCAAAATATTTAATTTTGCTTAGGATTCCTTTAAAGGTATAGGTTAATTTGAGTCATACTTTTCAAGAGCATGGGATGTCTTTCCATTAATTCAGACCATCTTCTGTATCCTTTCCTAGAGTATTAATATTTTCTCCATAGAGATCAAATAGAACCTTATTAGTTCCTAGATACTTTATAGGTTTTATTACAAAAGTGAGTATCCAATTTAAAATTTAGATTTTTAGTTGATTATTATAGGTGCATAGAAAATTAATTTTTGTACGTTCCATTAACCCTTATATGTTAAGTTCTTTGTAAATGTTGTGACTGGCCACCACCTTGAAGGCTGAAATTGGACTAATTTAATTGCTTGAATTAATCAGAATAATTCAAGGCAGAGATTGCACTGGATTCCTCTTGTGTACTACCCTGTATGCTTTCTGCCTCATCCCTGATAGTGTTACACGGGATTTGACAAACTATGGTGACAGCAGCTGACTCAGGTGTATATGCTGGTGTTTTGTTTCCTGCCCTGGAGCTTCTCTGACTCAGGTTTTGGGATGACTGTGTGAGCACACCTGATACTCAGTCAGCAATTGAGAACTATTGGAGCACAATTCTGAGACGCATCCTATATCTCCCAACTGAGTGAGTACCTGTTATCCACACTGTTGTACAACGTAATAATGTCTTTACGTAGGCTTGTCTCCCTTCTCTCTTTTATTCTCTGTATTAGGTTCTTCCGAGAAGCAGAATCAATCGTGTGTGTGCATGTGTAAATTTATTATAAGGCTCATGTGGGTCTTCAGGGTACATAAGCAGGATCTGAACCCAGGAAAAGTCAATGTTTCAGTTTGAGTCCAAAGGCAGGAAAAAGCTTATATCCTGGTTCAAAAGCAAGTCAAGGAGGAATAATTCTCTCTTACTTGGGAGAAGGTCAGCACTTTTGTTTTATTCAGGCCTTCAACTGATTGGATGCAGCCAGTCCATACTGAAGAAGGCAATCAGCTTTACTCAATCTGCTGATTTAAATGCTGATTTCAAATCTAATCACCCTAAAAGAAACACCAAGAATATCGTTTGCCTTGATATTTGGGCATCTCATGGCTCAGTTAGGTTGACAGATAAAATTAACCGTCATGCCCTCCTTGTTCTTCATTCCTGCTCTGGACATCACCTATGAAGTAATCCACCTGTGTACCAAGCCTGCCTAGTTTTCAGGTAAGACTTGAGCTAACACATCTATGTAGTGTATAGTATGTGAAATAAGACTTTGACTAGGTGTGCGCTAATACTGGTGCAAGAAATATTTATGATTATTATAACTACTATCTGAGTCAGTGAACAATAATAAAATAATGTTGTATATGCATATTCATTTTATATTAGCCTTTTGAGAGTCTTTGAGGTGTAGAATTACTTTATGTGAAATAAAATGGTAGAATTTTTCCAGGCATTAAAGCTGGGCGCCTATTTGAACCCATGGACACTCTTTTTAAAGGGAAGGATAGCACCCACGAACGTTTCCAATTTTCTGCAATCACCCCTTTTGCAAAATAAAAAACAGAGAGAAGTCATTATAATGTGAAAAGAGGAAGAAAATGTATCAAATTCTTTGCTCTAATTTGACATGCTGAGTTTAGCTAAATTTATCTTCGAATAGCTGCAAAATGCTGATTACTAATAAGACCCATCATTACCATTAATGGCTTGAACAGTCAAATACACTTTTTTTTATTGAATAAAAGAAAAACTGTTAAAATCTTTGAATAACTCAACATGGTCTAAACATTTAAAAAATGTACTACTTAACATGTTTGCATTAGAAGTTATTTTTCCTGATTGACAGTTGTTATATAGAAAGTTTTAGTTTCATATGAATTTTAAAAAAGACATATTTTTCTGATCCTATATAGCCTCATTACATTAAGAGTGCATAACAAGTGATATTTATTATATGGTGACATGTGGGAATAAATGCTAAAATGATTACATACAGCTTTTGCATACACTTGACCTTTCAAGCTGCCTATCAATTGGAAAGATTTTTAGCACTTAGCAATACTGACAGCCCTTTCTGTGGCTGACTGTTGGGAGATGTAGCAAATCACTGACACCAATTAACCTCTGACATTTTCCTTTAAATTATGCGGTGTTATTGTCTGCATTGGGTGAAGGCAATTCATTTCTATTTCCTGGACTCTTGGTTCTTCACAGCCAATCATTCTTATGCAGTGGTATTTAAAATGGAAAGGATGCTGTACTAAGTTCTGCTAAATTTTAGGTTTGCCTTGTTCAAGGTATTTTATACAAACTTATGTTTGCTGTGCCACTAAATGGAAGTTTACTCAAAAAAGAGAGACGTGCCTTTAGGGCAGAGGGTTGGCAACCAGAGGGTGGACAGCCAATTGCCTCTTGCTTTCACCTTAGTGGCTGTGAGTGTATCGGGTTCTTGCCTACCAGGTGGTCACAAGAAAGGCTATGAGGTCTGTGAATTTAACATTTATTTGGTAAATACTCTGAAGCTGATTAATATGATACCAGGTCTAAGTTGGGTTGAGAGAATGAAAGGAAATAAATCTGTGAAGGGGTGAATACCTGCTTAGGTCAGTCTTTTTGAAAGCCAATTTAAAATCTAATCTGGATTTGATTAAAAGTAAAAGCAAGCAGTGTAACTTCTAAAAAACACGGCATTAACCTAGACTCACTCTCTTTTTATTTATTGCTGGTTGTCTGTAATACAGATGTTAATTATTCAACATTGTCAAAAATTTCCATGTTTACTATGGGAACAGTTTTTGTAGTAGGAAGCTCACAGGTTTTGAATTCAATTAGATTTGGGTTAAAGTTCTGAACCTGTAATTTCTCATGGATGACCTTTGGTATATTCTTTAACTTATATGATCTTTGGTTTCTACATCTGTAGGAAGGGAAATAAGACACACACCTTTCAGGATCACTGGCAAGGTTAGAAATAATATATGTAAGATAGCTGGCACAAAGTAGGTGCTCAGTTATTAGTAAGTATTCTTAGGTCTATAATTAAAAGGTTAGACACCTGGTATCTTGGGGGCCCTGAAGAGCTAAGAAACAGAATGGTCTCCCTACTGCATCTTTGCCATGGATTCCAATTTCATGATTAATTTTATTCTGTCTAGTCAGAGAGATCCATGGATGGGCTTTCAGACAGTAAGTAGGTGTGAGCTAGCCTTAAACCCAGTTTATGGGCCTCATTCTAACAAAAGTAAATTCCTGTAATGTTTGGTTTATAGCTTACAAAAGATTTGAAGATTTTTATATCTGTAAGGGATCTTATATATTAGTCATTATCAACCTCTGATTTTTTTTTGCTACTTATATGTTTGTTTATTTTTTGTAGAATAGCTCTTACCAACAAAAGAGTATAATGATTTGCTAGGAATATATCCTAAGAAGTCTGAAACACCAATCAGAAAGAATATATGTACCCCTATGTTCATAGCAGCACTATTTACAATTGCTAAGATCTGGAAACAGCCCAAGTGTCCATCAATAGATGACTGGATAAAAAAGCTGTGGTACATATACACAATGGAGTACTATGCAGCTGTAAGAAAGAAAGATCTCTTATCCTTTGCGACAACATGGAAGGACCTGGAGAGCATTATGCTAAGAGAAAAAAGCCAATCAGAGAAAGACAAATACCACATGATCTCACTTATTTGTGGAATATAATGAACAAAAAAAGCTGATGAACAAAACAGACCCAGAGATGACATAGAAAGGAGTATGGTTCAGACTGACAAACCTCAGAGGAGGGGGTTGAGGGGAAGGATGAGATAAACCAAAGGACTTGTATGCATATATACATAACCAATGGACATAGACAACAATGCTTTGGGGTGGGGAGGGTGTCTGGGGGGGGGGGAAGAAGAAACATCTGTAACAAAAATAAATTAATTAATAAAAAAAGAGTATAAAGAATAATCATGAAACAAACACTTGTGTAGCTACCATGGAACTTAAAAAATATAAAACGGTAACAATACATCTGAAGTATGCTGTATATCATGCCTCAATCTCTCATTGTTCAAGCTAACCTCAGTCCTAATTTTTTGGGTAGATGACTATTATTCCTTTCTGAAAATAGTTTTACCACATATAGATATACCCATAAACAATATGCTGCTTACTTTTGTAAGTTTTTTAAAGCTTTGTAAAAAATAATCATAAATACATAGTGACTTTTAGCTGTTGCTTTAAAACATTCATTGGTATAGTGGGGATAATCCTCCTTTAATCTCAATTTGGCGATTAAAAGATTTTCTAATGCTGAACCAACTTTCATGTTTTAATAAAACTCAACTAGTTCATGATATATATGGATTGTTGGATTTGGTTTGCTCATAGTTTGTTTAGAATTTAAAAAAATATTACTGGATTAGATTGACCCACAAATTTTCTTTTTTACACAGTCCTTTTCTGTTTTCAAAATCAAGATGTTATTACCTCTTTGAATAATACAGCGTGCTTCCTCTTTTTCATTTCTCGAAAATTGTATAAATTGAATTTTTTTTCATTGAAATTTGATAGAGTTTACCTGTAACATGATGTTTTATTTGTGGGAGAAATTGAATTACTGATTCAATTACTTCAATATATATAGGAATTTTCAGGTGGGTCTAGTTTTTCAGGAGGCATTTTTATAATATTTTCCATTTGTCCATTTCATCTAAGCTTTCAGCTTTACTTTCATAAAATTGTTAATAATATTTTCTTATGTTTAATTGGATAAATTTGTAGTTCTGTTTACTTTATTTTTAATATTGCTTATTTGAAAATTTTATTTATCTTTTATGATAGTTAAATAAGTTTATGGCTATGTTGTGACTGCCTTTAAACCTTTGTCTTCTGTCTTTATTAATCTTGGCCCTTGTTTTTCTTTCCTTCTTCTACTCTATTTGAGTTCATTTTGTCTTCTTTCTCTAATTTCTAAAGTTAGATATTTAGTTAATTAATTTCCAGTATTTCTCATTTTCCAATGTAAACATTTAAGGATATAAATTTTCCTTCAAATCCCATCCTCCAAGCCTTTACATGCAGTATTTTTTTTTGCTTTGATTTTGTATTTTCTAATGTTCATATTAGTTATTTTTAGACTCAGAAATTACTGAGAAATATTATTTTATTTTTCCAAAGCAGGCAGTGTTGAAGTTGTGTTTTTCCTGTTGATTTCTAACTTAACTATGTTGAGGTCAGAATACATAGTCTTTGTGTTTATAATTTTTGGAATGTTTCTGAGAATTGGTTTATGGCACATGAAGTTTTCCTAATGTTCTATGTATGATGTGAAAACTGCGTGATTTGTCCAATCATTAAATACAGTGGTCTAAATATATGCCTTGAATTAAGCTTGCTAATTTTTTAAAGTTAATTTTACTCTATTTTACTGCTTAACCTATTTATTATCGAATGAAGTTTCTAAAAAATTCTTCACTATCACAGTAGACTTGTTAATTTTTCTTTGTAGTTTGTTCATAGTTTGCTTAGTACTTTTTGAAGCTAGGTTTTTACATGCATAGAATTTAGAATTGTAATACCTTTTTGGAAGGTAAACTTTTATTAATATGTAATGATTTATTTAATCTCTAGCTCTATGTGTATTTTCTTATATCTATTTTGCTTGATTTTAATGTAGTTCTACTAGCTTTTGTAGAACTGGTATGGGCTAGGCATATATTTTCCAAATGTTTGCTTTCAGTCTTTCTGTGTTTTATGTTGGCAACACGCATAAAACTTTTAGCTTGACAGCCTCTATATTTTAACTTGAGAGTTCAATCCACTTACAGTGATTTGGATAACATATTAGTGGTCATTATTACATTTATTTTTATAATTGTTTAGTGTGCTTTTCTGTGTTTCTCTCTTCAAAACTTCTGACCTTTTTTCCTAAAACGATTGTAACTTTATCTTTTTCTTATTCCTTTTCTCCAGTCACCCCACCAGCACTAGTTTGAATATTACTTTATTTTTAATTTTTAGTATAAATTTTAACATGCATTTTAAATAGCTATATTGAGATATAACTTACATACTATACAATTCACCCTTTAGAGTGTGCAATGGTTTTTAATATGTTCACAGAGTTGTGTAACCATCACCATAATCTATTTTAAACTATTTTATTAGCCCCCCCAAAAAACCACATATCATTAGTAGTCACTCCCAACTTTCCCCCAAGGCCACAAGCAGTGGGCAACTACTCTATTTTCTTCCTCTATAAATTTGTCTATTCTGGACAATTAAAAGCAATAAATGAAATAATACATATATTAAAAACTGGCTTCTTTCCTTTTGTATAATGTTGCAAGGTGTATCCATGTTCTTGCATTATTAATACATCCTAACTTTTTATGGTGGAATGACCTTCCATTGCATGGTTATACAATATTCTATTTATCCATTCATCAGTTGCTGGATATTTGGGTTGTTTCCATTTTTTAGCTATCATGAATAATGCTGTTATGAATATTCATGTACTACTTTTTATGTTGACTTTATTTCTCATGGACATATACTTGAAAGGAATTGCAACATGATATGATAATTCTATATGTAACTTTTTGAAAACTGCCAAACTATTTTCCTGTTGAGCATTTTTCTAATGGCTAATGATTTTAAGCATCTTTACATGTGCTCATTGGCCTTTTGTATATCTTTGGGAGTAATGTCTAATCAGATACTTTGCTCATTTTTAAATTGGGTGAGGTCTTTTTATCACTGAGTCATAGAAGTTCTTTATGTATTCTAGATAAAGACCCCTTGTCTGATATATGTTAGCAAATATTTTCTCCTACTATGTCAGTTGTCTTTTCACTTTCCTGGTAGTATGTTTTAATGCACAGTTTTTATTTTATGAAGTCCAATTTATCGAAATTCTCTTAAAGCTGTAATAGTTAGATTAGGATCTTGGAATTGAGACTCTTAGACAAATTTCTTTTCTTCAAGACACAAATATTAATATGAAAAAATGCAAATGTATCACACTGTGTCTTACTAGTTTACAATCTACTTACATAGAAAAATATGTGCCATTAAAATGCTGAATAAGATTTACATTTATCGAAGCTTTTCATATTAGCTCCAGAAGCCTTGAAAGTTATTCATTAAAATTCTTTCTGCCACCACCAACCTTAATTAATATTTTATTTTATCTAATTTGGGACCTGCTTGAACCTTTTTCAGTGCTGTTTTTCCCAATTAAAGAATGCATACTTATAGTGTTTTAATTGTAAGGGAATGGCAAATTAGATTTGTATTACTGAAAAGTTCACATTATCAATCTTTCTTTGACTCTTATGATTTGATTAAAACAAAATTGACTGATTTTATTTTCACTTCTTAAAAATTTAAAAATTTATTTTGGAAAGCTTTCTAATGCCTATCAAGATGCTCAAGCATAAGAGTAGCCAAGGGAAATGAGTCAGAGAAGTTTCTGATCCAGAAAGATAATTATTATCTAAGCAGGCCTAGGGGGTATTTTTGGAGAGTTAGAAAGAGTAGGTTCATAGGATAGTTCTGTAGAGCGTGGAAGTAAATATTTCCTTTTAAAAAAACTTTCCCCTGCGAGGACTTCAAAATTAAATGATTCCCATGGCTGGGCTAGCCTTTAGGAAGAGAACCAGGCACCTGCTAATCCAGAGTCAACAGAACATGTGATGCTTCACTGATCACTGTCAAGTATAACTGGTATTTGGCATTCATAGTATTGTACAGTTTCATTCAACAAGAGTTAGCTATGCTAGAGTCTAGTGCCATGAAGATAAATAAAACATATTTTTCCCTCTAAGCTGAATTACTAGAGCAAAAAAAGAAAAAAAAAAAAGAGTTACCTAAAAAAACCCCAACTTTAATATGCTGTGATTTAAGCACTGGAGAATCTCTTCCCAGTCTGCTAGACAGAGTCTTATAAGGTACCCATGCGAGTAACATCCCACCACCTTTGAAATATGTTATTGGTTACAAACAAGTTATAGGCTCTACCTGCACTCAACAAGAGAGGATTATACAAAGGCCTGGCTCACGGGGTTGGTGGTGGGGGACTGCAGTTTTAGCTTTCTAGGCTCTGAAATACACAAATTGGAAGAGGTATTGAGAGAGCCAGTCTATTGTACTTCCACATTTCAGAACAGGCAAATAGCCCAATGTGACTGGAGCCTGATTTCCTGGGAACAGTTCACTATAGATGAAAATGGAGACGTAGGTAGGAGCCAAGTTATAAAGGGTCTGGTATGGCATGTTATGGGTAAGGAGAATTCACTTTGCTTCAACAGGGGTGCCTGTGAATCCTTAAGCAAGGACACGATATGATCAAATCTGAATTTTAGAAAGATTTAAACAAAGATTTAAACTTACATTTAAGTTTAAAGAAAGTATATTAGATTTTTATTGCTATGTAATGTTACCACAAACTTAGTAGCTTAAAATGAACATTTAGTAGCACACAATTTTGTAGATGAGTTCTCTGCAAGGGATAAAATTAAGATGTTGGTGAAACCGGATTCTTATATACAGGCCTTAGAGAAGAACCCACTTTGAAACTTTAGGTTGGTTGAATTCAGTTCCTTGTGGCTGTAGGACTGTGGTCCCCATTTTCTTGCTTGCTGTCAGTAGGGAGCCTTTCTCAGTTTTTGGAACTTAGACCTTCCACAGGGTTCCTTTCATTTCAGCAATGGAGGATCTCAGCAATGGAGAATCACCTGTATCAAATCCTTTTTGTGTTTTGAATCTCTGGAAAAATTTCTTTGTTTTTAAAGGGACCATTTGGCCCACCCAGATAATCTCTCTATCTTAAGGCTAACAAATTAGTAACCCTAATTACATCCCCAAGATCCCTTTGTTACATATGATAACATGATCACTGGAATGATATCATATTCATAGCTTCTGCATATAGGGGAGAAGATTATATAAGGATGAGGGTCACTGGGGACATTCTTAGAATTCCACTTTCCACAAATAGAAGGTAAGGAAAGATTATAGATTGCTCCCTAATTATGGTTGCCTCTACCCACTGGAGTCTTAAATAACAGATCGGTAACATAAAGGTTCTTTGCGATTTGGGTATCAGCATATAATCATATCTGAAGGGGATTTTCACTTAGGATTTCAAGGAGACAATACAACAAAAGGAATTGCTACACATGACTGAGCTCAGGTTGTATAATGGCAAATCATATATAACTTTCTACAAATAGTATGGAGTGTATTTCTATAATAGTTTATAATTTGATACTACTAAATTGGTGACTACCTCTAATCTGTGAGCTGAGGAAAAGGTCTTTGATCTGTTCCTGAACTGAGTTCCCCACTGCTCCTCTGTTTCTCCCTTCAGCTGTTTGTTCTGGAAGGCTAGATACTTTTGCCTGGGTCCTCATTACCCAATCATGGCCTTTACTTTTGCATTTGCTCAAAGCTCCATCTCTAAGCACTAAATCTCATGGTCCCTTTGCTATATCAAATATACTTGAAAAATAATAGCTGCCTCTTTATTTCTTAAAAAAAACAAACAAAAAACCCACCACAACCAAAAAAAACCTCCTTTCTTATTGCGTCCTATAACTCAACAGTAATGGTTTAGAAAGTCTTTGCTTTTAATTTAAAGAACATTGGCTATATCTCAAAATACACACCATAAGGAGAAATGAACCAGACAATTGAGAAAAGGGAGAGAAAACTGATTTCAAATATAGAGAATTTAATTTCTAGAAGTCTTTTTTTTCTTGCCAATCTGCTTTTTATCATGGATAGTCTCTTTTTCTGTGCTCATCTTTGTGATTGTTTTCTTTCCTTCTTTATATTGTGTAATGCCCCGTCGGTAGGCCTTGGAGATCTATTTGTTTCTACCAACGGATGCGTAGAGGCGTGCGCTGTGACCTTGGTTCTAATTGTCCTTCTGAGGGCCTGCCTCAAGGAAGTTTTTGTTTAAACTGTACATGCTTTTGCTGTTATCGATGGCCACCAACCTGCACCTGCAGTTATCCTCTTTGAGGATATTGGCTCATTAGGGGTGAACCAGTGTCACTAGTTTACCTTAGTGTTCTCCACTCAGACCCACACTCGTTTTTCTTTTTAGAGTGGAAGGAAAGGGAATCCTTGCAGACTCCACTCCACTCATGTCCAGTGAAAGCAGTGGGAGGGAATTTCCTTAACCTCACTGGCCATGATGCTGCTTCCAGACACAAGGTCAAGATTTCACTTCGTTTGTGATAGTATTAAATTTATTTTCTGGATGCAACAATTTAATTTTTTTTTTAAACTTATTTTGCACCCATTGATTTTGGCAGAAGACATATGATTACTAAGGGAATGCGAATGTTGATCAAGGCATTGAAATTGGTGGAGCTACCAGAAATTAAAAAAAGCTGAATGTACATTTTATTTTACTTTTAATGAGAAATAGCATAGTAGAACAATCACACCTCATATTTATTAATAACACAAAGGCCTTTTATTTATGGCAAATTACATTCCTAAAAATATATTTTATTAAGAATAATTACTTTGGCTCTGATTTCCTGTAGAAACAATGCTATGTAATGAATAGCATTTCAGATTTGATATTTAAAAATGTTCATCAATGATCTATTTAGGTGCACCTAACATATTAAGACCAGAATTTGACATTCCCCTCTTTTGTGATTGTCTTCAGCACCTTGTACATTTTTAAAGTAATTATATATGTCTGTTTCGCTAATTAAAGAATTCACCTCTGAGGGCATGGAAATATATATATCACTCATTTTTATATCCTCAGAAACTAAAAATATATATATTATTAGTGATTGTCTTTGGAGAAAGGGGAAGGAAAAGAGAGAGAGATAGAAGCATCGACGAGAGAAAAACATCCATCGACTGCCTCCTGCATGCCCCCTACTGCGGATCGAGCTGGCAACCCCGGGAATGTGCCCTGACCAGTCACTGGAATGGAACCAGTGACCATTTCTGGTGCATGGGACAACGCTCAACTAACTGAGCCACACCGGCCTCAGTACTTTTGTATCCCTCAATCACAATGCCTGGCATGTGATAGTTATGCAATGATTGTTAAATAAAAAGCCAAAGAAATACCTGGTTAGAAAAATTTTCTGGAAAAATAAAGCCTATGATTAAAAATGAGGGGATTTAGCCCTGGCCAGTTTGGCTCAGTGGTTAGAGCATTGGCCTGCGGACCAGAGAGTCCTGGGTTCGGTTCCCACTAAGGGCCCATACCTTGGTTGCAGTTTGTCCCCGGCCCGGTTGGGGTTGTGTGGGTGGCAACCAGTCGCTGTGTCTCTCTCACATCAATGTTTCTCTCTCTTTCTTCCTCCCTCTCTCCCTCCTGCTGTATCTGAATATAAATGCAAAAAATGTCCTCGGGTGAGGATAAAAAAATAAAAAATAAAAATGAGGGGATTTAGCCCGGCTGGTGTGGCTCAGTGATTGAGTGCAACCCATGCACCAGAGGTCACCAGTTCGATTCCCGGTCAGGGCACATGCCCAGGTTATGGGCCCGATCCCCAGTGGAGGGCATGCAGGAGGCAGCCAATTGATGTTCTCTCTCATCGATGTTTCTATCTCTCTCTCCCTCCCCCTTCCTCTCTTTCTCAAATCAATAAAGAAAAATTATTTTAAAAACTGAGGGGATTTATTAGCGCTAAGATGCATTTTTCTTAAATAAAAAAACTATTCTTACAATATATTCTTCTTATCTTCAGTCACTATATTTCTGATTATGAATGTAAAAAATGAATCTCAAAGAGAATATTAAATCATGAGAAAATAGAAATGTACTTAGGGAAAAGTAGAAAAAATTTTCTAGTTCAACTAGAGTTGCATGAATAAATGATTCAGTAAATGAAAATGGGAAAAAAAAGTTGATGCAATTTTGTTATTCTTTCTTAACATACATTTTAGTTACCTCATTAAAAAGTTGTGGCCAGTGGTGAGAACACCGAGAGCTCAGTGCCAAATATCCGTTGTGGAACTTCTGTATCTCAGAAATCGAGACTTTTGTTTTTATAATTACTAGGGACCTGTGAAGCATTTTAAAAATTCCCGGAGTGTTCACAGTCTTGCTATTTTCTGGTTCTGTGTCAGTGGAAAAGCCTCTCAAATTTTCCACTGTCAGGAACATTTACCCAATTGCTGTCAATCTTTGGTATATTTTCTCCTCATTTACAGCCTACACACACTCGAGCACGCAATCCAAACTCCAAAGTCCTCCTTTTGTGTATTTTCAGGACATGCTTTCTGCCCAAAGAATCTAATTTCAGAGACTTTCTCGGTAGAGTGGAATAATGATATTCTGAGGTGGGGAATATGGTTGAAATGGTTTTGTTTTTGAGGAAACACCAGTTGCTGGGCAGGTACATAGCTGCTGCTATAATTAAGGCACTAACTAGAACAGCAAAAGCCATTAATTTTCTATCTTCTTAAGCAATTAAAAATAAGAGTTCTTGATGTGTTGTTTAGATGGTAGTTGTAATTGTGTATACCTTGTACAAAATTCACCCTATCCGAATTTGGATGCCAGTTCTAAAACTCTTAGATTCCATCTCCGAAGAAAGTGATCTGGTTCATTTTATTTCCCAAGTATCAAGAACTCTGCTTAACAGATGATCTTGGTCAAATTTGAATTCTCCTTTGTGTCTCTTTAAACTCTTTGCCATTTATATCTCTTCAGTTCATTGAATCCGAGAGTTGGAGGAAACATTATAGATCATATAATCCAGATTCCCAGGAAATGTAGACTGTTGTATTACATTTCTGACAAATTCTGCTTTATGCAGTAAAAAACACTCTCCATCCTTAATCCATTCTATGAAAAGGTAGTATTAATAATTTAAAAATTATGCCTAAATTTTCATTGAAACCTGCCTCCCCCCAACTATCACTTATTAATTCTAGTTGTGCTTTGTAGTCTGAGGCTACTAGTTAAGTTCTTTGACATCTTTATATAGTCATTTAATTTACTGCCTATTACTGTACATTATTCACATATTGTTGGTGCTACTGATGCTCAATTTTTATAAAATAGTGTAAATGAAAGTGATGTGTCAGCTGTAAGGTGGTTTGTGAATGGAAGTTATTATTCATCATCATTATTGATATAGAATAAGGTATCATCCTCTTTAATCTCTAGATTTATACTTTTTATGAGTTTTTGGTCTCCCTGTTCTTTATCCTCTTAGTTATTAGAAACAGATGAGCAGTTAGTACTTTGCTGTTTGTCTATGAGATCAAAGGATTTCAACTCTTGATGCTAGTAAGTGAAAAACCTTAAACAAGTTATTAAGGTTTTAGTTTTTTAAATATAAGGTTTGTTTATATAAGTATAAGCATAGTATTAGCATATTGTAGTTGTTCTTTCCTAATTTTATTTTTTCCAAATTATTTTTTACTTATTTGTAATCTAAAAATAAATTGGAGGAAGGTAGAGTGGGGCAAAAAGGCACTCTATTTTTAATTTTCAAAACAACTTTGTTAGGTAGGTAGTTTTATTTCCATTTTACAAATGAGGAAACTCATTTTTTTCTTAGAGAAGGTACTAAATTTGCCCAAGTCTACATATCTAAGAAGTGGCCTTTAAGAAAAAATTGTTACCAATAGGAAAAGGCACACTGCTACAACTAGAAAGGCCTATGAAATAACACAAACATGAGAAAATAGTACACGCAGGTGCCCTATTTTAAGAGGCCTTGGGGAAAGAAGCAAATCTAGGATAAGGTAAAAAGAAATATTCAAGATTATAAAGCTATAAAAAATTAAACCAGCCCTGACTAGTAGGTCAGTTGGTTACAGAGTCGTCCCAATACACCAAGGTTTGGGTTTGATCCTCGATCAGGGCACATACAAGAATCAGCCAATGGATGCATAAATAAGTGGAACAACAAATTGATGTTTCTCTCTCTCTCTCTCTTTCTCCCCCTCTCTCCCTTCCTTTCCCTTCCTCTCTCTCTCTCAAATCAAAAAATAAAAAATTAAATGAAATTAAATTTAAAATATTAAACCAATAATTATCTGTAGAATATTACAGAAAGGGGAAAAAATGAGAACAGGTAAAAAAGCACCATCTTGAATGCTGAATGTCATGAAATAGCTCAGTTAAAAGAGAATATAATAGTAATACTCAATAAATAATAATAAAACTTTAATAGACACTAAAACCAATATAAATAAATATATAAAGAAAATAAACCCGGCAGCTGTGGCCTAGTGACTGAGTGTCAACCCATGCACCTTGAGGTCACCAGTTTAATTCCTGGTCAGAGCACATGCCCAGGTTGTGGGCACATGCCCAGTGGGGGACGTACAGGAGGCGGCCAATAGATGGCTCTCTCTCTCACATCAATGTTTCTATCTCTTTCTCCTCTCCCTTCCTCTCTCTCTAAAAATCAATAAAAATATATTACAAAAAGAAAATAATATCCATGTATTGTTTTATAATTTGCAAATTTACTTCTCAAACATTACTTCATTTATTTATTAAGTTAATCATTCCAAAAAAAAAAGCATGTGAATTTAATATGGGTGAAGCAAAATTAGTTAAGTATTTCCCGTGTGATTCTTGATATAGAGATTTGTCTGCAGAGTCATCTTTCCTTGACCTCTGGGGTAGACATTCTGGTGACTGCTAGCAAGTGTACATGTATGAAGGAACTAGAAAATAATCCAGGATAACATTTAAACAAATTTAATTTTTTATTACAAAAATATGTGTATATATCATATTATAACAATAGGAAGAACCCTCCCAACTTAAGAAAGAGCATGACTTTGAAGTCAGGGATGTTTGGCTTCTGATCTTAATTCATTCTGTAAATGATAGAACCATCAATTCAATTCTTTGGTCTTTATTTCTTTATCTGTCAAATAAGGTGTTAGGATAAGATAGTGGTCCTCGGTTGGGGGGTGCACCACCCTCTCCAAGGTCTGTTAGGAGCTGTGGGTGTTTCCCAGTAGAAGACTTTCAGTCTGATGCATGGGGACCCTGGGCTCTCAGAGTTAAGGGCCTTAGGGCTCTCTGTGATTCATGCCACTCACATCCACTTATTCAGGAGTTATTCATCTTTTACTAATTCACTTACTAAAGGAGGGAACCATAGAACAGGTTTTAGTCATGGAGATGGTAATTTTTTTCTCTATCTAAATTTAAGAAAAGTTAGGCAAATTTCTTTAAGGAAAACTACTTTAAATACTCAGATGCTTTATTCAAAGGAAAAGCATCCTATTGCCTGTGCAGAGGCATCCAACGACATGGAAGGAAGCACTGAAAGCAGATAAGACCAAGCCCCTAAAATCAGTGCTACCTGAGTAATTTCAAGAGACCAAGAAACATGGTTATAGCATCAGGCTCAACCTAAGTGATCAGTGTTCTGTTGTTATTTCATTTTATGAATTTCTGCTTAAGATTTCTAAACCAAACCATTCAGCCTTGATATAATCTTCCTGAAGAGAAGCTCAAAAGTATTTTCAAGCACCATTGACTTTTACTTGGGGTTTCCAAGCAAAACTATTTACCAAGAATTAAACGCTTTACTTTTACTCTCTGTGGACAGGTTAAACTTCACCTGAAGATGCTGGAAAATTCTCAGGAAGTACATGAAACAGAAATGATACATTTTTCTCCATTTTAGGATTATTGCTGAAGTCACAACACTTCATGGTGTTTGAGTTTGGACTGTTTCCTGTGCTCCTATTCCTTCTGAAGTATATCAAACAGAAATGATAAAGAAAGGCTCTCCAGCACAGCACAGACCTGCTGGAATGTCTCTTGAGAAATAATTGGTTGCTAAAGATTACTTCCTGAAATTTGGAAAAAGAAAGTAATTTGAGATAAGTCAAGATGAGCATCTAATCTTGGTTGAAATCTAAGTGAACCAAAATATCAACTTCTAGAAGACTTACCCTTTGCTAATTACAGCATCTTAGCCAGCAAATTCCTACCAGGTTAATATAGCTCAGTGAAGAAGCAGCCTTTGTGTCTGTGAGAATTGAGAAAAGAAAGTTTCATAAATTTAAAATGATTGCTTGGGGTGAAATGTAAAAATATCTAAAGAGAAAGTGTAATTTCACAAAGTCTGTACCCTCCTAGGTTTTTGTATAATGAGGATTTTCAAGAGCAATAGATAGTCATTGTATAATTGGTTTCATTTTTAGGTAACTTGAAATACCAGTAGGAAAAACACATTTACTTTATTTTTAGAAGTGAATATTTCCTGCAATGGTTTGAAGGGGTTTCTTATAGATTGGGTGGAAATTACATCTGAAAAATGAGATGAAAACAGTGATTTAGCAGCAATGGGCATTCTTAGCTGCACCTGTGCTCAGTTGCAAGCAGCATAAAATACCCCAGGAAGTACCATCTATTTACCACCACAGTGGAAGGTAAACGAGGTGGTCCTTGGGCCAAATTATAAAGCAGAGGAAGTAAGATTTAAAATTTTTTAATAAACTTCTTTTGATATATTGGGATGACCGCTTTAAAAAATAACATTTTCTCCATTGTCAAAGCTCCCTTACCTCCTTCAAAAACACCCTGAGTGTACTTACACCTGCCCTCCTAATTTGTTATTTTCAATGTAATATGAACAAGTTAATTTCATATATTTCTCGTACTGTATTTATTTATTTATTTATTTATTTATTTATTTATTTATTTATTTATTTATGTACATACCCCTAGCGGGAACTGAACCTGGGACTCTCTGGTCCGCAGGCCTACGCTCCAACCGCTGAGCCAAACCGGCCAGGGCTCTTGTACTGTATTTATATTTGGAATTATTTCTTTTCTTTTTAAGAAATATTTTTATTGATTTTTTTTATAGAGAGAGAGGAGGGGAGAGGAATAGAGAGAGAAATATCAATGTCCCTATCTGCTGCCTCCTGCATGCCCCCTACTGGGCATTGAGCCTGCAGCTGGGGCCTGTGCCCTGACTGGGAATCGAACTGGCAACCTTTCAGTGCCTGAGACCAATGCCCAACCAACTGAACCACACCAGTCAGGGCATGCCATAATTTCTTTAAACCTTTGTTTGTACATTAGAAGGTAACCACTACTAAGACAGGTGATATTTATTTATTTATTCATTCATTTATTTTTCTTTATGGTTGAAAATATTACAGATATCCCTCTCCCTATTCACATCTCCCCCCCTTCACAGCACTGTTGTTTGTGTCCATTGGTTATGCATATAAGTTCTTTGGTTTATCTCTTCCCGCCCCACCCCTTTCCCTCTGAGGTTTGTCAATCTGTTCCCTACTTCCATGTCTCTGAATCTATTATTGTTAATCAGTTTATGTTGTTCATTATATTCCACAAATAAGTGAGATCGTGTGATACTTGTCTTTCTCTGACAAAACAGGTGATATTTTAAAGGTTTTGTTCGCTGATGTATTTCCCAGAGCTTTGTATATAGATAGTGCTAAAAAACATTTGCTGAGTAGATTTGAATTTATAATGAAATGATTCAGAAGTAGAATATCTGACTCTGTTCGTAATATGGTTTGGGCATTTGAGGAGTTGGGGTGAAGGACAGAAAAATTGAGGTAGATCGTTTTAAACCACATTGCAACTAGATAAAGTGAAATCAGCTCTTTAAATTTGATTCGTTCTGCTACACAGCCTGTTTTATTGAGATGGAAAAAGAAGCTGTGAGCGCCATCTGGTGGTAAATGTTTCCAGGTGCCTGTGTCACTGGGAAGAGGGCCTATGATATGGCCACTGAACAGCTGAATATTGAGATACACCATATCTGACCTGTTCTGTGGGTCACTGGCATTCCGCCTCACCTCTGAAACCTGGAGGTGCTCTAGGTGAGAACATCCCCATGGTTGCTCCTCCCTTGTACTTCTCTGCATGTTCTTCATTCCCATTTCCATTTTTCTTCTCTGCTCTTTTTTTGTTGTTGTTAATTCTCACCTGAGGATATTTTAACATTGATTTTTAGATAGAGTGGGAGGGAGGGAGAGGGAGAGAGAGAGAGAAACATCGATATGAGAGAGATACATTGATTGGTTGCTTCTGGCACGACCCTGACAGGGGCCAGGGATTGAACCTGCAATCCAGGTACGTGCCCTTGACCAGGAATCGAACCCTCGACCCTTTGGGTTGTGGGCTGATGCTCTAACCGCTAAGCCTAACCAGCCAGGGCTTCTTCTCTGCTCTTGCAAAGGTCATGCTTTCTCTCCTGATGTCTCTCCTTCCTTTCTTTTACTCCAAGGCCTCCAGGGCAGGGAAACAAGAATATAAATGATATCATTGCCAGGTATATATTAACTAATCTGTATCTCTCAAGAGTATCTCAACATAGACCTCAAACCATTCAGCACTAACTTATGGTGATAATACATATGGCGACTTCTGTTCCTCGAACACCAATTTTAGGAGAAATGCTATGAGTTTCATCCTTACAACAAAACTTTCAAGGTCAGTTAAGGAAATCTGGACAGAGAAAGTTGCTGGTTATACTCCGTAGACATACACGAGCCTCAGACTTATTTTTATTCCAGCAGAGTTTTCTCCGTCCTTAAACTGAACAGAAGAAACATTGTTGAGAGCATTTTTTAAAAATGTGTAAGAATATTGCTTTGATTTCTTACCAAGAGTTCCATTTTGCAGATCAAAGAAACCGAATTAGTTGATTTTAAATCTTTTTAAATCTGACATGCTTAAATTGTGCTCAAGTCAGAATGCACATGAAAGGCAGGCATTCTTCCCCTTCAGGAACTTGTAATTGATTACAAGGAGACGTGATTGAATTGTCTCTTTCAGTTTCGCATTTCCTACATCCGTGTTCTGTGCCAGTTCATCTGATTGGAACGTCGGTCATTCCTTCGGCGAGGCAGGGTTCCCGTGTCAGCATCGCTCTGCCGTCACGGTCTAAGCTCCTTCCTGCTCGCTCGTTCCCAGTTACTGGATCCCACAGGGGACTGGGTGAGGTAGTGGAAACCAGAGATTCCAAACTGGAGGCTGAGGGGCTGCATCTGGCCTTCGGATGTGTTTTATTGGACTCACATATCACTTTGCTCAAAAAACTTAAGCCAGCATTTAAATATTAGGAGAGTTCTCATAAAAGCCCTTGCCCTGGCGGATTTGGCTTAGCGGTTAGAGTGTGGGCCTGCAGACTGAGGAGTTGTAGATTCAGTTACAGTCAAGGGCACGTGGTACCTGGACTGCAAGTTCGATCCCCGGGCCTAGTCAGGGTCGTGCAGGAGGCAACCAATTGATGTCTCTCTCTCTCTCTCTTCCCCCCTCCCACTCTATCTAAAAATCAATGGAAGGATATCCTTGGGTGAGGATTAAAAAAAAAATCCTGATTTCTGGATTTTTTAAAAAAGAACCAGCTGAAAATGAATATCTGCTGAATTGTTCATCCAGGCATGTTCTTCCCAATCAGCCATCGTCTCCATCAAATATTGTATTTCTGATCTTTTTTTAAAATAAATGATAATTACTTTATTTTTTTTTCCTTTATTGATTTCTTTTAGAGAGAGAGGAAGGGAGAGGGAGAGAGAGATAGAAACATTGATGAGAAAGAACATCGATTGGCCACTTCCTGCATGCTCCCCACTGGGGATCGGGCCCACAACATGGGCATGTGTACCGACTGAGAATCGAACCGGCGACCCCTTGGTGCATAGGTCAATGCTCAACCACTGAGCCACACCGGCCGGACTGTATTTCTGATCTTAAGACTAAGTGTCCATTTGAAGTTTTGAAAAGTGAAGAAGATGGCATTGATTGTTAGAAGGCTTGTACTAGGCCTAATGCATTCCGCCTCATCTGTTACTGTACAGATACCAATGTCTGCCATCTCTGCTGTAACCAGCTTTACAAACTTCAGAAAGAAGTAGTCAGTTGGCACAGTTCTTGTCATTTGTTAGCTCAAGAAGACCCTTCTGGAAGGCCATTTCACTTTTGATAACACAGTACTTGGGTGACTGTCACTAAGAGGAAAAGGATCTGATGCCACTCTATGCCAGTGGTACATGATCAAATCTTGAGGAGCAGGATTGCCTCAGCCATGTGTATTCCACCTGTTTACACAACCTCTAGCATCTCAGAAATCTCAGAGTTGGTTCAGGATTGTGTTTGAAGATCCTTGTACTTATTATGGTTAACAACCTTGTTCAAGGTCACACATTTAATAAGAGGCAGAATCAGTGTTCCAAGTCAGGTCATTGTCACTATAAATCACTGTGCTGGGAGCTCCAGAAATATTTGTCAAATGCACAGATAAATCTGTAAGGTTATATATAACATTACTCACCTCAAATAGTTACGAAGACTGTTAGATCTCAGAAATTTGAAATCTGCCTTGATTTCTCTCTCTCCTTATGATCCATCACATTGCAACTTCAGTGTACTTCATGGTACTTATATCTTACCATAAATGAGATCTTGTGATTCCTCTGCTTAAAACCAACCCTTCAGTCATTTCTTAGTGCCCTCAGGAAAAATTTCAGAATCCTTCATGTGTTCAGCAAGGCCTTCCCTGCCCTGCCACTGACTGGTCTCCATCCTCACCACAGATTGCACTGAACTTTCCCAATAGCACCTCCTTCTGGTGCAGGGACTTCCCAGATATATTCTTATCCCTCTGTTTTTGCTTATTTAACTCAAGCTGATCCTTCCCAAAATTCCTTAGATAGAGTCTTCATCACCCCTACTTTAGTTCTTCAAAACACACACACACACACACACACACACACACACACACATTCTCACCATGATTTTCCTACACCTTACTTCTCACTCTTTCTAGCTATAATTAATTGTGTCACTATTTGATTATCAAACTCCTGAACAGAGACATGTCTCTGTTGGTAACTATTGGTGCCCAAGCACTAAACATATACCATATCTCTAATAAATATTTGTTCAATAGATTGCAGAAATATATGTAGGTTCATGGGCTTTACAGAAGGCTGAGGATCAGGGGGCAGAAATGCAGGTAAGGGAGCCTAGTGCAGACTCTGAATTTTTAACTCCGGAAAAAGATGTGATCTTGCTGATTCTGAGTTTGGTTTAAGGTTCAAAAATGTCCAAAGGTTGCCAACATTTCCTTTAATGGAAGTGTTTGGCCATTAGTAGACAGTCTCCCAGAATGATACACACTCTGATTAGATAAGATGGTGCCACCACAAAATTGGGTATTTTCTTGGATCGTGCAAGGGCCATTGCAGGTGAAGGGAAGTAAAAGTGTTTGAGGAAATACAACTGAGTTAGTGTGGGATAAGTGTAGGGGCTGAAAGTGCTAAATCCAAGATGACTCTTGTTAGTAGGTTTTCTCACTTAATCTTCATCATTCCTTGATGTATGTCATAGTATCCTCATTGTAGACTTTGAGCCATTTGTACAGCATCCCTGGTAGCCTTACTTTCTACTGGAGAGCCAGTAGCTGGGGAAGGCTTCTCTGAGCTGTACTCTCTTTCTGCTCTGTGTGCCCAATTCACTTCTGAGAAGTTTACGTTCCCTTGGCTAATTAAGACAAAAACTTAATTCAACCTACAGGGTATATTTGAAGGGAGCTAGGGAGAAGAGTGTGGTAGTTTTCTCTAGCTATTCTGTAACCTGTGTGAAATACTAACGTACAAAAGAATCTAAAAACTGTTATCTGAGATAGAAAGAGAAATACTTGCTAAAATATGCAAATCATAAAATTGTTTTTCATTTTCCTGGTACATAGAGCTGTGAGGTATTAGGTGGCTTTGAATGTTGACATGTCCCTTCTCTTCTAGTGGCACATTATAATTAGATGTCACCATGCCCCCAAATTATTGCTAAGTGGTCTTAGTTGTGTGCATACAATAGAGTGAGCAGAAATCTGAAAATTAATCTCTTCAGAATTCTTATGGGCTCCATGATTCCTATAAAGTTCCTTGTAAGTTTTTTAATTTCCTTGAAAGTCTTTAAGCGTGAATGTGTAGCCCTGGTTAAAACAATAACACACAAGGTTAAGAACATGATTGTTAACTGCTAAGAAAAACTAGATTCAGCAATAATTGAATGAACAGTTTCATAAATAGTCATCAGTGACCATGTGTGATAAACCCAAGTACTAAGACTGGAGTAAGGTAAATTTTCCTTCATAGGTGTATGTACATGTGAGTGAAACAGAAGCTTTCTGGTCATGTCTTTTCTGTGTGCACATGAAAATTTTTGAATGATCATCTCAGCTGATCATTTAAGGCTGTAGATCTTGAAAAAAATTGGTTTGAGAATATACTTATATATTTATATATTCCCAAACCAATTTCATATACTGAGTTGATTGACATTTTGTCATGAGACCTTGTACGTATGGTGACAAAATCTGGATCTGAATTTTCAGTGGGATTTGCCAGTACTGCTGATCTTGTTCCTTGAGCTATGTGCATTTGGCTAACAGATACAAGTAGCACCAGTATGGTTTTCACTTAGTCATCTAGGGGCATCCTTATATGTTGTATGAAAGTCATGAATATTCATGATTATTCTTGAGGAAATATATTATAGATGGTAATCAGAAACAAGCCAGGGAGAAATGATAGACATTTTCTTTTTTGAAAGGATTCATTTGAACAGTGGCAAAATTGGCTCAATCCTTAAGTATTTTTTCTCTCACTAAGAGAGGGGATTGCTAGGTTTTAAATGCATTCGTGGAAAGCCACAGTCATCTTTTGAGATTATAAAAACTATAATAGGCTGAAATAGAAAGTTGAAAATAATTATGTGGGACAGAAAAAAGTGGGAAAATGAATAAAGCAATCACTTGTGGTTCTGAAGAGGTTTATTTATCTACTGATGAAAAAGGCTTTTGTTATATTAAATAACACTTCACTCATGGGTTCACCTAGACTACTCCTGAATTACTCACAGAAAAAGAAGTGAACTTTTAGGTAGTGCCTTCTATAGAATAGTATTTTGCTTTATCATGAAAAAAAGAGACTTTAAAATTCACAGGTCTACCTTTTGAAAGTTAATCCTATTCTACTGAACCTGTAGAATGTCCAGGCTTTGACCACCTGGGAATTAGAATTGGTGGTGATTATCTGACAGCCCAGTGATGCTGAATATGCTGTGCAAGGTAGAAAAAAATAAGAGATCTATCTCTTATTCTCAAGAAACTCACAACTTGATTATGAGAGATTTTGGCCTCATCTTTGCATGTACATACATGCTCTGGAGATCTCCTTGAAACAGCTATTAATTATTTCCCTAGGTTTGACTAGGGAAGAAACATTTCTTTTACATTTATATCTTCTAAACTCCTACAAATCAAGAAATTATAGAATGACACTACCCCTTTGAAGTGCCATTTTGAGTGATCATTCCTTTGAAACATTATAAAGGAAAATTTTAGGACATTATTTGAAAAGGAATTAACTAGTTATTTAGGATATGAATTCATTTTATATAAAATTTTTTGAATATTTTGTGCCAATCCCTATGGCCTGCAAAGTTTCTGTTGAGACATCAGCTGAAAGTCTTATTGGAGCTCTCTTGTGTGTAACTAATTGCTTTCCTCTTGCTGTTTTTAGTATTCTCTCTTTGTCTTTAATTTTTGGCATTTTAGTTTTGATATATCTTGGTGTGCACCTCTTTGGGTTCATTTTGTTTAAGATTCTGCTTCCTGGACTGTATATCTGTTTCATTCACCAGATTAGAGAAGTTTTCTCTCAATTTTCTTCAAATGGGTCTTCAATTTTTTTTCTCTAATGATAATGTTGGTACATTTGAGGTTGTTCCTGAGGTCCCTTAAAATATCCTCATTTTTTGGACTCTTTTTTATTTTTGCCATCGTGATTTGGTATTTTCTGCTACCTAGTCTTCCAGATTGCGTATTTGATAATCTGTTTCATCTAACTGGTTGTTTGCTTCTAATGTATTCTTCATTCCAGTTATTGTATTCTTCATTTCTGGCTGGTCCTTTTTTATGTTTTCTATGTTTATTTTTTATGTTTGTATTTCTTTTTTGTAATCTTCACCTGAGGATATTTTTCCATTTTTGTTCAGATGGAGTGGGAGAGAGAGAGAGGAAGAGAAACATCAACGTGAGAGGGACACATCGAGTGGTTGCCTCCTGCATGACCCCAATCAGGGTTGGGGACGAATTGCAACTGAGTTACATGCCCTTGACCAGAATCAAACCCACGACTCATTGGTCCACAGGCTGACTCTCTAACCATTGAGCCAAACCAGCCAGGGCTATGTTTGTATTTTTTTATTGAAGTTTTCATTGAGTTAATCTATTCTTTCCCTAAGTTTATTATAACCAATGTTTTGAACTCTGTATCTGGTAGATGGCTTATCTCCATTTTGTTTAGTTCTTTTTTTCAACTTTTGTTCTGTTCTTTCATTTGGGAGAAGTTTCTTTGTTCTCATTTTGGCTGCTTCTCTGTGTTTGTTTAGATATTCTATGTCTCCCATTCTTGACAGAGTGGAGTGGCTTTATGAAGGAGGTGTTCTGTGGGGCCCATTGGCAGTTTTCCTGGTCACCTGAGCTGGGTGCTCCAGGAGTGTCCACTGTGTGGGTTGTGTATGCCCTTCTGTTGTAGATGAACCTTGATTGCTGTTGGCACATCAGTGGGTGGGGTGGATCCTAAGGCTGACTGGCTGTGAGGGCTGACCATGACTACAGAGGATGATCTGTTGTATGGATGCTGACCCCACAGAGTGGGAGTTGCTTTAGTTGGGCTCTGGTTCCAGCTGAGTCTGCTTTTTGTGTCTGTCATTTGTGGAGCTGGTTGGGTAATAGTCTGGTTGTGGTCTGAAGATAGTCATTGAAGATGTTGGTTCTGGGGCCTCTTGGCAAGTGTTTTGAGGCAGGTCAAGGTCAGTTGCTGCTTGTACTGGGCTTGTGGTTGCTTAGTTGAAGATATGATCCAGGCCCAGACTAGCCACTGCTTATCCCAGGCTTAGGGCCACCTGATGGGAGTTACAATGCAAATTGAGATGTGTTGTCTCTTGTGCTGAGCTTGGGGCCACTTAGCAAGAGTCATAAGGCATGCTGAGGTTGGCTGATACTTTTTTGGGGTTTGAGGACCCAGAGAGAAAAGTCTACAGTGAGAGCTGAGATAGGCTGCTTGTGTTGGGGGAGCTGCTGGAAGATCTAGCAGGTGAATTGGGTGGGGCAGTGTCTCAGGGAATCACCAGGCAGGTGAATGGTTTCAGCCAGGGTAATGGAGAGCATAAATTTGGCATCTGTCTGTGCTGGGTTGGCTGGGTGGGGGAAAGAGTTCAACAAAAGAACAATGGCACCTGCCAGCACTTTTATCCCCAGAGAGATGCAAACCCTGATGTTTTTCAGAGCCAGATGCTATGGAGACTCCTATTCCTGGTACTAGTGTGCTGGTCCCAGGAGACCTGTGTGGGGCTGGGGCCACTCACTGCTCAGGGGGACCTCTGCAGCCAAGATATACCTACAGATTTTTAATCACCTATTTGGGACCCACCTGTTTTGAATCCCCACCCCTCGTACTAGTCTTGATGTGGCTTCTTCTTATATCCTTAGTTACAGGAATTCTGTTCAGGTAGTGTTGTCAACATAAGAAATATTTAAACCTATAGAGAATTTTTATGAGTTTGTTTGAGCCAAACTGACAACAGTTGTCAGGAGGCAAAGTCTCAAAGGATTGACAAAATGCTCCAGAGAATGGCAGTTTTGCACCTTATTTTATACATTACAATCAAAGGAGGAGGTATAAGGAGTTACATGAAATCCATCAGGGAGGCAGGAGAAAGCAAAGTGGGGACACCTCTGGGACTGGATAAAAGGTAAAGCAAATAGACACACACTTCTTTTACATTGATGCATGTAATATAGTTAACAGTTAACATGATAATAATAACAATGAGGGTTTCTGTGGTCTCCTCTTCTGGTGGGAGATTGTGCCCTGAGGGGTCTGGAAAAGGAGATTACTCTGACATTCCAAAAGTATGTTATTGTAGATGCCAAAAGACAATAGACAGGCTCAGTTAAGGTAAAGGTCTTTGTCAGGGAAAATGCTGGCCTAGGACATGACTACTCTCCATGACTCACTTTTAGTTAGAAAATTTTCAATTAAAAAATATTTTAGAGAGCGAATGGAGGAGAGAGAGAGAAATATTGATGTGAAAGAGATTCATTGATTAGATGCCTCCTATATGCTCCCGGACCTGGGAATCAAACCCGCATCCTAGGTATGTGCCCTGACCAGGAATCAAACCCATGACCTTTTGGTGCATGGGATGACGCACCAACCATCTGAGCCACACTGACCAGGGACAGTTAGATAATTTTAATTTCAGACCATCCTATGTGGTTACTTTAGGTCTCTGAGTTTATAAGGCCTGCCAGGCAGGCCTCTCCTGAGCTTGTCAGGTTTAGTATGTGGCTCCTTTTTTGTCCACAGTCTTTGTATGGTTATCAATGATGTTGGTTCTATAATTTAATTGTAATTTTGATGTGGTTTTGGGAGGAGGTGAGCACAGAGTTTACCTATTCTGCCATCTTGACTAGAAGCAGAATAAAATCTATGGAGAATTTTAAAGCAACCAAAACATCTAGGCCAATCTAAATGCCAAGGACAACCAGAGATTTCAATCAAAGGAACTTGTGTATTTCATCTTATTGTGTGAGCATGGGGAAGGAAACTAGAGAATTAACCTTAGAGTAACATGAGTGGGAATTATATTGGTACATTTTTCTGAAAACTTTAGTCCATGACATTTGATTGAAGAAATGACCTGAATGACACCTTGAATTAAGAAGTTATAGAAGAACTTGTATTCTATTTTCTACAAAAATTCAGACATTGAATTTTCCTGGAGGGAAAACTTTAAGCAACTCAGAGGTGTGTTGTGCATACTAGTCCTATAATGTATTATTATTCTTGTGCTGATGAGAAAAAGGAATCTCAGAGAGATTATATAATTTTCAAGGTTACTGAACTTCTTAGTAGCCCAGCTACCATTTGAAACTAAATCTGACTGATCTCCAAAGCCAGGGAGAGAGAGAAGATAGAGTGTGCTTACTTGATCTTACCCAGAACCAGACCTTCTTACATAAATTAAAAGTATATATATATAAATAATGGAAGAGAAAACACTTGGGAAATAGTCTGGTTCAACCTTCTGCTATCAGGTAGTGGAATCACAAGCTTTCCAGACTGAAAGTTTCTTTCCTCTTTTAAATCTATAAAAGGAGTTTTCATATCATACTTTCCTAGCTCCTTCCAGTGTTGGATCATCTTGTTGGTCAGAAAATTCCATAAATATGAATTAAATCTTTATTGATGAAGGCAATACTTACTGAACATGGTCTTTAATACCATCATCGAACTTTGAGTGTCTACTGTAGTTGAAAAGCCCATAGTTGAGAAATGGAAAACATTCCGGTTGTCAACCTCCCTCTGCCCTTTCCCCATAGATATCACCACTTCTTCATTGTTAAATCTGACAAGCTAATTTGGCTTCTTTTTGAAATTATTTGTACCTATGGTGCAGCAGCCTAGTCCCTCAAGAGAAGTTTCCTCAGCACCTAGCAGCACAGAGTTCCAAGAAGTGCTCCTAAATGTGGGGAGAGCCTCCAGTCTGCAGCTGGAACCTTTAGGAATGTGGCACTCAATTGAAAGAAACTTGGAGAACATTAACATTTTTAAAGAAAGACCATATGGAGGCCTTTTCAGTATTCTTTCAGATGTAGACTCCACTCTATGAACTTTGCCTCTAATTTTCTAAAGCCATAGATTTCGTCTGGCCAGTGTGGCTGTGGTTGAGCGTTGACCCATGCACCAAGAGGTCATTAGTTCGATTCCCAGTCAGGGCACATGCCCAGGTTGTGGGCCCAATCCCCAGTGAGGGGCATGCAGGAGGCAGCCACTCGATGTTCTTTCTCATCGTTGTTTCTGTCTCTCTCACTCTCACGTCCTCTTTGTAAAATCAATAAAGGAAGAAAAAATAAAGGCATAGATTTCTTGTGTTTTCATGTTTCATCGCAAATGCATACCTTAAACACTGTACTTCTATCAGGAAAAATGCATTGATAGGCTGCACTCTTAATTTTCAGCTACATTTAATAGCTCTGAATAGTTTCAGCTTCTTTTCTTTTCATAGCCTACTTCAAGAATGCTTAGCAATTCCAGGGTTAATAATGTCAGCCAAGGCTGACTTGTCAACATGGAGGGAGTAACAGGGAGACAAATAGAGATGTGATTTGGTGTGACGATATGTGAAAATAACTTTAGTTTCCATTAATGCACCTGTACAAGCTAATCTCCTAGTCTTGACCTCTTTTTGTTGTTCCTATTCTTTTCCACATCTTCCATCTTTTTCTTGGAGGGTGCAGTGTCTCTCTCCACCTATATGTATGGGAGTGCTTTTGCATATGAAGCCTCTGATTTTTTGAATGATCAGGCTAAAGCATGCATTATATTCTCTAGTTATGCAATCTCAAAATAAGCATAAAGAAAATAAAAACAATGCCGGCCACAGAGAGGCATCCCCTGATGAACTGCTGTTTGGGAACCTTTTCCAGAACAATGTGTGAAGGCTGGAATTTGCCTTTCAGTTATTTGTTCTGCTCAGACACTGCATGGAGTCATTAATGTTTAAAACCTATTTTACTTTTACTTCTGTTTAATCTGAAGACTTTGGGTCCATGGAAAATGAGGTGAAAAGAATATTGTGGTTTAGATGGCCAAGGATAAGAAACTATCTTTTTAAAAGATGACAAGAGAAGTCAGCCATTTATGAGTAGAATTTGTTTCTTAAGATCTTAAACCAACCCTTGTATTTTGTACATGGCAACATTTTTCTTCCTTTCTGCCCAATGAATTGTCAACTAAGTAATCTTTAGTCACTGGGTTCATTTACTACCCATCTGAAGGCTAAATTAGAGGACAATTATAATCCCTGCAGCTCATTGCTAGGCAATAGGCTTTCGGAAGCACTGTAATTACAGCACTCATACAAACATATTCTTCCAGTGTGTCCTGAAGTGTCTGGCCTGAGGTTAAATGTTTTGGTTAGAGGCCCAGTGAGTACCATGGTTTTTATGAATAAGCCCTTGCACCATGCTCATGGCTGCTTAGTTTGGCTCTTGGACAGAAGTGTACAGAAATGTGCCCCATGTGAAGGCTCTTGACAGAGTACTATCTGACAGCCCCTATGTCTGAGAAATGACGAAATATTTTGTTCTGCTTAACTGAATGAGAAGTTGAGTGTTATGGACTGAATGTGTGTATCCCCTCAAAATTCATATGTTGAAGCCCTACCCCGCAAAGTAATAATACTGGGAGGAGGCTTTGGGAGGTAATTTGGTTTAGATGCAGTCATGAAGGATGGGATTGTCAGAAAAGGGAAAGAAGGCAAGATATTTCTTCCTCTCTTTTCCTTTCTCTCTCCCTCTCTCCCTCCATCTCCTCCTCTGTCTCTCTTCCTCTCCCTCTTTCTATATTTGTCAAGTGAGGATACAGCAAGGAGGCAGCTATCTGAAAGCCAGGAAGAGAGCTCTCACCAGGAACTCAGTCAGCTGGCATCTTGATCTTGGACTTCCCAGCCTGCAGAATTGGGAGAAATATGTTCCCGCTGCTTGAGCCACCCAGATTCTGCTGTTTTGTTAGGTCAGCCCCAGCTGACTAATGCAGTGATGTGCAGAAGTGAAAATATAATAAGAACATTTGAACATCTTTATTAGTTCCAGGCTTCGTTAGAGTGTTCTGTATAGAGAGAAAATTTTAAGTTTTTGAAACTGCTTAAATTAAACCTTAATAATTCTGAGGGGGAAAAAATGATAGATGATGAATTGCATATCATTACTGGCAACTGTTAAACTTTTGACTTTGAAATAAAATCTCAGATAGTCTAAAACTTCAAAGCAATGTAGCATAAATTATTTTTCAACATTTAATTTTTTTCTTCAGAGTTCTGGGTAAGGTGTTTTTATGGCATTTGGTAATTTTCCTATCATTTCAATGTGGACTGTTAGAAAACGGTTATGTTATTTCAAGTGAAAGTAAAAGGGGGAGCATGTCATTCTAGTAATAATCCTAAAATGTTTTATTCACTTCAAATGATAACAATGTATTTGATATATGTATAACTCACACAAAAATGGATTAAAAAAACATGTGGAATTGGAAACTCAGAAATACTTTTAAAATCAACTTACTATATAGATGCCTTACATTGCATTCATATATGAAAAATTCAAGATTTTCCAAAATAAAAAATTAAAACATTTCTCATTAGCATTGGCTTCAAATTCAGTTTCATGTGCTTGTGACATTTCTTTCCATTTTCCCCCCATGGGACATCTTCTCAAGCCTCCAAACACTGCATCAAATTTTAATTCAGCTCAGATAACTCTGCCTACAGAACTATGAGTTGTGTGTGACTGTTTATTTTTATAGTTTCTAGAGCAATCAATTTGAAGAAATCCTTTATTGAAAGGTTGGGTGATTCCCCGAGGACTGACTGATATGAGCCACACACTCACTTCAGGTGCGTGGAGTGAGTGTGTAATTTCCACACATGTGGGGCTCCCTATGGAGATGCACATACTATAAGACTCTCATTATCTTAAAACTAAAAAAAGAAAACAAAAACCAAACCTAAAAATAAAGTAGGTAACAAATCTATACAGAGTTGGACTATTGATCTAAAGCGTATGTGCTACAACAGGAGAACTGTTCTTCTACCTAAGGCCAGTTGCCCCTGTTGTGGACTTTTTGCTTACTCAATCCCTATCATTTACTTCCTCTCTGTGTTATCAACTTCTTCCACTCTGATCAAATATTTCTATTAGGCTAAAAATGCCATTTTGAAAACAAATTCTTCCTGCTCTTTCTTTTCAGTTACTGATTCATTTCTCTCCTCTCTTTTTATAGAAAATATCCTTGGGAGAGCTAGCTATACCCACTGCTTCAACTTCCTCATTTCCTTCTTCTGTACCATTCCAGTCAGCGTTGCATCTCCTTCACTCCACTGCATCTTGTCATGGTCACTACCTGTCTGTCTCCGTATTGCCAAACCCATGTTCAAGTCTAAGTTCTTACTTACCTGACTTCTCAGAAACTTCTGATATAGTCATTTCCCCCTTTCCCCCTTCCTCCAATATTATTCAGTTGGCTTCTAGGACAAGATATCCTTGAGTTCCTTTTATCTTCTTAGCCACTCATTCTCAGTCTCCTGTGCTGGTTCTTTCTACTCTTCCCAATCTCTTATTGATGAGATTCCTTAGGGCTTAGTTCTTCATCATGTCTTCCCTACCTACTCTTACTCCCTAGGCAATCTCATCAACTCCCATGGCTTTAAATAATATCCATAAGCTTCCAACTTTAAATTTTTATTTCCAGACCTCATTTCTCCCCAAAGCTCAGACTCATATATTCAACTTGCTATTGCACGCCTCTACTTAGAAGTCTAATAGCAACTTTAATTATAATTTGCCCAAATGTAACTCCTAATATTCTTTCTCCAGCAAGCTCTAGTTTTCCCAGACTCAGTGTTTTGCATATTATTTTTCTGTTGCTCCAGCCAAAAATTTTGGAAACATCTTGACAACTCTTATTACCCAATACCTTATTCCCAAGACCTCTTGATTACACTTTTATGTCATATCCTGACACCAACCTTTTCACTCATTTATTGTTATGCAACACTACCACACATTCTTGGAGGATTCTCCATTCTGTTTTTGAAGTGTTCATTTTTCCCTTTCATTTGGGTCTTTGAACCTTCTGAAATTTATTTTTGTACCTAGTGTGAAGTCGGATTTAAATTTTTTTTCCTCTGTCTCCTCTTTTATTTTTAACAAGTTTTTTGGTTGCTTTCAATCTGCCCCCAAGGATGCTAGTCCATGAACAGTTTTACAATGATATTTTACTTGTTTTCCACGATGATGCTGTAAATCTTGGGAATCCAGTCACAGAGGCAGGACTGGCTTATCTTAGTTTCTGGTTGTGAGGCTGTCTTTGTCACTCTTTATCCTGAAGTGTACTGTTTCCAGTAAAGTAACTGTTCCAGGTTGACAAATGGTCAGCCTCTTCTCATGAGCAGGAGAGTCTAACTTGAGCCCTGACTTTAAGTAGTTTGAGTCTTGTCCCCTCTATTATGTGGAGATCTTTCAATACTCACTGCCCCCCCCCCAAAAAAAAACAAAAAAAACTCAGCTCCTCTTTTCTACCACCTACTTCCTGTCCAGTTCATGAAGTTGGATTTAAGGTCCACTATTTTTGTTTTATATTTGATCCAGTGATGCATGAAACTTATTCTGAGCCCAATTCTGTCTCATTCTTTTTATATGTTAATATTTTATCTGTCTTTGTCACTTGTTTCAAGCAGGAGAGTTGGGTTAAGACAGGAACTCAGAGATGTGTAGGTTGGAATTTAAGGATTGACTGTAGGCAATGACCTTTGGCTGAAATGCTTTAATCCAAATAAGTAGTTCCAAAGATGACATTTCCTTAGAAATACCTCCCCAAGGTAGACTGATAAAGAAGGTATTTTGAGCTAGGAGTAACTTTCCAAGGGACATTAAAGGTCCATATTAAGAATATTTTAATGTTCTTGTTAGGGTAAAATTCTGTACTTGCAAATAAGGCATTATAATAGATATCCAAAATTCTCTACAGCAATATATAATATATAGCACTCATACTAAATACTGAAATAGATAGCATGGCTCCTATTCACACAAATTCATGAATGCCATCCTCACCCCCACTACTTGTGAGTGCTTTTAGGGCACAGAGTATGTCTTACTTGTCATTTTCTTCACTGGTAACTTGGCATTTAGTAGATGCTCAAAATATATTTGTAGAATGCATTATTTATTGAATGAATATTTAATGTTGTTTGAATGGATGAACTGTGTGGTAGAACAGATGAATGAATTGATGACTGTATTGACATGCAACACTCTGTAAGATAACTGATGGCTTCACTATGTGTCTTTAGGAAAAAAACCTGATAGTTTCCTTTGGGGTATGTACCTCATATTTGGCTTCTTTGATTCCCAGGTTTTAGAAGCATGGGAACTCACATAAATGCCATATTTTTCTTTTGTTTCTAGCTGCCAGACAATTTTTCTTACTACAGATTTGAAAGGATCATACAAACTCTGTATTTTTTTTCTAGATTTGTCTACTTAACTAATCTACATACATAAATTGTCAAAAGAGCTTGAAATTATTTTCTTGTACATAGATTTATTACATTGGTATTTGCAATAACATGAACTGTTCTGCTATAGAGTAAGTTGTTTTAATAGTTGGATAAATATAAGTAATAAAGGGATGTCATGTAACTTTCTACCAATGATGAATATTTTCAGTATGTTTGTATGTACACTTAAATCTCACAACTGAACCCCAAAAAGTAATTTAAAAATTTACAGATAGGAAAATGAAACTCAAAAAGGTTAAATGACTTGTTTATTGTCATTTATTCCATCATTTATTTCAGACTTTCTCCTGGGTAGGAATGATTCAATGAAAACAGACAATCATTGCCTTCAAAGAACTTATAGTCTTGGGGTATGGGGAGGACAAAAAAAGAGATAAACACTAGAGTGGATGGAACTTAATGCATGCACAGGATGCTGAAAACACAAAGGATGTGTATTTCTATAAATTGTCCAGAAGTCAGTGGAACTCAAACCAAAGCTATGGTTCCAGTTTCAAGGGTCTATCATAGCAAGCCTTTCTCTCCTTTATCTTTGATTCTCTCTTAGACCTAGTGGAAGTTGGTTAACAAAGTTGATGATATTATGCTTTAAAGCAATTAAATGTCAAATGAAGAAAATAGCTGGGTCCTTACAATGTTGCTTTTGATATTAGAGATTTTTAGAGGTTACAGAATGAAATGGGGGAGTGGGCAAGGAAGGGAAAGAGAGCATGACCCCCTTAGCAGCAGTACTAGTAGACAATTCACTTCAGACTTTAGACTTCTTCATCTCAGTCACCAACTCAGGAAAATCCATCCAGTCTTCCAACACACACAAAGCACACACAAAAGATTGTGTGACTAAGAAAGGGTGAGATGTACACTTAATAGTTCCTTAATAGTAAGTAGCTGGTTCTGAAGACTTTTTCCCCCTACTTCTTATATTTTTATTTATTTATTATTATTGATTTTTTTTTTTAAGGGCAGGAGAGATAGAAACATTGATGTAAGAGAGAAACATTGATCGACTGCCTCCTGCACGCCCCCTACTGGGGATTGAGCCCACAACCTGGGCATGTGCCCTGACCGGAATCCAACCAGGATCTCTCAGTCCGTGGAATGACACTCAACCACTGAGCCACACAGTCCGGGATTTTTTTCTACTACACAGCAACTCCTGGTTAAACTAGAGAGGATTTTGCTTACTAAGATCTGTTGACTGGGAATTGAACATTCACTCTAATGAAATTCTAGACAACAGAAAGTGGATGTACTGTGGAGTTCTTTGGTAATGAGATTTGAAAATAGAATTTTAACTGGAGACTAATATTAGAATATTCCTGCATAATGTCTGACCTTTGTGTCTTGGAGCACCAGAGCTTCTTTCCCTTGTCTGTTTCCATTTCTAATATCCTGAAGTCAGTTCCTGTGTGTCAATTTTATAATTGTCCTACTGTTTAACTGTTCTGTCCATATACAACCTCAAATGTGTGTTCTTTCATCATCAATTTGGGAATGCAGAATTGAAGTTAATTTCAGGGTAATTTAAATTCCAGTGATCAATTTTCTAGTGTCTTGGCCACCAGCCTCCCCCCACCCTGCCCCTCAGTTTTCCGCTCTTCCTTTTTTTTTTTTTTTTTTTTTTTTTTTTTGAGGCACTAAAAGTTTCTTGATGTGTAAGTATTTCCAGCCCCACTCTTTTTAATCTTGTACCTAATTCCCCGTATGTGGTTGCTGCAATGTTGTCCTCTTTTTCTATTACCTCCCTTCAGGTCACGCTGAAGTTTTTGTCATGTCTTAAGAATATGGGTTTCCAGCAGAATTTATTACTATTATATGAGATTTCTAACTTCCATCAAATATTTATTATTTTGCTTATGAGCCTATGGATTGTTTCTACATAATATAAAAGTTACCTGATAGCATCTTCCCTCATCAAATTTATACTTTTTTCATCAACTTGTCAAAAACTATATAACATACAAAAATATTTGGTTTTCAGGCAACCTGGTTTAAACCTGGGGATATATTTTTAGAACAATATATACTTTAAAAATAACTTTATTGAAGTGTAAGTTACATACTATAAAACACACATTTAAAAACAAAGTCAATGAGTTTTGGTAAATACACAAGGTCATGCAATCAGTACCATAGTCAAGATTTCAAAAACATTCATCACCCCAAAAGTGGTCCCATATCCCTTTTACAGTCAAACTTCACACCCATCCACAAACTCTGAAAGTTGGTCTACTTTTTTCTTTCTTTTTTTTTTTTTTGCTACAGTTTTATCTTTTCTATAATGTCATATAATTGGAATTATTCAGTATTAACACCCTTCTAGCATGGTTTCCAAGGCTTTATTCTCTAGTATCTCTAGTTCATTGTAGAGAGATAAATACCTATGGAGAAAGGTAATAAAAATACTATAGAAAATTTTGCTGAATGTGCATATTGTTTTTACACATGTCAGTAGACTTTTGTGTACGGATCTGTATATATAAATACATGCAACGTATATAGACCTGTAAATAGAAACCACATTAACCCACACATGTATTTGCTTTATTCTTTTTTTTTAATATACATTTTTCTTTATTGATTTTAGAGAGGAAGGGAGAGGGAGAGATAGACACATTGATGAGAGAGAACATTCATTGGCTGCTTCCTGCATGCCCCCCACTGGGGATTTGGCCCACAACCTGGGCATGTGCCCTGACCGGGAATTGAACTGGTGACCTCTTCGTGCATGGGTCGATGCTCAACCACTGAGCCACACTGGCTGGGCTAATTTATTCTTGAAGCAATCTTGTCAATTCATTTCAGCAAAAATTGGTGGTGTAAAACATTATTCTAGTCTTGGACAGGACAAAAACTGTAACAAATCACCATATTTGTTCATATAGAATTTTAGTATCATCATAATTATAGAAGGCAAAATGCGGTAGGTATAACAATATGGGACAAAGAAAGTGTCTGGGGTAATTAAGAGAAGTAGAAAGAATTTGTTTGAGATATTAGCAAAGGTTTCATTAAAATTATGGCTTTGAATAGGTGGGCCTTGGTGGATGGATACAAGTCTGATGAGCAAAAATGTGGAAGATTGCCACGCCAGGTGGAGAAAACTTCATGAGAAAAGCCAGGAAGGAATTCAGAAATCAGAGAACACTGTGTGGACAAACTTGGCCCAATAAATACTTGTGGAGTGAATGAAATGTGAATGTCCTGTTTATAAAGCAAATGCTAATAAAGTTACTTTAAATGGGCTTGTAGTTAATAATCTGTGTTGGGTGGAGTGTGTTGAAATATGATTGGAAGAAACCTCACTTCACCACCTGCAGGTACAGCCTCAACTGCCCAAAGGGCCTCCTTGACCCACGCCTCCTTCAAGTTTGAGTTTCATTCAAGGTCAACTTTCATTCTATCTTCTGAGAAGCCTTCCTTGACTTTCCTCCCCAGTCAGAGTTAGAGGCTCCTTCCCTGTCTGGTTTCATCATAGTACTTGTATTGGAAACATTGAACTGTGTGTTGGTCTCCACCACTAAACTGAAATTCAAGGACAGAAATTTTGTTTCACTTGTCTTTGCATTACCAGTTCATAGACCTGATACAGTATAGTGGAAGGCATGAACCATTTTAAACTGAGTATTGGATTGATCATTTTCTCTCCTGCCTTTTGTGTTATTTCTTTTTTCATTCTCAGGAGCATATACTGTAACCCTCTGTCTATACCTGGGAACTGAAGGGCCTGCACAGTTTCATGACTCTGCCTGTGTTCAAGCTCAAAGGCCTCCTTTACCAGAAGTGCTTCTCTGAAACCCCCAGAAGGGAGTGTTCCTCCTGTTCTAAATTCCATGGCGATTTTCTGACCACTGACATGGAGCTTTCTATTTTCTAGACCCTATCTAGAAGTAGAATCTGCATTTCATATACTTTGTATCCCCAAAGAGCTATGAGGTGTCCTCAGAATAGACACATACTCAAGATGTAGTCAATTTTTAAATCTATTTCTTATTGAGCACTGACTATTTGTGAGACACTATGTCGACCTCAAGTTATTCAATACACATTTACTAAACCCATGGTTCACTCGTAACCTGCTTTGGGGAAAAACTGCAGAGTGACACAGTGTCACTCCAAACATTGAATTTGGAGACAGAAATATAAAAAAATAAAAAGGAATAAATGAGAAATATATCCTCTAGCGAATTATAGAATTTCACATAACCATTTGAAACGTTGCTTTGTTTTTGAAAATCACCACAAAATCGAGCGAGCCTGAAAAGCAGTTTGAAGAAATGACACCCTGGAAGAAATACATGTTTCCTCAGCATGGAAGGCGTTTTAAAGAGTTTTGTAGTTTCCTTTATAGTTGGGAACATGTCTTTTCAGTAATTACATAGTGACTAATTTTATATTAAAGCTAACCACTTAACTTTAAATGTGTTTGATGCCGCAGATCAAGTGTAGACTAGGAAGCTTTGAATGAAAAGCTAACTATGAATAATAACAATAAGAAAGGAAAATTGAAATCTACTTGGAGTTATTTTCTTTTATGTAAAAAAATAATCAGCTTTGATTATTTCAGTGGCTTTCTTCTTTCACAAAAGCATTCAGTTTGGCCAGAATTTTCTGTCCTCTCTCGATAGCCTTAGAGATTCCAGCTAATACACCAGCTCTTACTCTCACAAACTCTTCCTCTGTCCCCTTCCCTGCAAAGCTGAATGTGTTTAGCAACCTTAGGGCAGCATTTCCAAATGGGTTCTGCTTCCAAGGCAAAGGGCTTTCATGGCACCAGGATTTAAAATATATATATATAAATATTCCCTTTTAAAATTATGAACTTTAATTGAGTGTGAGAAGGAATGACACTTTAGTTTGCTCCTGTGTTTTAACCAGGGTGCCTATCCACTTTGAAGCATGTGGTCTACCCACCCTGCAGGTCAGGTCACTGAGCAGAAGCTCTCCCAGGGTGAATAAGCAAAGCCCTAGAGAAGATGGTCATTTGGGGACCAATTCACTTTGGTCCAGCAACAATAATGCTCTTATCGACAGGCATTGAAGTAGTGGTGATACCTTAGGTAGCAGAAGTCTCTGTTTACTGACTTGGTATTTCCCTCTTTTCTAGGAGACACTGCAAAAGCGCTCTTTGTAAAACCCTTCCCCAGGAACAGTGAATATATTCATTCCTATGTTCCCAAGAACTTGTCTAATATTTTTTTGTCCCTTTAGCCAATGCAGACTTACTTCCTCTGCTTTCCCCATGGAGGCCTCTGTCTCTCTCTAACATTGCTCTCAGAAATGGAAGCAATTTCCTCTATAAAGTGTTTACTCTTTTGGTTTTGTTTTGATTGCTCATGTTTGCTCTATCCACTAAGCTCATTTTTCAAAAGGCAGAGAACATAGGGGAAATTTTCTCTGAGCTCATCAGTGTTGACAAAATAGAGATGCCAGATGCCAGCACCTTATCAATAGTTTGATGTTACGTATTTTTGAAAAATTTCTTCCCTGCCAGAGGAGGCCACCAGATGGGGAGGAATTTCGGAACGAGCTTGGCTCGTGCCGTGGATGTGTGTCCCAGAATGCAGGTTCCAGTACAGGGGAAGTTCAGTGCAGGTTGAATAGATAAGAAGACTGAGAGAATGAGAGCCAGTCCTACTGAATGCACATGATGGCAATTCATGGTTTATAACAGAACCGAGGGTTGTAACTATCGTTATCACCTGGAAGGCTGGATCCTGATGATGTTAATATGGTCTTAGCAACAGTGGTTTGATGATAGAACTTGTTCTAAACATGTGGTCAGCTGGAAATATGATCCTTAGCAAAAAGCTATTCTCTGATGTTGAATCTCTTCTACAATCTTCTTTACAAACCATTCTATGTGTTTTTATCTTGTGTCTTTCGTTTTTTTCATAAGTAGGTTAGAAATATATTATAAATGATGAAATGCAGTCACAGGAAGAATATATAAAGAAACAATGCCTTTTACATAGTGAAACGATTACTAGTCAAATGAACATATCATTTCCTTATATAGATACTATATATATATTTCTGTAATAAGAACACCTGAAATCTACTCCCAATATCCAGTATTTAATATGGTGCTATTAACTCTAGTCATCATGCTGTACATTACATTATGTTATGATTCTATTTGTATGAAAAATTCGAAACTATAATGTCAGAAAGCGAATCACTGTTTGCCAGGGCCAGGAAGTAGAGGAAGGGATTGACTACAAAGAAATATGTTTGAACATTTTTGAATGATGGAAGTTTCCAATATGATTGTGGCGGTGGTGACATTATTACATACAAATACTTTTAAAGCTGTACAAATAAAATTGGTAAATTTCATTATATGTTAATTCTATGCCAATAAAGCTGATTTAAAAGGTAAAAACAAAACAAAACAAACAAGTAAATAAGTATATCTTTGTTGTTTGGGGGGAAAAAGGAAAAAAATAAACATTGCCTTTTGAGGTGGACCCTAGAGGATAAGCTCATGGTAGAGCTGTGCCCTGAGGCTGCCATCACCCCTTGGGGTTATTTGCTACCCTCATTATAGCTGCCAGGGGCACAGCTTGTCCTTCAACTTTCTGGTCCATATTTAAAGAAAGGACCTTGCTTTTGTTTTACTATAGCTTAACCAAGACATGGTGGAATGCTTTTCTATATTCAGGAGTAAATGGGAAAACAATGATGGAGAACACTATGAATCTTTTAAATAATCCAGCTTGCATCTTGTTCTGTACAGCAGCCTGGCAAACCTTTTCCGTAAAGGGCTAGGGAGTATATTTTTTGAGCTTGTGGGCCATACCATCTCTATTGCAACCGCTCAACTCTGCAGCTGTAGCATGAAAGCCGTAACCTAATGAACTGTGTTCCAATAGTGTTTTAAAAAATCAGGCAAGGCTATATTTTGCTTACAGGCCATAGTTTGAAGACCCCTGCTCTAGATTGCCAGGCCTGTCCACTCCCATGGGAAGAGTAAGCTCTTAACAAGTTCTGTACCTCACTAGCTCCATCACCTAGGACCCTTTGGATATTGGCATCCCCCAACCTCCAAATGAGTAAGAAAGGTTAAGGATGATCATCTACTTAAAAAAAATTTTTTTTTCTTTATTGATTTTAGAGAGAGAGGAAGGGAGAGAGAGAGAGAGAGATAGAAACATTGATAAGAGAAAACATCGATTGGCTGCCTCCTGCATGCCCCCCACTGGGGATTGGGCCCACAACCTGGGCATGTGCCCTGACCAGGAATCGAACCTGTGACCTCTTGGTGCATGGGTTGATGTCAACCAGCGAGCCACACTGGCCGGGCAGGATGATCATCTCTTAATCTGATGGTTTTGTTTTATTTTGTCTGAGGTTATTCCTCTTCCTTGGTTCAATGGCATCAAACATGACTCTCTAATGTCTAAAGTAGGCCCTATCTTATAAATCCAAAAAATATCATAATCTTGTCAGATAATGATATAATAACTGTAACATTATTGTAAGACACACAAATTCATCTAGTTTAGAACCAGAGATACATTTCCTCATGAAATTTCTAGAAACATAATACAACCATTCATATTGGATTTGTTGTTTATTTAAGGCCGAGCATGAACATATGGGCACATATATACTCTGGCTTTCTCAGTGAGTCCTGCTTAACACAGAAATAGTTTGCTGCCCAGGTCAGAAGCACGTATTGGCATGAAGGGCTGAAAGGGGCTGGATTAAGGTTGAGGGCATGGGAGTACATACACCACCTCAATATACAGGGGTAGGCAAAAATAGGTTTACAGTTGTGAGTATGTGGAACAGAGCCTTCATTCTTGTATTATTATTTATTAATTATTGTATTATGTTCCATATGAACAACTGTAAACCTACTTTGTCCACCCCTGCATGTTCCATGTACGTTCCCACATTAGGTTTTACTGGGACTTTCATGCACAAAGTTGACCCTGGAAAGATCACTTCCTTAGCATAACAAATCAAGAAGCCTGGTGTGCCTCTGCTTTTACTCTATTACTCCAAGTCAAAAGCCCAAAATTTGGGATGAGAGCCTCTGACTCCTCTCTATGTTTATTGATGTTAAGAGTGACTTGACTGTTATGATGCTCAGATGACTTCCAGTTCCTGCAGCTGGTACATGTACACCAATCTTATTGCAGGTAAGTGTTCATTGGGTTAGCTCATTGGAGACTGTGCCCTGCCAGTGTGGTTCGATCTGTGTGTCCCATGTCATCTCTTGGCTCTGCCTGCCTGATGGCTCCCTGTGTCCCTTGACATTTCTCTGTTATTGTGTTTTTTTTGTTCTGTTTGGGCACTTTCTTATTCTCTGACACTACAAAATGTACCAGGCTCATCTTGTATATTTACTGCTTCAGTCTTTGAATCAGCCATTTCTCCAGGGAGCCCCGGTTTCTTATGTTAGAGAATGTGAATGCATTTCACAAGTTCTGGATGAAAGGTCTGACAAACATCATTTTTCATCTATGACTATAAGTAGGTGGGCTCCCTCTTAAGACTTTCTGTTGAGTACTGTCTTTCCAACACCTTTGCTCAGGATGGAGATTGGTGGTGGGAGGAAGTTTTAAGGCATTTCCCAAAAGGCACCCTCAGTGTTGAGAAAGAGTCGTTGTCACTGGAACATTTCTCCTAGCTGTTATGAATGAGAAAGAAGGAAGAATCAACCTTGGAGTCTGTGCAATCTTTTCCTAGCACTGACCTCTGAGGTTAACAGGGTCACAGGTGTGATAGTTGATGCTGAGAGCTGCTTCATGAGAGAACTTGGACATGAAATCTTTAAACTGAAGTTCTAAGGGTTTTTATGTGCTAATATATGTTGTGTGCTTTTTGTACTGTAGAGAACGTAGTTGGGGCTAATGATTGAATTTGGTCTCCTGATTTGGTGGTTAGTATGGTGACTTTTTACAGGGATGAAGTTGGGGTGAAATCATATTATAGGAAAGGACTTGGTAACTTATTACATGTGTGAAAAATGGGAAAGGGGAGAATGAAAAACAAGTTTTCTGGTTAAAACTGATTGTTGATGCTTTAATAAAAATGGGGATAATAGGGATTAATGCAGGTGTCAATCAGAAAGGTGGAAATGTACATCTGAACCTCAGAATAGAAGATCTAGGTGAATGGATATAGGAGCTGTTTTTATAGGCATTAATGAATCATTTTCTTTCATGGATCTGACATGTGCCTTGCAAATTGTAGCATGTGCGCTAGAAATAGTAATATATTGATAGATTTTATTTCAAAAGGGATACATAAGTTGAATATGAAGTTCTTTTAAAGAATAAAACTCAATCTAATCACTCCTGACATTTTAGGGTATATGAGTATTAAAATCAAGATCTAAGTAGCAACAACAACAAAACAGATTGGCTCAATGACCAGCCTGACGACAAAGTTAGGAACACCTGCTGTGTGCTGCTGTGGGAAGTGCTGTGATTATATGAGCTGTTAGTAAATTGCATGTCTTAAAACGGATACATTACTTTTTTTGACAACTGTGAAAGTTATTTCAGGGTTATATTTGTTTTTCACTTATAAATTACTTTTTCTTGAGAGATGTAACTTTTAATTTGGAGTTATATTTTTATTTGATTTAACAGATAATAGTTGTTAATATTTATAACTGCATCAGCCCTTCTGGTAAGTAATTCTGATTAACTGCTGTAGGTACATCTACGCTGATTGTTCATGTCAGTTAAAAATAGGAAACATCAAAGTGACAGTGACCTTGGGCTATGGCTGCCATGTGTCCAGAAAAAGGAAAGCAATGGCCAAATATTTGTCACAGCTCTGGGCCATCACCACCATTCAGAAAAGGGCATGACAGAAATGGCGCTGATGGGCACTAAAAGAGTAAAGACCACTTAGTTTTCCTACATTGTGGATCCAATAGGCTTACTATGAATGAAGAGGACCAAATAAAGTCTCCTCAGTATCATATGTTTGAAATGTTGGGGAGGACAGTTTTGATATAAAGCTACACAGAGAAATAATTTTAAAAATTAGAGATTTTATTTATTTACTATTATTTTTGTTAATCCTCACCAAAGGATATTTTTCCATTGATTTTTTAGACAGTGGAAGGGAAGGAGGGAGGATGGGAGGGAGGGAGGGAGGGAGGGAGGGAGGGAGGGAGGGAGGGAGGGAGAAACATTGATGTGAGAGAGACACATAGATTGGTTGCTTCCTGCATGACCCCAACTGGGCCGGGGATCGAACCTGCAACCCAG